>QPKB01000007.1:18499263-18556011 GCA_003546025.1 Camphora micrantha | reverse complement strand
CGACCATGGGCCGCGACCCTGGGCCATGGTCGCCGGCGACCATGGGCCAAGGTCGCCGGCGACCATGGGCCTTGGGCCCGTTTTTTGGTCGCCGTCCGGTCGCCGTTTCTTCGCCGTTTTTCGATCTTTTTTCTTTTTTTCTTCTGTATTTTGCTGACATTTCCCCTCATTTATTGGCCTGATTCTCTTGAAGAAAACCCGACGAGAAGCCACGCAAATCGGAGCACAAAGTTTCCTATTTTTTGGAAAGCCGAAGACTTTGTTGTGCGGTTTTGCCGATTTTTTGTCAAGCGTTGAAACTAGGCCAAACGATGTCGGAATGACCTGAAATTCGACGTGGAGCTTCTTGAGCATTAGATAGGACCAACCATAGGCTTTGGTTTGAGTTTTGAAGCCTTTTGGGGCCCCGCAAACGCTTGCCTTAATTTCGCCATGAGAGAAATGCCGAGCTTTGACTTGTGGTCAACCGATGTCCGATTGACCTGAAATTTGACAGGGAGTGGCCGAAACTTCATATGTACCTCTCTTTTGGATGTTTTGAAGGATCTTGCAATTTTTGTTTGATTCTGACAAGATCTGGTGCTTGAAGTGGCGCCTTCCTATTTATGGCAGGATGTGGCTCCATGTAGCTTTTGGTGTTGAAGGGACATAGTGACATTTTTGGTGTCAACAATATCCTCGACAAGAGGATTGTGGTCATCATCCTCGTCTCTGTTAGGAATTTTGTGTATTGCAATTTGATGGATGCATAATCATGTTAGCATCATTCGAATTTTCACACATGCATTGATTTAGAAAACCTTGAAATCTTGATTTACACATGCATTGTTTTTAAGACTTGTAGAACTATTGATTTATGCATGTTTTGGTTTTAAACTTGGATGCATTTTAATTTGGAAAAGAAGTTTTATAAATCAAGCTAGCCAATGGTTTTAAAAGTTTCAAATCATTTTTGGCTTTGTATGTTTCATGATTTTAAAAGATCTTAGATTGATTGAAATCATGTTTCCAAGCTTGACTTAATGGCCCAAAGACCCCACAAGGAAATTACTTTGAAATATGCATTTTTGGGGGAAATTGGTCCCAGGCTCGGGTCGACCGCGCAGTGTGGCCGGTCGACCGGCCCAAGGGACCCGGTCGACCGGCCACACTGTGCGGTCGACCGGGCAAAGAGCCGTTGGGCTTCTTTTCAAACGGTTAGATTTATGACCGTTGAGCCCGGGTCGACCGCCCAGTGTACCAGGTCGACCGGGGACACGCCAGAAGTGACTTTTTGGCTATAAAATGAGTTTCATTCCCTTGCAAAAGGTGTTGATCAAAGAAGAGAAAAGAGCATTCCTTGAGGTGTTTGGAGGCAAGAAAAAGGGGAATGAAGTAAGAGAGACCAAGGGGTCATTAGTGAAGCTAAAGCTTGGATTAATGAAGTTAAATCTCTAAGTAAGCTTTACTTTTATTTATCATATGTTTCATGCTTTGTTTAAATTATTGGTAAATTAATTTTAGCATGTTAACTATGATGTGTTGAATCCATTCTTCTCTTAATCTTTGATTTAAGTTGGATTGGATTCTTCACATTTGATTTCAAACCAAGTTTGTTTTAAAACTTTATAAAACATGTTTTGTCAAATCCTTTGATTTATTTTATAACATGTTTCATTTACTTGGTTGAATCTTTATTTGTTGTTTTCATTCATTTAAACTTTAGTTAAATTAGTTTGGTTTTGAAAACAACAAAGCACATGCATCACATGTTTAGTCTTAAATAATTTCAAACAACTTGTGAACCTTTGATTTTTATATCATCAACAAGTTAGTCTTTATACATGTGATTTGCATTTCACTTCAATCAAATCTTTTGTGTGCCTTAAACTTTTAAATGCATTAAGCAAATATTGAGTGGGCTTTATTTTAACTTGATTGAAGTTATCACACACACACATCATGAACATACACCTTTGCATTCATATAGTGTTTGTGTAAGTTAGTTTTTCACTTTCATATCCGCCTAATTAAGAGGCATATTAATTGAGCTTAAATTGTATCTCTTAAAGTGTTTGTGTAAACACTTCCTTTAGAGAAATCTTTATATTGTAAAGGTTATTGCTTAGCCTAAGAAAAGCATTGTGTAAAGGTTATTGCTTAGCCTAGAAAAGCATCTCATATAGGTTGTTGTTAAGCCTAGAAAAACAACATTGTTAGGTTATTGCTTATCCTTGGAAAGCATATTGTAGAGGTTATTGCTTAGCCTTTTTCAAAAGCATAAATAGTGGAAATCCGGTGGGGTGTTGAGACACAAGCCGGTAGTGGATGTAGGCATTGAGGCCGAACCACTATAAATCTTTGTGTAGTGGTGTTTGCTTTGTGGTGATTATTTTGTTTAAGCTTCCGCATATTATTTGTTAATCATCACATGTGACTAGTTAATTGTTAAGAAATTAAAATTGGTCATAATTAGTCATAAAGTGTAGATCACCCTATTCACCCCCCCCCCCCCCTCTAGGGTTAGGATCCCGGACTTTCAATTGGTATCAGAGCCTCGTGCTCTATTTTAAGATCAAGTGTTTTGGAACTCTTGATTAGGTGTAAAAACCTAGAGTCAAAACCCTAGTGTTGTATTTACATGAAAATCATTAGAATGGATTCCACTATTTTAGATTGTTTAGATTCTTCTAGACCCCTCCTTCCCACTTATGGAGATTCAAACCTTGAAATTAATGAATCTCAATATGAATTAAAAGAGGAAGAAAATGTTGAAAATGAAGATGATCTTCAACAAGCCTATGAGGAATTATATACTTTTTCCATAGAGCTTGATAAGAAAAATAAAATATTAAGAGAAGAATCTAAAAGACTAAACAAAGAATTAGTTTCTTCAAAAGATGAACTTAGAGAGAAAGAAGAATTAATAAATTGTGTAGAATCTAAGTTCATGATCTCTTTACATAACCTATCTAATGTTCAAGATGAACTAAATGAATTAAAGATAGGATGTGATGATTTTAATAAGAAAAATTCAAAACTAAGAGATCAATTACAAAGGCAAGACAAAAACATTAACAACCTAGAATCCAAGTTGACTACTTCTAAGGAAAATTTATCTAATGCTCAAAATAAGATAAAAACTTTAGAACTTGGATCTAATGTTATTAATGAACTTAAATTTGAATTAAAACTTGCCCATGAAGAACTAAACAAGTTTAAGGGATTTGAAAATGAATTAACAAAAGTTAAAAATGAAAATTCAACCCTTAAAAACCAAGTCACTCAACTTGAATGCTACAAACAAAAGTATGAGTGCAAATTTACCCAAAGTGAAGAAAAATTTGAAAAGTTATTCAAATTGGGTAAATCTCAAGGAGATAGGACGGGTCTTGGTTACAATAGGAATATTTCACATGACCCTAAATTCACCAACACTTTTGTGAAAGGTGAGTCCTCATTCTCTAGCACTCACACTTCCTTGCCCAAAACAAAATGTCATTATTGTGGTAATGAAGGGCATTTCAAATTTGAGTGCAAACTAAGAAAAAGCCATGCGTCTAAACCCATCTTTGAACTCAAAAAGGTAGAATCAAAATCTATGAAGGGTAAGACACTAAAAATCAAAGAAGACTCCAAGAAGATTAAACAAGTCAAATCAATTAAAAAGGAGTCTCCTAAAATAGATTCTAAAAAGGTTAAACAAGTTAAACCAAGTATAAAAGAATCTATCAACAAAAGGCTTCTCAATCTATCTCCCTTTAATCAAAATATGAAAGAACTTTTGAATAAAGTTGCTAAGTTAAATCTAAAATTCAAAAGTAAATTAAAGGGAGGGAATAAAAAGAAAAGAAATCAATCCCCTAAGAATCACCAACCTCAAAAGACTATTCACCAACCTAAGCTAAATTTAGTTAAATCTAAATATAATGGTGATAAGTCTAAATGAAAATTTATCAAGTCAAATCTCCTATAGTTGGTGAGACTTTTAAAATAGACCTCAAAGATCAACCCTCTCAAGACCTTAGGTGGATTCCTAAAGTTATATACTTAGTCAAACCTTAAGGCCTTGAACCTCATTGACCAACCTATCCTTTATAGTTAAATCATATTGTTGGTCATGATCATTTGCATTTTTGTTCTTTCTTAGTTACATTTCTTAAAATGCAATATTTATTTATGATCAATTGATTTTGTTTTCATGTACTTCTCTAGTTACATATCATGGTTTTCAAAATCATTTGATTATAATTTCATCATGATAGTTTTGCTTTATATTCATATTTAGTTATATCTCTTGCATTGCATTTCTATTCATGATCAATTGATTGTGATTTCAAAAGCTTTCATAGCTAAGATTTTTCATGATCAATTGATGTTGGAAAATGTTCTAAGCTTTATTGGTTATTTTTACAAAAGCATTTTCCTTGAATTTATTTCCTTGTGCCTAGTTATGAATATATCTTTTGCAAGGAAATAAAGTTTACAAACAATTTGCTTCTTTACTCAACAAAGTCACATTCTTTCAAAAGCAAATTGATTTTGATGCTTTACATTGCATGGTTAGGTATGGTCTCATTGATTTGCATATTTTTCTTAAACTTGGATATCTTTTCATTAATGCAAATTGATGTTGTTTGTGCTTTTTATAGTAAAATCTTTTGTTTCATTATCATTTGAGCCTATAAGTACATATGTGATTTAATGTGCTAAGTTCATTTGGTATAGACCTCATATCCTTTTCCATTGCTTTGTAAGCTTAGTACATTTGCTAAGAGTGGAGATGTTGCATGATAGATTGATTCTCTTAATTTCATGCCTTCTTGTGCTTACATAGTTATATTCTTTATTGATGATATGGTATGAGTTAGATCTTGATTGTAATTGATCCTCTCTACGCAAATGTCAATGAGTTCCTTGTATGGTTGTAATCTTAGTTATATTTGAAGATACCATACTAAAACTCTCAAATCCATCATCTATGCCTTCTAGTCATTTCTTTTTGGATGGTTATGATCTTGATTCATGTATTTTCTCAAAGTAATTTCATCCTTATACATGTCTCAACATCATAGTAGTGATCTAGATCATATGAAACTCCTTGAAATCCATTCCTCGTATTTCTATATGTTTGATGGATATCTTAGATGTTAAATTCATATGATTTAGTCACTTTGTAAATTGCATGCATTACCAAGTAATAATCTTTTGCATTGCAATTTATCTTGTTCATCACTATGCTCATTAATTATATCTTTAAAAGTGATGAATATGCATTTATGATGCTTGATGGAATTTTGTGTTTACCACATTCTTGCTTCTTATCATGTTATCAAATTCAATTGGTTTCAATTGGTATAATTTTCGATTGATTTGATTTCTTATGAATGTGATAGATATCATGTACATTGGATTGAATTTTATAGTAATATGTTTTCATTCCATGTCACATTCCATTAGCATCATAATTTTCATGTTTGCCACCTCTCTCGCTCATATAGGTAAATCTCATGACCACCATGTTTATGTGATCATAATCTTGGTTGGTTAATGGTCGAGGTAGGCTTCATGTTTGAATTTCATTTCATTCATCTTGCACATGATAGTCATATTTAATGATTGGATGAAATGATTTCAAAATTTTCATAGCATATGATTTTCATAAGTTATATTGATTGATGCTATGATTAATAAACCCCATAACATCATGGATAGCTCTAATTTGGATTTTTCCTAATAGTTATATTTTTGAATCCATTTTAGAGTGATTGTTTTAATAGTCATATCCTTCAATCTCAATTGGTATATTTGTTTTATATATATATTCCAATTGGTATCCATGATCGCTTTTCTCCATGGCCTTGCTCTTTATATTGGTAATTTGATCATATTGAGCTATCTAGTTATATGTGTCTAATTCTTTCCTTGAAGTTTTTCCTCAATTGGTAAAACCATCTTCTTCTTGCTCCAAATAGTTAAATATTTGTCAAAAGTTTGACAAAAGAAGAGAATGGATTGAGGGGGAGTGTAAACCTTCATAGGAAGTATTAGTTTTGATCAAATTGACCTTTGTATTGGCTATGAACCCTTAGAGACTTCTAACCATACATGATGGCCTGTTATATATTTCATTTTCGTTTTCTTTTGTTAACAGGTGCTTCTAAAATGTATTTTCCTTATTTCATGTGTGTAGGTACCTTTGCAATTTAATGTCAAAGGGGGAGAGAGCAATCAAGTTGTCTCAAGAGGGAGAGTATGACTATACATCCTAAGGGGAGATATTGTATGATCTTCTACATGGGGAGAGAATGCATATCTTGCCAAAAGGAGAGAGTGCATGGTCAAAGGGGGAGAGTTGAAAGAAGAGAAAGCTTGGGAGCTAGAGAAGATGCTTGGTCAAAGAGAGAAAGATGGAAAGAAAGCTTGAAGGATGATCAAGCTCCAAGCATCAAGAAGATTGAAGAAAGAGAAGCCCAAACTAAGAGAAGAAGCATCCAAGAGATTTCAAGACCCGTCCATCTAAGGGGGAGCTGAAGACTAAGTGTGTAAAATTCGGTGTTGAGTAAGGTTTGCCATCAAATTGCAAAGGGGGAGATTGTTAGGAATTTTGTGTATTGCAATTTGATGGATGCATAATCATGTTAGCATCATTCGAATTTTCACACATGCATTGATTTAGAAAACCTTGAAATCTTGATTTACACATGCATTGTTTTTAAGACTTGTAGAACTATTGATTTATGCATGTTTTGGTTTTAAACTTGGATGCATTTTAATTTGGAAAAGAAGTTTTATAAATCAAGCTAGCCAATGGTTTTAAAAGTTTCAAATCATTTTTGGCTTTGTATGTTTCATGATTTTAAAAGATCTTAGATTGATTGAAATCATGTTTCCAAGCTTGACTTAATGGCCCAAAGACCCCACAAGGAAATTACTTTGAAATATGCATTTTTGGGGGAAATTGGTCCCAGGCTCGGGTCGACCGCGCAGTGTGGCCGGTCGACCGGCCCAAGGGACCCGGTCGACCGGCCACACTGTGCGGTCGACCGGGCAAAGAGCCGTTGGGCTTCTTTTCAAATGGTTAGATTTATGACCGTTGAGCCCGGGTCGACCGCCCAGTGTACCAGGTCGACCGGGGACACGCCAGAAGTGACTTTTTGGCTATAAAATGAGTTTCATTCCCTTGCAAAAGGTGTTGATCAAAGAAGAGAAAAGAGCCTTCCTTGAGGTGTTTGGAGGCAAGAAAAAGGGGAATGAAGTAAGAGAGACCAAGGGTCATTAGTGAAGCTAAAGCTTGGATTAATGAAGTTAAATCTCTAAGTAAGCTTTACTTTTATTTATCATATGTTTCATGCTTTGTTTAAATTATTGGTAAATTAATTTTAGCATGTTAACTATGATGTGTTGAATCCATTCTTCTCTTAATCTTTGATTTAAGTTGGATTGGATTCTTCACATTTGATTTCAAACCAAGTTTGTTTTAAAACTTTATAAAACATGTTTTGTCAAATCCTTTGATTTATTTTATAACATGTTTCATTTACTTGGTTGAATCTTTATTTGTTGTTTTCATTCATTTAAACTTTAGTTAAATTAGTTTGGTTTTGAAAACAACAAAGCACATGCATCACATGTTTAGTCTTAAATAATTTCAAACAACTTGTGAACCTTTGATTTTTATATCATCAACAAGTTAGTCTTTATACATGTGATTTGCATTTCACTTCAATCAAATCTTTTGTGTGCCTTAAACTTTTAAATGCATTAAGCAAATATTGAGTGGGCTTTATTTTAACTTGATTGAAGTTATCACACACACACATCATGAACATACACCTTTGCATTCATATAGTGTTTGTGTAAGTTAGTTTTTCACTTTCATATCCGCCTAATTAAGAGGCATATTAATTGAGCTTAAATTGTATCTCTTAAAGTGTTTGTGTAAACACTTCCTTTAGAGAAATCTTTATATTGTAAAGGTTATTGCTTAGCCTAAGAAAAGCATTGTGTAAAGGTTATTGCTTAGCCTAGAAAAGCATCTCATATAGGTTGTTGTTAAGCCTAGAAAAACAACATTGTTAGGTTATTGCTTATCCTTGGAAAGCATATTGTAGAGGTTATTGCTTAGCCTTTTCAAAAGCATAAATAGTGGAAATCCGGTGGGGTGTTGAGACACAAGCCGGTAGTGGATGTAGGCATTGAGGCCGAACCACTATAAATCTTTGTGTAGTGGTGTTTGCTTTGTGGTGATTATTTTGTTTAAGCTTCCGCATATTATTTGTTAATCATCACATGTGACTAGTTAATTGTTAAGAAATTAAAATTGGTCATAATTAGTCATAAAGTGTAGATCACCCTATTCACCCCCCCCCCTCTAGGGTTAGGATCCCGGACTTTCAGTCTCCCTTGGCTTGGTGGCGGGACCGATGAGAAATGACAAGCGTTGGGGACTTATTTCGCCGGGGAGCTCCCTCCCGACGAGGCCTGCCCCTGGTTCTGTTTTGGCAAGGTTTTTGATGACTCGTCGATCCTCTTAGCTTTCGGGGGCATGGTGTTCTTGAAGATTTGATTCAATCTTTTCCCATAAATGGCGCTAATTGTAAGTGCTTAAAATAATACGAACTTAATTAAGAGATTATAATGTTCGTGAGAATGCTGTTGAGCTTTTTTGGAAGGATCGAACGCCAGAGACCTGAGACGAAGAAGAGGCAAAGGTCAAAAGCCCTTGGCTGCTATCAGCCTAGGGCTCTTTGATGCTTAAGTTAGTATGGTCTCTAAACAGAGGATAAATGGGAAGAGGGAGAGAGTTTGGGTGTTTGTGCTTTTGGGCATACCTCTATGGCTTTCATCTCTTGCATTTATATAGTTGAGGGAGTGTCACTGGAAGCTTCCTTAGTGGAGGTAGGTAAAAAGGGAACGTCCCATCAGGACATACCTTGCTCCCTCAGTGGAGGTAGGTGGGGGCATTGTCCCATCGGACGTACCATTGCCCCTAATATGATTGCGGGTGTGACCGTTGATAAGGCCATCCCCTTATCTATATCTGGCTCCCATCTTATCTGTCAGCGCATTCTGCGACGCCACTATACTCTCATTAAATGCTGATCAGACATTCTAGCGTCCATCTCGGCTAGTTGACCGAGCTGAAAGTCTAAGTACACCTTTGCAATGTGCGAGGTTGGTACAACTACCGAACTCCACTAGTTGGTGTTATCACTGAGGCTGACTTCGGCTTGATCGGGGCTGGCACTATTGCCGAAATCCAAGATTTTGAAATCAAGGTAAACCTATCTTCACCGAGACTGAGGTTAATCTCGGCGCTACGGACACACAACCATGAAGCACACCAATTAGTTGAAATTAATGATTTAATGTAATGCTAGTGCTAGATGTAATACTTCTTACAAAGTTCATATCACAGCTCTAACAAAATATAAACTTTCTGAATTCAACAGCCATTAAAATTCTTATCAACTTGAAAAACCTGGTCAAGCAACGTTTAACAAATTGATATTTACTTAATCATGTCACCATTGATCACAATAGATTTGATCTAGACATGATCTGGAGTACTGAAATGTTGGAATCTTCATTTTTATTTATCTATATTTAAATAGACCTTTAAATCAAATTAAACACAGAATTGTATGTTTTATAGAAAACAATCCCTTTTGTCCTTTTTTTCTAGTTCTTTCTTTTAAAAAAAAAAAAAAAGATAAATGTGAACTTATCATCACAATAACGAGAATGTATAGTGGCAGAAATGATCAGTAAAGTGAAAGTGTAGTTATATCTTTTGAAATCCAAGCCAATAATGAATACTATTATAATTCAAAAATAACGTCACTGAAAAATATGGAGGAAGTTCAAAACATAGACAGAAAATGGATGTATATTGTCAAAATTTGGGATCATATTCAACAAAGCATAACAAATGGAAACTCAGTCATCCCTCAAAACATGACAAACAGAAAGTATATCTTCACCATCTAAATAGCACGACCCACCATGGATGGAGTTCCCACAAAAGCAGCAAATAGAGATAGAAGAAGAAAACTGGCAAGCTATCATAACTGAGATAAAAACTGATTGTAAAGATAAAAAAATCAGTAACATTTTCTTACTGTACTTAATCAATAATATTGCCTATATTTTATTTTTTTACTTTTGCATTTCAATAAATAAAGAAACCATCATCATCAAAGTCTTCTCCCGACTATATTGGCATCAGCTACATGCCACATTTTTTCTCCATGAACATGTGCCAAGCTTTTAGTGGCAGAAAACAACCGCCGCTAAAAGTACCAAAAACCGCCGCTAAAAAGGTTGGGGTGGAAAAATGTCCGCTTCTGTTCCGTTGCTAGAAGTTTGCAATGGATTTAAAAAAGCATTTAGTAGAACTAATGTTCAGTAGCGACGGTTTGTTTTATCCACCGCTAAAACCCTTCTAGAGAGTTTTTTTTCTCCAACGTTTCTCTCCTCATCCAAACAGACCCATAAAAATTATAGAATATAATTTCAAGAAATATAAGTCCAACTCGACTTATTATACTTTAGGAACCCGCGACCGGCCCCGCGTCTCTTATCTTTAACTAATTTTGAGTCTTATAAAAAAGTAAGGCTCATGAGAATCGAACACAAGTTCCATTCTGATTCAAATGACAACTTAACCACTACACCAACCCACTACTCTATGTATTGTTTAATCTAAAAGCTTATAAATAGAACAAAAAAGGATGCTAGTGGCTACCCATTAATACCTGTAGTTGCAGAGAAACTTGAAGACCGTGAGTTGAGTTTGAAGATTCAAAACTGTAACATCTACAACAGATGTGTAAAGGAGAATATATTTGTAGCTAGAAGGATTCTTTAGAGATTAAGATTTGCTAAATGCTAATAATGAAAACTGCTAATTATCGAAAAAGTAGGAAACTAGAACGTCAAGATTGCATGCCTTTCTCGATTTCTTTTTCACTAAAATAAAGGAAAGTCATTAAAATTTGAAATGGAAGAGCTCCACATATTTCTCAAGCCGGTAAGAGTTAAGTTAAACGGGTCAACCGGGGTTAGGCGGGCCAACCCTAACCCGACCCGTTTTTATACGGGTTAGGAAATCCTAACTCGTGGCCGACCCGTATATGCGGCGGGTTGGGTCATCGGGTCAGGCCATATTTTGCCAACTCTCCATAAACTATATCAATCAAACATCACATGGATGGATGCAAGCAGATGCATGAAAATAGTTACAAAAGTGATTAGAAACCCTCAAAGCAACATAATTTTTTGCTTGAAGGTAAGAATGTATTAAAAAAGAAGAAGAAGAATGGGCTAAAAGCCCCCAAAAATAGGGAAAAAAAGAACATGTTTCAAAGGCCTGAATAGGGGAACAAAACAAAACATAAACAGACTAAACTGCCACCCTCAAAGCAACATAATAAGAAGAAGAAATTCATGAAGTTCTATCACCACAGAGAAATTTAGTGATATTCCAACTAACTAAAATGGATCAATCCCCCATGCATGTGAACTTGTGGTAGTCCTTCAAAATCATGCTACAAAGAAATTGAATCAGAACCCTAGAGGCCAATAGACTTGCTCATCAACAAGCAATCTAGAACTCGCTAGTTCAATCGATACAAGTCGAAACAAATAGAAATTGTTACACCCGGACCCAATTTAACCTTAATTAGTGCTAATTAAGTATATTTTAGCTAAATTAATTGTGTTTAATTACTAGTTATGATAATTAGTGTTGTTTAGCCTCTATAGACTGAGTTAGTTGAGTCTTGAGCCTTAAATAGATGAGTGGGAACTGATTTGACTCGGTTGGATAGAGTCAAGTATTTTTCGTAATTATCGATTTTCGTATTTTGCATCATTTGCATGTCATCTTGGCGTCATTGAGTTTATTTCAGCAAGTACATCGATTTTCGTATTAGATCCTACTTCATTTGACCAACTGTTGAACTAGTGGGCCCTTATTTGACTCAAAATGGAAAATATATAGTTGGAATGGACCTTTTTGTCAAAAGGGGTATCTTTAACCCTTAAAAACTACTCCTCACCTCTTTTCATTCCCTTTTCATTTCCTTTCTCATCTCCTCCTTTCTCATCTCCTTCTCTCTTCTCTCCTTCTTCTTCCTCTTCTTCTCTTCATCTATTGAGAGTGGTAGATTGTGCATTTGAAGTCAAGGAGTGGAAGCCCTTCATCTTCAACTTCTTCATCTTCTTCTTCTTTCTCTCACCTTGTTGACAAGGAAACCATCTCTACCATCTTCCATCCTTTCCCAAATTTGGATTTCTTGATATAGGTAAGAGTAAAACCCCTTTTGTTTATGTATTTGAATTGCATTAGAGTCAAAAGGCTCTTAGTTAGTCATGCACACATGTTCATTTCCATTTTCCATGTTTATTTGTAATTAGGGTTTGGTTATTTGGGGTTTTGGGTTTCCTTGGAACAAGAGTGACAAAAGAGGATTGGAAAGCTCTTTAGAGGCAAGTATAAGCTTAATTTGGATTTACATCTTGTTTAATTTCATTGATTCAAATGAGACTTTAACTCTATGTTTCTATCTCTTAATAAATGGATGGATTAGATTGTTCTTATGGATTATACTTGATGGAATTGGATGGTGGGGATTATGTGTTATAGATGGGAGCATGAAGGCTCCATTGTGTAGGTTTTGTAGTAGTAGAAGTTGGAAAAATGAATGGGAGAAGAAACAGATGAGAATTTCAAAAATTAGGAATTATGGAGCATTTGCTCAAGCGAACGAGCGAACCTCCTTCTGAAATACTCACTCGAGCAATCAAAAGGACCGTCCGAGCGTTAACTCTCTGGATGGAGTCCGCTCAAGCGACCACCCTTCTGAAAACCATCGCTCAAGCGATTGATTAGGGACGCCCGAGCCATCAAGCCTCTGGATGGAGTCTGCTCTAGTGAACTTGGGTCCGCTCGAGCGAACCTGACACTGCGGACTGGACTTCTTTTGGCCTAATTTTAGGGTGAATTATCACTTCTACTCCATCATAACCCACCTTAATCACCCCTAATAGGTAATTAAGATGCTCACCCTTGTTTTCCACAGGATTTAGGATCCTTTCGACTTTTATGACCCTAAAAAGGAACCTTTAATCTCATAATTGGTCCACTGGGCAATCGTTGGTCTAGCACGAAGCCATGAAGGTTGGTTTTGGAAATTCAACGTTTTTCTCTAAATAAGTGACACACAACAAGATAGTAGTACGTTGACTTTTCGAACCTACATTGTATTGGGCAGTGAGAGACCAAAGTAATAGTTTAGGTGTTGGATAGTAAAAATATCTTGATTCCCTTTATTTATTGCATTTCATATTGAAGTACAATTTCATCAAATTCCTAATTAGTAGATTGTTGCATTATCAGTATCTTTGAGGTCCGATTGTTTACAATTAAATTGTAACTTCAGTGTTGAATATCGATTCATTATTCGTTGAAAATGTGGATAGAGTGCGTAATTGTGATATGCGGATACTATTCGATTTGATTATGGATAAATGAAATACGAACTCACTCAAATCCAATTATAATTCGATTATTATTTGATTCGATCGAGTTGGCACTACTTCGCTTTGACCCTATGATATCCGACCGGGTTGAACTCGGTTTAGTTATTCGAGAGTAATGCAGTAAGTCATCTGGAGCACTGGAACTCTAGAATCGGGTAGCCAATTAGCCTTTGGCCGGGCCGCTGGTGACATCCCAACTATATTCTGCTCTCTTTTGAGAGGTTGAGCTTAAGGTAGTTGCCAAATTAGTATCTTTTCACTTCATTTGATTCTCAAGCATAATTTATTCGATTTATAGCAAAATTTGCCTAATCATTACTTATCATTGACGTCTATTAATTTAATCATCTTTAATTTAATTTGTAACATTATGTACTTCCTTATTAATGCCTATATTTGCTAGATCGTCGTATTGAGATACTACTTTTGGTGTCACAATCGCAGGTACAACTTCCGGCCTTGAAGAGGCCAAGGAGGGAGAGGAGGTTATCCAAGAGATACCTTTAGGACTAGAGGAGTGGCCAGAGCTAGGGCCAATATAGATTCTTCTCTCCTCGGAGTGCGTGGTTGTACATTTTGAAAATGTTGTATTTGTGTGGCTAGCCCCTTTTTGTGTAGGCCACACTTAGTGCATAGATATTCATTTGATTATATTTGAGATAATTAGCGAAAGGTCCCTAAAGTCGAATCTATCCAGCCTCCAGTCCAGGAAAATTCTGTTTAAGGGCTCTGGTCCACCCAGCTAGACTATTTGCAGCCAGTGGTCCCTACATCCACACGATCACATATTTCAGGATTAATTTTCCCTTTCAACCGATTTAGGAATAAATTTCTGAAATTTAAAATTTCAAATCTTGTATTCTCCCTCCTTGGGCTTGGGCAATCCTTACATGTGGTTCTTCGTTGCAGAAAAGAGAGATCGTTTCTGATCTTTGTAGGGCCACGCTGATCAAAGATTTCACGTTCTGGGGAGATCTTGAAGAAGAGTTGTAGAAAAGATCCAAACTTAGGTCTCGATTTTTCTGTTGCAGAAACTGTTGAGTTCAGTTTCGGAATTGCAGACCAGAATGTGGAGAGGATCTGGATTGTTTCGATTACTGGTAGGAAAGGTTGGAGGAGAAGAGGCAAGGGATCTGCGTTGCCCAATTCTTGGTTACAGAGGATTGGGCTTGCGTCCTGGAAGGCGATTGGGAGAAGGGAAACCAGAGGATCTGGTGGTGATCTGTAAATTAATTTTCCAAATTTCTGAAAATTTTGCCAAAAACTCAAATATTTTTTTCAAAACTCAGTTAAATTTATTTCAAAAAATGCAAATAAACTTCAAAAGACGCAAATAAATTTCAACAAATGTAAATAAATTTCAAGTGACAAAAACAAAATTTAAAAATGCAAATAAATTTAAAAAAACGCAAATATATTTGCAAAACTAAGATAAACCAATTTTCCAAATTTTAGTACTCAGATAAATTTGTTCTAAAAATTAGGTAAATTAGCTAAAAACTCAGATAGATTTATCCAGAACTCAGAGAAATTTGTTTCAAAACTCAGATAAATTTGATAAAAATGAAAAAACTCAGATAATTTTGACAAAAAGCTCATATAAATTTGTTAAAAACTAAGATAAACTTGATAAAAGCTTAGATAAATTTCATAAAAACTCAAATAGATTTGTAAAAAATGATAAAAATAGCTTTCCTGCCTTCCTTCTCTGGCGATGGCACAGCACCGTCGACTACGTTCAAATCTCATATCGGACTCCGGATCATCAAGACATCACGAAAACAAACTTCAGCCATTGATCACCTGTTTGCTTTCTGCTTCACGGGTTAGGCGAAACTGACCCAAACCCAGAACTGAACCCAACAAACCTGGGTTGTCTTCCTCTCCTCTCCACATTTTGGTTCTGGAAACAAAACCCGAACGTGCATCTCTACTCCTTCTTCGATCACGGCACAACAACTGCTGTAGCGGACAGCGGAGTCTCTGGTAATGATTGTCACGGCGGTCCGCTCCTTCTCCGGCAGCGGGAAGTGCAGTAAACCCAAGAACGGTCTTTGTTCTTCTTCCTCTCAGGCAATGGCAAGGCGACGAGCAGCGTTTTGAAATTTATTTGCGACTTTTAAAATTAATTTATGGCTTTTAAAACTTATTTACATTTTTTGAATTTTCTTTGGATCTTTTGAAATTTATTTGAGTCTTTTGAAATTTATTTACATTTTCTGAAATTTATTTGGATCTTTTGAAAGTTATTGGTGTCTTTTTAAATTTATCTTTGTTCTTTTGAAATTTATTGATTTTTTTAAAATTTATTGAATTTTTCCAATTTATTGAATTTTTTAAAATTTATTTACGTTATTTTGAAATTTATTTGTGTGTTTTTAGAATTTATTTAAAAATCTCATTAATAGGATTCCATTAATCGTGGGCAATTAAATGGTAGTTGACCATTATTAATGGGATATCCCACCATTCATGGGATATATTTAAAGAAAGGGCAAATTGGACATTTTAGGTATGAGAAAGTGTGTGAGGGACTTTTCACTGCATGACTTTTTTTTATAGACTGTTTGCATTAGAGTCACACTTTGAGGGACCTTCGACCAAAGCCCCCATTATATATTTGGTAGTGTTGTCTAGGGTTCTTTTATACACCCTCTTTTGTAATTAATGTATATATTTGTATAATTCTTTTGTATTAAACTTTAATAGTTAATTGGACTGAATGAGAAATGATATCCAATTGCATATGAATTACAGCTTCTGTTATTTATCAAATGTTATGGATATGTTTTAGTGATCTCGACTCACGTGTAAAAAAAGCTATTTTTCTCTCCTTTGTGTGTTGTATTCGGCTTGAGACAGGTACAGCAACATAGGAGTACGTGTGTTTCACCTCGGGGATTACCCTAGGCCAAGGTGATTCGGGACCGCGATGCAACAGAAATCGACTGAAATAAACAGAAATATCAACCATTTTCAATGTTAAACAAACATATCTAGAACAAAAACCCAAAAAATCAGACTAGAAATCGCCAGATAAATCAGATCATTGGAAGATCTAGCTTGCTATATAAATTAAGACAGCAGATCTAACATGATCTTAACCAAAGAAAAATTCGAAATCTTTACCTCGATTTCTAAAGAGATTTGTCAAGTGTATGTCGAATGCTTCTGATGGTGTAGAGATCAGAATCCAGACGAGAAAATGGGGGGTGGGAAAAGGCCGGGACGGTTGGTTTCGGAGAGAGATTTGAAGAATGTCTTGCTTAGATCAGGATCTTCTTCTTCTTCGACTTTTGCTGCTTCTTCTACTTCTTCATCTTCTTGTTGATGTTGTTCGAGAAAGACTTTGAAAAGTTGGAGACAATGGGGTTTGGCGGCGGGAAATGTTATTTGCTTATACAATGCCTTTTAGCGGCGGAAAATCAAAACCGCCGCTTTTTAAGTGTCATTGAAAGCCTTTTTTCTTGTAGTAAAGTAACAAACACTATTTTTTGCATCAACAGTTTTTTCTAGACTAATTTGTTTGAGAAAATGAGAAGTCAGGTGAATAAGGTCAAATAGACTAATAGAGTCAATTTTTTGAACCACGAAAGTTGTAAAACACAAGAAACAGAGCCACTCACACTTGTATTTACATTTTGCGACATCAATAACCTCTTATTATTAAAAAAGAAATCACAATTCACAATTTACATGTGCAGAACATAAAGACAACAATAGTAAAAAGGAACCATGTTACCTGGGTTTGTTCCAGCAAATATTCCATACCAAAGATCATCTATGATGAATGATGTTTCCCTAAGATACACACCCACGAGGTCCAAGGTTGGGAGGTAAGGGATGAAACATCTTCTGGCTTGGGTAGTCTAAATCTACTGCAACATGCCTGTTTGTAAGGAAACCAAGTTGTCGGCTACCTGTTTGGCCCTTCACGATAGTTCCAAGAGTCCCATAAGTGTCACGCCCCCATTCGTTAAAACGGGGATTATGCATGAGATTAGGGCCAATTAAAACTTTTCAAAAGTAATCCACAACACGTGACCCCAATCATGTCCCATAGAGATCGAAGACCGCTGTGAGGTGTGAACATTTCCTCAAATGTATAAAACATATAGCACAAGATTTTTCAATAAACAAGTGGTATCTCACGATGTATAGTTAAGAGCAAATACTGAAATATATTTATCGAGGTTAAAATTTAACAGGTAAGCAAAAGTATTAATTACAACAAAGGCCACACAAAAACTTGGGCAGAACCAAAAGAACAGAAAAGGACAAAAGATGAATCTAGCCAAGATAGTCATGACGGCCCTCAGTACGGGGCCGTACGCCTATGAAATGATGTCCGTACAATAATGTAGGAGGTCATCAGGCTGATCCGCCTAAACTTCCTCCCTCTCCTCCTCAAGATAGGTGAACTCGGTACCTATGTACCAAGAGTAGCATCATCAGACATGACTGTTAGTAAGCATATAGATTTATATAAACATCAATAGATATGTAGTGCTAAGAAGAACAAACGAATAGATAAGATCATCAGAAACGCAAAGCATTTGAATCATAGTCAAATTTCCATGAGTATCTAACAAGATAGGCAATCCACATATGCTAATCACCACGGGATAATGTCATTGCCCTCCCTACTCTCTTTGAGTTATATTAGAGATATAAACATCATGGGATAATTGCCCGGTCCTTCAAAACAATACCAAGGTTAAAACACCAGAAAGCCCGTGAACTTATGGTAACTAACAATGTCCATTACACCATTAATCCGAACTGCAGATGGCCCAAAATTCAAAGCCCTATCATAGTGGTGCCCCAGTTGCGTTGAATGGTACAGTTGAGTGGTGCTTGACACACGGAGTCCTAATCATACATTGTTGAGGGGCTAGGCTTTTCTTGTGTGCATGTGAACAAGATTCATCAAACGATAGAGAAATTACTTTATATCAGATCATATCAAACATACGGACAAACTTCAAAAATAGTTATCTTCAAAACCTTACAATCAAAGCCACCTGGCCTCAACACCTTGGTCAGATATCAGAACAAACAGAAACATCAAAGAGATCCTAAGTCCACCATCTAAGTTCTTCATGTGATCTCAAACAAAGCAAAGTAAAACAGAACTAATGAATATGTTCGTTACAAGTAGAGAAGTACCAGACGGTGCAATTCGGAATCAGAAACGAAGAACAATCTAGATCCTAAGTCAAATGTCATTCTCAAAGTCTCGTACATCCCTCCTAAGTCAACGAAGGGAATTAGGGTTTGCAATACCCGGACAAAACCTCTTTGTGCATAGATACAAGGAGGGTATCATATTGCCCCATACCGCCGCTGATTAAGATAGGTTGAATTCCGAGAAAACCAGAATAACTGCGAGCGAATGTAGGCCTAAAACATTCCTCACATCAAGTCCAATAGTGAGACATCAAAAGGTATCACCCAGGGTCCCACTGAAGTCCTCAAACTAGGGACGAAAGCCCCTTTTCAAAAAGGAGCAAAGTCTACTCTACGGCTACCTCACGGTTAGCCGTGGAGTATTCTTCGTACGGTTGGTTCATGGCTGACTGTCACGTCCCCCGAACCCGATTAAAGAAATAACCGGATCCGGAGAGTGAATTTTTAGGACTAATTAAAAATTTTGTCCTTTGGGCCCACGGATCGTAGTCCGCGGTGAGGATTATACATTTCATGCATCTTTTCAATTCATTAAATACTGAGTTCATAAAACTCTATACACATGATAATCTGAACAGAGGATAATATCTCATCAATATAAAAATTAAAGTTGACAGAAAGAGATAAAACATCTAGAATCAAGTTAATTATTACATTGGCCTTCCCAAATAACTAAGGCCAATAAAAAGGAATCAATCAATGAGTGTAAAAAGTTCCAACGAGGAAAAATAAAGAATAAAGAATCTATAATTAATTCCCCGTGACTCTCTCCTGTGCCGGGCAATGATGACGCTACTCTACGTCATCGGCACACCACTCCCGTGCCTCCTCGACTGGTTGGAGATCCTCTGGGATCTCCTCACTTGCCTGCTCCTCATAGAGGTAGGCATCACCTGATGTGTCTGCACACCAAGGAAACAAAGTCAACAACATGTTGAGCAATAGATAAGCAAAACATATTAAATATGACATGTATCAAATACAGAATAATAACAGGTAATCATCATGAGAATACAATGATAGCAAGTCTAGGCACAAAGCGAGAATGTGTATAAATGGAGTCAATAGTAAGAATTCCTAACAATCATCTAACAATAACCACTATCCATGTAATGCAAAACAAGAACAAGACAAGAGGGAGACTCCGAGGATGTCCTAAGCCACCTCCCGGGGTACCAGTAACAATCCATACAAGTCCGTACAAGTACAAGACTACTGATACCAAAGTCCGGCTCCAGTAGGATCCTAGCTCCCGGTCCTGGGAATAGCAGCACGGTCCAATGCTCGCTCCCAGCTATTCTACGCCATGGACGCCGTCCTACGCCGACTGCCCATCCCCGACAACCGAGTAACCGGTTCGTCGTTTTAAACCCCATACTGCAGATGGCCATGATATGCAAACAAATCCTAAAGTGGTTCTGACACGAGGACAAACAAGACAAGCAAGTCTGGCTAGTTCCAAGTACAAGACAAGATCCTTGGGTTATCTCATCAAAACAATACAAGATTTCCAACACGTGATAACCCCCTTTCATTTCTAGCCAGTCAAGTTTATCATACAAGACAAGGTTCCTACGATATATTCTAAGTCAGGTCCAAGTCCTAATTCTATAAGAATATATGTTTCACCTTTAATTAGGTATTTTATGTCAAGAGTGTACAAGGTAAATTTACAACGGATACGATTCATGAATCAAAGAGAAGTTACAATCCATTCCTAGGTAAAATGTTGTCATCTCTGTATCCAACATATCTTAACAGAGTACATAGGGAATTCGGATCAACAATGCTACGAGGGAAATCCCTTGGTGTACAATAATGTAAGGCATTGGTTGTTTCAGTTTCCATATGCAATCGGTTACAATACACGTAATACCCGAATACCTAGACAACCATCGAATTCACACCAAGCCACGTGATTCGATTTAATTCCCATTTATGGTCAAGTGATATTAGGTTCATGGTTTCCAACATCTAAGGCCCAATTCTGAGTTTTAGTTTCCATCCAAAAGAAACAAGGCATGTTTAGTTCCATTAGGGTAGCCCGCGGTTGACCAACAAGGTGTCCTCGGTCGACCTGCTACACAGACGCGGTCGACCTGCCAGTGTCCCCCCGTCGACCGGCTGCATAGGCGCGGTCGACCGGCCAAAGGGCTCGGTCGACCGGCCAGGTGGGCCCGGTCGACCTACAGAGGCCTGTGAAAACCAGCTCTCTGGTTTTCTAACCGGAACCTTTTCCGGCTCACGGGTAGTGTCCCCGGTCGACCGGCTGAAGGGGCTCGGTCGACCGGCCAGTTAGCGCGGTCGACCGGCCAAAGCCGCGGTCGACCGGCCTGCACGGGAAACACGAGTTCAGAGGGTTTTCTGAACTGTTCTGAACCCATTCGTTCTCCTTCTCTTTTCAGACCTTTCCAGAGGCCATTTCTACATCAGAAGAGTCTCCTGCTCTCTCCAAAATTCCATTCCAACCTCATTCTACACCATGCATTCGATTACCCCCAATTTATTACCAATTCCATTCAATTACCAGATTCTAACCTAACATACATTTATCAAATTAAACAAGAACATGCTTGGAATTAAAGGGGTTAATCTACAGAATGTATAACAACAGTCAATTATAACCACAAGCATGTTTAATATGAAATTGCGAATCTACTTGCCTCAACCGGAAGAAAATCAGAAATGGGTGACTTTCGAGGAGAAGCCTTTCTACCCCCAAATCACAAATCTAACCTGACAGAACGAAACCTAACATACCAGGAACAACAATGGAAAGAAAATAATTCAGATCTAACCTAAATCTAACCAAAAAGGGAGATTAAAGAAAATATGAAAAGAGAGGAAGCTTACCGGAAGTTGTACCGAAAGAAAGAGGGGAGGAAGAGATTGAGATCTACCGGATCAGATATTCGAAAGGAGCTTTCTTGGGTGGAGTTCTGGCTTGAGGAAGAAAGAAGAAGAAACTGGGCTGCTGTTTGTTCTTCGTTGCAGAGAATAGAATGAGATTAGGGCTTGGCATCGATTAAGAAGAAGAGGGAGGGGAAAAAGACTTAATTAACCCTTAAGTGGGCCCGGTAAAGAATGGGCCACTTGAAGGTCTTCTGATCATCGGATCGCGACGAGTCAAGAGGCAAAACTGATCTATTCGACGAGATCTTTCCAACAAACCCAAAAATCACGGTGTTTGGAATATTTCGGAAAAACACTCAATTTTCCCTAAATTGCAAACTACCCCCTTACTATGATCAAACGAACTCCGAATCGCACGAAACTTCACAGATACTATTCTAATACTAAAAGAAACTCGCTCAAAAATCTAAACCCACTTAAATATCTAAAATACAATTAATTAAAATAAATATGCATTTAAACGGGTCAGGTCGGATATTGGGCCCAAATTGACCCAGTAAGGTCACAGACCTTACACTGACTGTAGGCACTGGGTTGAAACTCCAGCCAAGGTTTCGTCAGTCAGATTCCCAGACATAACCTAACCCAAACAACATGGTAAGCCGTGAGCACAGTTACTCAGTTAGCCGTGACCTCGTTGTAGAACAAAAGTTTTAAAGTTGTAAAAAAAAAAAAAGCAAGAGCTCAAGTGTCCCAATTTTCTATGGTTAGCCACATGGCTAGCCATAGAGGAATCCACGGTTAGCCGTAGGGCAATTTACGGCTCGCCGTGATGTTTCAGAATTCAAAATTCTAATTTTGTTCTTGCTTCAAAACTGGGAGAAATCTCTCCCTACTTCATCCACACCTGTAAACAAAGGAAACAACAGGGCCTAGCCCTCTCCAAGTGCCTTAGACATTCTACAATGACAGTCCATACATTCAAATCCCAACCATTCCAATCCATCAAACCTAATTATCATGTTTTCCAAAGAAAAATAAAAAACATCCAATGAGCATAATCTCATCTAAATCATCATCAATTATCCAAATCAAGAAAAGGCAAACACATCAAAGCATTTATATGTATATCTACTCGACTTGAGATGAAAAGCTCCAAAAGCAAAAGAAAAATGGGGGAAAATCCTCTTTGAGCTCTCCTAAACCATTTCTAAGCAAAGAGGAAGATAAAGGTCTAACCTAGAACCTTTGGAAGCTTACTTAGCAATGGGTGTTGAGGGGATGGTTGAGGCCAAGAAAGCTTGAGGAAGCTTTTGTGTGGTTAGGCCGGCGAAGACAGACTCCGATGGCCGTTGTCGGAGAAGGAGGCAGTGAGGAGATGAGGTTTGAGAGAGTCAGAGAGAAAATGAGAAAGGAGAGAAAGGGGAAATGAAGATGGGTTCTTTGTCTTATATTTAGGTTTGGCTAAATGGAATTTACAAAATAGTCCTTGGCCATTTAAATGAGATTAGTTAAGGCTCTTTGACGCATCGGATCGAAACACGATAAAAGGCTAATGTTTGTGAAATGCCGAGACCGACTCAATGCACCCAAACTCGCAAAAACTCATAATCTCGAAAAAAGCCCTGAAAACTTTCTAAAATTGCAAACCACCCCCTATTGTACCCATTCGCATTCTGATTTGCGCGAGACTTCGCACGCATGTTCCACACGTCAAACTTGACTCGCTAGGACTCTAAACACACTTAATTTTCTAACATTAAATTAATTATAATTAATCCAAGGTTAGGGGTTGGGGTGATACAATAAGTCACCTGGCTAGCAACCTATGCATTTGAAAAAGGGTACACACTGAACATAACATAACGAGAGGGAAAGAGAAGGAACTAACATGTCCTCATCCATCAGGGCATGTATTGTACGATGCCCTTTGATAGTGATGTAATGAGGAATTTATGGCTACATAACCCAGAATTTTTACAAGGTGATAGATGCCATGGATGGGTGGCATACCATAATCTTTTGTGAGAGCTGTCACTTTAAGAATGAAGTAATCACCTTCCTACCCAAAAAAAAGTCCAAATTTGGATATCATAATCAACATCGTTTGACATTTTCAGGCCCTTACCGTATTTTGGTTCTATTATCTAATTATTCTATGGTCTTACAACGTACCCTTCATATCAACATTCAAGCTAAAAGAATAATGATTTAGTTAGATCGAGTGGCATATCAGGACATCCCACCTATGATGCCAGAGGAGACCACAAGCTATGATGCTTGGATACGTGTACAAGCCCAACATATCTATGTCAAATCGATACGATACTCGTATTGGTACCCAATACTACATCAATACTTCTAGAGAACAAGTTCAGCATATCCTACTTACTAAGTCAATTATTTCATATAGTTCTTTTAATTTTCTTACTTCTCCATAGAAAAAAAATATCAATGAAAATCTCAATAATTCAAAAGTGATCTAAGGAAATAAAAATTAGGACACCCGTGTCTGTGTCCTAGATTTTCAAAAGTGCATAGTCATATCCCCAATCCATATCTACGTGTCTGTACCCGTATTTGGGCATCATAGAGAGAGAGAGAGATATATATATAACTAACAGTCCACAAAGTTTAAGAGATCGAATTTTTTCTCAATTCATGAATATAAAGAAGGAGGCCGTACTATTGGTTTAATACCAAACATCTCAACTACAAATGAAACATATGATTCACATGAACACCTCCCACAAAAACAGGAATCATGTTTCAAATCATTGGCTTCATCTTTTCTTTAGTTAGGGACAATAATGGAGGGACACCACCTACACCTATTGTGCGGGAAAAGGTAACATCACCAAGGACCAAGGGGGGCTTGGGTTTCATAACCTTTAGATACAATCTAAGGCCTTCAAAGCCCACATCGTGTGGCGTTTTCTCGGATATCTGGACACAATTTTGGGCACATCTTCTAGGCCTAGCTCAAAAGTAGTTAAGCTCAAATGACTTCAACTACTTCCAACTGAAATCCAGTAACTCGAATTTCTGGAAAATACTGCTAAAACACAACTAAAAAAAAAAAATAAAAATAAAATAAAATCACAGACCAGATTAGATGGGTTCTAGGCAAAGGATCAAGGATTGATATCTTCTTACAACATTGGATTGCAGGTGTTGGACCCTTGAATAGCTTCCAGAATTACAATATCCTCTTCTTTTTTTTTTTTTTTTTAAGGGATGCTTGTATTCATTCACAAAAGGAACTTTATAGTATAAGAGCTTTATACTGAAACAGGAAGGCCCAAAAAGAAAAAAAAAGGCGGGGGTGGGGGGTGCAAAAACAATCAAGCCTAGTAAGATGGAGCTAAAGCCCCCCAAAAACCAGGCATCAACCCGAATAAAGAAAATTAGCATATCTAGAGTAATGTGCAAAGAAAGTCTAGAAACCCCCTCTTTGGCTAGCCGATCTACCTCCGAATTAGCATATTATAGAACTAGAATATCTGCGCACTGTGCGCTCGAAAGGACTACGCTCGAGCGGGCACTCACAAAACTTGAGCCCGCTCGAGTGAGGGCGGAGCCTGCTCGAGCGCCTGACTCGGGATTTTGTAGAAAATCGTGATTTTTGACTGAATCTATCCCTTCTTAGGTATACAAAAAACATAATACATGCAGAAAAACATCAAAACTGATCCTTACACAACCCTAGATCCATCCACTCCGAAGGTCATGTAGAGACTGAATCTAGAAGACCGATCTAACGTGATGAGAAAATAGGGATCGCTCGGATACCAATTGTTGAAAGTAGGTGGGTCTCGTGGATATATATTCAAAAACTTTTGACCTACTTGAAGCAGGGATCAAATATCCATAAGGTCAAGAACCCAACCCTAAGATCTAAAACCCATAATCTCATACATTAAGATCAAAGATCCATCAAGAAAACAGATTGAGAAACAAACAACATAAGCATAGAACATCTACTAAACCAACTGGAAGTAGATATATCTATACCTAAGGAGCTTGGTTGTGCTCTAGTCGAGAACTTGAAACACTTAATTTCTACGAAAACTCCTTTCGCAAAATTTGATTTCTCTTGCCTTTGTGTCCTTCTACGCTATGACCCTCTTAGAGAACTTCTCAAGAAGAATGGTGGGATCTCCATGTAGAAGAAAACCCGACCACTCTAGTAGGAAACCAAAGGAGAGAGAGGAGGAAGAGAGAAGGGAACTTGAGAGATTATTGTGTGCAGAGATCTCTAACCCTCACCTCTTATTTATAGTTTATGGAACACCTTCTCTTAGACCAAGTTTAGAAGTCTCAGTTATATTCTTATTATATATCTTACTCCTCATTTCCTTAAGAGTTCCAAATAGGATTAGTAACCTTCTCTTAATAGGGCTAGCGTGGGGACCACTATGGATTCCTTAGAATTTGACTCCAACTGAGAATCTGGACCCCACATCTCTTGTGAACTCCAGACCCACAGTTAATTACAAATAAATCCACTAAATAAATCCAATTGCACTCCAGTCTTAGGAATAATTACAAGAAGATCCTAAACTTCTCAAGTACTATAAGTAGGCCCCTCCATCAAATATATCCATCGATCTATTGGAATAAATCTATCCAACCAAATTGGATCCATCTCTTATTATTCTTATAATCCAATTAATCACAATAATCATCAGTACCATTCAATTAACTCTTAACTGAGATGTGTGCGCATTTACCAATGATAAAATCCATTAATTGGTACAAGGGGATATTTAGGGGATAGAGTCCATCTTGAGGATTATATGTTCCTACAGTCCCACTACTATGCACCCAAGACATCGAGGTGTTGACCTACAATTGGCCTCACTCATTTATGACTCAAAGTAAATGCATAGTAGAAAATTTGATTCATTAGTCTCTCAGAATTGAGAGCTTATTGCTTAAGAAATATGAGAGTAGTCCTTAAATCAAAGACATATTTGCTTAAGGTGCTACTCATGGTCCTTCAGTACATCCAATGTACCAGCACAATGATCCAGAGTCTTATAATCTGATGATCGAGACATACTACACTATCTCATAGTGGTCACAGTGCTGCAATCTTATTATATGAGATGCCCAATCTCATCACTAGTTTTGAATTAATTTAAGTATAAGATTTGCTATCTATGTCTCCTATGTATGAATCTTATCTGCACATATGGATTACATCTAATATACTTGTGGGCTCCGGTTCATCTCATGAACGATGATGTCATTCTGTATTGATTATGTACATACATAGAATAATATATCATTCATCACATGTGAAAAAGATAGAGGTCCGCGATTTCTAGATTGGTCTACTCAAACAATCAAACCAAAAGTGTGCAGAAATTAACAATATGCAGCGAAAAATAAATCAACAAGCACACACCACAATGACACCAAATTTAAGGTGAAAAACTCTAACCGGGTGAAAAACCACCGATCCGAACTGGATTAAATCAAGCACTATGAATCTCGCAATTACAAGAAACTCAGATCTCTTCCCTAGATATCCCCTACCTAAGGACTGAAGTTACCTTGTGTCGCTTCACGCTTCAACGACTTCACACCGTTAATTGCAACAGATCCAATCCAGCACTTGACTCCTCAAATCTTCTCGAAAGAAGATAATCTTCTACAAAGGATGCAGAAGAACTGACTCTAGAGAACTTGGCAGCACAACTTCATAGAAATCTTTAGAGAAGAAAACTCTCAATGATAATCTCTAACTCAGCACTTTGAGAGGTGAGGTGTTGAGGTGTTGAGGTGTCTTTGGAATAGCTCTTGAGTCCTTTAAATAGCATTTGGGAAGTGCTTAAAGTTGCCTAACTTGATTAGGATTGAAATAATCAGATTGAGCACAATTAGAATATCAAGTTTCCAAAATTCGTCCAACTCTGCGCCTTGTTCGCTGGAGCGGTCAACATGCTCGCTCGAGTGGACCAGTCTCTGTTTCAACACTGGGCAATCTGACTCTGTTCGCTCGAGCGAATGAGATGATCGCTCGAACGGACCCCTCTCTGGATTGATCCGGAATTTCAGCATAGAATTCTCCATCTTTCCTCTTCTAATTCTTTTAGGCTTTTTTCTTTTTAGTCCTTCCAAACTTCTAACTTCAAAGTCCTTGTCTAAATAAAAAATTACAACTCAAAAGACCCAGAGTTTTGTCCAACCCATGAATTAGCCAACACTCAAAATCCTAACAATCTCACCCTTTGGCAATTCATGGACAAAACTCCCTAGAATAATACAATTTAATCTACCCAAAAAGAAACCCAAAATACATTGAAATTTAAAAAAAAAAAAAAAAAAAAACAGCAAATGTAGATTTGCATTGTCTCTGACTTAGTCGAACTTCTTGTTCTCCCCTTTGATCTGTCACCATTCTTGCCCCCTTTTGTCCATAAATTGACAAAGCTAAAAATAAGAACATGCAGCTTTTTGTCAATTATGATCACTAGCTCCCCCTCGAAAGCAACTCCCCCTGAATGTATCTTCGTAGTAGTGCTGGGGATAGGAGCTTAACCTCTTTGATCAGGGCTTGTTAAATGTAGCCACCCACACTTGTGTAGTTTGTTATTTCAGCAGAGTCTGAGTAAACTCCTTAGGCAAATCAGATTTTCTAACCCAAATTTGAGCTATCTTGGGTGGAGAAAAATTCTTCTGCCATTGCTTGATCTTAGGTAGACTTTGCAGTTTCTTGCAATGGGGACGAATGTGTCCTTTTAATCCACAATGATGACAAGTGAATGTGCGTGTAGCGCGTGACACATTCTTGTTCTTAAAAGTACTCGACACATTATTTGAAAGTGCAGTATGTGGAGTAACATGTGCAACACTTGAAACGAAAACATGTGACACATTACCTTTAGCATTTGAAGTGGATGCACCAAGATCATAACCAAGACAGCTTCTGTCAAAATGAGACTTCTGACTGCACAAGATGTTTGTAAGAGTCTTCGAACTAATGTTCTTCTTGTTTAGAGAAGCTTGCTTGACTTCCAGCTCAGACACAGTAATCTTCAGTTTTCCTTGCAGGTCTTGATTTTCAGCTTTCAATGTTTCTATTTCTAACTTCAGGTTCACTATTTCTTTTTCATCCTTCTTAAGTTTTTGACCATCAGAAGTCAAATTTTCAGCCATGCAATTTTTTTGACTTTCCAAGAGACGAACCTATTTAAGCGCTTGCTCTAATTCATTCTTCAGTGCATAATTTTCTTCTTGAGCAGCCTTGTACTTGATAGTGATTTTGTTACCATACCTGGTCATCTTGACACAATCAGCATAGGTAGCATGATACAATCCTTCCCAATCTTTCTCTTGGTCTAACAACTCATCTTCATTATCTTCATCAGTATCATTGTCAGACATAGACTTAGCCATGAAAGCCACAAACTTGCCATTCACATTGTCAGAAGGATCATCCTCATGATCTTTTACATTTTCCTCTTCAGAATATTCTTCATCCCAAGTTGTGTTAAGAGCTTTTTGTTTTGCACCCTTTTTCTTGTTGGCACATTCATTAGCATAGTGACCATAGCCTTGGCACTCAAAATACTTTATCCCTTTTGCAGGATCCTTCTTCTCAGATTTGAAATTCTCTTTCTTGGCTCGTTTTGTCTTCATGTATTTTTTGAAACACTTGATAAACTCAGCCATATCCTCTTCATCCTCAGATTCAGAATCAGACTCAATTTTCTTTACAGGCTTCTTTCTTGATTCTGAGATGGCTTTCAAAGCAATATCCTTTTCTTTGGATTTTCCTTTATTCAAACGGTTTGCTTCATACGTCTGAAGATTTCCTGCCAGTGCATTTAACTTGAGGGTATCTAGATTCTTATTTTCTTCAATAGCATCAACTTTAAAATCGAACTTCGAAGGTAGAGACCTTAAAATTTTCTTTACAATCTTGTGTTCTGGTATTTCTTCCCCTAGAATGAAAATAGAATTAACAATATCATTCAATTTAGCATTAAATTGGTCAAATGTCTCATCTTCTTCCATCACGATGGTTTCAAATTCTTTATTTAGTCTTTGCAATTTAACTTGCTTCACTGTGTCTGTACCCTCATAAACTGTCTGTAAGACTTCCCACGCTTCTTTTGCGGTTTTGCAAGTGAAAATTCTTCTAAACTCATTAGCAGTCACACCATTGTATATGCAATTCACAGCCTTGTTATTGCAATTTGATGCATGCTTTTCATCCTTTGTCCATTGGGCTTTTGGTTTAGGAACAGTTTGTCCATTAACCTCAATTGTTGGTCTAGAATAGCCCTCTTCAACAATATCCCAAATATCATCATCAATGGACTTAAGGAACCCAATCATCCTTTGCTTCCAATAAGCATAATTAGAACCATCAAACAAAGGAGGCTTGGCAGTTGATGTCCCTTCTCTATTGAGCACCATTCTAGAAATCTTGTAGGATCAAACACAACAAGACAGTGCAACCCGCTCTGATACCAATTGAAAAAGATAGAGGTCCACGATTTCTAGATTGGTCTACTCAAACAATTAAACCAAAAGTGTGCAGAAATTAACAATATGCAGCGGAAAATAAATCAACAAGCACACACCACAAGGACACCAAATTTAAGGTGAAAAACCCTAACCAGGTGAAAAACTACCGATCCAAACTGGATCAAATCAAGCACTATGAATCTCGCAATTACAAGAAACTCAGATCTCTTCCCTAGATATCCCCTACCCAAGGACTGAAGTTACCTTGTGTCGCTTCACGCTTCAATGACTTCACACCGTTGATTGCAACAGATCCAATCCAACACTTGACTCCTCAAATCTTTTCGAAAGAGGATAATCTTCTACAAAGGATGCAGAAGAACTGACTCTAGAGAACTTGGCATCATAACTTCATAGAAATCTCTAGAGAAGAAAACTCTCAATGATAATCTCTGACTCAGCACTTTGAGAGGTGAGGTGTTGAGGTGTCTTTGGAATAGCTCTTGAGTCCTTTAAATAGCCCTTGGGAAGTGCTTAAAGTTGCCTAACTTGATTAGGATTGAAATAATCAGATTGAGCACAATTAGAATATCAAGTTTCCAAAATTCGTCCAACTCTGCGCCTTGTTCGCTGGAGCGGTCAACATGCTCGCTCGAGCGGACCAGTCTTTGTTTCAGCGCTGGGCAATCTGACTCTGTTCGCTCGAGCGAATGAGATGGTCGCTCGAGCGGACCCCTCTTTGGATTGATCCGGAATTTCAGCATAGAATTCTCCATCTTTCCTCTTCTAATTCTTTTAGGCTTTCTTCTTTTTAGTCCTTCCAAATTTCTAACTTCAGAGTTCTTCACCAAAATAACAAGCATCAAACACAGCGATTTGGCAGGTAATCAATTTAGGCATGAACATTGAACAATTGAAGCTGAAAGAAAATGATATTAAAAACCTCTTGCTGAATTTAAAATAGTTCAAGACTGAAATAAATTTCAAATAAGCTAGACTAGCATGAATACATATAATATCATGAATAGTTAATCCACAATGAGCCCATCCTTTCTCCATCGTACATGATGATAAGAGTAAGCACGCACGACACGCAAAACACGATTCCCGAGCCACACAAGGTAGATGGGGAGGCGGGCGTAGAACTGGAAACATGTACGATGTGTAATATATAATACACGACCAATCTGCAGATAGTCTACATGCTTAAGGAAACCCTGGACAGTGGATCAAACTGAAGAAGCAGTCAAAGCTCAGTGGTGTTTACTTGAATTCATGAATGCACAAAATACACGATGCACGTTCTAAATAGATCAAATTTAACGGGGAAATCACTTGTCAAAACAAGACAAGGCACAAAAGGCATAATTATATGTATAGCATGCTTAAAAAGTGATCCCCATTTAATTCTTGAAACAAATCTTTAAACGAGCTTATACTTGAAATTCAAAACGAATACATGACTATATTTGTTGTGTCAAAACTCAAGTTCGAAAACAAGGTCCATCAAGCATATGTAAAGACCTTTGGTTGACCCTTGTGAAATTGAAACCCAAATTTGAAATTTAAAAGAGAATTGGTGCCACCGAAGTTAGAAGACATTTCAGATCTCAAGTGCACATTGTCAGGCTAAAGGTCCCTAAATATATTCTGGTCTTCACTCTTGCAGAAAATCCTTAAAAACAGGTCATTTTTCCAATTCGGCCAGCTCGCGGTTACCTGTCGGCTAGCCGAAGTGGGGTAAGGCGGCTATCCACCAGATGACCGACAGTTGACCGCTAAATTGCAGGTCAGGTAATTCTAGCATTCTGGAAAAGGAACCGAATTGAATTCGGTTAGCTCGCAGTTAACCGAGTTGGTGCAATGCGGTTAGCCGCCAGCTGATCGCCATCTCCCTGTCGAAATGCAAGCTTCTGGAAAAGGAACCAAACTGAATTCGGTTAGCTCGCGGTTAACCGAGGTGGTGCAATGCGATTAGCAGCCAACTGATTGCCATCTCTCTGTCGAAATGCAAGCTTCTGGAAAAGGAACCACCAAAGCTTGGTTGGCTCACGGTTAGCCGAAATACTAGCCGCCAGCTAACAGATGGCTGACCACCCTGTATGGACAGTCACCACTCTTATTCCCTTCTTTTCATAGCTGATCCAAACTGCACATCCCTGACCCTACATGCTCATCAAGGGTTTATTTCAACACTTAAAAAAATCCTCATCACAATCTAAGCCAATAAATCTCCATTCTTTCATCACAACCAATCCACAATTTCCAACAAATCGTGGGCTTACACTTCACAATAGAAATTCAGAAGTTTAGAAAATAGTAGTATCAATACATGTAAAAGAATGGAATAACATAAATTTCAAGCTTAGTAATACAATGATGCATTTAAAAGAAATGAGAATGTAATTCAAATCACACATGCAACATCCATCCTAAATTGATTACTTGCCTTAGCCCAAAATATCAAGCAAATCTTCTTCAAAGGTCCCACCCAAGAGCTGAGCCAAGAAGCTACAAAAACCCCAAGAAAACCTATTTAAAATCACTATTTTTGACAACCAAAATCCCATTTCGAAAATGGGTTTGCATATTAGAGAAATAAGCTCTTCATGAGCTAAAAGAACTCATGGAAGAGGAAAAGAGAAGCTCTTGCCTGTAGCTAGCAAAACAAGAAGGAATGAAGAAATGGAGAGGTTGTCCAGCTGAAATTCCCAAATAAATGGGTTCAATGTGAAGCTTGGAAGGAGAGGAAGAAGAATCTATGATTAAATTTTCATTTCAAGGCTCAATGGTAAGGCATGCAAGAGGAGAAAGATGAGAGGAAATGAGTTCTCTCTCTACAGCTCTAAGTTCTTCAAAAGGGTTGCCGGGATTCTAATATGAACGTGAGTGAGGGAGAATGTGAGTTTAAGTGAAATGAGAGTGGGCCCCAACAAGTCTGAATCTTGCATTGGCTAAAACAGGGTTTTGTGAGTCCCGGATGAGATCGAAGAAGCAGGATAAAATGATGCTTGAAAAATCTAGTTTATAAAAAGTATAAATTTGACATGGTTTTGAGATTTCAAAATTCGTGTCCAGATTTGGGTGTGAAAAGTCAATTTTACCATTTTTGGGCCAAAACTCAGGTTTTTAGGCTTCAAACACAGATGGGCTGAAAACGAAAGTTTTAGAAAATAATAAACCCATTCAAAAGAAATCGAAACCACAATTAAATAGGAAAACCAAAATGATCCTCCCATGCTTGCACGTGCACTCAAGGCGTCCCTAAGTGTGTCTGACTTATACTAAACACTTTTAAAATTCCCAAAGCTATGTCCATGACTAAAATCAAACATATTCTTACCCCACGATTACTAAACCCACTTAAGAATAAGCACACACTAATCAGGCTAATCTGCGTCGGGGTCTAACAATCCTCCAATCGTGTTTTGGCTTGCACATGTATACTTTTTCGTGCTGATTTTGAGATTATATGGCATGTGATTCACTTTGATTTAATTTGATTGGTTTTAGAACTGAATTACTTTATTCACGATTTAAAGATTTTTTTATCATGTCCACAAGTACACAACAACTCACTTGACTCACTTATGGTTAATGTTACACTAGGATTGACAAGATTCACTGTCTTAGTGGTTTTACACTTGTTCAGAGCATCGATTTTGATTTTCCCATTCTCTTATGCTCTCATCGTAATATGTGTGTGTGTGTGTGTGTGTGTGTGTGTGTGTGTGTGGCCTCTATGTGCGTAGAAATTTCTGTAGATCGACGCGTTGAAATAAATAATGATTGGGTTTGGTCCCTAGGTCTTACTTATGTCTATCTCATAGGGTTCAGAAATTTCTGCATTTTAGAACATGAGAAAAGAGAAATTGTTAATAACTGGGTTTTCTCCCTTGTTTTTAACTTTTTTATTGTGACATTAAGGGGGAGCTTCGCATTTCATTATTGATCGGATCTAATGTTTTTGAAAGGTGGGAAATTCACTTTTGTATTTGATGAATGTTGATTTCTGGCCGATCAGTTTTTCACGTTTTTCATTTGAGATCATCTCCCACACTCAATTTACACACACATCAAATTCTTGAAAATTATGTTGCCTCATGCTTTGCATATTTTCATTTTTAATCATTGAAGATTTTCGATTTTTGGCCTACTTGCATTTGTGCATTTTTAGTCGCGGATATCGATTATCTAATTTAGGATGAGTACTAATTTTGTCGATTCTGAAAAAAAAGGGAGAAACATGAGTAGGTTGCTGACGGTTGTTGATTAAATTTTAGAATTTATTTCAATTTCATGATTTCACACTTGATCTATTATCAAATTTTCATGAAGAGGATTTGCAGGGGTTGAAAGAATGTTGAACTGAAGGAAGTATACTTGAAAAAAAAAATTGGGTCATTTTGTCTGGGTAGATTTTTCTTGTATTTAGGAGTTTTGTCGATAAATTGCCAAAGGGGGAAATTGTAAGGTTTGTTTGAATGTTGACTAATTCATTGGGAAATGGACAAAATCGGAAAATTAATTTACAATCTATTTATTAGATGGACTGCCTAGAAGAAAGGCTGAAGCCTGCCCCAGCCGCTCGAGCAGACCGTCATGCGCTAGGGCACATATTGTCCAAAGAGCTGGAATGCTCGAGTAGGCCATCATGCATTCGAGTGGAAAATTGGCAGTGAGCAAAATTAAATCCCGCACTTGAGCACGCCCTCATCCGCTCGAGCGCATGCTTCGTAGAAAGCCTAGTTATTTCAGGAAATAATTTTCTAATTTGTGCCATCTTGCTTGTTTGAGTCCTACCCTCTTTAGGTAACCCTATGCATGTCCCAATGCCTATAAATCGGACTCTCTAGCAATTCTAAAGGTACCAATTATTCTTCTCTCCAATTCTAACCTGTTGAATCATATTGAGAGATCTTTTTCTCCAAAGCTTCATCAAGTTGATGTACTAAAGTTCAAGACTTTGAAGTTTCTTTCTTTTACTCTCTTGAAGTAGATTAACTTTGAAGAGGCTGTCGAGGTGGTTGGTGTCACACCCCCGCACCGAGACCAAGCCAACGAAGTCCCTAATCTGGGGCTGCGGCGCGGCGAGCTAGAAAATTTTGCCCGCTCGCGCTGGTTTCCTACAGGTTTCCGCGGTGAGGATTAACAAAATCTAAACCAAACAATCACATACAAACGAATAGACGTGCGGAAGCGTGTAGCAAACATAAATCGAAGTCCATAAATTACCAAACAGATACAAAATTCATGTCAAAATGAGAAATATTAAACAACAAACCCCAATGTTAAGTTTCAATTTTAGCACAACATACAAAAGTTAGTTAAAGTTATACAATTCCCAAAAATAGGCCAACAAAGGCTAAAGTAGCAAATTCCCAAAATAATAATCCACCCCAAAATGTGACGTGACTCATAACCCAACCCGATGTCTAAATGACATCGTCGGGCTGCCACTCTCGTCCAACGGGCTGCCACTCTCGTCCAACCAGCTGCTCTACCACCTCCTCCGCTCGCTCTGCCTGGAGAGCAACGGGTTCGATATCTGGCACCAAACAAAAGAGTATCAGACACGACAGTCTGGCAAGCAAATAAAGCAGATAAAGTAGGGCAAGTACATAGTTACCTAATTCGGTGATCATGGTTCCGAATCCCGAACCGTTCGTAGTGAATAAATCATTATTCGATTTGGTGAAATTCGGAGTTTGCAAAATGCCAGATTCGATTCAATTGGACATCTTATTTCATGATATAAGAAAGACGTTGGAGAGTGGAGAGTTGTCATGGAAGTGAAAAATCCTCCAAAAAATAGGAGTTATAGAGGAGAGATCTATATTAAAGTAACATTAAAAATTAAAAATAGAAAGTTAAATCGGAAGAAGAATCAAGAAAAAAATAGATTTTAGAAATCGAGTTGAACTCAAATTGTAAAATACCTATTTAATCTCTTGGTATGCATACTTGCAGACAAAATTGCTTAATCACAGGCCTGTGCAATTAAATCTAGATTTCTGGTTCTCAGACTTCTCGTGATTTCCCGTGTAGTGCGTGCTAGGGCGGATTTCAGGTATGTATCTCATCGCCATCTTCTTCACACAAACATGCAAAGAGTTTTAAGGGGAAAAACAGAGAAGGGACCTTGCAGAAACGAAGGAGATGAGCAGGGGAAGGGGAAAATACACTTTTCTCTCTCCATCCTAATAGTCAATTTATCTCAACCACTGAAATTTTGGGCATTGGGAATGGAAAGTCAATAGTATAATTGTTGTTATGGTAGTTCTCGAGACACTGAAATTTTATTATGCTGAGAAGAATCATCATCTTCCTCAATCTCAATGGTACACTGTTAGTGGGCCATAAGATGAATGGTTATGATTAAAGTGGATTTTCTCTCCTTTTATACTCTCCAGTTGGATCCTCACTATAAATCCAGATAAATCCCAAGTAAAAAGGATAAAAAATTATTGGGATCCACTTATTGAACTTCAAACCATATTCAATAATCATCCTCTAGGTGTATATAGGTTATTCTTAAACTAATCATCAATCTGAGTTTGATCCACCGTTGGATATTGACTTTTTGAAAAAAAATGTTCAAATGATTATACATAAAATTTGTGTTGGTCACTTTTTTTTATCAAGCAATCAATCTAAAGGTTGATCAAGCTCTGATTGATATAAGATTTGAAGATACCCCATGTTGGAATATGGCATGTATTTTGAACCGATTGGGTTTTGATATGTGAACACCCACTATGGATTAACTCATGATTGCACTGGGATAGAATGTTAGACACAATGTCAAAGGATCACATCCATGTCTATTAAAGGTTATCTGCTGTTCTCCCTCCTCTAGCTTATGTTTTGAGTTTTGACTATTTAACTTACCAACATCTTAGGATACCATATCTATCTATTTCTTTGTTTGTTCTCCACCTTTGGTCTTATCTTATATTTAATTAAGAAACTCCAATTGATCAAAATAATTGGCCCCCTTTTGTCGGGGTTTAATTAAAGTTACTTTTAAAGTAAAATACAAAAATAGAAAGATTAGTCACTTACTAGATATGCGAATAAAATATTATAAAGAATTTACTTATTTATACTAAATAAATCAACGGAGGATCCCTTTCTTAATGAAGTGTAAAAGTAATAAATAATTTGCTAAACTCATTTTTACTAGTTTAGACTTTTTATATATGGGCCCCAATATGAGTGGCACAAGTAGTGTTTTATATATTTAGAAAACCCACAATTTTAGACAACAGAGGAGTACTGGAAGTTGAGCCTTGGGTTTTTGGATATGAAATCTTGTAAAACTTGATGTTGGTCCCCACCTATGAGAAATCTAATCACATGCTATATTAAATTATTTAATGAATCAGAAAGCAAATATTAAATCATCATCATCATCATTATTTCTATGTATGGCTCTATTTTTTATCAAATCCAAACCGTTCTATAATTAATCTTCATCAATGTTTTTGTTAACGAATGAAATTTCACAAAAAATTGAGACAAAACCTTGTTAGATTGATTATATATTGTACACATAATTTTATTTGCCCCGCCCCCGCCCCCACCCCCACCCCCTCCCCCTTCTTTAAAAAAAAAAAAAAAAAAAAAAAACTGTCAAATATTCTTTTATCTATTTTCTACATCTAGCTTGACTCATAAAAACTTAATGAAAAATGTTAAAACTCCACGGTAAGTCTTACTTATTAAAAATCCAATTCAATCATAATAGATGGGCTCCCTATTTTATCGGTAATAAAAAACCATAAGATCAACCAATTACAAGCCATCAGGATTTTAGTAATTGGCTCATTGATAGGCCCAATACGAAGTATTAACAATTGATGACGATATAAAATGGAGTTTTGAAAAACCTTTTACATTGGACTAAACTTTGACAAGGCCCACTTATAATTTAGAAATGCCACATTTTCAAATAATTAGATATAGAATTACAATGTTTATTATGTAACAAAAATATTCTTCTTAATATATTCAAATTTGTACAGTATAATGTTTAGTGGACAGAGAAAAAGAAAGCAACAAGAAGATGATGATGTCATTTGTATCGAAGAAGAAGCCAAACAGTATATTAACCAAAATAGTGATGAAGATATAGATGGTAATCAAGATGAAATTTTTTTGGGAAAAGAAAGTCTTTTAAAGGAAAGCCACTATGGGATGAAGTGAAGATATTGGGGGACGCGAAAACTGGTTAATTATGGCTTTGTCTACACTGTAAGTGTGAGTTCAAAAGTTCCTACAGAAGAATCCACCAACACTTTTTTGGGCCAGGGTCAAATAAGAAATCAGATATTACCCGATGTCAAGCATTGCTTAAGCAACCTAAAGGTCCTCAATTATTACAAGAAATTATTAATAGAGTAAAGAAAGTGGAGAAATCCGGAGTTCATTTACGTTAAAGCACTCAACACTTCTCCCGCTACAACAAGTTAAGCAAAAGAACCCAATTATGGAGTCCTTTAAGAAGGTAGAAAGAGATTTTCTTGACAGTGCAATAGTAAGATGGTTATGTTCTTGTGGAGTGCCCTTCAACATATTGCGGTCGCCATTTTTTCATGAAATGATTTCAACTGTAAATAAAGCGCCTGAAGGATATAAAGCGCTTTCATTTGAAAAGGCTAGAACATCTTTGTTTGATGAGGAGAAAAGAAAAGTGGAGAATGAAATTGCAATAATTAAAGATACATGGCATATACATGGTGTGTCTATCATCTCTGATGAATGGACCAACGTAAAGAAGTAGCCATTGATTAATGTGCTTGCAGCAAATAAGGATGGGCGATGTTCTTGTATGCGGTAGAGTGCTTTCGTGTTGAAAAGACTGGATCTTATATAAAATCCTTATTGATAGATGCAATTGAGGAGGTAGGTCCATCTAATATTGTTCAAATAATCACAAACAATGCAGCCAATTGCAAGCTAGCAGAAAAGGAAGTCGAAAAGGTTTATAGTCATATATTTTCATCTCCTTAAGCTTGTCACACAATTAATTTGATCTTTAAGGATTTGTCAAAGCATTGGCCATCATATAAAGAAATTTATACCACGTGCAAGACTATTGTGACATATGTTATCAATCATACACATGCATTGGCAATATCTAGAAGTCATTCTTGATTAGAATTTCTATAAGTTGCAAAGACTCAATTTGCTTCATATTATGTTATGATGAAGCGACTCTTAGATGTGAGACAGGCTCTTAAATCTACCGTTGTTCTTGATGACTGGAAAGAATAGGCAAAACATGGCAATGAAAAAAATGCAAGAAATAGCAAAAAATGTAAAGTGATGGGTGACCGATGATGAGGATACTTTTTGGAAAAATGTGAAGCAAATGGTAAAAACTACCAAACTCATTTTCAAAATGATTAAATTTTGGGATCAAGATGGACCATTGATGGAGAGGTATATGAAGTAATGGACAATGTGCTTGGTGAGATAAAAGATAGTCTCAATGGTTGTGCAAATTTTAATGAGATTTATGAGATGATGGAAAATATTGTAATAAAAAGGTGGAAAATTATGCATAGCCCATTACATTGTCTTGGATTTGGCACTCACACCTCGGTTTTATGATTCATCATATCTTACTAAATTAGCACCTGGTGCTGAGAAATGAAAGCCCCCAAATCAAGATAAGGAGGTCATAACGGGAGTCATGGAAGCATTTGAAAGACTAACTAACTTATGCATCTTCAATTTAAATTTTTATTGATATTTCATTTATTGTGTTTTTAATATGTATCTGACACATTCAATATTTTGCAATTTGTTTTGTCAATAGGACACTAAAGCTGAGGCTAAATTGAGGGCTCAATACGCCATTTTTCATTCTAAAGATGGTATTTTTGGGCTTCTTGCAGCAAAGGTGGATGCAGTCACTATGTCACCAATAAAATGATGGTCAACATATGGATCTGAGACGCCAGAGCTAGCAGAGATAGCTATAAAAGTTCTTGCACAACCCGTAAGCTCATCGTCTGCAGAAAGGAATTGGAGTACATATTCTTTTATCCATAATGTCAAAAGAAACAGGCTTAATGAAAATGTGTAGATAAACTTGTCTTTATTCATTTAAATCTTCGCTTTTTATCACGCATAAAGGAGGGATATAATGAAGGACCATTTCAGAAAATGGGACATTGGTCTTGAGCTAGATGTTAATGAGGATTCAAGTGCACATTTAGAAGACCTAAGGTGGAAATCACTAGACAATAATGATCGAGGAGTCTCAACCTCAAAATCGTAATGAGAGTAGAGTTGAGTCCCGACCAAGTGGTACATCAAATATTGCAGTCACCCAATCCTTTTTACAATCACGTCCACCTAGTAGACAAAGAAGTATTTCATCATACGGATGCAGTTTGCCATCTCCTCATGACAAAGGGAAAAAAACATTGGAAATGAAGACTTTTATTTCATACTCCTATTTCTGATGAATTTTTATTTTACCTTACTTTTTATTTACGTTTTGGTGTTTGATATTTTATATCATTTTTATTTGGTTTTTAGTATTTAATTTATTTTATATGGATAGTTAAATTATTGAAGTTTATTGATTAATAATAGAAAATAAGTTATGGATTGTTTTTAAACATTTATTTTCTCATAGTTTATTGATTTAATGTTTTTAATCATTTATTTACTTATACTTATTAAAGCATCAAATGACTAAAAAAATATTTATGCATATACTGAATGGACATACGAATCATATCGAACTATATTGAATTATATATTCAAATTAACTTAGCGAATTCATCGAACTCAAACTGCGAATCGAACGAATTGAAAACCGAATTAACTCAGCCTACCCCATCGAATTTTCGAATTTGGGTAACTATCGAATTGCGAATTCGAATCCGAATTGGTCGAACTGCAAATCAGTTAACTATGGGCAAGTGTTTGTAAATACATTTATGAACATGGGGTACATTTGAGAAATAAGCATAAGTAATGAAGATTTAAAGAAAACGATACCGAAATTAACGAATCACATTAAGGCATTTAAAGGAATATCACGAACCGAAACGAAAACAATGGAAACCCACTTTGAGCTATATTCTCCTATCACTGAAGTAACAAGAGCAATCAAAATAACCGATACCATATAAAACGGCCAGAACAAACGAATAATACATAATAGCCCAATATAGATGGGTAACAAACAAAGTCCGTCGCGGAACGAATAGCAAACAAACTAAGTGTCCAGGATGCGGTTGGCGAAATATTTGGGAATCCCAAGCCCGGTAATCAACCCAATTAGGCGACCCAAGCTTAGTGGTGCTGACCAAAATCCGAATCGATACAAATCAAATCATCGAAATACATTTCAAATCGATAAAAAGGACTACATTGAACAAAGCATAAACGGATAAATACGAAGCGAATTTAAAACGAGAAGCCTTACCGATATTTTTCAAACGTTGCGAACCACTTAAATCTATTTCAAATCGATTTATAAGAAAAACGTATAAATCTTCTAACTTGGAATGAGGTAGTGTGTAGTGGTTGATTGGCTTATCTAGGGTCGTCTCGTTATACACTTAGTTCCCTAATGTCTTTTTGTGAACGAAGGATTTGGTGCCTTTGAAGATCTCCGACATTTGAGGACATAAAGTGTACATCAAGGCTTGTAGTAATTCCCTGGTAATTTAATTATCGAACATTCCCCCTTTTTCACCCTTGTTTTCCATTATACCGAGTATTTTGTCCTTCACATATCCTTTCCCTAGTGTCCAGAAGTCCTTAGGGGCTCTACACATCCAAACAGGGACAAACAGAATGCAGGAAGCAACCATGGGGCAGAGCCCAGGTCCGCTTGAGTGAGGGAAGGTCCTCTCGAGCAGAACGGGCAGAGATTTTGCCTACTCCTTCGCTAGACAGAGCCTGGCTCTCTCGAGCGGCCATAGGCCCGCTCTGAGCTACTGCCTGGGCTCGTTTTCTGCAGAAACCTTCAAGCATTTAGGCCCTTCTTTTTCCTTCATTCACACTTCATCATTCATACACAAACTGGACTTCCATTAGCTCTAGCCAAACTCCATTCAAACCCCAACAACAACATCTCATTCCAAAACACATCAACAAAACAGAATTCAGAATTTAACATAAGCAAAACACAGAAATCCATAACTGAAATTCCAACATTTTAAACCATGGCAGATCTCATGCTATTGAAGAAACAAAACCCTATGGAAAGTTGAGCATAGGCTAGTAATAAAACCATCCTAGCATTAAAACCATCCTGAAATCACTAACTACTTCCATAGACAAACAATCCATTGAAAGAAACAACATTCTCAAATTAGAAATTTAGGAAAAGACAAATTTTCATAGGATGCATTTCCCAAAATCAGATTATTCACTTGCCTTGACTCCAAAAGGGTCCTAAATCACTCCAAGAATCCTCTTCGCACAGCACAACCTTCAAGCTACAAAAATCCATATAACAACTCAAAAGAAACCCAACATTTTTCAAAAGAAAGGAGTTCTCCAAGATCCTCCTTGCATGCATGATGAAGAAACTCCAAGGGACCAAACAAACCCAAGGTTAAAAGAGGGAAGCCATTGCTAACCTCTAGAAGTTCCAACAATAGAGATAGGTCTCAAGAAGAAAGTAATCCCAGCTGAAAGCTCTTGAAAATGGTATCAATGGCAAGCTTGAGGGATAAGGAAGAGAATGGTATAATCAGATCTCCAACTTTGAGCACTAAGTGGGGCATGCAAGGGCAAGAATGAGAGAAGAAAGAGAGGAAAAGCTCTCCCTCGTTTCAGCTGCAGCAGAAAAATGAAGAGGAAGAAGAGGGAAATGTGGGTTTTAGTTGGGTTTGAGTGGGTTGTGGGCCCCAATAGCCCCAAAACTTCAAGCGGCTAAAACACCATCTTGCGGGTCCCAGACGAGATCGACGAAGAAGAGTAAATTGATAATTGAAAAATCTAGTTTCCAAAAAGTATATTTTCCTCATGGTTTGCAAATATTGAAATTCATGCACAAATTTGGTGTGAAAAGTCAGTTTTGCCCTTTTTTCTCGAAAATCGTGATTTCTGAGGTTCGAACACATACAGAGCAAACATAAAAGTTGTAGGGTCGGACATAACAATCAAAAAAAGTTGAGATCAAAATTTTCGAAATAAAAGATGAATTCCCACACAGACACTCATCACATGGGCCACCCCGAGCCAGGTCAAATCTAAGCTCAACGGCTCTCAAAATTCTCCAAAGCTAAGAAAAATCTAGTTGAACTCACAACCTAAGTCAAATGCCATCTAATCTCACTTAAGAGCTAAACTCGGTTTAAATGATGCTAAACACAACAAACCTTGGTCGGGGTCTGACAGGTGGTTCAAGCACTGTGAAGATTCATGACGAAGAGTCGGCAAATCGAGGAGTGATTAGGTTGAGTTGCAATTGGGAAGGGTACTATGATTTTTGTAACTTTCTTTTAATTAATGCTTGGTTGTCTGTTGGCCTAGACGATAAGGCTGGTGGTTTTTTCATGAATAGGGTTTTCTACGTATAAACCTTGTGTCTCCTTCTCTTTGTGGCTGATTGTTTTTAATTGGACCTAGGTTTAATCAACTTGTTTAATCACTGGATTAGAAATCTAATAGAGATTTTGTTTAAAGGGACCTTAGTATGCGTTAAGGCTCTTTTCAGAGAGAATTTGAGAGATTATGGAAAATTAGAGAGAGAATTTAGGAGGACGACGTACGTGGCACTATGAGGAGGCTCGGATGCGCCACGTGTCGCTCCCACGCGAGTTGGTCTTGCTTATATCATAGTATCATGAGCCCAAAAGTGTTACAATTGTTCTTTTCTTTTTTTCCTTTGGTTGGTAAGTTTTACAAATGTTCATTGGTAACTTTATTTATTTACTCAATTTATTTTCATGAAATCATTAAACTAGAAGAAACAGTTAATTTTAAGTTTCGTTATATGGTAGAAATAAAAGTAGATCAACAAACCATTTGGGGGAACTGTTGTCTCTCTAATGTTATTTCTCTAATGGTCAACATTACCCTAATTACAATGATACTCAGGCATGTCCCATTCCATGCGGACAGTAGTACCCTGATGGTTTGGATGGATGGGGCCTTCATAAGAAACTTTTGGGGAACTGTCTGGAGTCTTCACCGAAGGGCATTGAGTTCTTAAAGATTAGAGGGTTCATATTAAGCACATTTATGCTGATACCCCCAAAGTCATACGAAAAAATAAACCATGTCTCTTCAGCAATCCTTTTTAAATTTCTAAAGGCCCTACCAAAAGAGTTAAAAAAGAATAAAATGAAATGAAATGTAAAGACCATAAAACCAAAAGCCACAGTAATCAGATGATCCTAGCCATCAGATTGGTGTACTAAATCCGTAAAGAGAAAGAAAAAATCATCAACCTACCTCAATTTTCTGAATTCGGTCCATCTTCTATGGGCATACAATACGGGGCATCATACTACCTCAGCATTTTGAACTGAAGCCTAAAGTCTTAGAAATAAAAATAAAAATAAAAAGAAGCTATAGCTATACTATATTAGGCATTAGTATATTAGTCTGACTCTCACACAAAAGTAGAAAGGCTTTTTTTTTTTTTTTTTTTTGTTATAAGAAAGTAAAAAGATTTGAAGGTCTTACCCTCCTTTTTTTACTCTCTCGCTTCTTTCTTTGACATATAATAAACCATCAGCGGAGAAAGTTTTGGGTCAAATAACAGTTTTTCTATCCACCCTATATCTAAGCAATATAAAAATATTATTATGTATTAAAATATTAGTTGAATGAAAGATAGCAATTGAAAGATTTATATTTTGATCCATAAAAATAAAAGCAATGGTGCTGAGCATTTACTCCAAAAAACATGCAAATGACCTTCATTTGTTCAGCATTAATTTGATTCCTTGAATATTTTTCTTCTTCAATGGGATTCTACAAATTCTCATATAAAATAGGGAAAATGACCTTACGGACGTTCCAAAACTCAACATTTACACGATACCAGACGAAAGACTACAAATTTCCTAAGAGAAGATCGTACATAAAGGATGGACAGTTTTACCCTTTATCCTGTGACATCCTAGGCCAGTAGGATATTGTACCGTTCGATATCCTACATATAGGATATCTCCGTAATTTTCACCGTTCTCCTTTCAACCTAAGTAAAACAGGGACAGAGATAACTCGATAAAAACCCCTTTTTGGTGTGATCATCTTCTTCAATCCTCAAATGGTTTTTCCTCTGTGTTTTTCTCATCTTCTTGATATGGATATTGCAGGAACACAGCCTTCCACTCCATTCTCCTTCGTCAATCGCTGCAACATCGTGTATCTTCAACTAGGTAGAGGAGATAAGGTTATAGTGAGGGCACTTTTTGTGTCTGGTAAACCATTTTCCCCTTTGTTTGTGGTTTTGTAATCATCCACCCATTCCATCCAATCACACCTATAAATAAACCACATGTTTTTATTTTCAAGCCTCCACCTGTTTTCCATCCATATAAAATGCACGTGGTTGTGTCCAATCACTACTCATTTCACATGCCAATTGTTACACATGTACGAATTCCAATTCCACCTGCACACATGCACTTTGTGTTTTGTCTTTTTTTTTTTTTTTTTTATACACTACTTCACCACTTCCAAGCAAACCCACAAAATCCAAACCATGAGATCTCGCTATAGCGAGCCCAGACCCCCTAGTTCTGCTGGGCTCGCTATAGCGAGGGTCTCGGTGTAACGAGCTTCTGGTGAAATTTTCCTCCCCCGAGGGTATTTTCGTAAATGGATTAATGCGCTCTGATTTATTCGTAAATGGATTAATGAGCTCTGATTTTTCCTACCCACTCCTACACCCTTTCTCCTCTTTGACTTTTCCTACCCACACCTACTCTATCTTTCATTTCCTTCTCTCATCTTCTGAGTATGATCCTCTTCTCTTCTTTTATTATCTTTTTTTTTTTACTCGTGCAGTTTCAGTTTTCTTGGGTTTTCTTGGATTCATCCAAAACTTTATGAAATTGGCACTTTTCTTTACAATGTGCACGAGGAAGGAGTTCTCTTGAGATCCACTCATATCTGAACATATTTTGAAGCCTACTAAAAGAAAAAAGAAAAAAAGAAAAAAAAAAAGAGGTTCATTAACTGCATTATTCAGGGCATAAGGCCCAACAACCTATTGCTCTAAAAAACAAAATTAGGAAAAAGGAACTTTCGAAATTGACTGAAGGTTGGGTGGAAGTGCATGTGATTCCATTTTGGGTGTTCTCCATTTTAACGGTAATGGTAATATCCTATCGGAACCCACATTCCAAAATGGAGAAGATGGAAACGGAGGTCTTCAACTCGTGGTGTAGAAATGTGTTATCTAGTTGGGTGGGAGTAGGTCACGGTGCGATATCCTACGGGTTTGGAATATCGAATCCTGGGATATTCTATAAAGGGTAAAACTGTCCAACTTTGGATGTCCTTTATGTACGATCTTTCTTCTTAGGAAATTTGTAGTATTTCATCTGGTCTTGGGTAAATGATGAGTTTTGGAACGTCCGTACGGTAATTTTCCCTATAAAATACCCAATTCAATCTGTATATATTTTTGGTATTTCTGATTTTCATTTGGGGATAAAATGAAAGGCTTTTTCAATTTTGGCAACACACTATCATCAAGAAATAGTAATTTTTTTCCTTGAGTCACGGGCAAGTAAGGAACTTGCTATGGTTGTAGAGTCACAAACGTTTTTTCCTTTGGGGCATTTGGTCGGAGGTCCCTCAAATTTTATCTTTATTGCAAACGGTCCACATTCTTTTTCCGTAGAGCCAAAGGTCCTTTTTCAAGTTTTAAATGGTCAAAAAGTCCGGAGTGCCCCTCTTAGTACACTTTGTGCGGTACTCAAAAAAGGAAAACTGATTTTGTCCAGAGTTTTATTTGGAGAAAAAAAAAAGGAGAAAGCCCGTTAATTTCGCGAAGATTCTTTGACTGCACAAATCAAGGATTACGACGGATAAGAGAAAGAAAAGGGGGAAAACTGATTCAATAAAGGAGAAATCATCTAGAAAATATGCACATGGGACTAGGCAAAACTCAAATAAATTTATCTGAGAAGGGGAAATCATCTAGAAAACCTGCACATGGGACTGGACAAAACTCAGATAAACTTTTGTCAAACTCGGATAAATTTGTTCAAAACTCAGATAAATTTGGTCCAAATTATGATAAATTTGTTCGAAACTCAAAAAAATTGTTCAAAACTCATGAGATAAATTTGTTTGATTTTTGCCAGAAGTTCAGATAAATTTATCTGAGCTTGAAACAAAACCTTTTGAAAAAAACTAAGATAAACTCATATATCTTTTCAACGAAAGTCACAATAAAAAAAAAAAAAAAGAAAGAAAGGATATATAGTAGCCATGTGAGGAAGAAAACTACAGAAGATTACAAAAACCCTCGTGCACGACTAGAACGAACCCATTAAAAGGAGTCAATATTGATCTTGTGTGGGGCAAAGACCAGATCATTACTTCTGATATGTCTTGGTACAATTCTTCTCATATGGCTTGTCAGGGCAACGATCACAGAAACTCCTTAACAATGAGGTGGGGCAAAGATCAGTTGGAAAAATATGCTGATGATCAAATCTTAGGGCATGGTTATCTGATGATTGGAAAAAAAAATCGATGAAAGCTTTTGCAGGTAGTGCCTCTGTAACGAATTGTATATTGGTGTAGGAGGCTTGGAATCGTTCCGTCCCATTTGAATTTTGAAAGTTGATATATTTCATCTCATTTGAATTTCAAAACTTAATCCAAAACTGGGAAATAAAATCCGTTAGACAGCTTGATGCGTTTAAATGGGCAAATCAGCCATTAAATATCATGTTAAGGAGCTTAAAATTAGGGATTAAATGCGTGACATAACTTCAAATGGTTAAAAGGACAAATCAGTTATACAAATATATGATTTGGCATACTTAGGGACCTCCGCCTGCAATAAGTCTAGGCACCTGGACTAGAAACTTTAACAGAAAATCCTGTGGATTAGTGGCCTTAAAGGATAGTATTTAGGGACCTTTGGCTAATTTACCCTTTTCCTTGTGTTCCTTGAATTGTATAGAGGCCCTTTGATGTTTTTTTATGACATTCTCTGCTTGTGATCGACTGTCAATGGTATACATTTTATACAATCAAGAAAAGCCAAATATCATTTCGGCAACAAAAGCCATTTAGGAAAAACAAAAACAAAAATCAAAAGAAAAAATAGAAAGATACGATCGATCTACAATGGGATCAATTCTAAATGAAATAAGTTTGGCACATACACAACACATTGTAGTGCATCTAATCTCTCAATGACATAATGGAGTGGAAAAGGCCTGATTTCTTTGTGTTAATGACACAATACCTGTTTTGAATGTTTAATGAACTCCTTTACTCATGGTAATATAAAAACAAAAATCTAACGTTGATGAGAAGAGGCAACTTTAGACTGTTTATTATAATTAAGAAATCTTAAAAGAAGAAATCAAATTGCAAAAGTCCTGGAAAAAATAGCCATTATATAATTAATAAGTGATGGATATATATATATCAACAGGGGATGTATAAATATCGAAAGCGCTAAAATAATTGAAACCCTGCACTCTAGAATTACTAAAACCAATAGAAAGTCATAGAAAAGCCCCTAAAGCATCAAGTACCAGATTCACCAAATAGTCGCTCATTTAATGATCACTTCAATCTTTCACCTGAGAGGATCCACGAATGAAGGAAAAATCGTCTTGACCTTTGATAGTAAAGGATTAACGAACCATCACCTTACTAAATCAAATCATAAGAAAGTCGGGCCTCACCTTCCTCTTTGTCTCATATTTTTTACACATCACCTCTTTGATATTTCTTAATTACATACTACATTGCTATGAGTTCCTAGAAACTTAAGACAAAGCTGCAAAATTGGCTCTTATTGGCGGCATTGTGTTAAGGTTTAATTTCTCAAAGCTAAGTTCTGATAGCCCGTTCAACCATGGAAGTTTGATGTGACTCAAATTAAGAAAACTTATCAATTATCATAACAGAGTTAATCATGCTACTGGAGTTGCTACCACAAATATTGAAAACTTGTAATTTAAATTAATAAAAACAGTCTTGTTCGTTGCATAAGAGAGAACTGAGAACTGTATTTTTACATTTAGAGCATCTATTAATATTAATTTATTTTTTCGATATAACTTTTTTGAAAATTTAAAAATAAAAAACATTAAAACATCTAAAACTCACATTTAGATAAAAATACACACACATGTAAACATTAAATTCCACTACAGCCGATACCTTCCAGGCAGATCCTTTTTTATTTTGGGTAAATTAGCCAAAAGTCCCTAAATATTGTCCTTTAAGGCCTCTAATCCTTAGGATTTTCAGTTAAAGCCTCTGGTCCATGCACGCTATTGCAGGGGAGGTCCCTAAGTGCCAAATCATACATTTGCATAACTGATTTGCCCTTCTAACCATTTGAAGTTATGTCACGCATTTAATCCCTAATTATAAGCTCCTTAACATGATATTTAATGGATGATTTGCCCCTTTAAACGCATCAAGTTGTCTAACGAATTTTACTTCCTAGTTTTGGATCATGTTTTGAAATTCAAATGAGATGAAAAATATCAAGTTTCAAAATTCAAATGGGAGGGAACGATTCCAATCCTCCTACACTAATATATGATTCGCTGCAGAGGCACTATTTGCGACCAATCTTTGCAATCATTAGATAACCATGCCCTAAGATTTGATCATCGGCCTATTTTTTTCGAACCGATCTTTGCCCCACCTCATTGTTGAGGAGTTTCTATGCATGAGAGTTTCTGTGATCGTTGCCCTACAAGACATATAAGAAGAATTGCATGAAGACATATCAGAAGTATTGAATTGATCTTTGCCCCACACAAGATCAGTATTTACTCATTTTAATGGGTTTGTTCTGGTTGTGCGTGAGAGTTTCTGTGATCTTCTGTAGTTTTCTTCCTCACTTGGCTACTATATATCCTTTCTTTTTTTTTTTTATTGAGATAATCTTAGTTTTTTTTCAAAAGGTTTTGTTTCAAACTCAGATAAATTTATCTAAACTTCTGGCAAAACTCAGACAAATTAATCTAAGTTTTGAACAAATTTTTTGATTTTCAAACAAATTTTTCTGAATTTGAACCAAATTTAATTGAGTTTGGAACAAATTTATCCGAGTTTGAAAAAAACTTATTTGAGTTTTGCCCAGTCCCATGTGCAGATTTTCTAGATGATTTGCCCTTCTCAGATAAATTTATCTGAGTTTTGCCTAGTCCCATGTGCAGGTTTTCTGGATGATTTCTCTTTCATTGAATTAGTTTTCCCCATTTTCTTTCTCTTATCTGTTGTAATCCTTGATTTGTACAGTCTAAAATTATCTTCACAAAATTGACGGGTTTTCTCCCTTTTTTTCTTCAAATAAAACTCTTAACGAAATCAGTTTTCCTTTTTTGTATACCGCACAGAGTGTATTAAGAAGGACACTATGGACTTTTTAACCATTTAAAACTTAAAAAAGGACCTTTGGCTCTACGGAAAAAGAATGTGGACCGTTTGCAACAAAAATCAAAGTTGAGGGACCTCCGACCAAATGCCCCTTTTATTTTCTGCTCATTTATTCCCATGGAGTTTCTTGAGTTCTCTTGAAAAATAATCATAGCGGATTGGATAGCATTTTAGAGATAATTAATTAAAAACTACGAATAATAATAATTGGAATTGAAAAGAAAGGTTAAAGAGTTGGATCATATAAAAAATGACTAACTTTTAAATAGAAGAAAACTGCAAAGCCCAACTACATACTTGATGTGCATACAGCCTGCTCCTATTGTGATGATCTTTGTCTTTTATCAATTTTCAGTTCCTATACAAATATATTAAAAAAATATTGCAATCTTCATATAAATGTTAGAGAAAACCATCCCTAATATGTAGATAGATAAGAAAGTTAAAAAGGAAAAAGGGACCCGATTCTAAATTTCCCTACACAAGAATAAAGAATAATCAAAATAATAAATTTTCATGAGGAAAAGAATAATGCAATGCAGGAGACCCAACTTACCAGTATGCATGCGTCTAAATATACCACGATGGTCGAAATTTCATGAACTACACAGTAATGCAAGAAAACATGCATGTTTACATGTGAATCAAAAGATATTTGATATGTGATAGCAGGATAATTAAAATGAATAATTTTGATAAAAAAAAAAACCATGCAATTCTAATATTTTGATTGATTTTGACTTGAGATCAACTTTGGATGCACAAATGCATTATTTTATCATATTCAATGCAATTCAATGAAACAATCCTACATAATTCCATAATATTTAATGAATTGATGCGAATGAACTGCGGTTTTATGGGCTTATCATTAGTCTTATGGATTGTTTGGTTAACGGACGATTTACAATTATATTATACGAAGCGAATGTTAGGAATTTTGTGTATTGGAATTTAATGGATGCATTATCATTTTAGTATCATTCGAATTTTCACACTTGAATTGATTTAGAAAATCTTGATATCTTGATTTATACATGCATTGTTTTTAAGACTTGTAAAAATCTTAGTTCATGCATATTTTGATTTTAAACTTGGATGCAATTTGTTTTGAAAAGATCTTTGTGAATCAAGCAAGCCTTTGGTTTTAAAACTTTCAAATCATCTTAGGCATATTAGGTTTCATGTTTTTAAAACTCTTAGAATGATTTAAAACATATTTTCATGCTTGATTTGATGGCCCAAAAGTCCCCACAAGAAATTACTTTAAAAAACACATTTTTGGGAAAACAAGACTTATACCGGCGGCCAAACCACTTTCACCGGCGGTCTCTGGCCCCCGCTAAAAGCAGTTTTTCAAACGGCTATATTTATGACCGTTGAGTACCCGGTCGACCTGGCAAGGGTCCAGGTCGACCGGGGACTAGCCGTTGGGCACTTTTTGGGTATAAGATGAAGCTTATTCCTTTACCAAAGTGAGGAATAAAGAGGCCCTTCTTGGGATGTTTCGAGGCCAATCAAAGGGGAATGAGCTATGGAAGGATAAGGGACATTTCGAAAGCTAAAGCTTGGTTTCATTGAGTTAAATCACTAAGTAAGCTTTACTTTTCCTAATCATATGTTTTCATGCTTTGCTTTAATTATTGGTAAATCTTTTCTAGCATGATAAACTATGATTTGTTGTGTCTTTAACATGTATATGTTTTGAATTGATTTATTGTTTTGGATGCAACACTTTGATTCAAACCAAGTAGTACTTAAATTGGTATATCTAAGTAAATCATGTTTTCGTAAACATCTTTGAAATCATATGTAAACATGATTCCTATACTTGGTTGAATCTTTGGTTGTTGTTTTTCATCATAAGAAAATCACTTTCAAATCTATCTTATGTTTTGGATTCAACAACTTCACAAATCATATGTACTTTTGTTTTAAAGTTTCACAACTTGCTTAGTTTTGATACGTATATCATTTTCAAATTGTATTTTAAGTACATGTAATTTGTCCCTTGATTTCAATCAAATCTATTTTTGTGTTTTACACTTTCAAATGCTTTAAGCATACATATATTAAGCTTTATTGTTAATTTGATTGAAATCCATATACATCACATGTTTTGTTCTTAAACTTTCACAACTTGCTTGAACTAGATAGGTAAATCTTTTACAAGTTATTTTTAACATGTGATTAGCATTCTTTCATCAATCATAAATATTTTTATGAGCTAAAACTTTTAAAAGCCTTTGGCATACATTTATGAGCTTTAATTTTCAAATTGATTGAGGACATCATACATATACATTGTGCATTCATCTTTGCATTCATAGTGTGTGTGTGTGTGTGTGTGTGTATGTGTTTGTGTGAATTAGATTTTCACTCTCATATCCGCCTATTTAAGAGGCAATTGTATTGAGCTTAAACTGTATCTCCATCAAGTGTATTCTAGACACTACTTAGAGAGATAACCAACCTTATGGTTGTAGAGGTTATTGCTTAGCCTAAGAAAAGCATAGTGTAAGAGGTTATTGCTTAGCCTTGGAAAGCATATTATAAAGGTTATTGCTTAGCCTATTGAAAAGCATAAATAGTGGAAATCCGGTGGGGTGTTGGATCACAAGCCGGGAGTGGATGTAGGCATTGAGGCCGAACCACTATAAATCATTGTGTTATGGTGAATGTTTTGTGATGATTGTTTTTGTTATCTTTCGCACTTTAGTTCTTTATCGTCACTTGTGACTAGTTGATTGTTAAGAAATTAGAATTTGGCATAATTGGTCACTTATTAGAAGCTCACCCTATTCACCCCCCCCCCCCCTCTAGGGTTTGAATCCATGGACTTACAGCGAAGTGGAATTGATTTCCAATTTCGCTGTCAATTTCACCGTCAATTTTGACTGTCTTATAATTTTTGACCACGAAGTGGTTTGCCCTAGCAAACGTCGGGCCAGAGATAAAGCACACTTTTTGGACCCAACCTGACCCGTGTATTTTTAATGACATGGTAAAAATTAATCTGATTTATGCCGAGACTTGAACTCAAGACAACATGGATTTCAAAGGAGCAACCCAACCACTACACCACAAAGCATGTTTTTATTAATACTTATCAACAAAAACTTAAAATTAGTTAATGAGAAAGGGACCTGGCCCCACTTTGGAATATTGACCGTGAGTCGGAATTTTTCTACAAGGTATTTATAAAAATAACTTTATTTTTAGAATATTGACCCCTATAAATACTATTGTTATTATTTTCATACTTATGCATTGTACTTTAAGATAGATGATCAAACTTTTGAAATAACTATTTTATATATTTTCCTATATAGTCATTAATTTTCTATGACAACCATTTTATAATAAAACTAAACCCAAATGAATATATAGTATATGGAATTGATCAACAAAAATAATACATTTCATAATTATTAAGAAAATGAAATATTATTGAAAAAAAGAAAAACTTGCAGCAATAGAGTGGAGTTAAAGAGGAGGCGGGAAACTTTCCATGTAACTGATGTGCTACCATGCACGCTTGCTGAGGAGAAAGGGTGGAATGTGGGTTTTTTCTTTTTTGTGTGTGTGGCTTTAACTTTTATAAAATCATGATGTAAATGGAGTGAAACACTACGATAGACCCCATTTTTAAAAATCACAATCATTAAGGCAACTATCCTTGCTATTTATGGGATAATTCAAATTCTCACGGTTATTTCCACGGTCAAATTGATTCTCTGATTAAAAATACAAAATACTGGAGTTTTACAAATAAAGTTTTTTTTTTTTCTTTTTTTTCACGGCGTGTTTTTCTAGTTAATGTATATGAAGCAAAGTGAATCCAATTGCAAAAATCAGCCAATTGGATTCAATTGATTTTGACCATTTTAAATTATTTTGATTATCCCTTAACTCCCCATGATACTTGTGTAATGAGCCATTACTAAAAATGGACGGTTACTTAACCTCATAAAATCATTGTTTTCAGATTTTCAATCTCTTAAGAGACTAATATGGACGGTCACTTTTTTCTTAAGAGACTTAAATGAGTTGGCAGGGCCTCAATTGACATATAAACCCCAAAAATTAACCAAATTCTCTTCCTAATAATGGACAGAATCAATCATTTCTCAAGATTGCCTTTAGTTGCATTCTCAAGATTGGCAATCCAATTCATTATTCCTTCTCAAGGAAGTTGTACCCATGCATGAGATTTGTTTATATCATCAAGAGACATCACAATCTCTTCTTCTTCATCATCTTTTTCTTCTTCTTCATGCAATGGATTGTCGAATTCACCCTTTTATCAAAACTATAACAGTATCATGCAGTTCCACAGGTATTCTTCCATCAATTCTTCTAATATACCCCATGGGCTTCTCTGAACTGTAATCATAACTTGCAATCATTACTCTAAAGTTTATGTTCTATGTGCTTCTTTTATCGATTTGAACACATCCTAATTGGAATCATGGTTGTTTCTTAAGTTCTGAGTTTGCATGACTTTGGAAGGTACAAATTATGAAGCTTCTGATTTTCATTGATGAAGTCTCGGTCTCAGAAGGGTACCAATTTATGTTTCATGTTCTGCATCTTGTACGAGTCTACTATCGAATGTAAATCACACCTTCAACTTCAGTGGGATATCTCGATTATCTCAGCCTTCAAACTTTAGCGGCATATCTCAATTATTTCATGTGCTCTACAACTTGGCATCAATTATATTATATCTTTCATTTGGATATTGTCTTTTTTGTTGATTTATCATTCTATTTTGAACTTATAAGCTAAAAAAAGAGTAATGCAAATATCGTTATTGTCGACATCCCACGGGGGAGTAATGTAAATATCGTTATTAGCAACATCCACGGGTATTTAATATTTTTTCAGATTTTCTCTTCTTTTTCTTTTATTTTGAACTATTCCTTGATGCTATCCACATGAGCTTAGATGACAATTACATTATTATCTTATTATTTTTATTATTTGGGGTTGAACTTAAAGGAAATTGTATTATTATTCGATGGCATTGTTTTCAAATGTATTATAGGGTTGTTAATTGTTATGCCCAAAATCCTACGCACAAATCCCATGGGGCATTGTTTTCAAGCGATTGATAGGGTTTTTTATTGGATGCTCAAAGTCCTACGCACGAAACTGATGCTGAGTATAACGGTGTTTTGGGTAGTCTATGAATGTTTTAATGGGTGAGAAGAATAGAAAATCAGTAGTGACAAATCAAATAGAAAAAAAGTAAATTATCAACGATATTATATAAAAATCAATGGACTCAATAGGTAAGGGCATATAAATTTTAAGATCACGAATCATGCACATTACAAGTGAATGCATTTTTTTTAATTCTTTGACTTTTTTGTTTTTAATTTTTTAACCCCATGTTTTAATGGCGATAAAGAGTGGTCGTGAATGGGATTGAAAGACAATTTGCGTTTAATATAGAAACATGGTGTGACAGTTTCTTTTAATGGTATAGGTTTTAAATGCAGGCTCCACTGACGGTATAAACTTATATGTACACTGATGGATAACAATATAGGGATAAAAACTTATAAAAACAATTATTTTTTAAAGAACTTGACTGTAGGCCAACATTTGGGAACCCAATCAATTGACAATATCTTTTTTTTTATATATATATAAATTAAGTCATGTTCTAAGAGGAGTATATTTCTTCCTCTTTTTTGTCAAATCTTTTAGACTATTTCTGTTTTTTCACTTTAACCTCCTAATTTAAACATGATCAAAGGTCACTGTGAATTGGAACCAAATTGAAATTTATTGAGAAACACAATTTTGAATTTTGATTTCATAAGAACTAGGGTTAAGATGAGTTGGGACCGAGTGAGCTACTGCTAATTTGTTTTTTAATCAGAGCGCGAGCTTGCATGGACATGTTCAGTATAATTCATATAAAAATATATATATTTTTAATAATTTTTATAGTATTTTAAAAATATATTGTCCATTACTAGGCTAGAGGTTTCGGTTAAGAAATCAGCCAATTACAGCTAATTGATTTTGACCGAGTTTCAATTTGTTTTTATGTCCCTTAGCTTCCTCTGTCCCTTTATTTTGACCCAT
>QPKB01000007.1:18379633-18498326 GCA_003546025.1 Camphora micrantha | reverse complement strand
ATTAATAATAGAAAATAAGTTATGGATTGTTTTTAAACATTTATTTTCTCATAGTTTATTGATTTAATGTTTTTAATCATTTATTTACTTATACTTATTAAAGCATCAAATGACTAAAAAAAATATTTATGCATATACTGAATGGACATACGAATCATATCGAACTATATCGAATTATATATTCAAATTAACTTAGCGAATTCATCGAACTCGAACTGCGAGTCGAAAGAATATTTGAGAATCCCAAGCCGGGTGATCAACCCAATTAGGCGATCCAAGCTTAGTGGTGCTGACCAAAATCCGAATCGATACAAATCAAATCATCGAAATACATTCAATCGATAAAAGGACTACATTGACAAAGCATAAACGACAATACGAAGCGAATTTAAAACGAGAAGCCTTACCGATATTTTTCAAACGTTGCGAACCACTCAAATCTATTTCAAATCGATTTATAAGAAAAACGTATAAATCTTCTAACTTGGAAATGAGGTAGTGTGTAGTGGTTGATTGGCTTATTCGTTGTCTCGTTATACACTTAGTTCCCTAATGTCTTCTGTGGAACGAAGGATTTGTGCCTTTGAAGATCTCCGACATTTGAGGACATAAAAGTGTACATCGAGGCTTGTAGTAAATTCCTTGGTAATTTAATTATCGAACATTCCCCCCTTTTTCCCCCTTGTTTTCCATTGTACCGAGTATTTTGTCCTTCACATATCCTTTCCCTAGTGTCCAGAAGTCCTTAGGGGCTCTACACATCCAAATAGGGACAAACAGAATGCAGGAAGCAACCATGGGGCAGAGCCCAGGTCCGCTTGAGTGAGGGAAGGTCCTCTCGAGCAGAACGGGCAAAGATTTTGCCTACTCCTTCGCCAGACAGAGCCTGGCTCTCTCGAGCGGCCATAGGCCCGCTCTGAGCTGCTGCCTGGGCTCGTTTTCTGCAAAAGCCTTCAAGCATTTAGGCCCTTCTTTTTCCTTCATTCACACTTCATCATTCATACACAAACTGGACTTCCATTAGCTCTATCCAAACTCCATTCAAAACCCCAACAACAACTCTCATTCCAAAACACAATCAACAACAGAATTCAGATTTAACATAGCAAAACAAGAAATCATAAATGAATCCAACATTTTAAACCGCATGGCAGATCTCATGCTATTGAAGAAAACAAACCCTAATGGAAAGTTGAGCATAGGCTAGGAAATAAAACCATCCTAGATTAAAAACCAATCCTGAAATCACTAACTACTTCCATAGACAAACAATCCATTGAAAGAAACAACATTTTCAAATTAGAGAATTTTAGAAAGACTAATTTTCATAGCATGCATTTCCCAAAAATCAGATTATTCACTTGCCTTGACTCCAAAAGGGTCCTACATCACTCCAAGAATCCTCTTCCCACAGCACAACTTCAGCTAAAAAATCCATATAACAACTCAGAAACCAACATTTTTCAAAAGAAAGGAGTTCTCAAGATCTCCTTGCAGCATGATGAATGAAACTCCAAGGGACCAAACAACCCAAGGTTAAAGAGGGAAGCCATTGCCTAACCTCTAGAAGTTCCAACAATAGAGATAGGTCTCAAGAGAAGTAATCCCAGCTGAAAGCTCTTGAAAAATGGTATCAATGGCAAGCTTGAGGATGAGGAAGAGAATGGTATAATCAGATCTCCAACTTTGAGCACTAAGTGGGCATGCAAGGGCAAGAATGAGAGAAGAAAGAGAGGAAAGCTCTCCCTCGTTTCAGCTGCAGCAGAAAATGAAGAGGAAGAAGGGAAATGTGGGTTTTAGTTGGGTTTGAGTGGTTATGGGCCCCATAGCCCCAAAACTTCAGCGGCTAAACACCATCTTGCGGGTCCAGACGAGATCGACGAGAAGAGTAAATGATCATTGAAAAATCTAGTTTCCAAAAAGTATATTTTCCTCATGATTTGCAAATATTGAAATTCATGCACAATTTGGTGTGAAAAGTCAGTTTTGCCTTTTTTCTCGAAAATCGTGATTTCTGAGGGTTCGACACATACAGAGCAACATAAAAGTTGTAGGGTCGGACATAACATCAAAAAAAGTTGAGATCAAAATTTCGAAATAAAAGATGAATTCCCACACAGACACTCATCACATGGGCCCACCCCGAAGCCAGGTCAAATCTAAGCTCAACGGCTCTCAAAATTTTCCAAAGCTAAGAAAAATCTAGTTGAACTCACAATCTAAGTCAAATGCCATCTAATCTCACTTAAGAGCTAAACTCGGTTTAAATGATGCTAAACACAGCAAACCTGGGTCGGGGTCTGACAGGTGGTTCAAGCACTGTGAAGATTCATGACGAAGAGTCGGCAAATCGAGCAGTGATTAGGTTGAGTTGCAACTGGGAAGGGTACTGTGATTTTTGTAACTTTCTTTTAATTAGTGCTTGGTTGTCTGTTGGCCTAGACGATAAGGCTGGTGGTTTTTTCATGAATAGGGTTTTCTACGTATAAACCTTATGTCTCCTTCTCTTTGTGGTTGATTGTTTTTACTTGGACCTAGGTTTAATCAACTTGTTTAATCATTGGATTAGAAATCTAATAGAGATTTTGTTTAAAGGGACCTTAGTATGCGTTAAGGCTCTTTTCAGAGAGGAATTTGAGAGATTATAAAAAATTAGAGCGAGAATTTAGGAGGACAACGTACGTGGCACTATGAGGAGGCTCGGATGCGCCACGTGTCGTTCCCACGCGAGTCGGTCTTGCTTATATCATAGTATCATGAGCCCAAAAGTGTTACAATTGTTCTTTTATTTTTTTCCTTTGGTTGGTAAAGTTTTACAAATGTTCATTGGTAACTTTATTTATTTACTCAATTTATTTTCATGAAATCATTAAACTAGAAGAAACAGTTAATTTTAAGTTTCGTTATATGGTAGAAGTAAAAGTAGATCAACAAACCATTTGGGGGAACTGTTGTCTCTCTAATGTTGTTGCTCTAATGGTCAACATTACCCTAATTACAATGATACTCAGGCATGTCCCATTCCATGTGGACAGTAGTTCCCTGATGGTTTGGATGGATGGGGCCTTCATAAGAAACTTTTGGGGAACTGTCTGGAGTCTTCACCGAAGGGCATTGAGTTCTTAAAGATTAGAGGGTTCATATTAAGCACATTTATGCTGATACCCCCAAAGTCATACGAAAAAATAAACCATGTCTCTTCAGCAATCCTTTTTAAATTTCTAAAGGCCCTACCAAAAGAGTTAAAAAATAATAAAATGAAATGAAATGTAAAGACATAAAAACAAAAGCCACAGTAAATCAGATGATCCTAGCCATCAGATGGTGTACTAAATCCGTAAATAGAAAGAAAAAATCATCAACCTACCTCAATTTTCTGAATTCGGTCCATCTTCTATGGGCATACAATACGGGGCATCATACTACCTCAGCATTTTGAACTGAAGCCTAAAGTCTTAAAAATAAAAATAAAAATAAAAAGAAGCTATAGCTATACTATATTAGGCATTAGTATATTAGTCTGACTCTCACACAAAAGTAGAAAGGTTTTTTTTTTTTTTTTTTTGTTATAAGAAAGTAAAAAGATTTGAAGGTCTTACCCTCCTTTTTTTACTCTCTCGCTTCTTTCTTTGACATATAATAAACTATCAGCAGAGAAAGTTTTGGGTCAAATAACAGTTTTTCTATCCACCCTATATCTAAGCAATATAAAATATTATTATGTATTAAATATTAGTTTGATGAAAGATAGCAATTGAAAAGATTTATATTTTGATCCATAAAAAATAAAAGCAATGGTGCTGAGCATTTACTCCAAAAACATGCAAATGACCTTCATTTGTTCAGCATTAATTTGATTCCTTGAATATTTTTCTCTTCAATGGGATTCTACAAATTCTCATATAAAATAGGGAAAATGACCTTACGGACGTTCCAAAACTCAACATTTACACGATACCAGACGAAAGACTACAAATTTCCTAAGAGAAGATCGTACATAAAGGATGGACAGTTTTACCCTTTATCCTGTGACATCCTAGGCCAGTAGGATATTGTACCGTTCGATATCCTACATATAGGATATCTTCCGTAATTTTCACCGCGTCTCCTTTCAACCTAAGTAAAACAGGGACAGAGATAACTCGATAAAAACCCTTTTTGGTGTGATCATCTTCTTCAATCCTCAAATGGTTTTTCCTCTGTGTTTTTCTCATCTTCTTGATATCGATATTTGCAGGAACACAGCCTTCCACTCCATTCTCCTTCGTCAATCGCTGCAACTCGTGTATCTTCAACTAGGTAGAGGAGATAAGGTTATAGTGAGGGCACTTTTTGTGTCTGGTAAAACCATTTTCCCTCTTTGTTTGTGGTTTTTGTAATCATCCACCCATTCCATCCAATCACACCTATAAATAAACCACATGTTTTTTATTTTCAAGCCTCCACCTGTTTTCCATCCATATAAAATGCACGTGGTTGTGTCAATCACTACTCATTTCACATGCCAATTGTTACACATGTACGAATTCCAATTCCACCTGCACACATGCACTTTGTGTTTTGTCTTTTTTTTTTTTTTTTTTTATACACTACTTCACCACTTCCAAGCAAACCACAAAATCCAAACCATGAGATCTCGCTATAGCGAGCCCAGACCCCTAGTTCTGCTGGCTCGCTATAGCGAGGGTCCTCGGTGTAACGAGCTTCTGGTGAAATTTTCCTCCCCGAGGGTATTTTCGTAAATGGATTAATGCGCTCTGATTTATTCGTAAATGGATTAATGAGCTCTGATTTTTCCTACCCACTCCTACGCCCTTTCTCCTCTTTGACTTTTCCTACCCACACCTACTCTATCTTTCATTTCCTTCTCTCATCTTCTGAGTATGATCCTCTTCTCTTCTTTTTATTATCTTTTTTTTTTTACTCGTGCAGTTTCAGTTTTCTTGGGTTTTCTTGGATTCATCCAAAACTTTATGAAATTGGCACTTTTCTTTACAATGTGCACGAGGAAGGAGTTCTCTTGAGATCCACTCATATCTGAACATATTTTGAAGCCTACTAAAAGAAAAAAGAAAAAAAGAAAAAAAAAAGAGGTTCATTAACTACATTATTCAGGGCATAAGGCCCAATAACCTATTGCTCTAAAAAACAAAATTAGGAAAAAAGGAACTTTCGAAATTGACTGAAGGTTGGGTGGAAGTGCATGTGATTCCATTTTGGGTGTTCTCCATTTTAACGGTGATGGTAATATCCTATCGGAACCCACATTCCAAAATGGAGAAGATGGAAACGGAGGTCTTCAACTCGTGGTGTAGAAATGTGTTATCTAGTTGGGTGGGAGTAGGTCACGGTGCGATATCCTACGGGTTTGGAATATCGAATCCTGGGATATTCTATAAAGGGTAAAACTGTCCAACTTTGGATGTCCTTTATGTACGATCTTTCTTCTTAGGAAATTTGTAGTATTTCGTCTGGTCTTGGGTAAATGATGAGTTTTGGAACGTCCGTACGGTAATTTTCCCTATAAAATACCCAATTCAATCTGTATATATTTTTGGTATTTCTGATTTTCATTTGGGGATAAAATGAAAGGCTTTTTCAATTTTGGCAACACACTATCATCAAGAAATAGTAATTTTTTTCCTTGAGTCACGGGCAAGTAAGGAACTTGCTATGGTTGTAGAGTCACAAACGTTTTTTTCCTTTGGGGCATTTGGTCGGAGGTCCCTCAAATTTTATCTTTATTGCAAACGGTCCACATTCTTTTTCCGTAGAGCCAAAGGTCCTTTTTCAAGTTTTTAAATGGTCAAAAAAGTCCGGAGTGCCCCTCTTAGTACACTTTGTGCGGTACTCAAAAAAAGGAAAACTGATTTTGTCCAGAGTTTTATTTGGAGAAAAAAAAAGGAGAAAGCCCGTTAATTTCGCGAAGATTCTTTGACTGCACAAATCAAGGATTACGACGGATAAGAGAAAGAAAAGGGGGGAAAACTGATTCAATAAAGGAGAAATCATCTAGAAAATATGCACATGGGACTAGGCAAAACTCAAATAAATTTATCTGAGAAGGGGAAATCATCTAGAAAACCTGCACATGGGACTGGACAAAACTCAGATAAACTTTTGTCAAACTCGGATAAATTTGTTCAAAACTCAGATAAATTTGGTCCAAATTATGATAAATTTGTTCGAAACTCAAAAAAAATTGTTCAAAACTCATGAGATAAATTTGTTTGATTTTTGCCAGAAGTTCAGATAAATTTATCTGAGCTTGAAACAAAAACCTTTTTTGAAAAAAACTAAGATAAACTCATATATCTTTTCAACGAAAGTCACAATAAAAAAAAAAAAAAAAGAAAGAAAGGATATATAGTAGCCATGTGAGGAAGAAAACTACAGAAGATTACAAAAACCCTCGTGCACGACTAGAACGAACCCATTAAAAGGAGTCAATATTGATCTTGTGTGGGGCAAAGACCAGATCATTACTTCTGATATGTCTTGGTACAATTCTTCTCATATGGCTTGTCAGGGCAACGATCACAGAAACTCCTTAACAATGAGGTGGGGCAAAGATCAGTTGGAAAAATATGCTGATGATCAAAATCTTAGGGCATGGTTATCTGATGATTGGAAAAAAAAATCGATGAAAGCTTTTGCAGGTAGTGCCTCTGTAACGAATTGTATATTGGTGTAGGAGGCTTGGAATCGTTCCGTCCCATTTGAATTTTGAAAGTTGATATATTTCATCTCATTTGAATTTCAAAACTTAATCCAAAACTGGGAAATAAAATCCGTTAGACAGCTTGATGCGTTTAAATGGGCAAATCAGCCATTAAATATCATGTTAAGGAGCTTAAAATTAGGGATTAAATGCGTGACATAACTTCAAATGGTTAAAAGGACAAATCAGTTATACAAATGTATGATTTGGCATACTTAGGGACCTCCGCCTGCAATAAGTCTAGGCACCTGGACTAGAAACTTTAACAAAAAATCCTGTGGATTAGTGGCCTTAAAGGATAGTATTTAGGGACCTTTGGCTAATTTACCCTTTTCCTTGTGTTCCTTGAATTGTATAGAGGCCCTTTGATGTTTTTTTATGACATTCTCTGCTTGTGATCGACTGTCAATGGTATACATTTTATACAATCAAGAAAAGCCAAATATCATTTCGGCAACAAAAGCCATTTAGGAAAAACAAAAACAAAAATCAAAAGAAAAAATAGAAAGATACGATCGATCTACAATGGGATCAATTCTAAATGAAATAAGTTTGGCACATACACAACACATTGTAGTGCATCTAATCTCTCAATGACATAATGGAGTGGAAAAGGCCTGATTTCTTTGTGTTAATGACACAATACCTGTTTTGAATGTTTAATGAACTCCTTTACTCATGGTAATATAAAAACAAAAATCTAACGTTGATGAGAAGAGGCAACTTTAGACTGTTTATTATAATTAAGAAATCTTAAAAGAAGAAATCAAATTGCAAAAGTCCTGGAAAAAATAGCCATTATATAATTAATAAGTGATGGATATATATATAAATCAACAGGGGATGTATAAATATTGAAAGCGCTAAAATAATTGAAACCCTGCACTCTAGAATTACTAAAACCAATAGAAAGTCATAGAAAAGCCCCTAAAGCATCAAGTACCAGATTCACCAAATAGTCGCTCATTTAATGATCACTTCAATCTTTCACCTGAGAGGATCCACGAATGAAGGAAAAATCGTCTTGACCTTTGATAGTAAAGGATTAACGAACCATCACCTTACTAAATCAAATCATAAGAAAGTCGGGCCTCACCTTCCTCTTTGTCTCATATTTTTTACACATCACCTCTTTGATATTTCTTAATTACATACTACATTGCTATGAGTTCCTAGAAACTTAAGACAAAGCTGCAAAATTGGCTCTTATTGGCGGCATTGTGTTAAGGTTTAATTTCTCAAAGCTAAGTTCTGATAGCCCGTTCAACCATGGAAGTTTGATGTGACTCAAATTAAGAAAACTTATCAACTATCATAACAGAGTTAATCATGCTACTGGAGTTGCTACCACAAATATTGAAAACTTGTAATTTAAATTAATAAAAACAGTCTTGTTCGTTGCATAAGAGAGAACTGAGAACTGTATTTTTACATTTAGAGCATCTATTAATATTAATTTATTTTTTCGATATAACTTTTTTGAAAATTTAAAAATAAAAAACATTAAAACATCTAAAACTCACATTTAGATAAAAATACACACACATGTAAACATTAAATTCCACTACAGCCGATACCTTCCAGGCAGATCCTTTTTTATTTTGGGTAAATTAGCCAAAGGTCCCTAAATATTGTCCTTTAAGGCCTCTAATCCTTAGGATTTTCAGTTAAAGCCTCTGGTCCATGCACGTTATTGCAGGGGAGGTCCCTAAGTGCCAAATCATACATTTGCATAACTGATTTGCCCTTCTAACCATTTGAAGTTATGTCACGCATTTAATCCCTAATTATAAGCTCCTTAACATGATATTTAATGGATGATTTGCCCCTTTAAACGCATCAAGTTGTCTAACGAATTTTACTTCCTAGTTTTGGATCATGTTTTGAAATTCAAATGAGATGAAAAATATCAAGTTTCAAAATTCAAATGGGAGGGAACAATTCCAATCCTCCTACACTAATATATGATTCGCTGCAGAGGCACTATTTGCGACCAATCTTTGCAATCATTAGATAACCATGCCCTAAGATCTGATCATCGGCCTATTTTTTTCCAACCGATCTTTGCCCCACCTCATTGTTGAGGAGTTTCTATGCATGAGAGTTTCTGTGATCGTTGCCCTACAAGACATATAAGAAGAATTGCATGAAGACATATCAGAAGTATTGAATTGATCTTTGCCCCACACAAGATCAGTATTTACTCATTTTAATGGGTTTGTTCTGGTTGTGCGTGAGAGTTTCTGTGATCTTCTGTAGTTTTCTTCCTCACTTGGCTACTATATATCCTTTCTTTTTTTTTTTTATTGAGATAATCTTAGTTTTTTTTTCAAAAGGTTTTGTTTCAAACTCAGATAAATTTATCTAAACTTCTGGCAAAACTCAGACAAATTAATCTAAGTTTTGAACAAATTTTTTGATTTTCAAACAAATTTTTCTGAATTTGAACCAAATTTAATTGAGTTTGGAACAAATTTATCCGAGTTTGAAAAAAACTTATTTGAGTTTTGCCCAGTCCCATGTGCAGATTTTCTAGATGATTTGCCCTTCTCAGATAAATTTATCTGAGTTTTGCCTAGTCCCATGTGCAGGTTTTCTGGATGATTTCTCTTTCATTGAATTAGTTTTCCCCATTTTCTTTCTCTTATCTGTCGTAATCCTTGATTTGTACAGTCTAAAATTATCTTCACAAAATTGACGGGTTTTCTCCCTTTTTTTCTTCAAATAAAACTCTTAACGAAATCAGTTTTCCTTTTTTGTATACAGCACAGAGTGTATTAAGAAGGACACTATGGACTTTTTAACCATTTAAAACTTAAAAAAGGACCTTTGGCTCTACGGAAAAAGAATGTAGACCGTTTGCAACAAAAATCAAAGTTGAGGGACCTCCGACCAAATGCCCCTTTTATTTTCTGCTCATTTATTCCCATGGAGTTTCTTGAGTTCTCTTGAAAAATAATCATAGCGGATTGGATAGCATTTTAGAGATAATTAATTAAAAACTACGAATAATAATAACTGGAATTGAAAAGAAAGGTTAAAGAGTTGGATCATATAAAAAATGACTAACTTTTAAATAGAAGAAAACTGCAAAGCCCAACTACATACTTGATGTGCATACAGCCTGCTCCTATTGTGATGATCTTTGTCTTTTATCAATTTTCAGTTCCTATACAAATATATTAAAAAAATATTGCAATCTTCATATAAATGTTAGAGAAAACCATCCCTAATATGTAGATAGATAAGAAAGTTAAAAAGGAAAAAGGGACCCGATTCTAAATTTCCCTACACAAGAATAAAGAATAATCAAAATAATAAATTTTCATGAGGAAAAGAATAATGCAATGCAGGAGACCCAACTTACCAGTATGCATGCGTCTGAATATACCACGATGGTCGAAATTTCATGAACTACACAGTAATGCAAGAAAACATGCATGTTTACATGTGAATCAAAAGATATTTGATATGTGATAGCAGGATAATTAAAATGAATAATTTTGATAAAAAAAAACCATGAAATTCTAATATTTTGATTGATTTTGACTTGAGATCAACTTTGGATGCACAAATGCATTATTTTATCATATTCAATGCAATTCAATGAAACAATCCTACATAATTCCATAATATTTAATGAATTGATGCGAATGAACTGCGGTTTTATGGGCTTATCATTAGTCTTATGGATTGTTTGGTTAACGGACGATTTACAATTATATTATACGAAGCGAATGTTAGGAATTTTGTGTATTGGAATTTAATGGATGCATTATCATTTTAGTATCATTCGAATTTTCACACTTGAATTGATTTAGAAAATCTTGATATCTTGATTTATACATGCATTGTTTTTAAGACTTGTAAAAATCTTAGTTCATGCATATTTTGATTTTAAACTTGGATGCAATTTGTTTTGAAAAGATCTTTGTGAATCAAGCAAGCCTTTGGTTTTAAAACTTTCAAATCATCTTAGGCATATTAGGTTTCATGTTTTTAAAACTCTTAGAATGATTTAAAACATGTTTTCATGCATGATTTGATGGCCCAAAAGTCCCCACAAGAAATTACTTTAAAAAACACATTTTTGGGAAAACAAGACTTATACCGGCGGCCAAACCACTTTCACCGGCGGTCTCTGGCCCCCGCTAAAAGCAGTTTTTCAAACGGCTATATTTATGACCGTTGAGTACCCGGTCGACCTGGCAAGGGTCCAGGTCGACCGGGGACTAGCCGTTGGGCACTTTTTGGGTATAAGATGAAGCTTATTCCTTTACCAAAGTGAGGAATAAAGAGGCCCTTCTTGGGATGTTTCGAGGCCAATCAAAGAGGAATGAGCTATGGAAGGATAAGGGACATTTCGAAAGCTAAAGCTTGGTTTCATTGAGTTAAATCACTAAGTAAGCTTTACTTTTCCTAATCATATGTTTTCATGCTTTGCTTTAATTATTGGTAAATCTTTTCTAGCATGATAAACTATGATTTGTTGTGTCTTTAACATGTATATGTTTTGAATTGATTTATTGTTTTGGATGCAACACTTTGATTCAAACCAAGTAGTACTTAAATTGGTATATCTAAGTAAATCATGTTTTCGTAAACATCTTTGAAGTCATATGTAAACATGATTCCTATACTTGGTTGAATCTTTGGTTGTTGTTTTTCATCATAAGAAAATCACTTTCAAATCTATCTTATGTTTTGGATTCAACAACTTCACAAATCATATGTACTTTTGTTTTAAAGTTTCACAACTTGCTTAGTTTTGATACGTATATCATTTTCAAATTGTATTTTAAGTACATGTAATTTGTCCCTTGATTTCAATCAAATCTATTTTTGTGTTTTACACTTTCAAATGCTTTAAGCATACATATATTAAGCTTTATTGTTAATTTGATTGAAATCCATATACATCACATGTTTTGTTCTTAAACTTTCACAACTTGCTTGAACTAGATAGGTAAATCTTTTACAAGTTATTTTTAACATGTGATTAGCATTCTTTCATCAATCATAAATATTTTTATGAGCTAAAACTTTTAAAAGCCTTTGGCATACATTTATGAGCTTTAATTTTCAAATTGATTGAGGACATCATACATATACATTGTGCATTCATCTTTGCATTCATGGTGTGTGTGTGTGTGTGTGTGTGTGTGTGTGTGTGTGAATTAGATTTTCACTCTCATATCCGCCTATTTAAGAGGCAATTGTATTGAGCTTAAACTGTATCTCCATCAAGTGTATTCTAGACACTACTTAGAGAGATAACCAACCTTATGGTTGTAGAGGTTATTGCTTATCCTAAGAAAAGCATAGTGTAAGAGGTTATTGCTTAGCCTTGGAAAGCATATTGTAAAGGTTATTGCTTAGCCTATTGAAAAGCATAAATAGTGGAAATCCGGTGGGGTGTTGGATCACAAGCCGGGAGTGGATGTAGGCATTGAGGCCGAACCACTATAAATCATTGTGTTATGGTGAATGTTTTGTGATGATTGTTTTTGTTATCTTTCGCACTTTAGTTCTTTATCGTCACTTGTGACTAGTTGATTGTTAAGAAATTAGAATTTGGCATAATTGGTCACTTATTAGAAGCTCACCCTATTCATCCCCCCCCCCCCCCCTAGGGTTTGGATCCATGGACTTACAGCGAAGTGGAATTGATTTCCAATTTCGCTGTCAATTTCACCGTCAATTTTGACTGTCTTATAATTTTTGACCACGAAGTGGTTTGCCCTAGCAAACGTCGGGCCAGAGATAAAGCACACTTTTTGGACCCAACCTGACCCGTGTATTTTTAATGACATGGTAAAAAATTAATCTGATTTATGCCGAGACTTGAACTCAAGACAACATGGATTTCAAAGGAGCAACCCAACCACTACACCACAAAGCATGTTTTTATTAATACTTATCAACAAAAACTTAAAATTAGTTAATGAGAAAGGGACCTGGCTCCACTTTGGAATATTGACCGTGAGTCGGAATTTTTCTACAAGGTATTTATAAAAATAACTTTATTTTTAGAATATTGACCCCTATAAATACTATTGTTATTATTTTCATACTTATACATTGTACTTTAAGATAGATGATCAAACTTTTGAAATAACTATTTTATATATTTTCCTATATAGTCATTAATTTTATATGACAACCATTTTATAATAAAACTAAACCCAAATGAATATATAGTATATGGAATTGATCAACAAAAATAATACATTTCATAATTATTAAGAAAATGAAATATTATTGAAAAAAAGAAAAACTTGCAGCAATAGAGTGGAGTTAAAGAGGAGGCGGGAAACTTTCCATGTAACTGATGTGCTACCATGCACGCTTGCTGAGGGAGAAAGGGTGGAATGTGGGTTTTTTCTTTTTTGTGTGTGTGGCTTTAACTTTTATAAATCATGATGTAAATGGAGTGAAACACTACGATAGACCCCATTTTTAAAAATCACAATCATTAAGGCAACTATCCTTGCTATTTATGGGATAATTCAAATTCTCACGGTTATTTCCACGGTCAAATTGATTCTCTGATTAAAAATACAAAATACTGGAGTTTTACAAATAAAGTTTTTTTTTTCTTTTTTTTCACGGGCGTGTTTTTCTAGTTAATGTATATGAAGCAAAGTGAATCCAATTGCAAAATCAGCCAATTGGATTCAATTGATTTTGACCATTTTAAATTATTTTGATTATCCCTTAACTCCCCATGATACTTGTGTAATGAGCCATTACTAAAATGGACGGTTACTTAACCTCATAAAATCATTGTTTTCAGATTTCAATCTCTTAAGAGACTAATATGGACGGTCACTTTTTCTTAAGAGACTTAAATGAGTTGGCAGGGCCTCAATTGACATATAAACCCCAAAAATTAACCAAATTCTCTTCCTAATAATGGACAGAATCAATCATTTCTCAAGATTGCCTTTTAGTTGCATTCTCAAGATTGGCAATCCAATTTCATTATTCCTTCTCAAGGAAGTTGTACCCATGCATGAGATTTCGTTTATATCATCAAGAGACATCACAATCTCTTCTTCTTCATCATCTTTTTCTTCTTCTTCATGCAATGGATTGTCGAATTCACCCTTTTATCAAAACTATAACAGTATCATGCAGTTCCACAGGTATTCTTCCATCAATTCTTCTAATATACCCCATGGGCTTCTCTGAACTGTAATCATAACTTGCAATCATTACTCTAAAGTTTATGTTCTATGTGCTTCTTTTATCGATTTGAACACATCCTAATTGGAATCATGGTTGTTTCTTAAGTTCTGAGTTTGCATGACTTTGGAAGGTACAAATTATGAAGCTTCTGATTTTCATTGATGAAGTCTCGGTCTCAGAAGGTACCAATTTATGTTTCATGTTCTGCATCTTGTACGAGTCTACTATCGAATGTAAATCACACCTTCAACTTCAGTGGGATATCTCGATTATCTCAGCCTTCAACTTTAGCGGCATATCTCAATTATTTCATGTGCTCTACAACTTGGCATCAATTATATTATATCTTTCATTTGGATATTGTCTTTTTTGTTGATTTATCATTCTATTTTGAACTTATAAGCTAAAAAAGAGTAATGCAAATATCGTTATTGTCGACATCCCACGGGGGAGTAATGTAAATATCGTTATTAGCAACATCCCACGGGTATTTAATATTTTTCAGATTTTCTCTTCTTTTTCTTTTATTTTTGAACTATTCCTTGATGCTATCCACATGAGCTTAGATGACAATTACATTATTATCTTATTATTTTTATTATTTGGGTGTTGAACTTAAAGGAAATTGTATTATTATTCGATGGCATTGTTTTCAAATGTATTATAGGGTTGTTAATTGTTATGCCCAAAATCCTACGCACAAATCCCATGGGCATTGTTTTCAAGCGATTGATAGGGTTTTTTATTGGATGCTCAAAGTCCTACGCACGAAACTGATGCTGAGTATAACGGTGTTTTGGTAGTCTATGAATGTTTTAATGGGTGAGGAAGAATAGAAAATCAGTAGTGACAAATCAAATAGAAAAAAAGTAAATTATCAACGATATTATATAAAAATCAATGGACTCAATAGGTAAGGGCATATAAATTTAAGATCACGAATCATGCACATTACAAGTGAATGCATTTTTTTTAATTCTTTGACTTTTTTTGTTTTTAATTTTTTAACCCCATGTTTTAATGGCGATAAAGAGTGGTCGTGAATGGGATTGAAAGACAATTTGCGTTAATATAGAAACATGGTGTGACAGTTTCTTTTAATGGTATAGGTTTTAAATGCAGGCTCCACTGACGGTATAAACTTTATATGTACACTGATGGATAACAATATAGGGATAAAAACTTATAAAAACAATTATTTTTTAAAGAACTTGACTGTAGGCCAACATTTGGAACCCAATCAATTGACAATATCTTTTTTTTTTATATATATATAAATTAAGATCATGTTCTAAGAGGAGTATATTTCTTCCTCTTTTTTGTCAAATCTTTTAGACTATTTCTGTTTTTTCACTTTAACCTCCTAATTTAAACATGATCAAAGGTCACTGTGAATTGGAACAAATGAAATTTATTGAGAAACACAATTTTGAATTTGAATTTCATAAGAACTAGGTTAAGATGAGTTGGACCGAGTGAGCTACTGCTAATTTGTTTTTTAATCAGAGCGCGAGCTTTGCATGGACATGTTCAGTATAATTCATATAAAAAATATATATTTTTAATAATTTTATAGTATTTTAAAATATATTGTCATTACTAGGCTAGAGGTTTCGGTTAAGAAATCAGCCAATTACAGCTAATTGATTTTGACCGAGTTTCAATTTGTTTTTATGTCCCCTTAGCTTCCTCTGTCCCTTTATTTTGACCCATCATTTGAATATTAATTGATTGGGTGGTTACTAATTGATTTTAAATTTAAGCACATTTATTTTGATCTATTACTAATTTATTAGGCGTTTATTAATAGGTATTTAATCTTTACTTCTTCATTTTCATCCCTTCCACTACCCTCACGGCCTCACTCTCGCACATTTATTCTTGCCTCCATTGTTGGGTTTCTTGAGGTGTGGATCCCATTAAGAACATGGAAAGGATTTAAGTTATTTCCCATTTCAGTAGCTACAATGACCAATGTTGTTTGTGCAAGTTGATGAGACTGGCTTTAATAGTCCCATTTTGCATTGCTTTTGCTGACAAGAGGTTCGTGATTTTGAGGGCGTTCAGGAGTTCGGTATTTGGATTAATGTTTTGAGTCCTGCTTTTCCTGGACAAACAGCCCCCTGGGGGCTGTTGGATCCCAGGGGGCTGTTGGTCCAGGAACCTGTCCCGGGTTCGGGACAGGTAGACTTTCTCTAATGTTTTTCAGTGGAAGAGTTGTTACTTAAATGATGAAAAAGGTGTAGTCGCAGGAATTTAGAATTTTGAGCAATCCGATCACTTCTCATCTAGAGAGAATCTCAACTTCGATTTTATGAAAACACCATGCTTCTTAAAGGTGAATAATTTATAGAAACATTTATTTACAATAAATGATTTTCTACAGAGTATAGCTTTATCTTGATTTTCAAGTAGAAGAATTCTTCTCAAGGTGTACAGTTTCTCTTGGACAATAGGCCTAATGCTGGTGGAAACTCTTTTGAAATCCATATTGTCGTAAGCTCGAGTCTCAGCACATACCATGATTAATTTTTACCATGTCATAAAAAATACACGGGTCAAGTTGGGTCCAAAAGGTGCGCTTTATCTTTGGCCCGACCTAATTTATCTCGACCCGACCCGTTTGCTAGGATCAAACTAAATTAAATTGGTAAATTGGATAAGTCAAAATCAATTGGAGCGAATTGGAACTGATTTCAATTTGAAACCCCTTCGCTTCATATATATAATAATGGTTCATTCTCCTGATAATCTTTATGTTGCCTCTTAGTACTTATGGAGTGAATAAAAATTAATAGATAAATAAATGTCTCAATTCATTGTCATGGACGTGGCTTTGTCATTCTCACCACTTCTCTTCCTTTTGAACACCACTTCTCTTCCTTTTGAGAGGTTCTCTATAGGTTTATTGGTTCCAGTATGCTTCTGCTGCAAACTCCAGATACATGCACAAAATTTACTACACAAGTAATGGAATGAGACGCTTAATTTTAAAAGGGACATAGTGATCGGTAATAGAATTCTTGAGGCTGGCCCAATTTAATCAGGAAAAGTGGCGATGATGATGATATTGTATGATAAGGAAGTAATTGCTGGTTATCCTTTTATCGTAACTTTGACAATTTTACACTCACCATGCACTCTCTATTTTGTATAACATTGAACTATAATTCTTGAATGTCTTTTTTAATTTTCTTATATTGACTAAGACAAATTAAATATTTAGTGCATGATAGATGTTAATATTGATTACTGATTTAAATATTAATTCTTATTTTATAAATGAATTGAAGCGGTTGTTAAAAATATGGAATCCATGTCATCGAATTTAGAAAAAAAAATTAAAAATAAAGTGTGATGGGCCCATCGAATAATTCTTATGATTTGAAAAAAAAAAAAAAAACCATTTGCAATAGATTTAAAACAAACTGAAGTGCTTGACATTAACCAGTCATATGTTTCTTTGTTAATATTAATAAGGATTGGTTTTGTTCCAATTTTTACCATCCCAATATAATTTAAATAAAAAATAATATTTTATTATAAAACTTTAATATGATGAGTTATATTGCCCGTGCTAAGCGCGGGCATATTTTGCTAGTTTACATTGAACAGGGACGAAGTGAGGCAAATGGATATCCAATAATAGACTATGCACCAAGGTGGGTTGATGGAATATCAATGACCTCATTTTCTTCTTAGAATGAGTAATGATGTATCATATGAAGAAGGTAATGATTGACCTAGGATCGGATTGCTTTTGCTTCATTGACTATTGAATAATTGAATTGAATTACGTTGCATCGATATTTATGTCAATGTGCCTAGGGCATGTCCTAAAGCTTTGTATTGTCTTTATATTATTGGGATCACATTGAGAACTTAAATTTATTGGACTTAAGATCCCCCATTGATTGTCATTGTTATTGATCAACCCGTTGAGAATAGACAAATTTGATTGCATGTGTTATGGAGGACCGCTATCATTGGTAATGGAAATGATTGAAGTGATTGAAGATTGACTGGTTGATTGAACGATTATCAATGAGTAGCTCCTCTTTCGTTTGACAAATTTGTTCACGCAAGATTAGCCTAGTCCCTCACTAATTGTCTTAGGATTCTTCAGTCAAATACCACCTCATCTGACACAGAGGGGTACCTCTATAGAAGGACTATATATTGACAGATAGATTGATTGCGATTGGATATCGATATTGGATGGATGTACACCACAGGGCACCCACAAAAGCAAAGGTTTCGATTGTTTGCTACCTAGGGTATTACCCCTTGATAAGCAAGATAATTAATCTTTCCATGCAATTATTCTACTCTTTGTCTCAAAATAACCCAGATAAGAAACAAATCAATGCTTCGGATCAAGAGGATTTGTCTTTCGAAAAAATTAATTTTTAATAAAAAGAATAAGATTACAACTCAAGACCTTTTTCACCTCATAAAAGAATGAAAAATCAAAAGCATGACTCATCAAATTTAGTATAAACTATCAAAGGATCTCAGGCCCAAGCATAATCTATCAAAATAAGCATAAATCATCAAACAATTTTCATTAGAATTCAAAACAAAGGCCGCCTAAGCCATGAAGACAGATTTATATAATTCTAATAGCGCAGTCGTTTAAAAGAGACAAAAAAGTCATAGAAAACTAACATAGATTAAAATAAAATATCTACTTAGCTTCATTTGTATGCTCCAATTTAGAAACTTAGTCAGCCATTGAAAAGAACTCCATAAGTAATTTCATTAATAGCATCTCATTTTTCAATGGTCGCACTGAAATCTCTCTTCTAAAAATCATAATTTCTAGAACAGGGCTCCAGAATACCCAAAAATAATTCTTAAATTATATTAATTAGGGATATAAAAAATAGAGGAGAGAGAATAGTGGAGGAATGGAGGGTGATGGTGGACGTCCCCCTTCTCCCTTTAATGCCTCACAAATAGTTCCTTTTGTAACTCCCGGTTATCTTACAGATTCATTGAATATGGACACCTTCTCTGCAAATTTAATTTATCTTCTTCTTTGATGAGTTATATCTCTTATCCATTTTTAATTTAAATGAGGTGGAAGCTTTTGGATACCTCTATATGGCTTGGCTATTCTTCAGATGGGGCCCCACAAGAGATGTACAGCAAAGGATTATAAATGGTATGGATTTAATTACAATCTTGCCTAAAAACAAACATGAAAAATCTCCAGGTCCATAACTTTTTCGATTTAGCTCCAATTTTAGAATCATGGGCTCCACAGACACCTACTTTGAATAAACTTTCCAATGGTAGGTAACTTTCCAATTTTAGAATCATGGGCTCACTGAGAATCTCCATGCTTCCAAGGGTTTTTAAATGTTTTATGTGGGATAAAGAATTGTACTTAAAATAAATCTTTCCTTAGGGATATTAGAGAGGTAATGCAGGTGGTCTAAATGGATAGAGTTCGAGGAAGAGCTTGAATCTGGTATAGAATGTGGGGATATGGGGACCAATTATGATAAATCAATGAGCTCGATCACATGGTGATCGGGTGAGTTTCCTACATCAAACTTATAGAAATATTAAACATATTATGCTTGTTAAATCTGTAGATACATGTATAGAAGTACAGAAGGGTAAATTGGTTCCAATCACATTGGGTCTATCAAAAAGTGGAGTTTTTATACATACCAATTGATTCAGGGGACCTTATTGTGTCAGTCCTCTGATAAAGTGTATTTTGATTTTTTGTTTTTTTAATATATCATAGTTATATTATATGTATCAATACATGGAGTGGCCCACTTGGATCTATGATAATCTATCTAGCAACAATCTAAAAGAGTTGTTTAAGAAATAATACTTTAAAATCTTTCAAATCAACATAACAACAATTTAAAGAAGTAATATACACATATAATTCTCCGGGCCACCCTAATGAGGGGATTGATGTGTTGAATGTCCCATGCAATTTTATAGAATAGAACATCTTACACTTAAATGACCGGGGGTCTTGAAAGCGCAACATCTTTGACTACCAATATACACAAAAACCATAAAACTGGACATACTATTGAACATACTTATCTTGTACGAGATGAGATTTGGTACAACATTAAAATTAACTGTATGATTAATGATATAAAAAAATGCATGGAAAGTGTTGTTATTTTATTTAATGTACTTTATTTAAACTCAATCCTACAGTTGGATAGCTCCTGTTAGAACGTATAGAATTTGTCCCAGACTGGTGAAATATAAGAATTTTATTGCATTTTTTGAAATTTATTGCTGTTTTTGAAATTATTGCTTTTTTTAATTTATTTGTGTTTTTTGAAATCTATCTGTGTTGTTTTAGAATTTATTTCGAAATCTCATTAATGGGATTTTATTAATCGTAGTCAATTAAATGGTAGTTGATCATTATTAATGGCATATCACACTAATCATGAGATATGATTTAAAGAAAATGTAACTTCGACATTTTAGCTTTTCAAATTTGGAAAAAGGACCTATCACACTATGAAAAAAATATTGTGGATCTAAGGCCATAAAGTGAAATATTTAGGGACCTCTCACCGAATGCCCCGTTATTTTAACTTTTTATACATTTGATTGGTCAATGTATTTCAGTTTCTAATAATCTAAACTTTATAATTATAATTTCAACGCTTTCAAATAAACTGAATTATACTGCATTTGCATATTCAAGAAAGTGGGTTCTTATAATGTATTAGCACTTCAATCTTTTAGTATTATATGTTTCTTTTACAAGCTGAATCTCACGGTGGGGCCAAGTCGTATTAGAGTAAAATGAGAGGGGGCTTGCTATTGAGTGGTTAGATTTCAATTGACATGGGTCATCACAATCTTTCACTTTTCTCACTTTGGTTTTTCACACAGAGACAGAGAAGGGGAGGGAGAAATCAAAAATTTGTAGAAAGAAAGAAAAATATGAGAAATTTGTTGGAAACGAAGGGAGGTGACGAGGACAGTTTCGTGGGAGATTAGTCTCCCAAGAAAGGGACAAGGAAAAAAATGGTTAATGATATGCACAAAAGATTCGAATTGAGGATTGAATGTGCATGAGGACCTGGGTCATCGAAAACTTTCACTTTTCTCACTTTGACTTTTCAAAGAGAGACAGAGCTCACGTTGATTTTTCGCACAGAGAGGGAGAGGGAGAGGGAAAAAACAAATATTTGGAAAAAGAAAGAACAATATGAGAAATTTGTTGGAGAGAAAGGGAGGTGAAGTGGACAATTTCGTGGGAGATTAGTCTCCCAAGAAAGGGAGATGGAAAAACAGATGCTCGAAAGTTCGAATTGAGGATTGAATGTGCATGAAGACCTAGGTCATTGAAAACTTCTAGTTTTCTCACTTTGATTTTTCAGAAAGAGAGAGAGACAGTGATTTTTTTAGAGAGAGAGCGAGTGGATGGAGATTTGGATAAAGAAAGAAGAAGAGGGGGAAAGATTTTTAAGAAACCCCAGTTGACACACCAAGTCCAGAAAATCCAAACAACGATAGTGTTGGGAAATAATTCAATGATAGTGATTTTTTTTACGAAAAGGCAAATATATTAAAAAAAAAAAAGATGAGAATCTTCCTCACTACAAAATCACTCATCATCATTGTCATTGAATCTTCACGAGGCTTACAATTCAACGACAGGGATGAGGATTGATTTTGTAGTGAGGAAGATCCTTAGTTTTTTTTCCCTCTAGACACGTTGGTTTCTAGCTAATAGATCCGTTTTGTAAGTGCCTCGTAGAAATTCTACGCGTTGAGTACTTGTGGTCCACAGACGGTACTAGCCACAATTAGTTCTTTTTCTGAATTTTTTAGTGTCTCACTCATGCTTGGGCCTATTTGCTTAGGAGTAAGTAGACTGATGTTATCCTTTTTTTTTTTTTTTTTTTTTATTGCTTAGGTGTAAGAAGTAAAAGGAGAGTACAATACTGATATGATGTAGCCCTTTTGAAGAAGTAGAATTTTGTCTTGTAGTGCGTTTTTTTAACTCCATCTTTTTAACTTTATTTATGACTTTATGCCTACTGCTCCTTACTCCTCTCATGTAAATAACACATTTAAGAGTAAGATTTTGGGACTCTAACAAGGGACTCACTTGTTGAAAATCTTAGTCATTTAAAATAACTATCGGTAAATTTAGTGGAAAATCCTGAATTTTCTCTTAAAAAGAAGATGGTTATGTCGTATGATTGAGCATATAATTAATAATTGTGCTCATATATTTAGTTTTATAGTGGGAACAACTGTGATTATAATAAAACTTTTGGATATCATTATATTAGGATATCCATTTTGAGCGGTTTAGATTTTAAGTAGGTTGGTTCCACCAAGGAGTTCGGCTTCCTTAAAATGGTATTTGAAAATTGGTTGTGAAAGTAATGGGTTATAGACTTTTTTTTTTTTTTTAAAGAAAAGTACTCACACACTAACTTGGGCATACAAGTAGGCTAAATTTCGCAAAATAAAATTTTTGAGAATCTCCATGCTTCCAAGGGTTTTATAATATTGTATGTGAGATAAAGAATTGTACTTAAAATAAATCTTTCCTACAGGTGGTCTAAATGCAGGTGGTCTAAATGGATAGAGTTGATGAAGAGCTTAAATTTGGTACAGAATCAGGGATCGGGTGAGTTTTCTACATCAAACTGGTAGGAATATTAAACAAATTATGCTTGTTATATTTGTAGATCCACATATAAAAGTACGGGTTTTGGGAAGGGTAAATCGGTTCCAATCACATTGGGTCTATCAAAAAGTGGAGTATTCATACATACCAATTGATTCAGGGACCTTAATATGTCAATCTTCCGATAAAGTGTATTCTTTTTTAATATATCATAGTTATATTAAAACTGTCATGGAGTGGCCCACTTGGATCTATGATAATCTATCACGCAACAATTTAAAAGAGATGTTTAAGAAATAATACTCTAAAATCTTTAAAATCAACATAACAACAATTTAAAGAAGTAATATACCCATATAATTAATGCTCCGGGCCACCCTAATGTGGGGACTGATGTGTAGCATGTCTCATGCAATTTCATAGAGTAGAACATCTTAACATGCGACCTACTTACACTTAAATGACCGGGGGTCTTGAAAGCACAACATCTTTGACTACCAATATACACAGCAACCATTCCTTTCCTATAAAATCAATCAAAACTATTGAACATACTTATCTTGTAGGAGATGAGATTTGGTCCAACCTTAAAATTGGTTGTATGATAAATTATATAAAAAATGCATGGAAGGTGTTTGGACAGCTTCTATTAGAACAGAATATGTCACAGACTAGTGAAATATAAGGATTTTTGGTTTGACTTGTCGAACTCCCACATTCATAACAGCATTACCCTCTTGATACATATGTTGAATTCTCCAACATGTTTTTTTTTTTTTTTTTGGTAAAGTCCAACATGTTAAATTTTAAATTCTTGAATCCTCCTTTGTACTGGAGCATCCAAAAACTCCAACAACAACAACAACAACAAAAAAAAAAAAAAAAAGGTAGTAATTGAAGTAATTCCAAAGTTCATTCAATAGGTGGCTGAAATTTTAAGATTCTTCTAAAGAATCACGACATTTGCATATGTAAGGGGATTAGTCATCACATCATATCTATGAATTTATGGCACTTCTGGAATATAAAGTTATTAGAACCGCCTAACAATTGAAAATCAGTGAGTTTTCTCAAGTTTTTATCTAGTTGATCAACTATAAAATTGAACATGTAATCAATAATATTAGTCTTATATATATTCAATCTTTAGGTGGGATCGCATCTTTTTTGTACTAAGAATTTGGGATATCCAATACAAGAGGAGGATATTTATTTGACCGATACACATGGAGACGAGTCGTCCTCTTGTCACGTTGGGCTATTGATAGACATTGGTAGACGCGTGTAATTGGATGTATGCAAGAAATTCCACACAACCAATTGTAGTGTACCGATACTAATTTGGATTGATCTGTGAGCATCCCACTCACGGAACTTCACCATGGGCCCACTTTTTAAATTTCTTTTTTCAACATGCTTCACTTATTGACAATTTAAATTGTTTTGGTTTTAAAGAAAAATCTAATATATATAATTAATAATACTGATAATATATTTAATCTCATACTAGAGCAATTTTTATTTTCGTAAAATCTTTTTAATATCGAATATGAGATGATATATAGTATTTATTTTGAGTAGTTTAAAATTTTAAGAAATTAAATATACTATGATATAAGATCCATTAATTTTCCTCGTGCTTGCATTCATATTATACCTTCCTTTGACAACTCATGTAAGAAGAGTTTGGCAAGACTTGAAAGTAAGAGAAGCTTGAGGTAGAAACATTTAGCATGTCAGTAAGAAAGTAAATCGTCTTGAAGACCTTCAAAATAATTTCCACCCTGGACAAGCAATGCAGAAATGACCCTCCAGTGGACAAGCATTGTATAAAGCCTACAAGCATTACTCGTATCTAGATTACATACACTTCAATCTTGAGATCACTGATCATACCATGACCATCCATCATAAGACAGGCCTAAAATAGCTCCCTTAATCTATGCTAGACATTAAATACACAAACCATCCAAACCAACAATAATTGGGATTAAATACAGCAAAAGCTTCCTGCACATTTGTATTTCAGTTCAAACTAATGAAACCCAAGTTAGAATTTCAGTTCTAAAGACTTTTATTACTCCTCTACCTATAACTGAGATGGACTACAATTAATTGAAACTATTTTCTGAGTCTCTTTCATTACAAAAGTTAGCTTAATAAATAAACAGAATGCACTTGGACAAGATTTAGCCAGGCCTTGTATGGCCTAGGCCATGTGCAAACAAACCTGTCATGGGATTGCACATAACTTCGGATCTCCTCAATAATACCAAAACTCTGAATCTCTTCAATATATAACTCCAAAGTCCTACAGCCACAAATTAAATAAAATCAAAGTGTTTGTGTTGGAAAAATCCCCAAAATAAGGAAATAAGATTCATCTAAGCAGCAATAAAAAGAAGCATCCTTCCAAACCATGCAAAAGTAATGAAAATCCAGCACTGATAATATGACTGTATGAGGACTCATCTAAGAGGGCTTAAGGGCCCACAAAATCCAAATGCCAAAAATTATACAACTAGCTATGTTCATTATGAAGTGGTACTGTGGCAGTCGACACAATATCATGACAAAGACATTTGTTGCTGCTAACATTATGACATTCACATTACATAACATGACGCCTACAGAAATCTTGGATATAAAAAGTGACCACAAATTTATAGCACTTAGAAGGGGAAGAGAGACAAGAACACCAAACATAACCAGATCTGACCCACATTGCTCCTAACTCCAAAACCAATCACAATTACTCAGTCACTTTAAAATGATGCAACATTGGCAATAATGGTTCAAATGTTGCATAAAGCTTTGATTATGATGTTAAGATACAGGGGCGGAACCAGGATTTCATCTTTGGGGGGGCCAAAATTTGAATAAATTTTAAACTCACCTGATGAAAATGGTGGACATCGAGAAGACGACGTGCAAAATGATTAAATGAACCAAACTGAAGATCAGAAGATGAGAGATTAAAGGATAAAAGAGAAGAAGAGTAAAATGAAGAAGGAAAAATGGAACTAGGGCTGGAGTCTTTGTCTGAGTCTGCTGAGGTTTTCCAAAAGAGTTGTAAAGTCGTGGTGGGGAGGGGCCCATTTTAGTAATGTTAAAAGGATTTTCCAAAGCCGGGGGGGCCCAAAAACCTGGGGTGGGAGGGGCCCATTTTTATGAAGTTAAAAGATTTTCCCGGGCCCGGGGGGGCCATGTAGTTCCGCCCCTGTCAAGATAGAATGCTCATATATCAATATCAAGACACAAATATCATCTAAGAGGTTTCATATAATAAAACATTTTACTATACCAAAAATAAACTAGAGTATTGTTCATTGAAATGCACTACTTTCATACATAAAATTCCTGAAGGCTCAAAGAGAAGTATAACATCTCAATCACCTGAATATCATGAAAATCTGAATACAATGAATTCATCATTTCAATTATTCTTTTCTGAGTAATGCAGCTGTCAATAGTTATATAGTAGTACTCATTATCCAACCATAAATTGATAGGATAAGGCCAAAATGGTGGTGATGATTATAAAATCATAGAGTGCATGGTTTAAATATAAATTCCATTGCTACTAAAATGAACAAAGAGTTTATAATACAAACATCAATTTTTTGGCACGAAAATAACAATCTATCTACAAAAAAACTACCCACCAAGAGCAATGGAAAGCTTTGAAGAGAATCCTCGCACTGTATGATATATGGAATAATATCCGGTCAAAAGCTCAACGATGACCATATACCTGTACATAACTCTTCTAAAGCAACTTGCACATTTCTAAAACAAATCCTGACTGGTATTAATACGCATAAAGTATTCATAATCCATATTTGAGCTCAGTTAGCAACCAGGTTATGGATTCAAGCACATCGAAATGTTTATGTAACAAACTAACTACATTGCTTGGTTCAACCCAGTAAATTTAGCACAAACAAAACTACTTTTTCATTAACAAGATTGACTTGGGTTGAATTTACTTTCTCTTAGTTTGCGCCGAGCCCCTAGACAGCGCTACTAAAACCCCAATAATGCTCCCTTCTTATAGGCACTTTATCAGACATGTAACATGCATGAAAAACATAAAAGCACTTCCCTTACCTCCCTTACAAATATCGAATGACGATGTACATGTTTCACATATATATCATGATAAGAAATTGCATTGAATCTCTATTTCAACAAACACACATAACGTACATATCTACCAACAACCCAGAACTCACGGTCCATTTCACCATGTTAATATCAAATGAATGATACAAAAGCACCCAAAAGAAGGAAAGAAAAAATTGTATTTTTATATAGAAAAAACAGATAACGAAATGTAAATCAGCCATAGATAGAGAAGAAGAAGAAGGCAAAAGTCTTTTTTTGTGAAAGCATCTTCCTTTCTAGATTCTCCCAAACAAAACAACAGAAACTCTAACAATGATCTGATGCCCTTCCAAGAGTCTGACTGCTTCTTCCTCTAATTCGTTGAACCAAACAGCGACAGTTCCACCTCCCCTGCCCTTTTCTTCTTCGATATTCTTCTACAAGACCGCCACCAAGCAATAACTGACCTTGACCTTTTCAAGTCCGACAGAACCTTCGACAACTGATCGGTTTAATCACGAATTTCAATCTACACCGTTCGATCTGAACGGCAAAAGCATAATTTGTTCCGACCTTTATCTTCTCTGCTGCACATCAGAGACCCCCAACTCCCAGCCGATCCGAGAGTTCTGATCCTTTGATTTCTCCAATCACAGCGACAACCCTAGTAGAGATCCTCACCCACTTCTTAACTGCAACATATCTGCAATAAAGAAGAAGCAGATCTAAGATCCAGGCCTTATTTTCGACTACCAATCTCATTTGCAGAGTCTAACCCAGACTCGAGTCCTCTTCGTCCTCTGACAGCAAAAAACCTGAATCCTCTCATCTCATTTCCTCCTTTTTGCAGTCCGAGTCTGTGTTTGAATATCATCAGGTCTTTTTCCTCACGAGCTGCAGATCAGTTAAAGATGATGAGAGAAATGGGGGAGACCGTGCTCGGGCAGTGAAATGTGGTTGGGAACGTTTTAGGTTTTTTAAAGAAATCATTTAAGAAAGGAGTTTGGCCTAACTATACCATTAGAAACGGTTTCTCTATTCCAAATGGTGTGGAACCGTCGTTAATTACAGACAGCTAAGAACCGTTTCAAAGCACCGTTTCTAATATCCATTTTTGGTGTAGTTTCTGATGCAGTTAACTACCATGGTAGTATGATAGACTGAGGTGTACCATAGCCTTCATTATCCCAAAATGATCACAACCGTCAATGGGCTAGTCCAACATGCGTATCAGAAATCTAAGGTCTATATCCGAGTTTTTGAAAATAACGATATATGTAAGCCCATAGCGAGATGGAAAATCTAATAGTACAATGAATGGTTCCAAATATCTTAAGTCCTCAAGTTAAATATTAGATTTATATCTAATATTTGGACCCACTTTGATTCAAATTATGAGATCATAAATAAAAATCAAGTTTACATTTAAATATAATCAAGATTTGATTCGAGTAAAATCGAATTTGAATATGAAGTTAGGTTGGCACAATGAGCTTAACCACATACCATCGCAAGAGAAAATATTCCCACTTTCTTTTTTCATTTCAATTAAAAAGTTAGAGCAGGCATTTATTTTAACTTTTTATACATTTGATTGTTCAATGTATTTTCAGTTTCTAATAATCTAAAGTTCATAATAATTTCAACGCTTTCGATTAAACTGATTTATGCTACATTTACATATTCAAGAAAGTGGGTTCTTCTAATGTAGTATTAGCACTTCAATCTTTAATATTATATGTTTCTTTTACAAGCTAAATCTCACGGTGGGGCCAAGTCATATTAGAGTAAAATGAGAGGGAGCTTGCTATTGAATGGTCAGATTTCAATAGACATGAGTCATCACAATCTTTCACTTTTCTCACTTTGATTTTTCACAAAGATAGGGAGAGGGAGAAAACAGAAATTTTTGGAAAAAGAGAGAACAAAATGAAAAAATTGTTGGAAAGGAAGGGAGGTGAAGAGGACAATTTTGTGGGAGACTAGTCTCCAAAGAAAGGGACATGATGTGCATGAGGACCTGGGTCATCAAAAACTTCCACTTTTCTCACTTTGACTTTCCAAAGAGAGAGAGAGCTCACGATGATTTTTCATATAGCGAGGGAGGGGGACGGAGAAAACGGAAATTTGGAAAAAGAAATAACAATATGAGAAATTTGTTGGAGAGGAAGGGAGGTGACACTACACCAAAAATTGAGAAAACCGACTGCCTTTGGCAGTCGTTGTTCAATAAAAACGACTGCTAGTGGCTGTCCCTGATTTTGCAGTAGTTTTTCATAAACGACTGCCTAAGGGCAGTCAGTAAATGTAAACAACAACGACGGCTTAAAGGCTGTCGTTTAAGTTCGTTAAAAACGACTGCCTTGGGCCGTCGTTTTTAATTTTTTTGAGTTTAAAAAAAATATTGAAAAACCTGGGCATGCCCCAGGTTTTTCAATATTTTTTTTAAAATCCTGAAAATATTTTTTAGAATCATTTAAAATCTTTATATAAATATAGAACACTAACACATTTAAAATCTTAATTACATTGGAGAAGAGTCTCCAAAAAAATCAATAATAGAAGTGAGGGAGGCTTTTTGGATCGGTTTCTCTGGGAGGGGTTTAGTTGAAAAGGTCCAGCTCTTGCATGTAGCTTCTCTCTCTTGATTTCCAAATAGATGGTGATCTTCTTCATGGCTGACCTTGTTCTTCCACCCTTTCTCTTGCACCCATCAACTATATGCAGCAGCCTTTGCTTCAAGCTCACTTGTAATCTCCTTATTTTATCAAAGAAAGCAACACTATTTTATTAAAATCATCAAAGTGAACAATTTGGAGTGGGTTAGCAAGAAAATGATTACCAATCTCCACAAACATGGTTGGTGTATTGACAAGAGGTCCATGATGAGTCGCCTCCAAAGTAACCTAAGGGAAGAAAAGATAGCAAGTTAAGAATATAGATAACCTGTTAATAAAAGAAAAGGCTCTAAAATTGAACTGTAAACCAAACTTTGGAGTAAGGACTGTAAAATTGAACTCAGTCTTAGATTTATGTTTCCCTTATTATATGCTTTGCATCAACTTCTAGAAAGAGGAAGGAATTTGTAACTAAAAATTCAAATATAATCTTGATAGAGTACCAACAGCAGTGAACAGATCCAACAGCAGCTATAAAGACTGTTATTGCCATGTAGGAAGAACTGCAATATACTATAAGGACTGTTGGTACTGTTGAACATTTAACTTGTTAAAGATGTAAAATTTTTGTACTTCTTAATACCTTACAGATGTGCTCTCTAATTTTCTCATTAACATATCAATCAAGGCCCTACCTATTGTATTTTTTTTTTTTTTTTTGGGACAATGTGCAATTTGGTATTTAATTACAGCACAAGAATGAAATGGCATGAAGAAGTAGCTACCGATCTTAATGTTATCTTCAATCCAGTGGGTGATGATCTTTTCAATCCCTTGAGCACTGCATTTATCCATCCATTGCCCTCAATGCTTGCTTTAGCTTCCTACACAACAATCTCATTTCAATACCCAAAATCATTTTTTATATGAATCATAGACATTGATGGGATGATATCAGAATCAGCAATCTCTCTTGAATTCTAGGATTCAATGTAACACTTCATGAAAAACATGAAGGATGGTATAAAACATGCAGTGAACAGGTTAAATAACATTTTCAGGATAATGATGGGTTGGTGATTTTTTAAAAAAAAAAAAATCACGAAGAGATGTTTATGATAAACTTACAAATGATTTTATGATCTCCTCTACAGAGTCCTTATCAAAGCATTTATTGATTGTTGATTGCCTGCAAGAGAAGCAAAGCTTACTTATTAAATTCAATGTTTATAAGAACATTGGTATTCCTCATACTAAGAAATGGCAAGACTTGCTTCATCCTTAATTATAAGATAGTGATCAGATCTGTTACTTGTTCAGGATACTTTCTTCATCAGGTTTAACATCCAAAGAGAATTCCTCAATCACCGACTTGACTGCAATCTCATTCCCAGAGTTCAAACTTATTAAACGCTTCTCAAGTTCGGCCAATTTCTGCAAAGCACATGAAAGTTAGCATTCATGCCGGACTCTAATTAGTATTTTGACAGTAATATTCTTTGTTGCTGTTTAGATAAAACACTTAGAGGTTAGTTTCATGATTTGTTGCAGGGGGTTAACAATAGTTTTGTGTTTACGATGGGCGGAAGTTCACAGAGCCGCAATTTAGTGCAGATCAGCACCAATAAGTTATCAGGTAATCTAATGCAAACTAAGAATGTAGGATAATTATTCTACTTACATCTCAAAGAAACAAAAAGTCAAAAAGAATCCTGTGAAAATCAGCAATTGGGTATGTACTAGACCTGATTGAAAATAATACACACATCTACAGACAACCAACATCATTTTATAATTGAACTTTACCTCAGAAGGGACGAAATGGGTTGCTAGACCAGCAGCAACCATTTCCTTTCCATTCAGTCTTGCACCAGTTAGGGCTAAGTATTCCCCTGTGGAATTTCCCGATCACATTCTCAAGGTCATTTAACTATTTTTGAAGTTGGTATTTCATATCTAAATATATCAATTGCAAGAAAATTTGAATGAGAAAACATCTCTCTCTCTCTCTCTCTCTCTCTCTCCAGTTGGAGAGATCCGTCCACCTCTGGTTGAGAGGCATAAGCCCTATACCGTTACATCACCACAGGAGTTCCTAAATTTCGTGCCATGAATAGGATAAGAAAATTTTAATGTTCGTAACAAACAGGGCTCGCTTACTTTACAGGCCATTCCTCTCTACACAACTGCATACTCACCTAAGTGTCCAGGAAGATGAGAGAGAATGTAAGAGAAGCTGCAGTCAGTGTGAAATCCAATACTTGCTTCGGGCACCGCAAACACTTACAAGATCAAGTTTAAATCATGACCAACCATTGTGCCTAAGATTTATCCAATTCATCTCAAATATAACTCACTGTCTTCTCCGTGACAACTGAGAACTTCAGTGGAACAGTTAGTGATCCACCCCCACCCATGACAATTCCATGAACGAGAGCAACCTGTCAACAGCTCAATAATTAATTAGCATATTCTACCACAAGGGAAATTCTGTAAAACCAAGCAACTAAAGCAACCGCCATTCTTTTCACAAGATTTTTTTTTTCCTTTTCTTTCTCTTTTTTGGGGTTCATTTTTTCCTTTACGAGGACACAAATTCATACACCCCCAAGCTACACATGCCACTAACCAGCTGAGCAACAGCCGGGATCAAGACTAAGTTGATTTTGGGAAAGATTTTACGACAATACCTGGGTCTTCTTATAGGTGTGGATGTGATAGCATAGCCAGTACATTCTATACACAACCTCAAGACAGGAATCATCTGCAAAAAGGTAACTGTTCAGATGACGTTTTAAAACATATAGCTATAACTAATAGAAACACTAAATCGAAAATAGGTAATATGACTCCAGAGAAAACTTTAAGCTTCAATTCATGACATATGGATCACTAGTATGAAGTTAAAAATCAGCAAATTGTTTACTCACCTGACCTCCCATCAGAGAACATTTTTAGATTCCCACCAGCAGAAAATCCACGTCCAGCTCCCTAAAGAAAGATTGCAAATGAACTTTAGAACTGAAAAATAGAATGAAGTAAGATGTAACCGGTTGCCTTTAAGTCAAGATCTGCTTGAAAATGTGGAAGCAATACTGGCCTTGATTATCACAAGCTCCGTGTCATCTTCCTTCTCCCATTTCTCTAGAAATCCAACTAATAGCAAAACCTGAACATTGATAAAATGATTTCAAAATCTTAGTTGATAAGTCTCAATAACTTGATGCAGACCATCCTGCCAGTGAAACTGAATTCAGTTAACATACCACTTTGGATGAGATAACATTCAATTGGCGAGGCCGGTTTAAGGTTATAAGCTTCACATGGTCTACCTCTACTGCTAAAACAACCTGAGGAGAGTGCAGACAGTATATTACCATTTAAAATGAAGATCTATCTGATCTAACTGCTCGCTATAGAAATTCATGTCAATTCAGGGAAGAGATTCTTGCATCGATCAACTGAGAAACTCATATGAAAGGCCCAAGAACATATGCCATCACAATAAGGAAGAAAAGATAGAGACAACAAAACTTGAAACAGAGCAAAGTACCTCTTCTAGGTTTATTAAGAACAAAACTTGAAACAGAGCAAATTAACATCCAAATGTATCTGACTCTGAAAATTGAGCACATATCTGGCCGTTTTAGGCCACAACTCACTGAGTGAGAGAGAGAGAGAGAGAGAGATTACATTTGTTATTCTTCCCTCTGTGTGTGGTTTCACTCTTTGTTTGTGCGAGTGCTCTCTTTATTCTTCCCTCTGTGTGTGGTTTCACTCTTTGTTTGTGGGAGTGCTCTCTTTCTACATGTGTGTGTTCTCATGGGTCTCAGTCCCCTGATTGTAATAAAAAAAAAAAAAAAATGGCATGTCTCATTTGCTTCATCCTACTGCAAATACTAGGGCTGCAAAGACCAAGCAGGCACATAGCTGGGGCTTAGACAGACCAGCCAAACCTACCATGATGGAAAAGTAGTTAGCTAAAAATAACCAAGCGCCTTATTTCCAGATATGAGAATGGTATGGATAAGTTTCCAAATTTCTAGAGCAAAGAAAAAAAGAAAAGAAAAGACTTGCATTGTAAGAGAACTATCCTTCATTATTCACATAATAATAATAACACTAAGAATAGCAATAATAATAAGCAGCTTACAGACTAACTTTGAGAGGAGGGGGGAGGAAATGAAGGTAAGTACCAAAGCATTTTACATGACAAATGAGTACCAAAGCATTTTACATGACAAATGAATAAAAAAATTGAGATCTTTTCAATGTGTGTCTAAGTTAGGGTTAATGGTGGGTTTGGATATGGTACTACGATTTTCTCAGATGCCATTTCTCGAGTTTGAGACAGAGCAACAAATAGCAATTTCCATTATAGATTAGAAGTTAATTCCACTTAAACCTATCACAATTTGGGTTGGACTACCATGTGCATCTGCTACACTTCATACATGGAATATATATGAACATCAATCACGACCTACCAATTGTTGGCCACACATAGATTGGGTAAAATTGACTGTACGTTCATCAGTAGGGGGTCAAGTAGATAATTAGGAAGCTACAATGGGTTGATTTAAAAATTAAGAAAAATGGAGGAACCAATGTTTGGTCCATTGAATTTAATTAGTGTGGTTTTTGGGCCATGTTCCATCCAAAATAGGACCACAAATTGGATGGTCAGAATCAGATATTCTTATTTTTTTAGTGATTTTATGGGAGAAACTCATGACATTGTTTACAAATTGAAGTCACACTATATTAGACTCAATCTCAATAGCTAGATACCTACATATATATCCACATGCAATTAATGGATAGTGATTTGCACATTGCAGGGTATGAGTTTCTAATGAGTTAGGAGCGGGCAATGGGAAAGGAGCTAAGTTTGCAACCATTGTATATCAGCAGCTACATCTTCAGTTATAGGGCTTCTGTTTTGATTATTTATCCTAGTCTTTCATGACAAGTACCCCTCTTTTTCACCACAAGCCCAGTCATAGTGGATGCAACTGAAAAACTTGCAATCCTATTGGCCTTCACCATCCTACTTTGGAAATTGGAAGTGAACAAAAGTTTCATTTTGATTGTGGACTATGATTACTGGAAGGTAGATATCTTGAGACTTTAGTGATTATGTGGAGATCAAATCCGTATACTACGAGACCCCATATAAACAATCTCTTTTGGATAACTAGCCAATCAAAGGTCTATTCACATCTCTACTTATGTCATAGAGTTGAATAGAATACTAAAAGCCTTTTTATATAGACTTAAAAGCATATGATTTCATTTCTACAGCAACTTTGGACTCCATATTCGACACAGATGGGGACTGCAGAGGAGAGAGAAGAAAGATGGGATGAGAGAGATAGAAACCCTTCTCAAACTAGTTGAGTGAAAGCCACCTTGTATCTGCAAACTGCCCCCTTTTTTGCCCCCTTTCCTAACATCAGAAGAAAGAAAGACATTGTTGTGTTGCTTTGAATGGGGTTACATTTGGCCTTTTTTGGTAAATACAGAGATTGGTAGCAATTCTACCCTAAAAAGAAGTAAATGGATCCCAAAAAAAAACACAAAAATGAACAGAACAAGCTCCATTTCCAAATCCCACACAAAAACCACTCAAAACTCAAAGAAATGCAACTACCTAACAGAGATTAAGAACAAGAAAAACACGATTTCAAGCTTACCTCCGGAATGTCGACCAAAGCTAGGGGTTGAGATCGAAATGTTTCATATGATGGGGAATCGATCGAGAAATACCTCGATTTCCATGGATTTGCAGAGATATAGACCTTGAAATTCGAATCCGGCGCTGGAAAACTTTGAAAAGGAGAGAAACATGAACATCAAAAACCCTAGATTGTTTCTTCTTCTGCTCTTCTTCTTCTTTTGCTCTTGTTCATCTTCTTCAACACAAATGATCGATGAACCACAAAACCCTACAACTTCATCGATAAGAGGCTTTGTAGCCTACGAGAGAGGGATCGGATCTGGAGACTGTGAAAAAAAAAAAGCAATTTTATGAAAGAGATTTGAGGATTAGGGTTTCTTTGGCGATCCGAAGAGACCGGGAGAGAGAGCGATGGAGATTAACGTTTTCTTGGGGGTGGACGTCGTTTGGCATCTTTAAAGGGATATCATTAAACGACGGCCTAAAGACCGTATATGTGTATAGAATGAAATCAGCTACACCATCATGGATGGGACCCATTTACAGATTCTAGTCGTTTATGGCCCGTTTTGACGTAGTGTGAACTTGGTAATTTCGTAGGAGATTAGTCTCCTAGGAAAGGGAGATGGAAAAAAAGATGCTCAAAAGATTCGAAGGATTGAATGTGCATGAGGACCTAAGTCATTGAAAACTTCCATTTTTGTCGTTTTGATTTTTCAGAGAGAGAGAGAGAGACTTTGATTTTTCAGAGAGAGAGAGCGAGTGAATGGAAAGCTAGAAAAGGAAAGAAGAGAAGGAAAGATTTCTAAGAAACCCCAGCTGACACATCGAGTATAGAGAACCCAAACAATGATAGTGCTGGGGAGTAATTCAATGATGGTGATTTACTTTTTTTACTAAAAGGCAAATATATTTAAAAAGAAAAAAAAAAGGGAAAATCTTCCTCACTATGAAATCACTCCTTATCACTGTCATTGAATCTTCATGAGGCTTCAATTCAATGACAGTGATGAGGATTGATTTTGTAGTGAGGAAGATCCTTAGTGTTTTCCCTTTAGACATGTTGGGTTTTTATAGATCCGTTTAGTAAAGGCCTGGTAGAAATTCCACGCGTTGAGTACTTGTGGTCCACAAACGGTACTAACCACAATTAGTTCTTATTCTAGATTTTTGAGTTTCTCACTCATGCTTGGGCCTATTTGCTTAGGAGTAAGTAGAGTGATGTTATCTTTTTATTTTTTTTATTATTTATTTATTTTTTGCTTGGGTATAAGAAGTAAAAGGAGAATACAATACTGATATGATGTAGCCCATTTGAAGAAGTAGAATTTTGTCTTGTAGTGCTTTTTTTTAACTCCATCTTTTTAACTTTATGCTCCTCCTTGCTCCTCTCATGTAAATAAGACATTGAAGAGTAAGGATTTGGGACTCTAACAACGGACTCACCTGTTGAAGAGTAAGATTTTGGGACTCTAACAAGGGACTCACTTGTTGAAAATCTCAGACATTTAAAATAAATATCAGTAAATTTAGTGGGGAATCCTCAATTTTCTCTTAAACAGAAGTTGGTTGTATTTTTTGATTGAGCATATAATTAATAACTTTGCTCATATATTTGTTTTTATAGTGGGACCAACTATGATTATAATAAAACTTTTGGATATCAGTACATTAGGATATCCATTTTGAGCGGTTTAGATTTTAAATGGGTTGGCTCTATATTTGAAAATTGGTTGTGAAAGTAACGGGTTATAGACTCTTTTTTTTTTTTTTACTTTTTTGAGTTCTTTTAAAGAAAAGTACTCACACACTGACTTGGGCGTACAAGTATAGGCTAAATTTCACAAAATAAAAATTATGAGAATCTCCATGCTTCCAAGGGTTTTATAATGTTGTATGTGAGATAAAGAATTGTACTTAAAATAAATCTTTCCTTAGGGGTATTAGAGAAGTAATGCAGGTGGTCTAAATGGATAGAGTTGATGAAGAGCTTGAATTTAGTAAGGAATCAGGGATCCGGGGAGTTTCCTACATCAAACTTATAGGAATATTAAACATATTACGCTTGTTATATTTGTAGATCCACATATAGAAGTATAGATTTCAGGAAGGGTAAATTGGTTCCAATCACATTGGGTCTATCAAAAAGTGGAGTATTTAAACATATCCATTGATTCAGTAACCTGAATGTGTCAATCCTCCGATAAAGTGTATTTTGTTTTTTTTTTAATATATCATAGTTATATTATAAGTGTCATGGAGTGGCCCACTTGGATCTATGATAATTTATCTAGCAACAATTTAAAAGAGATGTTTAAGGAATAGTACTCTAAAATCTTTAAAATCAACATAACTACAATTTAAAGAAGTAGTACAGCCATATATTGCTCCGGGCCACCCTAATGGGGGGACTGATGTGTAGCATGTCCCATGCAATTTCATAGAATATTAGAACATCTTAATATACCATGCGACCTACTTACACTTAAATGACCGGGGGTCTTGATAGCGCGACATCTTTGACTACCAATATACACGGCAACCATTCCTTTTTCCTATAAAATCAATCAAAACTATTGAACATACTCATCTGGTAGGAGATGGGATTTGGTCCAAGTTGGACCGTCCAACCTTAAAATTGGTTGTATGATTAATGATATAAAAAATGCATGGAAGGTGTTTGGACAGCTCCTATTAGAACAAAATATGTCTCGGACTAGTGAAATATAAGAATTTATCGTTTGACTTGTTGAACTCCCACATTCATAACGGCATTACGGTCTTGACACATTTGTCAGAAGAACTTTTGAATTCTCCAACATGTTCTCATTTTCATTTATTTTTTAAGTTCAACATGTTAAATTTTTGAATCCTCCTTTATATTTGAGCATCCAAAAACTCCAGAGAAAAAAAAAAAAAAAAAAAAAAAGAGGTTGTAATTAAAGGAATTCCACAGGTCCTTTAATAGGTGGCTGAAATTTTGAGATTCTTCTAAAGAAATATGACATTTAAAAATGTAAGAAAGTAACTCATCACATCGTATCAATGAATTTCTAACACTTTTGGAGTATAAAGGTATTAGAACTCTACAACCGCCCAACACTTTTAAATAATTGAGTTTTCTCAAGTTTTTATTTAATAAGAATTTATTTCAACTATAAGATTTAGCATGTAATCAATAATAGTAGTCTTACATTCAATCTTTAGGTGTGATCTCATCTTTTTTGTACTGAGAATTTGGGATTTCCAATTCAAGAAGAGGATATTTATTTGATCGATACACATGGAGAGGAGTCGTTCTCTTGTCACGTCGGGCTATTGATAGACTCTTGTAATTGGATGTACGCAAGAAATTCCACACGGAATAAGCGAGACCGTGGGCCCAACTAATTGTAGTGTACGGATATTAATTTGGATTGATCTGACTGTGGGCACACCCCCCCCCCCCCCCCCCCCCCCCCCTCTCTCACGGAACTTCATCGTGGGCCCACCTTTTAAATGTACTGTGATATAAGATCCATTAATTTTCCTCGTGGTTGCATTGACCTTTCCATTTCCATGGTACTACGACTCATCCGTGGTCAATCGAGAAGAGGAGCTACTATTATAAATCAATGCTCAACTCTATCTGTACACACACACACATGAGATGGCACCTACCATTTGGGTCGCGTTCCTCTTTGCTTTTGCTGTTGTTGAGAGAGCTCAACCAACACTTTCCGAGAACATAACCTTGTGCTCGTATCTATACACAAGGAACCACACCTCTTGGGGTTCCCCTTCTGGGCATTTCGCCTTTGGGTTCTACCAAGAAGGCCAGGGCTTTAATGTTGGGATCTGGTTAATAGATGGATCTCCAAACAATACGGTGGTCTGGACGGCAAACGCCGACGACCCATTTGTCCCTGCCAATGGCAATCTGAGCCTTACGGAGGATGGCAAACTCGTGTCAACCGCCAAAGACGGCCAAACCAAATCGATTACAGATGAACTGAATGAGGTCATTCACTCTGCTTCCATGCTCGACAATGGCAATTTTGTTCTCTACAATTCTGATTCAAAAATCATCTGGCAAAGCTTCGAACATCCCACAGACACCATTTTAGCAGGCCAGTCTCTTCTTCTGCGTTCAGGGCGGGATTTGTCATGTTCAGGGCAAGATTTGTTGTCTTCAAGTGTGTCGAAAACCAACCACACAATTGGAAGGTTCAGACTCACCTTGAATCGTGACTACTACGGCCTTTCACTGGACCGTGATGATGATGATTCCAGTTCCTACCGGAGTTTCTCCTATTCATACCACGAGGAAGACTTCTTCAAGTTAAATTTAGATCACAACGGGCACATGTACGTGGCCAGGAAGAATGACACAATTTCGTGGAATGTTACAGATGGATGGCTTTCTTCCGATCACACTTCCGTAATTTATCGTGCGACTCTCGACCAAGATGGGATTTTTCGGTTGTATTGGCATAGTATGCGGAAGAACAATAACTCTACACCGCAGTTAAAATGGCCATCCCTAGATGACAAATGTTTAGTCTACGGTAGCTGTGGAATCAACAGCTATTGTATGCTGGGTGAACCAATATTTAATTGCACATGTGTCCCTGGTTTTGATTATATAAACTCCAGTGAAACGTCTGCGGGATGCGAAATGAGATGGGGTGACCGTGGCTTTGGAAACGTTGAAGAGAAGAGAATGAATCACACAAATATTGTCCCCCTTCAGAACACTTGGTTTAAAACTGATTACTATTCTTTAGTAGAGAACATGGAGCAAGAAGATTGTAAGGAGGCTTGTTCAGCCGATGCTAATTGTGTGGCTGCACTGTACCAATATTATGGTGATTGTTACAAACTCAAGTTTCCACTAAGGTACGGGCAAAGAAGTAAAGATAAACTTTCAATTCCATCTGTGCTTTTTGTCAAGTCGGCTAATCGAGATTCGGCAAGAGAAAAACATACCTCCTCCATTTCCAAGACATCGATCATGATTTTAGTGATTGGTGCGATTCTCACAATATGCTCTGGCGTTACTATGGCAGTGTTTGGTTACCTAATTTCAAGACGTGGTTTGTGGGCGCAAGTAAAGTCATGTGAGGATAAACTTGGTACGACAGAAGACATTGTTCTGCGGTCATTTTCTTATAACGAGCTTGCCGTGGCTACAAATGGCTTCAATCAAGTACTTGGTCGTGGCTCTTTTGGTACTGTTTACAAAGGGGCCTTATTCAACGATGAGAGACCTGTCGCAGTTAAGAGGCTTGAGAAAGTGGTGGAAGAAGGAGAAAGGGAGTTCCAGATGGAGATGAGGGCTATCGGGAGAACCCATCACAGGAACTTGGTGCGCTTGATTGGCTTCTGCAATGAGGGCTTCAATAGGCTTTTGGTATATGAGTACATGAAAAATGGCTCACTTGCCGATTTCATCTTCAGCGCTGAAGGTCGGCCTCTTTGGAGTGATAGGGTGAGAATTATATTAGAAGTTGCTAGGGGGATACTCTATCTGCATGAAGATTGTGAGCCCCATATCATCCACTGCGACATAAAGCCACAAAACATACTCATCGATGAGTTTTGGACGGCAAAGATCTCTGACTTTGGGCTGGCAAAGCTGCTGACGCCGAATCAAACAAGAACATTCACAGGACCCAGAGGGACAAGAGGGTACCTGGCCCCAGAATGGTACCAAAACAAACCAATATCAGTGAAGGCAGATATATACAGCTTTGGAATTGTATTGCTAGAGATTGTATGTTGTAGGAGGAACATCGAGTTAGAGGTTGACGATGACGAGATCATTCTTACTGATTGGATCAGTAAATGCTATCAAGCAGGGGAGCTTGCTAAGCTATTTCAAGGTGAAGAAGTAGAAAAGAAACAATTTGAGAGGATTGTGATGGTGGGTTTGTGGTGTATTCAAAGTGAACCTGCTTTTCGTCCTTCAATGAAGAATGTGATTTTGATGATAGAAGGAGATAAGGATGTAGAGGTTCCTCCATTTCCAGCTTCTTAGTCTTATGTCGTTCTACTTTTATTAACAAACCGTGGCAATGGTTCAGTTAGTGTGTATGCAATTTGTGCTTTCCATTTCTCTCTTTTTCCGTACTTTGTTGAAAATAGAAAGGCAATAAAGTTTCTAAATGTGTGCCTCACATGCTTTATATTCCTTCAGTTTTGGTGTTTGTGTATGATGATAATTAATGGTGGATTTTCTAGTTCTATAGAAATGGAGAAAAGATACATGTGCTCCTTATGTTACATACGTGACTTTTCTTTAAGAAGTTTCTTTTCCACTCACTTGGATTGAACCAAGTGCAATGCTTCACAACTATAAAATGAAGCCCAGCTTATAATCATTGCTGATTAGCTAGTGTTTTGCTGGCTCAAAAATCAATCCAAAACCTAGCAGCCTAATAAATCCAAGAGTACAACTAAATTAAACTTTGCAAATGCAGAAAGCATATATAACGCTTAAATAGTGTGTGAAACAAAAAAAAAAACAAAATGGTGTGTGCTATGTTCCTCTATTGAGCTGACTAATTGAATCATGCAAACTTAATTGCAGTTGCATCACACAGCCCAAGCCGAGGCCAAAGATCCAAGGCAAGAAATTTAGAAGGGGTAGTTAAAGAATTATATATAGAGAGTGCGTGTGTGTGAAGGAATATGGCCCAACGGCTGAAAGGAGATATTTCACCTCAAAATTACACGATACTTTCCTCCACAAAAATTTTTGATCTCTCTACAACACTTAATTAACCACACACTACTACACAATCAATACAAGATATACAGCTATTCTAGGCTATTTCTAGATGCAAAATATTTTGCATTGAAAGGAAGTTTCTAAAACAACACTTAAATTCCCTAGATGACTTACAGATTTTAGGCGATTTTTAGACTCCACAGGCAACTTTTGTACTCCATAAGTGACCTTAGATTCCGTAGGAAATATTAAGACTATAATTCCAGCATAATCTCCCCTTTGTATGATTACTTAATTTACTTTCACAATGATCCTTCTCCATAAGTAAATTTTTTAATCCTTTTGACATATTTTATTGATTTATTCTTCAAAAAAATATATTTTTCTTCATTTTCTCTCGGAGGAATTTACCAGAAAACTCTCTTAGATTTGGTGGATGTAAAACAAGACCCAAAATATTTATCCATCATAGTGGTCATAGGGGCCCTTTTTTTTTAAAAAAAATTTTATTAGGCGGCAATAGTGCCACTCCCGTTTTCTTTTATACCCAGCCAAAATCCTTCCCCCTCCTTTCTTCTTCTTCTTCTTCTTCTTCTTCCTCTCTTCTCCTCCAGCGATTTAAAAGTCGCCTACCTATATGTGAAATCATAAGTCCTTGAAATTATCCTAATTCCTTGACCCAGGACCCACAAGTTTAACGGCTTTATATCACAAAAATTTGACCCCTCGATCCAATGATCTACTCCATTTAGACCGGTGCAAATCCAATGGATCCGGTGTGGACACAGGGTGGGGATTTTGATGATCCATTCAGTACACAAGTGGGCAGTACATGGCTGTCCCCCATGCAAACTGTCCTTATGCTCTTAAACAATATTAGAAAAGTATTTTCAGAAACTTAAACCTCAAGAAAGACACTCCTAGGGCCCCTTTGCCTGACGGAATTGAATTCCTAGTAACTTTAAGATATTTATTTCTCAAAGTGGCTAAAATCGTATACACAGATGAAAATCCATAAATGCCTTACAAATAACTTCTCCCCGACAGGAAAATGAATTAAGGATTAAGCTGAGATGAAAATTGAATACCTAGCCATCACCCTACGAAATCACTTTTCATCCTCCTTTAACTTAACTTCCATTAAAGGGGATATTATTTTATAGCCATTTACGGATATTCAAATTTATTTCTTCAAATTTTAGCGGCCACTTCTAGGAATATATTTCTTAGAATTCTTATTTATTCATAATTCCATGAAATAAACAGCCGCTAAACTATAGAATCATATTAGATATGCTAAATTTAAACATTATATCAAAAGCAACTATAAAATATTAATCACCACAAATCTTCAACAAAAGACCAAACAAATATATAAAACCCAAATTTTTAACACTGCACTTTTCAAAGAACACTGTACTGTGCCCAAACAAATGCACAACCACCCTTTTGAGGTCTTCAATTTGATTGCCTGAATTTTTAAGTCATACTCATGAATCATCAAACAGAATTATATCCAAAGGTATCGTGTATCATATATTTGTTGAGAAAATATTCACCTGCCCATCCAGACCACGCGTCACGCATACTCAAAGGTGGGTCCCGCTTCTAGGACATTATGGACGTACAGTGTGCAGGTGAATATTTTTCATTTTTATTGTATGCTGAATAAATAATCATGCTCAAGATTTTCAGGACGACAACACAGGCAAATCAGAAGAATTTTGTAGTACAGGTAAAATGCTTGTAAATGCCTGCTTATTTTTATGTTGATAACATTGACTGTTTTACAAGCACAAGAAAATGAACTTAGATAAATAACAAGGATAATCAACCAACTTCTATCCTAAACTCCTATTTTCCTTTATAGTAATCTTCCTATGACAGCATGACAACTATGATAACTAAAACATGCAAAAACATTATGCAGACAATGGACGTGTTTGGGAGGGTCTGTGGCCTTTGCTCATTGCTGGCAGCAAAACCATATAATGACCTCCCAATACTTCTTGCTAATGGATGTTCATAGGGCATGGAATTTACAGTTCTGCTTGCTTTGATACTAGTTGGCTCCATGACTCAAACCAGCTCCTATTATATGAAATCCTTTTAAAGATGACCCAAAAAACAATCGGGCAGCTCCCAGAAATTTCAATCATTTTCGTTCTTCTAAGGTAAAAGTGGAATCTGAACACTGCCTCTTGGGTTCTCTTTCCCCCAGCTGCAACGAAACACTTACTTCCTCAGGAGCATCCCTCAAGGAGTAGAGGTTGTTCGATTCAGGGTTGTCGCCATTGTCTTGATGCATCGGTGACATTCCAAGGAGGTTGGGAATGAACTGATGCTCCACATTTGCTGTGTTGACCCCGTCGACATGGAAGTTGGGATGTGTGAAAGGCGGACTCAGTCCAATGCCAGAAGCACCTTCCATGGGTAGCTGTTGGATGTTAAGACCCAGAGGCTCATAGATCTCTCTTGTCTTGTCCTTCAGCAATGTGCCTTCCTCTGGAGACGACTCCCCCGCTGTAGAACCAACAATGGCTGCTGAGGCGCTTCTTTGCTCTTGCATAGCTTCTGTTGAATCCAAACGAGACTATGAAATCAGACTCTGCAATAGAAATTAAAGAAACACTACAAATAGATGAATATAGATTGCACAATTACAACTTTACAGTTTTGCTGCGCCTCCCCCCATTCTGCACATGTAGGAACTATCAAACATGATTGATGATCGGACTGTCCATCAGAAGAAATTCTCAATAGATTGAGGTATTCCAAAGATATACCATAAGTATAGGTCCTAGCCATCAATTCTTGGGCCTTTTCCTTAACATGGCTGAATCAAGTGTCTATCTATAAGCCAGTTACTTGAGAGAAGAAGATCTTCCAATGACAACATTATGGAACATAATCATAGTAGATCCCATCACATTAACAGTGTGTATCACACATCTAGGGCTTTCCACAAACACAATTACAGCTGACTATAACTTGCCAGAGCCTGTATTCCAGAAAGAGGGGTGGAATTATGTTTCCCCATACATAATTACAGTTGTCATGACAAGCCCATTCATACAAAATGGGGTGCATGATTCTGATCCAGACATTCCAGACCATTGATCTGATAGAAGAACCCTACGACAATGGACTGATGGAGGACATCTAGAGAATCTTCAGATTAAAAGACACTACCCATCTTTACACTGCTTTTCCAAATATTACAGTACTTCCATGTTCAACTGTCTTTCTGCGGCCCAAAAATTAGATGGTTAAGATCTTCTAATCTGAAATATGGTTGCTGTATCCCCCTCCAAAGCAGGTCTCAGATCAACAGACAGGGCAACTGAACGATGCATTCCACTAAGGGCTGCTCCAAGGCTAGAACAAACCTAATCTAGCTCACATTACAATGGAGTCAGGATGTGGTTTTAGGCCTGGGTCTGATTTTCTGGCCTAAAAGAGAGTTGGGAGGGGCTGGGCCTATGAATGCTCAAAGCCCCACCTCATGAACAGGGTCCTACTTACCAGGGGGGCACACATCAGAAGGCTGCAGCTGTCCAGGTCCAGATCGGGTGCAGGTGCAACTGGACCCGATTCTTAATTGGTACTTATCCTAGACCCAGGATGGGGACTCAATGCACCAATTGTACCCATATCCAGGTTGTCTATCAAATTGTTATTAAATGTTACCAAATACATCATCGTCATCAAAACCTTATGCCAACTATATTGGGGTAAGCAACATGAATTCCGCTGCTCAATTCCAATCTATCCCGAGCCATAGCTGTAGTTTCCAGGTACAGTCCATTGGGTAAAGGGGTAATCAATACCTTTTTACAGCTTAATAAGGAGACTGCACATCCAGTTATATCAATATCCCATAATACTCTGACGCACTACGGATATAAAAAAAAAAAAATCAGTATATTCCTACTCCAATATGTGTGAAAGCAATAAGAATGAACCTTGAACACCTTCATCAGTTGTGATAAGATCAAGCTCCAAGAGATCAAGAAGGCGACCTAGATCAACTCCACTGGTCCAATTCTCAGGACCATTACCGCTTCTCAGCTTTAGTCGCCCACGATTTGCCGTTCCACCCCATATGATCCCCATGGGACGTGGTTTTTCACCATTCTGCCCAGTTAAGAGAATGAGGCTTCCACTGTCACCTTCCAGGTCAAAGGATTGCTGATTCTCACCCACAACGAGAAAATCAGTGAAAAAGCAAATCCCTTTCTCATCATTATATTCAAGAGCATAAGCCATCACAGTCCCAGTAGTCAGCCCAGAACTTCTTCCAACCTTCACCACCTGCCTGCCGATGAGGCTGTTGATTGGTGACTGCAAATCAATGACTTTGACTGCACCAATTTCACCCACACCTTTCACCGATGTGGTGACACTGGAGATGTCAAAATCATCAGCAAAAGGAATGAATGCCCCATCAGCACGCACAAATGTTTCTGCAAGTACAGGGACACATAATAGGCATGTTTGTTGATTAAAATACCATAAAGCACACCAATTAGCAGAAAGTAATAATTTAATGTTAAGCTAGAGCTAGATGTAATACATCTTACATAGTTCTTATCACAGCTCCAACAAAATATAAACTTCTGAATTCAACAGCCATCAAAATTCAATCAACTTGAAAAACTTGGTCAAGCAGCGTTTAACAAATTGATATTTACTTAATCATATCACCATTGATCACAATAGATTTAATCTAGACATGATCTGGAGTACTGAAATGTTGGAATCTTCATTTTTATTTATCTGTATTTCAATATACCTTCAAATCAAATCAATCACTGAATTGTATGTTTTATAGAAAACAATCCCTTTTGTCCTATTTTTTAGTTCTTTCTCAAAAAAAAAAAACAAAGAAAAATGTGAACTAATCAACTAATCATTAATGAGAATGTATAATGGCAGAAATGATCAGTAGAGTGAAAGTAGTCATATCTTGTGAAATCCGAGCCAATAGTGATTATTATTATAATTCAAAAATAACATCACTGAAAAATATGGAGGAAGTTCAAAACATAGACAGAAAACGGATGTATATTGTCATAATTTGGGATCATATTCAACAAAGCATAACAAATGACAACTCTGTAGAGAAAGTAGGACCCACACGGCATCATAGTGGATCCCACACGATTTGCTCTAGCTGTATCTTAGTCAAATACACGTGTATATTGATGTAGTCCACTGAAATTAGGCCTTAGATTATGGATCTGGTTTGTAGATCCTTTCTTAATTGTATATATTGACGGGGTCCTTAAACCCATTATATATACACAAACGGTCGACCCTAAGGGATATGGCATTCATTCCAATCTCTTTCTCTTCCAAACTCTCTACGGTTGTCTTTACATGGTATCAAAGCCACATTAAAGATTTTTGAATCTTCTTTCCACTTAAAACCTCAATAGAGAATTATTCTCTACAGCAGATTGGCATCCTGTCGTCTTAACCAAAAGAAAGGAATCTCTATCTCTACCCACTGGCCACATCATGGAAACAGATTGATGCTTCCTTCATCAGATCCTGGTCTTCCAAGACCTACCTTTGAAAAGACTACCTGATCGTCTTATCACAAAGTGGGCCCAACATCTGTGAAACAAATCGTGGAAGGACTCCATCTTCAAGGTTGCCTATTTATTCTAGGAATTATCAGACATTTTCTCGAATTTTTCAGGCACACAAACGTCGGTTTCTATACTCCTCTCTATCGTCAGTTTTGGAGAACAGATTTCTTCTTCTGATTTAACCTTTTTAGTCAACCGCTGGATCTGGTTAGAAATTGGGGATTAGCTACGTAAATATGTATTAACATAACTTGGAAGTAGGATTACAATTCAAGATACTGATTATTGGGGTTTTGGCCATTCTGCTCCAAGAAATCTTGGTCGCCCAGACCATTTTTTTTTTCTACAGATCTTCATCTACTGCTGGTGTGGCTTTTCTCTTCATTCCAACTTCCTATCTGCTGATTGTTTTGGCAATTTGATATCATAATGGAAAAGGGAGACATCATTGCAGTAAGATTAACTCGTAAACTATATGAATTGGTCCTTTCATCTTAAGAACTATGTGGAAGGATAAGGATTGTTGGGCGTTCTGGATGGATCAGACCCACTGCCTACAGCTGACAGTGCAGGCACTGCCTCTAAACCTGCTGATGAAAAGGCAATCACTACTTGGCGACAACATAATGCACTTGTAACATGGATCCTTAACTCAATCGATCAATCTCTCTCTCTTTCCTTGCAAGCTTACACCAAAGCTTCAGACATGTGGAACCATTTGAAGAAATTGTATCACCAAACCAACAAAGCAAGGAGATTCTATTTGGACACAGAATTGGCCAAATATTGTCTAGTGGATAGAAATGTTCATTAGTACTACAATGGTTTCCTTGCTTTATAAACTGAGAAAGATTCCATGCTCCTTAACACTGTGCCCTCCAATTTTCTTCTTCATGCCTTGAAGCTAAAGGAAGAATCCCATTAAGCCAATTTTTTATGAACTTGCCTCCTGAGTTTTAATATGTTCGGAGCGCTCTGAATTCTGATGAATCGTGAACTCTCCCTTGACCTTGACACTTGCGTGCAAGAAGTACTTTGCAAAGAGATCAGGCTCCAGTCCCAGCACAATATTACCAATGAACAAAAAGACTTCGTCATTCCTACATCTGAAGATACTGCACTTCTGACATCAACTGGACAGAAAACCAAATGTTTCGACTGTAAGGGCTATGGCCATTAGCCCGGGACTGCAAAAAGAAAAAGTTCTGCAATTATTGCAAAAGGATAGGGCACATTATCTCTGAATGCACCAGGCAACCTCGATGGAATGAGCAAGCTCAACTAAGGACAAAGTCCCAAAAGATTGCTCTCCAGGCTCATTCGCAACCATCCACCACTGAAAGCTCATCATCTCCAGCAGTGACAATGACCCCCAAGCCTATTCAAGAACTGATTAATGCATCTCTTGCTTCTACATTTACATCAACGGGTATCTCTGGTCGGTCTATTTATTCTGCTGCATTCTCTGCCTTTCATTCTTCCCCTACCACTCCAACATCCATTACTTCTTAAGCATGGGTTTTAGATTCTGGTGCTTCTAACCATATGACCTATGATGCACAAATACGGCATGGATACGGCAAGGACACAACATGGACACGGCAGGGACATGGATTTTACGCATAAAAAGTGAAGTATAGGATACGATACATTGCCCATTTTGAAGTATCCGTGCATTATAGCATATGACTGTTGTTGCACAAAGTCTCAAAAACACCAAACCTTATGTCGGAAATAAACATATTATGGCAGCCAATGGCCACCATCTGCCTATTTCTGGCATTGGATCTTTGGACTACAGTACTCCACAACAGCATTCTCTTAAACTTTCAAATGTTTATTTTGTTCCAAATCTATCTGCAAATCTTATTTCAGTGGGTCAATTGGCAGATAGTGGATACTTAGTTCAATTTTCTTCTTATGGTTGTATGATACAAGATCGGTGAACGGGAAAGGTGATCGGGACAGGGAGTAAATTTGGACGGCTTTTTCCGTTGGACAGCAGACACACATCTCTGTTTACCTCCTCTTCTAGTACTTTAAATAATCTATGGACTCTTTGGCATAGACGGCTTGGCCATTAAAATAAGAATAGACTGTCTTTTAAGTTTCAGCATGGATATTTAGAATCTTCATTTACCAATAATATGATTGCTGGTTTTAAAGATTCCAAGTGTGAGTCTTGTTGTTTGAGCAAAAGTCAGGTTTTACCCTTTCCAGTTCATTATTCTAGGGCTGCTACTTTTGAATTAATACATACTGATGTTTGGGGTATCGCCCCACTTTTAAGTAGAATGGGATTTAAATACTACGTGACCTTTACTGATGATCACTGTCGTTACACATGGATTTACTTTTTCCGTTCTAAATCTGACATCTTAGTTACTTTCCAAAAATTTTACAACATGATACACACTCAGTTTGGAAAATCTATCAAAAACATTCGATCTGACTCATGGGGAGAGTATATATTTGGTGAATTTTCCAACTTTTGATCTGAAAAGGGAATTATTCATCAGAAGTCATGTCCTCATACCGCGCAACAAAATGGGATTGTAGAACGAAAACATCGACAAATTCTTGAGACTGTCCGTGCTCTTCTCATTGAGTCTTCTGTCCCCTATAGCTTTTGGTGTGAAGCCGCCCATACAGCTGTCTACTTGATCAATAGACTTCCTACACCCATCATAGGCAACATATCTCCTTTTGAAAGTCTTTGTTCTCGCCCACCATCTTGCTCTCATCTCCGGGTTTTTGGTTGTCTTTGTTTTGTCCATCTTCCTTCAATTGATCGATCCACACTTTCCCCTCAATCTGTGAAGTTCATCTTTTTAGGATATAGTGAGGACCACAAAGGATTCAATTGTTATGATCCCGTTGCACGTCGAATTCATATTTCAAGAAATGTTGTTTTTCTTGAGCATATTCCCCATTATTCACTGCGTTTGGATACTCAACCCACTCAAATATCTTATCTTCCACTTTTTCCAAATCCTCAACTTCCATCACCAAATCCACCCATTACCCAGGTCTATGTCCACAGATCACATCCTCTTACGGCACCCATTCTTGATCACCAACCAACGCCGTCTCCTCTTCTTGCTTCAAAAGGTAACCTCCCTCCGGACCCTCTTCCTTTAAGAAGATCTACTCATCTTATTCAAAAACCTGGCAGATTTGGTTTTTCTGTTTTATGCACTTCACAAGATCCTATTTCTATTCTCACCTCATTTTCTTGGGGCCCCCAAGTACCTTGTTGGCATGATGCAATGACAGATGAATTAATTGCTCTCGAAGCAAATCAGACTTGGGACCTTCCTCTTACTAATGCATCTGTTATAGGCAACAAGTGGATTTATTCCATTAAAGAGAGATCGTATTGAATGATATAAAGCACGATTGGCTACTCGGGGTTTTAAACAGGACCATGGAATTGACAGAGGAAACTTTTGCTCCAGTTGCTAAATTGACTTCTGTCAGAGCTTTGTTGGGAGTTGTTGTGGTTCAGCATTGGCCTCTTTGGCAGATGGATGTCAAAAATGCATTTCTACATGGTGACAAGGATGAAAATAGCGGTAACGGCAGGCGTAGCGGCCCTTCGCTAAACGCTACGTAGCGGGCGCTACGTAGCATAGCGGGGCTACGTAGCGGCGTAGCGGTGCGATTTGAAAAAATCGTCAAAAAAATATGAAATTTTTTGTAGAAAATCTAGAATATTGGAAAATGAGAAAAACTGTTCTTTTTTTGCAAAAGTAACTGAGGTAAGGGGGCGTAGCGGTCCCCTCATTGTATGAGGCCCTGTATATCTGTGAAACCTTGAGAAGAACTCTCCATATCCACTATAATTCGGCGAAATCGTGTGCGTTTTGGTGTTCTTTTAAACATAAAAGGGTAGAAGAGTTGCATAAAAATGTTATTTGTTGAGAAAAAGAAAAGAAATAAGCATCATTATACATTTTGAAATTTTTTTAGAAGTAGGAAAATTTCACACCCCGTAGCGGCCGCTATGGATGTGAACGACGCTAAAATGTCCCGCTACGCCTGATCTACGTAGCGGCCGCTATTTTGATCCATGCATGGTGATCTTCAAGAGAGAGTTTACATGCGCACACCTCCCGGTTATGCATGTCCTCCAAAGCATATTTGTCGTTTAAAGAAATCCCTCTATGGGCTCAAACAAGCTCCTCGAGCTTGGTTTGAAAATTTTCGAAGTGCTATTCTAAGTGCAAACTTCTATCAAAGCCTGAATGACAGCTCACTCTTTATTCGACGGACTTCATGTCGTTGTACCATATTACTGTTGAATGTAGATGACAAGATCCTCATTGGGAATGATGCAATTGGTATAAAAAAACTCAAAACTCATCTTACTTGAACCTTTAAGATGAAGGATCTGGGGCCTCTCACATACTTCCTAGGCCTAGAAATATCACGATCAAAAGAAGGCATTTGTGTCAACCAACGGAATTATGCAGAAGATGTCATCTCCGCTCACCTAACTGATGCTAGACCTTCTGACACCCCACTTGAGATTTATGTCAAAATCAGTCATGAAGATGGATCACCTCTTTCTAACCCATCCATGTTCCGTTGACTTGTTGGTAGTTTGTTGTGTCTAACAATGACAAGGTTTGATATTTCTTATGCCGTTCACACCATCGGCCAATTTGTGAGTAACCCCCACAAACCACATCTCGCGCCAGTTTATCGAATCCTTCTATATATTCGAGGTACTCTTGATAGAGGGTTGTTTTACTACTACTACTACTCTGCATTGGGATTTACAACATATGCTGATGCTGACTAGGTGGGTTGTCCTGACACTCGCCGATCTACCACAGGATGGACAATGTTTCTTGGCACCTCCCCTATTTCTTAGAAAAGTAAGAAGCAGACTATGGTTTCCAAGTCCTCCACCGAGGCAGAATATAGATCTATGTCATCTACAAGCAGCGAAATCATTTGGCTTCGGCGCTTACTCAGAGAATTAGGTGGTGTTCTTACTGGTCCCACTCCTCTATATGCTGATAACACTAGTGACATTCGTATTGCAAAGAAAACAGTGTTTCATGACTGTACTAAGCATATTGAAGTGGATTGTCACTTAATTCGCCAACATGTCAGCGACAATTCAGCTTCCTCATGTATCCTCTGAGCATCAGCTGGCAGATCTTTTTACTAAAACAATGACGAACCAGCACCATGATTACTTGTCTTCCAAATTGATGCCTGCATCTAATCCACATCAATTTGAGGGGACTGTGGAGAAAGTGGGACCCACACTGCATCATAGTGGATCCCACATGATTTGCTCTACCTGTATCTTAGTCAAATACACGTGTATATTGATGTAGTCCACTGTAATTAGGCCTTAGATTATGGATCTGGTTTGTAGATCGGTCCTTAATTGTATCTATTGACTGGGTCCTTAAACAGTTAAACCCATTATATAAACACAAACGGTTGACCCTAATGGATATGACATTCATTCCAATCTCTCTTCCAAACTCTCTACCATTGTCTTTACACATCCCTCAAAACATGACAAACAGAAAGTATATCTTCACCATCTAAATAATACGACCCACCATGGATGGAGTTCCCACAAAACCATCAAATAGGGATTGAAGAAGAAAATGGCTAGCTATAATAACTGAGATAAAAACTGATTGTAAAGATAAAAAAAAAAATAAGTAACATTTTCTTACTGTACTTAATCTATAATATGGCCTATATTTTTTCTTTACTTTCGCATTTCAATAAATAAAGAAACTATCATCATCAAAGCCTTGTCCCAACTATGTTGGCATCATCTACATTAATTTTATTTTTTATTTTTTTTCTCCATGAACATGTGCCACATGTCCCAAGCTTCAAAAATAAATAAATAACCATCTGGATTGTCATGCACATATGCCACATGTATCGTGAATGAGTTGTAAAATGTTTCTGATTTCTGAAGGGCACATCTAGGAACCACAGGAGCAAACACTATTTTGTCCATAAGCAGTTTTTTCCAGACTGTTTTGTTTGAGAAAATGAGAAATCAGGTGAAAAAAGTCAAATAGACTAATAAAGTCAATTTTTTGAACCATGAAAGTTGCAAAACACAAGAAACTGAGCCATTCGTACTTGTATTTACATTCTGCAACACTGATAACCTCTTATTACTAAAAACAATCACAATTCACAATTTACATGTGCAGAACATAAAGACAACAGTAGTAACAACGAACCATGTTACCTGGGTTTGTTCCAGCAAATATTCCATACCAAAGATCATCTGTGATGAATGATGTTGCCCTCTCGACAGCTCCAAGATACACACCAGGTCCAAGGTTGGGAGGTAAGGGATGAAACATCTTCTGGCTTGGGTAGTCTAAATCTACTGCAACATGCCTGTTTGTGAGGAAACCAAGTTGTCGGCTGCCTGTTCGGCTCTTCACGATAGCACCAAGAGTCCCATAAGTCTCCTGGCTAGCAACCTACACATTTGAAAAGGGGTACTGGGTCAAATGACACTGAACATGAAATAACGAGAGGGAAAGAGGAACTAACATGTTCTCATCCATCAGGGCATGTATAGTATCATGCCCTTTGATAGTGACGGAATGAGGAATTTAAGGTTACATAACCCAGAACTTTTACTAGGTGATAGATGGCATGGATGGGTGGCATACCATAATCTTATGTGAGAGCTGTCACTTTAAGAATGAAGTAATCACCTTTCTACCCCAAAAAAAAAAAAAAAAAAGGAGCCCAAATTGGGAAATCATAAGCACCATCGTTTGACCATTTCAGGCCTTTGCCATATTTTCGTTCTACTATTGGAAAGATTCTGCGGTCTTACATCGAACCCTTCATATCAATGCTCAAGCTAATAGAATAATGATTTAGTTAGATGGACTGGCATATCAAGACATGTCACCTATGATGCAAAAGGAGACCACAAGCTATGATGCGCGGATACGTGTACAAGCCCAACATATCCGCATCAAACCGATACAACACTCGTATTGGTACCCAATACTACACCAATACTTCTAGAGTACAAGTTCAGCATATCCTACTTACCAAGTCAATTATTTCATATGGTTTTTTAATTTTCTTACTTCTCCACAAAAAAAAAAAAAAAAATCAATAATTCAAAAGTAATCTAAAGAAAAAATCAGGACCCCCATATCCGTGTCCTAGATTTCCAAAAGTGCAGAGTCATAACCCCGGTCCCTATATCTGTGTCTGTACCCGTATCTGGGCATCGTAGAGAGAGAGAGAGAGAGAGAGAGAGAGAGAGAGAGAGAGAGAGAGAACTAACAGTCCACAAAGTTTAAGCGAAAGACTTTTTTTTCAATTCATGATATAAAGCAGAAGGCCGTACACATTGGTTTAATAACAAACATCTCAGCTACAAATCAAACATATGATTCACATGAACACCTCCCACAAAAACAGGAATCACGTTTCAAGTCACTGGCTTCATCTTTTCTTTAGTCAGGGACAATAATAAGGGACACCACCTTACACTATTGTGCAGGAAAAGATAACATCACCGAGGACCAAGGGGGGCCTGGGTTTTATAACCTTTAGATACAATCTAAGGCCTTCAAAGCCCACATCGTATGGCATTTTCTCGGATATCTGGACACAATTTTGGGCACATCTTCCAGGCCTAGCCTGATAGCACTTTAAGGTCAAATGACTTCAACCATTGCCAACCCAAACCGAGTAACTCGAATTTCTGGAACTGCTCAAACACAAATAAAATAAGTTTTAAAAAAAAAATCACAGACCAGATTAAATGGGTTCTAGGCAAAGGATCAAAGATTGATATCTTCTTACATCATTGGATTTCAGGTGTTGGGCCCTTGAATAACTTCCAGAATTACAATATCCTCTTCTTTTTTTTCAAGGGATGATTTTATTCATTCACAAAAGGAACTTTACAGTATAAGAGCTCTATACTGAAACAGAAAGGCCCCAAAAAAAAAGGGCGAGGCAATCAAACCTAGTAAGATGGAGCTATAGGGCCCCAAAAAACAGGCATCAACCCGGATAAAGAAAATTAGCGTTTTAACAGTCAGAAGCAATATGCAAAGAAAGTCTAGAAACCCCCTCTGGCTAGCCGATCCACCTCTGAATTAGCATATTATAGAACTATAGTATCTTCTTGTCACTCCCAGATCTCCCAAAACGAGTGAAGGACCTTACCTATATCATAAATAGGACCATGGTCTAAGACACTTCCAAGCTAAGATCCCTATGGAATGAGTTCATCGTTAACCTCATCACAGCCCGCCCTTTAGGTAGCGAAGATACCATGTGTTGGGACTCAGAGCCAGCAGGTTCCTTTTCTGTTAAAGCCTTATATAAGGCCCTAGATACCACATACATGAGACCGAATCTCCCATGGTTTCAACTATGGGAGTCGGTACTACCCTCAAAAATCAAGTTCTTTGTGTGGAAATTGTTGCAGGCATAGTGAAGCAGCACAAGGAACGAAGAAGGTAGCCAACGGGCTATTCTCCAAGCCAAACAGCTTAGGATAGAAAGTCTTGGTCTCACACCACAGACGAGAGAGGAACAATTTTCATTCAAATTTCTATGTATCCCAAGAGAAGGGATTACATCCTATATATAATAGAGTCTCAACATAATTTTAGTAATCAATCTCTACTACTAAGAAACTTCTTAATTCTAAGAATCTTGGAAATTAGAAACTACCAAATCAAAGCAATTAAAGAGTTCTACTAAATTTGGGAAAACATCTAAAAGTTTAAAACTAGAAACTGCCGTTTGAAGATTTTGTCACTGCTGGGCCTTGTGGGCTTTGAGTCTTCTAGAATAAACCTTCAAACGTGGCCCATTAATCTGGCCTGCATCACATAGTTGTCAAAATCCTGCGATTCGTATCCCAAATCCAAAGGAAAACAATTTCTTTCCACGCAACAAATCTCATTTACAAATGAATATTAGGATTCCGGTGTTAAACTTACGATTCGATACACGTTTCATCAAATCTTACGATTAAACTGAACAATAATAGCTACAATCAATAAATTTATATTAATAATCTTTTACCTTTTCCTTCCTTTCTTTTACTGTTTTTACTTTTAAAATGTTATTAAGTAGTTAATGAAACCTCTTAACAGTTTTTACAGCTTTGGGGAGGCTCTAAAGATGAATAGTGATCAGATCATGCATTTGATTAAAGTGTTCGACTCTATGTATGGAGCTTGTCTATATCTCCCTTTTTCATCAATTTCAATTTTTTTTTTTCATCGTGAACACTTTCTTAACTTCAAGTAATATCATACTATGTAACATTGATGCTTCGTATTTTATTTTTATTATTCTATTTTGATTTCAAGATAACAAAAAATAGATATATCTATATATATATATATATTGATATCTTAAACTTATTTAACTATTTACACATCGTTTATTATATATTAATATATGTCATGATGTTCTTGATATGATTGTATGATAGACTTATTTTTCATTGTATTTATACTGCTATGAATGGGAAAATGAATGGATTATGAATAACTTATTTTTTTTTATTTTTCAATTTTATTAGAAAAATAAAAAAATCCTACGATTCACAATGCAATTCATAATTTGATTCGATTCATCAGTATGAACGATTTGCAATACAAACCCAAATTTTCAAAACAATGGTTCGCAACCATTTCATTCCCTTCATATCACCAGCTTGCATATTCCGTCACCAATCATCAGAAACAATGGAGCATTTGTTTTGTCACTGCCCATCACGTAATCAGTTTGGCATAAATTCTTCCCACAACTTCATACACCAGCCTCTTTTAACACGGTCAGGAATTGGTTTTGGCACTTGTCCATTCACTCTCACACCATAGCCCTTGTCATTTAGTATATTTGGAATCTCAAAATGCCTATCTATTCAAATCACACCCACTTCACCCAGCCTCAGTCCACAACAGTGCAATTAACTTATTACATCAGTAGATCACAAACAAGCTGTTTGTACATGCTCTCCACAAGGGTACCCCAACGTTGTGGAAGCCATTGTTTGCTTTTTAAATTTTAAATTATATCAAATGGATGTTAAGAGTGCTTTCCTTAATGAAATACTAGATGAGGAAGTATACGTTGAGCAACCCAAAGGTTTCATTAACAATAAATATCCACATCAAGTATTTTGATTAAAGAAAGCCCTCATATGGTCTTAAACAAGCTCCTAGAGCATGGTATGAGAGGTCAACCTAGTTTTTGGTTGACTATGGCTTTCAAAGGGGGAGCGTTGACAAAACACTTTTTATTCAAAAGACCAAGGACCCTATTCCGATAGCTCAAATCTATGTAGATGACATTGTATTTGGACGCACCTGTGATGAATTGGCCGCCCACTTTGCCAACTTGATGCAATCTGAATTTGAAATGAGTATGGTTGGTGAATTAAACTTTCTTTGGTTTGCAAGTTAAACTAATCAAAGGATGGTATTTTAATTTTCCAAACCAAGTATGCATGTGAATTACTTAAACATTTTGGATTTGAGTCTGGGAAACAGATCAATACCCCTATGAGTACAACACTCAAGCTGTCTAAAGACCCTTCTGGTAAGAGTGTTGACCCGAGTTCGTATAAGAGTATGATAGGCAGCCTCCTTTATCTCACAGCCAGTAGACCTGACATTGCATTTAGTGTGGAAGCTTGTGCTAGATTTCAGGCAAACCCTAAAGAATCCCACCTAGCTGTTGTAAAGAGGATTATTAAATATGTTTCTAGCACTTTAGAATTCGAGTTGTGGTATCCCTATGACTCATTCCTCTATCTATGGTTGGATACTCCGACGCTGATTGAGCTGAAAATTTAGATGATAGAAAATCCACGAGTGGAGGATTATTAAATATGTTTCTAGCACTTCAGAATTCGGGTTGTGGTATCCCTATGACTCATTCCTCTATCTATGGTTGGATACTCCGACGCTGATTGAGCTGAAAATTTAGATGATAGAAAATCCACAAGTGGAGGATGTTTCTATATAGGAAATTGCTTAGTTGCTTGGCACAACAAAAAGCAAACCTCTACGTCTCTGTCCACCATCAAAGCTAAGTACATAGTAGCTAGTAGCTATTGTTCTCAGTTACTCTGGATGAAACGGATGCTAATGGTTTACGGGATCCATCAAGGAGTTACGAGTTTATATTGTAATAATACTAGTGCCATTAATATCTCCAAACATCCTGTCCAACACTCTCTGACCAAGCATATTGATATTCGGCACCATTTTATTAGAGAACTCGTTGAAGAGGAAACAATTGTGCTCCTATACATTCCTAACTAAACCATTGGATGCATCGAAGTTCGAGAATTTAAGAAAATCCATTGGTGTGTGCTCCATAAGGAAAATTTTGTTTTTGGTCAAGATATCTCGTTTATATGTAGTATGCACATATGTCTTGTTTTAGTTTGATTTTGTGAGTTTTTGCTGAACCTTTTATATTTTTTTCATTTTTTATTTTTGGTCTACGGTTGATCATGACTAATCCACGGCTAACTGGAAGACTTCGAGCTTGACTTTTAAAAGTCAAACTGGGGTTTACTGTTTTAGTTTGTTTCCTCAGTTCTCGTTCGACTACGACCTAGGGCTTCCGCTTCCTCTTGTTTCTCCTCATGTACGGTAAATCCTCTCCCTTCTCTTCTTGATTTGTGTTTAGAGGTTTTATTCTAGTTTAGAGTGTTGCCTGTGTTTCTCTTCTTTGTTTCTTCCTTCGTTCTCGTTTTTCCTATTCCTCCACGGTGGCTCACGGCTCACCGTGATTTCCTTCTGTGTGATTTTCCCTTGTGTTTTCTTCCTTTGTGTGTTTTCACCCTTTCTCTCTCTTCTTTTTCCATGGCCAGGACAAAACAAACCGCCTGGCACACCGGCAAGAGGGCACGAACTACACGTGCATCCCCATCCCGTCGTCCTCGTTCTTCATCTCCCTCTCCATCATGGTCACCATCCGGGTCACGCACACAATCACATTGCATGTCTCCTTCCTTGACTCCATCACCCATCACTCGCACCCTCATGCCCCCTGAGCGGGATCCTCGGAAGGCGAAAGTGCTTAGAAAAGGGCCTATCATCGTTGAAAGGTGGGTGACTGATCTACTCAGAGCCATAAGTTGTGAGCCTATTCTAGATTGGTGTGGAAATGATTGCCCCTCCATTGTCAATGGAATGCATGCTTCCATTTCCAAAGTCAACTTTCAAGAGGAATATTCTTTCACAGTTAGATTCTCCAATCAAGAAATTGTCATAGATATTGACAGGATATCTTCACTTCTTTACATTCCTAGATCAAATGGTCCTAAGTTTGTGTCAGATTTCCTATCGCTAGATGAGAGAAATGCTGCCACTGAATTCCTATGTGGCAAAGCTGTTCCTTGGAGAGAAGGAAATTTTATCCCTGCCTTTACCTTGCGTCCAAATTTCTGGGTCCTTCACAATATATTCACATTCAATGTCTACCCACACAAGGGGAACCGAACTGAATTGACCCCTTAGATGGTTAATGTCCTTCATCAAGTAGCCCAAGGAGTCAATATCTGCCTTCCTACTCTCATCACTCGCACCATTGCTCGTTTTGTGGATTCTCCCGGTCGCAATGCACTTTCCTTTGGATATTTGATGACCGAGATTGCCAAAGCAAGGTTATGGTGTTCGTATTCTGGCTTCGGAGAAGCATATATTTCCAGCTCCTTTTGGCCGGCCTAACTTATCACAAATGCATCTCCAGCAACAAGTGCAGAGTTCTTTAGAAGAGGAAGAACAAGAAGCTAGTCCTCAACAAGCACCACCTCCAGCGCCCTCCATTGAGGCGAGGTTGACTGTTATTGAGCAAGGCATCGGAAGAATAGCAATAAAGCAGTCCAAGATGGAGAAGCTAATGAAGAAGACCTTACAGTACTTGTCCAACATCTCCAAGAGTGGCAGGCCGAATGTTGTTGAGATACCTGCATCTCCATCTCCTCCACCACCGGACTCGGGGTAGTTTTGGAGTCTTGCTTCTTGTACAACATTATTTTAAATGGTTGGACTTGGTGGTGTTTTGATGTGGCCATTGGCTAATTTCTTTTTGGATGCACAAGGAGATGATTGTTTAATTGGTTCTATGGTTGTGTTTTGATATTTTCTGGATTTTTATGATGTTAATTGATGGTGGACTATTTTAGATTTTTCTGTATTTAGATGTTTTGTTGATCTTTCGGAGGTAGTCTGACTGTTTAACCTACATTTTGAATACAAGCTCAGCTCTTTTATCTCTATGTGCTGCTAGTTATATATGTTAAATGAGATGGTTATGGCGAAATTGAATCATGGTCTCTATTACAGTTATATCATGCAATTTCAATCTCATATTACAGCATGTTGTGGATTTTATAGTCACATCTATCTATGTGTATGCTTCCCTAATACCCCAATGCTCATAGTTATAAGTTTTTAGCAAATGTACCACGTACTTCTACAGGTATGTACGTCTATTTCTTCCTTCCTGTAACTCCATAGTCAAATCTTTGTCAACTTAATGACAAAAGGGGGGAGAAGAGATTGAGGAGTAATAGACTCAATGGTGCAATTGTAGGGTTACGATCGCAAGTGCCGGGGCACAATTAGGGTTCCCATAGGAACAATCACAAGACGAAGACAACTCTCCAACGATAACCCACAAAAGGGAAATTTTATTAACTCCAAATCTCTTATTACCAATCTCTACAATGTCATATATATAATAAAAAGATACTTAAGCCCTAAGAAACAATCCTAATCAAACTAGGAAACAAAAATAAGAATCCTATTCAAATTAGAAACTAATCCTAAATACAATTTTTGCTAAAACTAAAACTAATAATAATTAGGATTTCATGGGTCCCACATGTGGCCCACAATATATCTCACATCAAATATTGGTGCTGCTGCATCATTCTCCCCGGCTTGGAAAGAACTCGACCTCGAGTTCGGAAAATATCCACCTGGATCAAAGATCAATTTGATGAACTTTCGAGTCGTTGGTAGATCTACAACGTCCATGTACAGCTTCATGCATAACTATTTTTTATGGTTGAAATTTGTGTTGATGGGCCTTACTTGTAGAACCCTCACCATCAAATCATAGTCTTTGACTATCCACCGGTCATCTCCCAGTTGATATTGTTGATCCCCAAAGACAATCAATTTCAGAGTTTATGTAGGGCATATCAACAACTTGCTCTTCATCACTTGGTGTTTGCACTTCAGAATTGTTACTATTCACACAAGAAATTTCAAGGCCAACTGTAGATGTGGAATCTTCTGTGTCTAGCTCTGGCTGATCGGTCTGCATATCCGCTGGCACTGGTTCCTCAACACGGTCATTTATGTGTGGCGACTTGTCTTCTTGAGGAGTAAGTTTCGCTAAATGATACCATTTAAGCATCCGCTCTACACAAATTGCTTCCCAATATGCCTCATGAATATTTTTACTGTCATTCATTTTCTCCACTATTTCCGGTCTTAAGCCTCTTACAAAACTGATTAAATCATGTTCCTCATCATCTTCTATTCCACACTAGTCTTAGAGCCATGCAAACATGTCACCATAGGCAAGAACAGATAATTCTCCTTGTTTCAGATCAAGAAAGGACCAAAAATAGACTTCATTTTCAAAATACCATGAGCCATATTTATCTGCATATTGTATCTTTGAAGTATGTTGAAGATTGTGGTATTATATAGTTTCATTGAGGATGAAAGTATGATGAACCTGATGTGTAGATCTGTTGTTTACGATCATGCTGGCGAAAACGGATATCCAATCTGATCTTGGATGAGTCTGGTAACGCGAAAAGAAGACCCGACCGTTGATCTTGGTCAATCCTGGGCCCTTAATTCTCTGCTGATACTAGAAGTGGTGCTAGGTTGGATCTTCAACTGTGATGGGTCGGATCAGACCTGATCTTACCCGGTTCTGGATGGAACTCAGGCCCCATCTTACTTTAAGTCAGGCACATGTGTAAAGTATGTGCCTCGGTCTTCGTGCTCTCAGAGAATGAGAAAAAGGATTTTGAAACCCCTTATGTTCCTCTTGTTGAGAGAGGATGGGAAGAGAGATGGGTGATCCCAACCTCGACGGAAGAAAAGGGCAATGGAGAGGTGCTGACGATGGCGTGGCATTGGGGTGGCGGCCGGAATCGAGGCGAGGCGCGGCGCTGCTGCTAGTGATCGACCAGCGCACAGTACATCCTCTTCCCTTCTATTCTCTCTCTTCTCTGTTCTTCTTCTTTCTTTCTTTCTCTCTACTGGGTATGGGATTTCCTTTTTTTTTTTCTGGTTTGGGGCTTTGGGTGTTTTGGGGAATGGGAGATGGGTTCTAAAGGGTGCAATATGGGTTGCGATTTGGTGTCTGGGTGCTGCTAGCAGGTAAGTGAGTGGGCTTCGATCAGTGATTCTGGTGGGTGGGGGTTTCGGTAGTGGGTTGTGTTGCGGGTGTAATAAACCATATACCAACTCAAAAACTTAAACTAATAAGTGGATGGCCCATACAGGTATATTAAGACATGTCAAGCCTATTACTTAGGCAATGTGGGATGTGGGACTTCCCAACACTCCTCCTCACATGCAGGCCGAACAAATTTCATGGACGGGCCTATCACGTAGGCTACACAAGAACGACGGCCACGTGGACTACACAAGAACAATGGGATCGAAACCAGCTCTAATACCATGTAATGTTGATAGGTGGAAGGCCCATACAGGTATATTATGACATGTCAAGCCTACTACTTAGGCAGTGTGGGATGTGGGACTTCCCAACAGTGGGAAGGGGAGTTCTTGGGAAGGGGAGTTCCGAAGGGGGTTAGAAAAGGGGAGGGCTCACTGAATTGATGGCTTCTGGCTGGGTTTGGCGGACGAAGGTGGAGTTTGAGACGAGGGTGGAGATTGGGAAGATGGGTTTTATAGTAGCGGGACGGGAGCGGAAGTGGTGACAAGAGTCTTTGAATGGATTTGGCAGGGAGATGGACAATGGATTAGGGAAAAGGATAGAGGTAATCACGCCGTCCGATCGAGGGATCGAGCGGCTCTGATACCAATTGGTGCAATCGTAGGGTTATGATCGCAAGTGCCGAGGCACAATTAGAGTTCCCACGGGAACAATCACACGAAAAAGACAACTCTCCAACGATAACCCACAAAAGGGACAATTTATTAACTCCAAATCTCTTATTACCAATCTCTAAAATGCCATATATATAATAAAAAGATACTTAACCCTTAAGAAACAATCCTAATCAAACTAGGAAACAAAAATAAGAATCCTATCCAAATAAGAAACTAATCCTAAATACAATCTTTGCTAAAGCTAAAAGTAATAATAATTAGGATTTCATGGGTCCCACATGTGGCCCACAATATCTCACGTTAGATATTGGTGCTGCTGCATCACTCAGGGGGACCTTTAGACTCAATTAAACCATATTATATTTGCTAATGTTTAAGGGGGAGAATATATCCAACCAAGAATAAGTTTTTCAATGTCTAATGCAGGTATATATTTCTGATTTCAAACCATTCAAAAATATATATATTTCTGATTTCAAGCATATTCTCAAGGGGCATTGTTGTTTAAAAATGTAGTGTAGTAATGTTATTTTGGGATGTAACAGTTGCATCTTTGTAAAGATCATGTACTTTATTTCTTGGTTGTGATTAAGTCCATAGGTCTGTAATTTTGTGATTTGCCGCGAAATTGACAAAGGGGATGCTTATTAGTGCCATAGTCAAATTTGCACTTCCATGAGTTGTCAAGTCCATGTCTAAGTCCAACACCTTGCCTCCGGAAGCTTCAACAATAGAGATTAAGTTCAGGTCCAGAAGATCAAGTCTTGGAAGGCCAATATTTCATGAAGGTGTAATCCATTTTGTGCCAACCTATTCAAGTAAATTGGACCTTAGGCAAATCAAGAATAGGCCCTTATAACCTTCAACCCAAGTAGTTAAATGCATAAGCTTTAATTGGCTAATCTGAGTAACTAAGTTGCTCAGTTGTAGGCCTCACGGCTAGCCGTACCTGGGTCGCGGATAACCGTAACGTAAGGCATCAGAAAGGTCATTGTAAACCCTCTACGGTTGCTTTTACAGGATGCTAAGCATTTTAGTACTACGGTTACCATACGGCTAACCATATGTCATACAGCTAACCGTATGTCCCCAAAAAGAAACCGTTAAAGATCAACGGTCACTTTCCCAGAATGTTGTTTTCCAGTATTTTTGAAATACAATCGCCTATGGCTAACCGTCCTACTAACCGTTGTACAAATTGGAAACTTTGACTGCTGGTCAAACTAGCCGCTCGGTGTCACGGCTAACTGTAGCCTGTTTACAGCTAACCATCAACTAGCCTTTGGAGCTCTACCTATTTATATCCAAGCCTCCATCTTTTGAGATTTTGAGAACTCTCTTCAAGCACTAATTGGCCACTAAGTAACAACCTTCCAGAGCTCCCAAAATCCAATTCCACTCACACTTAGGCTCTTCATAGGCATATCAAAGAGCATTCAAAGCTCATAAAAGTGTGTTTAGAGGGATTATTACCTTTCGCTAAGGTATCCTCTTAGGCTCACATAGTAAACCCAAATCACCCTAGACCTAGACCTCCTCTACCCTCTTGATTGGGTACACATTGGAGCATCTTCATCACCACGGAGAATTGCAAGGAGGCTAAAGCTTGGAGTTTCAGTTCCGAACATCTAGGAGGGCACTCAAGCCATCATCTTTGCCTAGAAGCAAGCATTCTTGTTTTATTTTCAATTCATATACATTGTAACGTGGATTAGACCTTTGTGATTGAACCACTATAAAAAATAAATAAATAAATAAAAAAGGTTGGTGAAGCAGACCTAAGTGATCGAACCACCGTATCAAAAAATCTTAGGGGTATTTGGTTCGAGGAGAGCCTCTTTAAAAACCTCAAATAGTGAATACCATAGAACAAGGGAACGGTCAAAACAGGAGTGGATATAGGCCATGTTGACCAAACCACTATAAATCTGATGTGTTCATCTCCTCTTGATTTATTTCTCAATGGCACATCCTTTGTGAATGTGAGATTGGCATGCCTAGTGAGCTTTACATGTGCTATAGTGCAGTGTGCTCTTGATTGACATATCTACTACAGTTGTTTCACATTGCTGCATATTTTGAATTGCTCTTGATCACTGTATTGCTCTTTATCAAAGTTATATGTTGTGTTTCATTCTAAGTGATCATTGACTGTGTTTATTATTTGTGATTCCATTCTGGGATTGTAATTTGGTGCAGCATAGGCTTGAACTTTCAGTTTTGGAACCAATTCATCATATTGTGTGGTTCTTTAGGGTTTTCACAAGTGATACAGCTTAGGGTTTGTGTAATTTTATGTATTCCACTTTGTTTTTCAATTTTGGGATTCCATCCATTAGGTTTTAAGTGGTTTATAACAGTAAGTACTAATTTGAGATTGGTTTCACCTATGGATTTTCTATTTACATACGTAGGTTGATTAGGATGATGTATAACCAAAGGGGATAATGTCATCATGCTAGTAAACACTTATACCATGGAAAGAACGATACAATAGGATGTTCAACGGTAATATGAAACTGAGAAGGAAAATGTGAAGAGCACTGGCATGCTGAAGTCGGCCAACTGGTATTGGTCCTTTAGACCAGTTTGGCAACTCTACTAATAGAGTCAAGTGAAGTCAAGTTGATTTTGAAGGAAGAATAAAATATTCAGTGGATTATGATGGTATTTTGTTTTTAGCTGTTTGTTATGGAATCTTTTTACTTTTTGTATGGGAAAATGGAGGTTTTTTTGTATTTTAGTGAATAAAGCTAGTTGCTTTTTTACTTTTTTTTTTACAGATGGAAGGAGTTTTGAATTAAAGTGCTTTTGATGTGACATCTTGTTTGAAAAATGGAGGCTTTACTTGACTTTTACTATGCTAGTAAAGTGCCAAACTAGCCCTTAAGGACTTCAAGGATATCTATATTGATGGTGTTGTGTCCAATAAAGCATCTATGTTATGCGGGTACCTGAAAGAAAACATGCTGATAACTTCCCCTGCCACGAAGTGTTTTTTTTTTTTTTTTTTTTTTTTTTTTTTTTTGTGAATGGGGCAGCTAGAGGTAACGCAGTCCCAGCAGAGATTGACTTCAAGGACTTCTTCACAATGGCAAGAATAATGTATTTGTCATTTTCTCTTGGCCCCAACGGAGGTTAAAGACTCTAATGAAGCCAAAGTTTTGGCGATTAGAGAGTCTCTAAAATCTGTAAGCTGAAATTCATGGGTAAGCTGATAGTGGAATGAAGTGTTCTCCCTCTTCGAATGGGTGTCATTCTACTCTGCATTCAATTACTAACCAAAATGTAAAACCAATGAAAACAATACCTGCGAACCAGAACCAATGGATGGGTCAATTCCACGTAAGCCATCCACAAGCTCCGAGTACAGCTGTTCTTTCGGTGTTGGCGCTGGTGCGCCATAATATGAGAACTCAACAACGTCCACATCACACCATACACCACCTGGCCCCTATCATTGGATTAGAGAAGCTGATAAATTTTCTGTGGTAAAGATAACATGAAATAAAAACACAACAGAACATAAGAATTCTCACAAAGTTCCAAATATATACTGAAAGGTCACGTTTTGACGGAAAAATTTTGAACTGAGAGCAGACTGCATAATTTTCATGTGCAGTCCCTCCTCTATGAGGCCCACCATTTTGAACTGAGAGCAGTACCTACTTCACAATCAATCCCAGCCCACCCAACCACGACCACCACCACTCACCCATACACCTTTGATCACTCACCCAAGAATGGTCAGCGTACTGTGCTAATTTGACTCTCATCTCATCTAAGCTTTATTCACCATTCACTTGAATATCAAATGAATATATAATCTGACAGGTTTTTTTTTTCCAAACCATTAACCATGATGGGACCATTCCATCACACCCTCCCCCACCAATAGGCACACATCTAGGTGGGCCCATGAGATGGACTGCATTTGGACAGTATGTGGATTGTGGTCCTCTCATGGTAGAAACTCTCCTGTTTTGATATATGCCAAGTCATGATTGGTTGCATATTTTGAAGGAAAAAAGGGTTATTTGTTCCGTTATGAGATTCAAGCAGTGGATATGATGTTGTCATGCTGATGCAAGCTTAGAACAGAAATTGGAGGAAAACAGTATCCCACTTAATGTGGTCCCTAGCACGTCACCTCAAACATTCAGAAAAGGAATTTGAACCAACTACACATACATCTGAACACACCCTGCAACATCCAACAACTACCATTTTACCTCGAGAGCAGTGGGCAGGCACTGAATATGGCTGAGCCATTGCTTGTGAACTTTCCTTGCGACAAAGACAAGGATTGCAGGTATCTCTGTCAACACACCCCGTCGAATCCGGAAGCCAATTGCTGTACCAAGACTATAACGGCGCAAAATCTTGCTGTGAAACGCTCTTATAGTCATCAGATCAAGCAATGTGGTCGCTTGTTGCCCAATCGGAAGCCGGTCAACATTCCCACACAGCACCCGTTTCTGAAGGTTTCCAAAGTAATTTGCCCGATCTTCAGCACCATTATTCAATCGAGTAGAAGTGGGCCACGAGAAGTAGGCCGCATTGCTCTCAGAGTGCTGACCACCAGAAGTGAATGCTTGAAGAGGTGACGGACTTGAGGTAGGCAAGTTAGGGAGAATGTATAAATTTCTTTCGAGATCCAAAGCCGATTCGTCTGACTGCGATGATCCAGAATGATGCCCTCGTGACTGGTTCACGTCCATTCTTCACTTAACCTACATGAAACTGTAGAAATATAATTATAGTAGTGTCATTGGGTGTTTTCTATAAATAAAGTAATTGTCAGGTCTCTTTTTCGTTTGAAGAGAAGTTAACGGCTACTAACACTGTTTGAAGAGACCTCTAGAGAGAAATAATCATCCTGAGGAAGGATTAAAAATACAAGAAAAGTGCCCAAAACTTCTACTAGATAGAAAATGAACACATGTCTTGATGTGCCATAGTTGCCAGTTTTGTCTCATTTGGGTTTTCTGCCAAAAATTTCGCAGCGGTAAGAGTACCAAAACAGAATATTTATATAAGAGTTTCAGCCAGGATATCAACCTGCTAGGCCAGATGGATGTTCAAATTTTGACATGTATGCATCTAGAGTCGCATTTTCTTTCTCTCTTTCTTTTTTCTTCTTTTCCTTTTTTTTTTTTTTTTTTTTTTTTTTTTTTGCTTTGTGTGTGCGTGTGAGTTTGTATGTGTTAATTTCGCTTTCTACTGTTTTCTCGTTTTTCAAATCTTTCAATTTAATATGTTCTTTGTGGGACTTCTACAAAAAAAATGTGTAAACAGCCAAAAAGTAGAGACATTCTGTTCCAGTTAATAAAAAAATTGGCAACTATAGATGTGAGTATTTACCAAAGAGAAAAAAATAAATAAGAATTAACAAATATAGGCGGGAACCACCCCAAGCACAGAAAACAAGAACAAGAAGTTTGTATTAGTTTTATGAGAGCACAATCAAGAATACAGTCTCACTACCATAAACCCTCTAGCGAAATAAAATATGCAAATCAGTATCATAGGAGCAAAGTCAGAATCTAAAAAGAGAGAGAAAAAAAAGGGACCCACAAAGGAAAAGAAAAAACCAAAATCAATTTTTTAAACAGAATCCCCGTACACATTTTGAAAAAAAAAAAAGGAAAGGATCCGCATGTTTTAAATAGCAAAAACTCGTAGTTTTGCCACTATTTGGCAAGAAGAGTCAAGGGAAAAAGCACTGTATCTCTCCCACAGAAAAGGAAAAAGGAAAATTGAAAACCAAAATCTTAAAGTGGACTTCTATAATGAGCAAAGGCCGATGACCACAGAGAACAGAAAATTAAAATTTTCTGACTTATCTAACAGCAGGAGTCAGAAATTAAACGTAGAACAGGCACAAGTCTCTCCAAAGAGACACCATGAAACCTAACTAAAAATTTAAATAAGTGGTAATCCAGGGAAAATGACAAGCAAATGAATGAAGAATGTCCATTAAAATGTCATTTCTTTCAACGAGAGCAAAGAAAGGAAAGAACACTCCCCAAAAAACCTGAACCAACATCTTTAAATTGACCAAGGAGAAAAAATCTTGAAACTCACAACTTAAAATGCACCTTTTATCAATGAATGAAAATGCATCAAATACTTCCAGAACCTGAGAAATGCTAGTGACAAACATAGAGTGAAGGCAAAACAACCCAGAATCAATTAATGACATAAGAAAGAAACAAAACCATGAAAATTAGCAGCTGCCACTATGTTCAAATAGCAAAGCTTACTTTCACAACCGAAGAAAAAGTGATCTCAAAGGATATTCACATGGTTTAAAATAAAGGATGTTATATAACAGGGGAAACCATTAGTACAGCCTTCAGTAGTCACCATTGCTATTGTGTGAATGAATATAAAAGTCTGAAACATAATACCATGGGAGCTATATATTTTACGTAATGTATACTAATAAAACCAAACCAAACCAAACCAAGCATTTTCCCACTAGGTGGGGTCAACTATATGGATTTGAAGACGCCAATCAAATCTGTTTATGGCCATGTCCTCCGTTAGATCCATGTAGGCAAGGTCATATCAACATTACCCTAAGAAGCCATTAAAAAAGGTCAATTTCAAATCGTTCATTTTCTAGATATTTTACTGAAATAACTTATTATTGGGTAAACTTTAAAAAAATAGAATCATTTGTTAAGAAAATGCAGACGACAACATGAATCAATGCACAACCCAGTGGCTTTTTGAGCCATTACATAATGGTTTCAGGCCAGAAGCCATTACAGTTTCCCGAACCATGTTTTTGAACAAAGGGTATTTGAAGGGACACCTGTTAGAAAGTCAGAAACTAAAAATGAAGTATTAGCAAGCAAACCAAAAGCCTTAGTTAAGTGCAATGCTCCAGTAAGGCTGTACTATAATTAAGTATAGCACTCCCCGTTCATTGGTTGAGGGGCCAAATCTACTAAATCCAACCCGCTCACAGATACTGTCCCCATGTGAATTGCTAATTTGCTGTTATCCCAAAAATTCGCTCCAACTAAAGTGGCCCCATCATGGGATTGATCAGAGAACAAAAAAAAAAAAAAAGTCCATTCTTTTGGTTTTGGGAGTTAATGCATAGTGTGATCAAATACAAGAGCAAATGAGTGGCTCGGATTAAAAATTAAAAAAAAAGGTGGACCCTGCTCGCATATTTTATATGGTGGCTATAGCTCATTTTGCTACAGGGGCGCTGCATTGGACTCCTGCCCACCTGTAATTCAGTTTTTCCTCTTAGCTCCAATACCGACAAAATGTGGAAACTATAATAACAGTCTTTTACCAGTAATTTTAGGAAGACTCGTTGATTAGAAATTTAGAATCTAAAACTGCAACTGCAACTCCATAAAAGAAATAAAAGTAGGGAAGCAGACAACAAAAACATCTCTCAAATGGAATCTACTTTTGTTGTCCGTAAGAGTAATCAAGAAATGAAAAGGATAAAGAATTCATAAACCAACATTTTTCTACTTTAAAGAATCAGTTATTGTAATTGAAACAAAAAGAAAAACAGCTCAAGAATCACTATGTAAACTTCCCCTTTCAACCCTAACCCACAAAATGCAGATGCCATGTACATAGCTGTGTAACTATAAAGACAACTCCAATATTAAGCAATAATGAACCAGAAAATGAGGACACGTAGCAAAAAAGGGAAACAGCACCCGCTACATGAATGCTATTCATAGAAAATGCCTTCTCTGTTCTAAATCAAAGAAAACAAGCATTCTTAAAAGGATATTTAAAGAACATTCAGCAGCCAGTATCTAAAACAGTACTATGAAAGAATTAGGAAATTATTTACAAAAATTGCAAGGTAAGATGACCCCCATCCAATCTAGAAACAGAATTATATTGAAAGAAAAGCAACGAAAAATCTACCCATCAAAATTCAAAAAAGAATTGAAAAAAAAAAAAAAGGCATACATAAAACAAGCAAGATCAAACCCACCCAAAACTCAATTACAAAAAATAAAAATTTAAAAAAAAAAAAAAAAAACACAGAAACCCATGAACTCGTTTAGTTTACCACCAGCTAACTGAATGATTAGTCTAAACTCATGAGAAAGAAACGATAATGGGCACAAAACCATCCGTTTGGTTTTACATTTGCTCGAATAAAATGCTTAGCTAACTCCACATGTCTAACCAAAACATCCCATCTTTCCCCAACTTTTTCCATCTCCCTACTTGAGTTGTTACACAACTCATTCATCATCTTCAGGGTTCCTTGCGTAGGGGGCAGCATCAAGAGTGGGTGATGGAACATCTTCACGTTGTCATGCAGGTCAGCCATCAATTTATGAAAGAAGAGAGATATCTGGGACCTGACTTAAATGATCCAGAATGAGAAGGATCTCTCTTTATTACAAAACCCCATGCTTAATTCATACATTAAAGGCATCATTCAAACATTAACACCAAAATGAAGTATGCTTCAGAAAAAAAAAAAAAAAACAAAACTCAAAGGGAGGGATTCGAAGAAGAATCACCATAATAATATAGAATTTGATTTATACAAGAGTACAATTTAATTTAGACAAGAGGCAGAAACAAAGAATCAGCACCATGCACTATCCAAAGGGGCAAAAACAGAGAATAGATAGTAGCATATCAGCATCTTGAGATGGGCCTCCACTGATGGAAAAATAGAAGAAAAACAAACAAACCACCAATCAAAAAGCAATCTTTCACCGTCCCAACAAAGGTCTCACAAGATTTTTAGGAAATGATGAAAGTTTGTCTAAAAGAAAAAGGCCCAAGAAGTGAAACAGCATCAATTTCAGGCACACATAGAAAAAAGATAACATTCACGGTCAAATAAAAAAGCAATCTTGGAAGGGATTTTGAAGAGAAAACCCACCAACAGTGGAATTTCTAAGATGGGTCTGAATTCTCGACCCTAAGCCTTTCTTGAAGCATGTCAGGCCTTAACACAGACGATGCCGATTTGACTGAACTGAGCAGCAATCCACCTTCAGCAGCAGTTGGAATTGAGAGGTTGCAGGAACTGGAGGAGAAGGTTTGTTGGAGAAACCCATATCAGAAGTAGCTACATAGATGAAGGAAAGCTGTGTAACCAGAGAGACAGAGAGGGCGAGAGATGAATTATATATGGTTTTAACCTTGATTTTGAGACTTGAAGGTGTCTTTTCCTTTTGTGATTTTGTTTTTCTCTCTCTTTTTTACACGTGTAGGAATGTACTGGGCACACTAAAGAGTCCAGTCTCCAGACAGAGATTCTTAGTGGCAGGTTGGTAGGGAGAAAAAAAGTTAAAAAAAAAAAAATTATTTTTCACCATGGATACTAGTAGGGGTGCAACTAGAGCTATTGGGTTGGGTACTAGCTCAATTCAAACCCAACTCAAGATAATGTGATTGATACCCATTCTAATTCTCCCTGAATTGAAAATTGTTTACTCATTTGCGTTTTCTTTCACTGTGGTTTATTGTGATATATACAATGAGAAATATCTCTCATAAGAACATATCCCTATATATATATATATATATATATATATGAGTTACGCTATAAAGCTCCCTGGACGTTTTTCACAAAAGAGAAAAAAAAAAAAAAAACCATCTTTTAGCCAATGAAAGTGTGACACGTATCATCAAAGATACTCTTATCCATTCTCTCTCCTAAATATTCTCTTATAAATGTGGATCTTTTATAGATTCTCTTAAATCATTGGCTACTAAATAGAGGCAGAAACTCCCCTTTTGAGATAAGGGAGTTTTTGAGAATTTCTATATATATATATATATATATATATGTATATTTATTTATATATATTAGGGTCGTTATCAAGTGCGCCCGATGCGCAATAGCCCACCTAGTAGTCCATCTGAACACACACGCACCCCCCTTGAATTTCACATGGGTCCATCTTTGCACCCATTCGATGTATTATACACTGTTAGATCGACCGTACACTCATCTGAATAGACTGTACACCATTAAACTTGTGGAGCCCATATAGAGGTAGTGATGATCAGGGATGAGGCTGATTTTTTTGCAGAGATGAAAGGTCCGGGAAGGTCTTTCAATCCCCCTAGTCCCAGTCCTAGGTGGGGCCCCACGTTAAGGTGCACATATCATCCAGAGCACTGAATTACTCATATTATATATATAAGGAACGTCCTTATAACTTACGGTGCGGACAACCTAGTGGGACCCACCGTGAGACCCCACTGGTCATGAGACAGGGTGGACCGAAAGATCCATGTGGGACCAACCTACATATCAAATTTGAAGTCAATCTAATGCTCTTGTAAGAGTAACTCTCACATTACTATAAGAGTGAAGCGGAGACCCATTGGATCTACATTCAATGCCAACAACCTGAACATGAGGGTCCCTATATATATATATATTAATATAAGGGAGCGCTACACAGCGCCCAGGCATTTTTTATGAAAAAAAGCCCCTCCTAGTTGGGCCCACTGGAATACACGATGATCATGGAAGTCCAATGGATGGAAAGATCCATATGAGGCATGCTTATATATAAAATATTGAGTCCATAAAGATCATCGAACATTTTGATCCATGGCACTAAAATTTAATGGTTTAGATGCATCTTTTTATCATGATTCCAATCCAACGGTGAGGAAAAGTTGGGTAAGTGTCAAAGTTGGACTGGTGACTATTCATAGGGTGGGGGGTAGTGTGTGTAAAAAGACTAAATTAACTCAACATGAGCCACATCACAAATAAAAGGAGGGATGGAAAAAGGGGTGTTTTTAAAGTGAACCATTTTACATATATATATATAGAGGAACATTCATGTGCATCTATCCATCACCATAGGGTGAGGGACACTTTCATAAATGGGGATTTTCAAGTATAAAAGTGAATTTTCAAGTACATAGGGTGAGGTACACTTCCTTATCTTCATGTGCAAAAAAGGAAAGTGCCCCTCACCCTATGGTGAGGGATAGATGCACATGAATATTCCCCATATATATATATATATGTAAGTGATCCTGAGAGGACAGCCCACACGATCTCACTGTGAGAACCACCTAGTTGGCCCACCTTAGGGCCCCACTAATCATGGGACAAAAGGGGCTCAAAACATCTAAGTGGGGCCAACCTAAATACTAGTTTCATCACATACATCAGGCTGCCAATTATTTGTGTATATTCTCGTTGTGATATGCTTTTTTATTATTTTTGGATAGATAGATACTAATATCTACAAGTATTCTCATTGGATTGCTATTTTCTTGATTATATTTCTTAAGTATTTTCTCAATATAGTGCGATTAAGATAATATTCGTCCATCTGATGATTTAGAAATTTTATTCTTAGTATAACATCGACAACAGCTAAATCTTTCATGTCAAACTTATTGTTCAACATTCTCTTGGTGGCTTGTATGATTTCATCATTACTACCCATAATGAACAAATCATCAACATATAAACAAACAATGACACAACCATTGTTCGAGTTCTTGAAATATACACACTTTGTCACATTTATTGATCTTAAACCCGTCTGACATCATTAAACTATCAAATTTCTCATGCCACTACTTTGGTGCTTATCTTAATCCATACAGAGAATTGACAAGCCGACATACTTTTATCATCTTGACCTGGAACATTAAACCCCTCTAGTTATTCCATATATATTTCCTTATCTAATTCACCATTTAAGAAAGTTGTCTTCGCATCCATTTGATGTATTTCGAAATTGTTTATAGCAGCAACTACAATTACACATTCAAATAGATGTTTTCCTCGTAAGTGGTGAATAAGTGTCAAAATAGTCCAAGTCCTCCTTTTATTTGTATCCTTTAATAACAAGCCTGGCCTTGTACTTTTCGATTGATCCATCTGATTTTATTTTTCTCTTGAATATCCACTTGTACCCAAGAGGTTTGCAACCTTGTGGAAGATCCACTAGTTCCTAAGTATGGTTTTGTATAATGGATTCAATTTCACTGTTTATTGCTTCTTTTCCAATATTGTGCCTCGGTACTGGACACAACTTCTTTAAAGCTTTGAGCCTCATCTTCTAACAAAAATGTTAGAAAATCCGAACAAAACGTTTTTTTATGTTCTAACCCTCTTACTCCGTCTAGGTTTATTAATCTATTGTTGGTTTTCATTACTGCTAGTAGCAATATTATGATTTTTTTTAGGAGAACTTAATTTCTATGAGGGTTTACTAGGAAATACATGTTCAAAGAACGATGCATTCCTTGAATCATGGATGCATATCGGGAATCTCAGACTTGTAAATTAGAAACCAATACGCACTACTATTATGAGCATGCCCAATGAATACACAATCAACTGTCTTTTGTCCTATTTTAGCCTTTTTAAGTGTAGGAACCGCCACTTTAGCCAAACACCCCCACACTTTCAAGTATTTGTAAGTAAGCATCTTTGCCTTTCCACAATTCATAAGGGGATCTTAGTGGTTTTCTTTCGTGGTATTCGGTTGAGAATATAATCTGCGAAGAGTATAGCATCCCCTCATAAGTTTTGAGGTAATCCAGAACTTATTAACATAGCATTCATCATTTCTTTTAAAGTACCGTTTTTCCGATCATTAACAACATTTTGCTGAGGTGAATAAGGTGCAATAGTTTGGTGTATAATACCATGCTGTGAACAGTATTCACCAAAAGGTGATTCGTATTCACCACCTCAATCACTTCTTATCACCTTAATTTTCTTATCTAGTTGATTCGCGACCTCATTCTTGTAATGTATGAACATTTCCAAGGCTTCATCTTTATTTCTCAGTAAATAAACATAACAGTATCTTATGCAATCATCATTAAATGTAAGAAAATATTTCTTATCACCTTTAGTTTGAACAAACTTTAAGTCACAAATATCAGAATGAATTGAAAAGGTTCAGAAGTTCGTAATAGAATGAAAAGAAGATCTAGTAAGTTTTGCTTTCACACATGTTTCACATTTGATATTAGAATTAAAACTAAATTTTGTCAAACATTCCATATTAACTAATCTACACAAAGCATTAAAATTAACATGGCCTAATCTACCATGCCACACATTAGAAGACTCAAGCATATAAGAAAAATACTTATTCTTATTAGGAACAATAGCCGTTACATTATTTGTCTTCCATCGCTCATATACCCCTTTCCCACATACATCCCAAACTTAGTCAGAACAAATTTATCGGACTCGAATACAAATTTGAAACCATTTTTACTCAGTAGTGAGCCTAATACCAAATTTATGCGGATATCGGGTACATGCAGCACATTATTGAGAATGAGTTCCTTTCCGAAAGTCATTTTCAATACCACTTGGCCTTGGCCTTCAACCTTGGAAGTGGCGGAGTTGCCGATGAAGAGTTGTTCTCCTTTTGAAGCATGATAGGATGAGAACATCACTTTGTTTGAGCAAACATGACGAGTAGCCCCAGTGTCCACCCACCATTCCCTGGTATTGCCAACCAAATTGACTTCGAAGATCACAGCAGATAGATTGATGTGTAAAACATCATTGGAGAGGGTGTCTGATTATGAGGCCCCACCCCTTGTAGACCCTGATTTTGATTTGAATATTATTTGTCTTAATATGTGTTATCTAATTATGCCTATTAGTAGGGATTAGTCGGGGTAGATATGTATTTTCCTAGGCTCCTAGCCTATTTTCTAGGAATTAGCACCTTTTTGCATTTTATAGGTTCTATATGGTGTCTTTTGTAATTATATGAGTTTGTTAGTTAGTTAGAGGACCTAGCTAGTAATTAGAACTAATAGGAGGGGTTTCCACTTGAGAATATTCTAACTTTTCTAAAAATGACTCAATTCCATGTACTTATCCTCATTTTCTATTAAACTAGGAAGGATACTTTGGTAATTGTCTACCTAACACAAACTATAAAACAACCCTCTCCCCATCAAAACGAACTCCTCTCCTTCTCTCTCATTTCCCTCTGTTTTCTATTTTCTATCTCATTTTCCCTCCAATTCTCTCATTTCCCTCCCTTTCTCTCTCTAGAAACCCTAGATCTAGACTCTCAATTACAAGAGGAAGGAGATCTACTACAAGTTTTAACTATCATATCTTCTAAGGAGATCCTCTTATAGATCTCTCATCGCCCTTCAAATCAAGGTATTTCTCTTCTTCTAGTTCAATTTCCCTAGAAATCTCTCTTTCTCTCTCTAGATTCCCTTCTTTATTGTAATTCTCTTGTGGATCTGGGATTAGGTGTTAAAGATCTCTTCAGGTATGTGATTTTGAGCTAATTGAGTAATTGGAGACCTTAGAAGCTTGGAATTCTGTTTTGGAGCTTGGATTTCTCTTATATTAGTCATTTTCATTGCATTGGACTAGAGCTGCAAGTACAGTATACCAATTTAGCATAGAATGCATGTCTCTTTTCATTTAATCATGTAATTTCAATTCAATTGTATTATGGATTGCTTAGATCTTCCTTTGAGCTTGTTTTCATGGTTTTTGGCCATTTGATGAATGAGATCTCTCATTTGGAAGATCAATGGCCCAATTGAGGACGGATTGATGATGGTTAAAGTGCTTTTATTGTTTATGTATGTTTCTATGATGGATGGACGAGATTTGATGGAGTTTTTGATGAAAATTGGACTGAAGGGAAAAAATTCCATAATTCTTGAATTTTGGATTCGTAGTGTACCCGGTCGACCGGCCTTGCTGGGTGTCGACCAGATACAAAGGAAAATCCAGGGAATAACTGGGAGCAGAAATCTCCCATAGTCCCAAAAATCCAGTGTACCTAGTCGACTGACTCTTGCTGAGAGTTGACCGGATACAAAGGATTTTCAGAATTCTGACTGGAACTAGAATGACCATTTTGTCTTAGAAATCCAATGTACTTGGTCGACATCCAGGCCACGAGGTCAACCGGACACATTATGGAATTTCAAGAAACAGAGTGTTGCCACCGAAGCGATTGTCCCAGATTTTATGTGGCCAAGATGTCGACCGGATATACTACAGTGGATGTCGACCTGGGAGTCAACATCCTGACATCCCTAGTGTACCCGATTGACTGACGCTTGGGGATGTCGACTGGATACATTGCAGACTGAGGTTTTTCAATTTTGCATTCTCTGAGATCTTGATCTGTTGTGGGGCCTATTAACCGTCCAAATGACTTCTATTGATGTGCAAAGTAAAAGTCAACGGTGTGGCTCAACCTTGACTCATGGGGGCCATTAAAGTAGGGTCTAGTGTATTGATTGGACTTCGTTTCGATCCTTAAATGTTATCGAAGATGCCCGTAACTTCCGGCACACTGAAATACAGTATCCTTGGCATCTAAAACTTCATTTAGGAATCAAGTTGACTGATATGGACTGGACCTGAAAAAGGGGGCTATTACTTAAGTTGGACCTTTGATTATCTACGTTGATTGACTTGATTTTGGAGCTTTAATATGCTTAATTCTTTTACTTTTACACTTGCATCCTTTCTATTGTTAATACTCTTAATTAAATGAAAATTGGAAGATCTGAATCTAAGATTACCTAGTGGTGACCTGGTGTTGTGGATTGGTGATTTATAACCCGTATATGTGGGCAGGTGGGCCATCATATGACCTAAGAATGGATAGATGTGATACTTTAGAATGAAGATGTTGGATACTGTGGACTTGTGACCCATTTATGAATGTGAATGAAGTAAATTACTATTGGACTGAACTTGAATGTTATACTTGGATTGTTTTGGACTAAGGTCATGGCATTGGTGGGCATTAGTATGGATTCGATGATGAACTTGGACTTGGATTGTATTTATGTATTGGACCTATACTTTGGACCTTTTATGGACTTGATAGAACCTTGTTCACCAAGGTAAGTCTAGACAGACACAGACCTTTTCTTGTTTCCTTGAGTCGGCATTAACATTCACTCAGTTATTATAAGCTTAGCCTTTGAATTGATCATCACTGGTGAGAGCTATATTAGTTATGGTTAAGAGCTTTCATGATAAGCTATGGCTAGACGGACGGTGCGATTCCGGTTCCGGTCCATTGAGTGTGAGGGTGCTGATATTGTTGTTGTTATTATTGGCGGGGCTCGTCATCCCTTGCATTGTTACTTTATTTTTCCAGCCACGATTGTTTACAGTATGGGAGGACTGCGACATAATATCATGCGGTGTGTGAATGTGCCACGTTCATGTATGGTTAGAATAGATACTTTACTCTCATTCTGTAACTATTTGCTATATCTTGCTTAACTACCTAGCATTTGTACCGTTATTAATCTTATGATAATATGATCGTCTTTATTCTCTTAGATACATCATATGTTACTTGTATATTGTGCCTTGCTAGATCTTTGGATTTGACCCATTATTGGTGCTTAGGTATTGACCACAATCCTGATGACGATGCGATCGTCAAGGGGCCCGTAGTTGAAGATTACGAATGGAGATTAGCTGACCAGGAGGTCAAGTTGGAGACTAGAGTGCCCGCACAGGGGGTTTGAGTGCACTTATTTTGGGAATTTAGTGATTTTGTTGTGAGTGGGGAGTTAGACTAATATGTACCTTTTATTCACACTTTGAGATTTAGGCTGGACTTCAGCCCTGCTACATTTGCTTTATGTTTTGAGATACCTCTTATGCTTCTGCTATTGTTTGATATTGATTCCGCTATCTTTCTTATGCTTACACAATTAACTATTGATCATTGCATTGTTTCAAAAGGTTTAAATTGTACGTCATTGAGGACTATGATATTAAAAGTTCTCAGATTTTCCGGGAAGTAGTGTGCCAATTTCTGGTACCTTGGTGGTAACCTCGACGTTCTGAATTGAGGCGTTACATTGATTCTATCATGTTGACCTACGCTAGTTTCTTGCGAGTACTCCCTTGATCCTTACACTTACAACAGTCCTTAGCACAATGGCTTGGTTTGTCACACACATAGAGTCTTGATAATCCATATCCCTCCCTGCACACAGTGCTCCTCCCCCCCCGGTCTTTCAACCATTTTTCTTAGTACACTGTTGATTGTAACCACTCTCCCTTTTCACGTGGATTTGGGTTGCAGTTGTAGGATGCCATAAAATGTCAACATACCATTAGCCTAACCCTACCCATTTCAACTCCTATATGGCCTAATATAGAACCTGACTAACCTACCAATCAAGCCCAAACCCAAAACCAACCCAACAAATTGAAGCCATGACCATTTTATTATTGGCCTTACAAGCTAGCCTAAATGGCTATATTGACTATTTTAGATTGGGCTTGGGGCAATCATTTTAATTTGAAAAGTAAATGGGTTGAGTTTAAGTTGGGCCTAAAGAAATTACTATAATTATACATAGAACACTTGAATATACACTAGGGACAACCAAACCCAACTCTCAGCGGCAACAGTCTATTGATCAAGTGTTGTTCTCAGCAACTTCATCTGTAGATGACAATGATCCATGAGTTCAGATACTCTAAGAGTCCCACTCAATCATGAGAAACTCATCATGCTCTTGAGAAAGCCTACTTACAGAAAGGGATTATGGATTCTCGTAGAAAATTTACTCTAATACGATTTCACACACACACTCAAATTAATCTCTAATACGATTTGAGGGAGGGGAGAGGTAATGTTCTTTCTAAAAGTAGAATAAATATATTAAATACTAAAAAATTATTTAAATAAAAAACTTCATATAAGTCATATCCAAAATAAAAGGGAAGCTAATAAAAGTTGAGATCAAATTAGAGGAAAGAAATATCGATATGCAATTATTGCATTGAATTATTCTACACTGTCATTCATAGAACCCCAAACCAAAACCAGGAATTCCTGGCTCGTACCATTGGGGTAAGAGGCCGTGCTTGAAGCATAGTTTTTAAGGTGATGAATTTGAGAACGGGGGTCTTTTTAGGTAATGAATTTTGAGGTAATGAGGGTGTTTTTGCAAGTGATGAGGAGCACGATATTTTAGAGCTGATTTGTGGCATATGTTTCTAAAGATGTGTAATAGGGTGGGAAACGGGTCAGGTCTAGTTAGCAGGTGGGTCCACTGTTTGGATTCCAACCCATATCCAAGCCGTTTTTTCAAAACTAGTCAATTTTTTTTTTTCGATCTTCACTATATTGAGTCGAGCCAATCTGACCTTCCTAACCTACATTTGATGCAGGTCGAATACGGGTCAACAAGTAGGATCAATGAGACCTTCCTCTCTGTCCCCTCTCCCTTTGCATTTTCCTCTTGAAAGTTTGGTTCTCTCCAATAAGACGTGTTAGTGAAACAAGTAGGACAACAAAGTGGAGCCCACCATTTGACATATCTAGACCGCTCAAAATAGATGCAATCAAAATCTACTCCAAAAAAAGTTGTAACTATTGTAAGATTGATAAATCTTCATTTATTTCTCAATGGTATGCTCAATCTTTTCTTAGGACCAACTAATATTAAAAGAAATATAGTAAGAGATTTGTGTTTATTTTGGCCAATTTAGATTCTCAATAAGTAAGCCTCACTGTAAAAGTTCCACTTTTACTACCCAAATATCTCAGCCCCTTTTGTTTGAATTAAAATGCATTGGAATTAAATAGAGAGGGTAATTAAAAATAATGATCAAAGATAAATTTTCAAACATCAGCATCAAACATCTTCTTCTTTTGATTATACTCTCTGTTTAGTAACTTCACTAATAAAGTAAAGTGAGGTGAATGATTAAATTAAGAGACAAAAAAAAGAGGGGTCAAATAAAAAATTGATGGTGTTTTGTCATTTAGTGAGATGAGAATATTGTTGTTCTTTTACAGTTTTTTTTTTTTTTAAAGAACTTTTGTAAAAGTAACTTGATTTTTTATTATTATTATTTTTTTTTGTAAAAAACTGAACTATTTTTTGAAATATGGTACTTTTTATTTAACTCATTTTCTTTTATTATCTCTTTCATTTTTATTGAAGTCTCTTATTGTCACTTGAAATGATTAGGGGTGTTCATGGGCTGGGCCTAGCCAGGCTAAAGCATATCCAGCCCTGGCCTCTCGTTAGAAACATTGGTTCAGGCCTAGCCCAAGCCTGACACGTGCCATAAAAGTCAGGCCCGAGCCTGCCCATTTAATCAATCAGGCCGAGCCAAACCAGACTTTTATCAATTTTGTGGGCATTCGAGCAATAATTAAATTAAATTACATGCATTCTTTACATGGGGCAGGGCTTTGGGCTTTCTATCACTTAATTTAAGCCCAGCCTAATTATTAAACGGACCCTAATTACGTATCCAAGCCTGCCCAAAACGGCTTTCACTTAATCTGTAACCTGTAACAGATTTCTACAGGCCAATCCATTGGTGGACGGCCCTACACATACAACATATTAAATTAGGTTTTAGACTATTGTCCATTTATATATGGCTCATTTATGATCCACGTAATGAAGATCAAAATCTAATAGTGCAAGTACTTAAATCTTGGCCTCTTAACAAGAAAGCACTTAAATCTTGGCCATTTCGATATTCTATCATGCAAGGCCATGCTAAAATGACCAATAGTCTCAAAGAAATACTTCATACAATCCTTGTGGAGAGTGATCCATCTGCAGGCCCACCTAAAAAAATGGTTATTGACTTATATATAAATCATTAGTAGCATAGCATCTTGATCTTCAATATCTGCCAGGAGAAAATGTAGAGAGAGATGGATGATGATCCAACCCACAACAACAACAACAACAACAACAAAAGGGTTATTGACTAATATATAAATCAAACGCAAAGTATCTGAATTGCCACAAGCCCAAACTTGACACCCATCCAATTGTTGATAGCTGTTGGACTATAATTCCAAAAAAGATGTCTTCTAAAACTGTTGAACTTAAGACCCAAAGAACAAAGGGTTAGCATAATCCACTGGGGATGATATTTTAGACACTACTAGGTCTCATTGAGATCCTTCCAGGTAAGACCATGGTGCCCTGCATAAATATAAAAATGTCTAAGACAATTTATGAGTTTTGTGGTAAAAGCAAAATGCATCCTCTTCATTTGCATTGTTTGAGAATAGAGCAAAAAGAATTAGATTACAAAAGGGGTGAATCCTTAACAGTCTGCAACAAAAAGGAGAGCCTTTGCGTGCGCAATTCTCTTTTCTGCAGAATGGGAAAGTTAAGTTCCAACAAATACTCCCACCCCCAACACACACCAAAAGAAACCAGATTTCCTCTTCTTGCTAGCAATCAGCTCCTAAGCAAAACCATGCTCTAATGCAAATGTTTCTAAATACTGCTTTGTTTTGAGTTCACAGAACCAAAACAAAAAATTGAACGAAAACATGAAACTATACAAATAAAAGACAAACAATAAGGGAGCCTCATCTACTGCTAAAGCACTACCATCTACCAAAAAACGGGGCACCAGATATCCCAAATACAGGATTTGATCTCGCGAGTCATTATGATTCCCAACAATAACTGACCTGAGAAAACCTGAGAAATCCACCAAATCAGCTGCATCTTCTACTTTGTCTGCCTGACTTAATTTTAAAAAAGTCATGGCCCCTGACCGCTCAACTCGGAACTATGCTGATAAGGGGGCTAGTCGAAAAATCAGTTATTTTCTCTCTTCTAAGGAGTTATCCCAGGAACATAAGGAACAACTGGCTTGGGCTTCTTCACTTTCTCAACCAGGACAGCTTGGGTCATTAGAACCACCCCCGCAATGGACGCAGCATTTTGGAGTGCACACCTCAAAACTCTACAAGGATCAATGACACCAGCACTAATAAGATCTTCGTATTTATCAGTCATTGCATTGTATCCAACCTGCCAATTACATGACAGAAGCTTCTCCACGACCACAGAGCCTTCAACCCCAGCATTGGCAGCAATCAGTGCCGACGGTACAAGAAGTGCCTGAAATTCATTTTAGAGATTTCAGTCAAGATAAAATAAACTAAGTGGTCAAATGGGCATGGTTTAATCCAAGCCACTAGATACCGAATTACTAATTAGGCCCTAAAATATGGGTACAGCCATAAAAAAAGAAAAGAATGCTTTAATTTGTATCCCGGGTCCTGCATGAGGCAAGTTTGCTGTGTATCGGGCTTGTGAGAAGTCCTGTCCCATTTATCATACAAGACATTTTCTTTTTCTTTTTTTTATTGGTTTTGTATCATCATATAATATTGTTCGGGTGAGACTGAAACCAGTAAAGTTCTCAAAAAGTCAATCCTAAGACCTACACTAAAGGGAAAACTCAATGGAGCCAAGATTCAAGACGCCTGATTCAAGAAAAAATAAAGCCCAACCTAACTCATGGTGGATCAAGCCTAAAAGCCAAAAGGGCCAGGCATGCAGATTGTGATTTGTGTGACATAACGAGAGAGTTATTTTACCCTTCCAAAAAAAAAAAATTGTATTCCTTCTATTGAATGTACAACTATCTACAACCAACTAGATGTTCTCTATGCATTTAGGGGATGCAGAAATCAAAAGTAGCAAAAGTTAGGGGATTGATAACAATTAATGAAAAAACCACAGAAGATCAGTGTTCATCTTAGTAAGGTTCTAATTCTGTGCCACCAAAATGCAGCAGGATAGATAAACAACCCTTCTGCAGGAATTCAAGCTTATGCCTTACGCTCACACCAGTAAGAGCTTAAAAATCTTCTTAAACGTTTTTAAACAAATCTGAATCATTTTCAATGTGTGCTACACTTCATGTTCAAATGATTACAAAAGTATATACTGTTTTTTAAGATTATGAATGTTATGGTAACTGGTAAGACTCTTATGACAAAAATTACAAAAGATGCTGTCTGATTGGTTGTGTACAGCAGGGACTGTTGAAATGACATCAGCTGTCTAGTCTTACAAATAGACTATAGCCACCATACAAAACCAATGAGGAGTTAATTCTAAATCAGAGAGCCCTCCCTCGTTACTCTCACAAAAACTAACACAAAAAAAAAATAAATGTAACTCATCATGTCAAAAACTGCTAAATTGACAAGATATTTTATATTATTATGGATTCAAAAAGTACTTCCCATGATCCTACATTGATTCTCATGAAATCATTAAAAAAAAAATCAAGTAAATAGATGACATGCTATGGTGATGAAGAGAAAATAGCAGCACCTTTCCAACTATATGAGCTCCAATCTGCTCTTCAGGATCTTCCATCAGATTCTTTATGTTAGGAATCTGCTTTGACAGATGTATAAAAGTTGCCCCACCACCTGGTGCTATACCTTCATCAATGGCTGCAAATGTGGCATTTTTTGCATCTTCAATTCTCAGCTTCTTATCTTCAAGTTCTGCCTCAGTGGGTGCTCCTACCTAAAGTTCAAGTGCACTTCTTCAGAACCCACGGTGACACCCTAAAAGTTCTCATAAGATTTGGAATTAAAACCTATAGAGGGCTAAAATATTCAGAAGCAACCATTAAAATGAGGAAGTCCAGGTTCTGACGGTTCAACGCATGTAAAGTGTCCCCAAACACCCATGGACAATTGGGGAGCAAGGATTTGGTGATCAGAGGCTTCAGCAAGATGAGCTGATGCTCTGAAGAGCTTCAAGATTGGTCAATAATGGCCGTCCAACTATCAAAATTTGTGAACTTTTTTCTCCAACATTACTCTGCTTTTTTTCCCTATATCCTCAATAATCTATTCATAGACAAAGGCCTCGATGGTGGCAGTCAAGAGATTCTATGGCACAAGCAACAATGAGCTCTATCAGATCAATGATGTCATTTTTTGCATGACCTAAGCTACAGAAAGCAGATTCCCATCTGGGCAGCAGCGATTTAATGGTTCTTGAAGTGCCTAAGAAGAATGCTTTGCCGCACATGGGGTGCATGCATGCATACATACATACACACACAGGCTGTGCTCGGGTACGGATGTCTCTCACGGACCCTTTGTTTGGACTCCCTTGTGGGACCTATCTGGGGCCATGCCAATCATGAGGGTGGTGGGGGATCAAAAGATCTTGATGGTACGTACATGTGGGCAGAATTTCAGCCTTATTAGATCATCCTAACACATTGTTGCCCCTTCCATAAACATTCTGAAAGGGGTCAAGGGAGTTCCAAATTGTTTTGTGGTTAGGAAAAATTTTTGGGCTCCATAGTACCAAGTTGTTAAAAAATCGAAATTGATAAATATAGGTGTACCAATCATATATGGGCCCTAACGAAATTTCACTTTGATTGAAAATGGGCCTAACAAAATTTTGCTCTAATAGGAAATAAGGCCCTAGCCAAATTTCACTCAAATAGAAAATAGGATCATGGTCAAATTTCACTCTAATAGAAAATGTGTGAACAACATGTGTGAGATCAAGGCCTGAACAACATGTGTAAAATTTTATAAAAAAAAATCATAAAAAAAAACCCTGAAATTTAGAATTTTCTTTAAAGAAAGGGGAAAATCCTAAATCTTGGTGATGTAGAAATAAAATATAGCATTATTGATTTAGTAGAATAAATTAAATATATCAAATAGCAATTTATATCTTAATTTTAAATTTTAATGTTTTTTTAATAATAAATATAAGTATTTATTTATTTATTTTATTTATTTTTTCAAAATGTGACGGCGAAACATTCATTGAAATTCTGAATTGGCCAATACATTCTGATTTGGAGGCCAAACCGAAACAGGGTCCAAAACAAAATTCGCAACTATGGTTGGCAGTGGCACCTTGATCCAAAGGTTACTCGTATTTATCTACTAAAAATAGATTTTGGTATAACTGTTCCTTCGCTAAGGAAAGCTTATCTAAATGATGAGTTATGTGTGAACAACATGTGTGAGATAAAGGCATCCATCAGATAGACTCCACATAACATGCACTCTAGACAAAATATCGGGTGGCTCCATAGATCAAGTGGACAAACTGCATGAAATAAATGGACAAGAATCACCTCCAACAGATAATATTAACACATTTGGTCCACCTGATGAGCAAGCCCACCTATTTTTGGCGCAGGTTATCTACATGGTATGTTCCATTTGTTTGACGTGGTTTCTCTTAGAAACTTATGCCAATTATCGTGTGGCTGTGTAACTGAGCTATCAATTCCAATTTTCCAACCACAAATGACTAGAATTTCAATCACATTAGTAGGAAAAGAGTATAACCTGTCGCTGGGAACCACCTTCTGTCCTCAGATTGATGTATACATGAGGAACCAAAAAAGTAAATAAATAAAGGAGATGCAAGATTGTCGAAGTATCCGGACCTTAATTACGGCAACACCACTAGAAAGTTTTGCAATCCTCTCAGAAAGCTTCCTTGACTGGAAAGCACTATCTGTTGCAGCCAGATCTTTCTTTATCTGAGAGATTCTTGCCTGAATCTCAGCTCTGGTGCTTGGGTCAGCAACGATCGTAGTTGAATTGTTTGTTATGGTTATCTTTTGAGCAATACCAAGTTGGTCCGAGGTTGCACTTTCAAGGGTTAAACCCAAATCAGCAGCAAGAAAATCAGCACCTAGTTGTTGTTTAAACAAATGTCAGTAACATTAATGGTGCTGAGTAGTTAACTCGCTACACTTAAAATATTAGAAAAATTAAATTAAACGGTAAACACCCATTGTAAAAATACAATGAAAATTACATTCAAGGGACTCACACCCATATCCTCCATAGTTGCATGTGTGAGATGCAAGCCGCACATCAGGCAGTTCGACCATGTAGATGTCCAGTGCAAAAATAGGTCCATTCTTGAAGGCTTAAAGATGACTGTCCAACGACCTACCAAAGGAATGGTGCGCAAAAAATATATTTTAGGGGGGAGAGAGAGAGAGAGAGAGAGCGCAAAAGAGAGAGAGAGAGAGAGAGAGAGAGAGAGAGAAGGCAAAAAGAAGAAACCACCAGTTCGTATTTCATATCTAATTAGTAGATCAATCTGATTTTGAGTGGGATCATCTACATGGCTGGGTATACCTGTACAGCAGCTTTGGACTTACAAAAGTGCCTCACATTGATTTATATGCACACAGTTCCTTGAAAAGGGACTCATTTGATCCCTTTGAAGTGGTTAAGGGGCTCACCAATGCACAAGGCTTAACACTTAACCAGGCAATTCAGAAGAAAATTTTTGATAGTTGCTCAAACTTTGAATTCACCTAGTACACAATAGCATATGAGTCTCACTGTGTCCATCTACAAGGGTGACAAATCAGGTCATTCCACTCATAAGCTCCACAGACTTGTACATATTATGGGTCACCAAAAATTCTTCTGACATCTCACTTTTCATATATGAATGGACCAGTCTGACATCAGGGCCAGATGGTCATGTGGTGGGCACCACCTGAAGCATGGATTTGTTAGGAACACATTGAGTGGAGAATGCCATACAGGAACAACAAAAGTTCTCATAAACTAGCGAAAATATACGGGTTCTATTGAACAAATTACAACTTACAAATGCAATCACCTGTCATAAGAGCGATATCTTGCAAAATAGCCTTCTTCCCTTCACCAAATCCTGGACACTTGATGGCTGCAACATTTATTAAACCTCTCAGTTTGTTCATGACCAGAGTTGCCAGCACTTCATGCGAGATATCCTCTGTAATTATCAACAACGGAACACTTAACTGAGTAGTCTTCTCTAGTAAAGGAATGATGTCTTTAATCTTAGAAATCTTCTGGTCAGTGACTAGAACTCTAGCATTCTGAAACTCTACAATTGATTTATCCTGGTTTGTGATGAAATGGGGAGAAATATAGCCCTTGTCAATCTGCAGAAACCACAAAGATTTTAAGTTATGAACCTTGAAGAAACAGAAAGGAATTATACAGTCCTGCACTGCCTCAAATGTAGAGTTAGCAGACTCTATCAATGCATGCGGGCCTCATGTATTATGAATCCAGACTGCTCACATCAATGGCCCCTAAGTTATTCGGGGAAGGCCAAAACATCCCCTTTGAAGATCCTAAATTCCAAAACAGAGAAAAGAAAGTAAAAAGATTATTGAAGAGTAATGATTTTCCAAGTCCGGAAGGTTTTGGAACATCCTCAATCCAGCGCCAACCCACCAGATTTATGGTCTGGGGATTACCAAACCATGGCCCACGGGTATACAATTGCAAGCTTTGGCAAGAATACACTCTTGCCACAGCTCCTATAATTCCACGCTAATCAAGCTTTTAACATGGTCTAATTAAGTGTTCATTCTGTACATAGCAGAGCAGCAAACCAAAGCCTCTATAACTGACGTGAGCGTGACAGACAGTGGCAGAGATGAAATAGTTACCTCAGTCAAACCTCACTGACTCCAGATTTAGTTGAGGCTTTGGGGAATGTTAACATGTACAATATATGATATAGCTACTTGTGGACACATGCTTTGGCCAACAGGGCCCACCCCATGCTATATACGTTCCACCCTTGTGGAACACCCAAAGTATCTGAAGCATAACAATATCTAGTTTCACGGAGAAAATCTAACAAAAGGTGGAGGAAGACGAGGAAGACAGGCCACAGCAATTGTTGTGTGTAGTATATGAAGAGCTTTAATTTATGCTCTTGGTCGACAAGACCCACCAAGGAAAATTAGCTTTAAAGATTCAACCAAGATGGCGAGGCACTTAGAAGAAGCATATCAACTATAAGTGTCTAGAGAGAATGGGCTTGGAACCGATTCTCCTAAAGGAGGTCTGCTCTGTAGGATGCATTTGCTAGCATGAAAACTTTGTAGGATCACACCTATTTCAAGTGTCTGTAGAGAGTCCATTCACCTTTTTGTGGACGCTTAGAGTTCTGAGCAATCACTCTGAGTTGTGTGGCTTAAAGCTTGAGGAAAAAGGAAATGTAGCTGAGGAGGTCCCAGAAAGAATGGCAGATAGCTTCACTTGTTATTCACATCTTACAAGAAATCCTTCAGATGAGTTGCTGAAGGTTTTAAACTACTTCACATGTTTTTTATTCTAAGGGCCAAGGTCGACAAAAGACTTCAGGCACTAAAAACCTCCACATCTTTATCAGTCAGACATTACTATCACCACCTTCGCAGATTTCCAAGACGTTAGTTTCACATCCCATGGATTGCGAACAGTGACAAAGGTTAGACCCCATTTCTCCAATGTGAAAACACATGCGTTTTGCTCTGTGGCACTCCATATTTCATTTCCTAAACAATCTACATGAGTCACATCTATCTGGTTCTATCACCCTCCACCAATAACAGCTCCTCATTAACTGAAAAATTATCAGGTATTGACATTAGTAGAATCATCCTAACCACTCCCGGCCAACTGTTTAACAAGTGTGGGGCCCAGCCTTGCTTGATTGGTATACACCAAGCAACCTAGAAATAAGCTACTAGTATGCACACAATTAAAACTCGCAAGTGCACAAGATCACCATGTAAAATAATGAATTGTACGTACGAGATTGATCCCACGAAGACTCGTGATAAAATAATGTCAAAAGCAACTAAAAATCAGAATATTAAAAGAAACAATTGAATGATGAAAGGTTGAATTAAACTACTAAAAAATATAAATTAAACTATCAAAAATAACCAAAAGCTAATTGGAAAGTAACCTAACAAGAATACTACTAGGTTTGAAAACAATAAAAATGAACGAACTAGGGTTTCATCTACTCCCCTAACCTATCATATGCATGTCCCTTATTATTCTTTAATAAAAAATCAGAATTTATTAGTGACATCTATCAACCTAGACCATGGCATATGTATCTAGATTACTATTCCCTCAAACCTAATTCATGAGTGGCATACTACATGAATTGTTCATTATGATGCAAACACTAAGCATGGCATATGTCCTAGTTAAAACAAACATAATGTATAAAAACAATGGGAATGATAAATGCATGAGTCTAAGCATGGCATATACTTAGATTATTCATGGTTATAAACCCTAGATGCTTAACATCAAGATCAATCAAAGATAAGTTAGCTAATCGTAAATTTAATTGAACATAACATGGTTGGCATGGCATATACACAACTCATCAATTAAAGACAAGGTTTAGAAACTCAACCAACAAAACTGAAATCTGAATTAAAAGATGCCAAAAGAGACTACATAGAACTAGGCTAGCTACTCATGTTTGGAATTGAAAATAACATAGAAAGTAAGGTCATAAGAAAGAAAACAAGAAGTTGATGAAGATGAAGTGGACGGCCAGCAACTTGATTGATTTTTCCTCGCTCCAAAAGCTCTCCAAGATGCTCCAAAGGTGGTTGTACGGCAGCTAGGGTTTATGGGATGATGATGGTCATGGACGTCCACCCCTTGTATGCCTTTTATAATTCTTGCAACAGCCCTATTAGTACATAGTTCCCTTGTAGATTTAGATCTCCAACTTTCTTTACAATTAGGTTTCCTAATTAGAATGAATTAGGAGTCTTCTTTCTTGTTTAGAAAAACTTTCTAAATCTGGTCCCACTTATAACTTCTAGAAACTTCTTCACATGGACCCACAAATCTGAGATTTAATTGCAAGAGATTAAATCTGAAGCTTTGGAAATAAAAGTGGGCCCATATGATGCGTACATAATGAGTGTGGTGTTGGGAAGTCCCACATCCCACATCGCCTAAGTAATAGGCTTGTCATGTCTTAATATTACCTTTATGGGCCTTCCACCTATGAGCTTAAGCTTTTTGGTTGGTATATGGTTTCTTAGATGGTATCAGAGCGGGTTTCGATCCCGTCGTTCTTGTGTGGCCATGTGACAGGCCCGTCCATGAAATCTGTTGGGCCTGCACGTGAGGGGGAGTGTTGGGAAGTCCCACATCCCACATCGCCTAAGTAATAGGCTTGTCATGTCTTAATATTACCTGTATGGGCCTTCCACCTATGAGCTTAAGCTTTTGGGTTGGTATATGGTTTCTTACATGTGGGACCCCCTTTTTAGACTTCTAACTTGGCCTGGACTCTTCCTTTAAACTTTCCTTCTTTTACTCCTTTTTCTTCTCTATTATTGGGCTCCATTTTACCTTTTCATTAAAAATAACAAAGACTATGTAAAAACAAATAAAATAACTATGAACAAGCACAAGAGAAACCGAATATTAGTGCTCAAATTGTAAACAATTAAGCACTTATCATTGATCCAACCTGCTCACAGCAAAGGCCCTGCCCTGTGTAGGAATTGGCCAAAACTTCGCTCAACTTGATTTGCACAGTTATGTTGATAATGTGCTAAAAATCAATCTGCATATTTTAAAAAATGATCAATCCAACAGTGCAGATAACCTGATCAGAATGATTTTCAGTCTAGAACCTATATACGGTGGGGCATGTGCTGTAAATACCGGTCCCAAACTTGCCCAACAGCTGGTCAAGATAATCCTGACATAGGAACTGATCATTACTTTCCCTTAGGAAAGGAAAAAAGGCAATAAATTGATGCCTGTCTTGAGCGAGGTGGTTGTGTTAAAAGGGTAATAACAAAGATAAGGAGAACAGGGTGCCAGGCTAAGGGCCAGGCTAAGGGGAAAACAGGAGAGAGAGAGAGAGAGAGAGGGGGGTGGGGTGTGGGGGTTGGAAAGACGTGATGAATCATTAAAATTATTAGAACTGCCCTTTTTTATGGCCTCAATTGCCAAGGAATGAAAAGAAGAATGTGTTTCGGTCTTCCTGAGTCTAGTTGAATCAATGAGCTATCAAACACACAATCTGATCACAGGCTGTCATTGCCCCCATGTCTACTGCATGTAGCATCTTTTGAATGGGTGCTTAAGAAGGAAAAAGGACTTCGCTTTCTATAATTTACAGAGTTGGAAACAAGATCAAGATTCTGGACTGTCGTATTATGTGAGCAATTAACAACACCTTTGAAAGGTGGCTTCTAAACTTTGTTTTTTTGCACAATCTAAAAGATAATGTGGGTTGCCAAGATATGAGTTGCTGGTCTCGCATGAAGTGGAGTGGATAGAGTTGAAGAAAGAAAACCCTTAAACGTCAAGTGGTCTCTTAGGGATAACATCAAAAAGACTTTTCTAAGGAGATCAATGGAGGATAGCACGTTTTGTTGAAGGTAATTGGGTGTTACGACGGTTTTTTTTTCCCAAGATTCTATGCTCATCCAATTGTTGAAATCTATATGACTGGAGACTCAAATTTTTCATCTTTTGGGTTTCTAGAAAAGGGGAGGATACTTGTTGAGGCTTTCCAGTGAGTCAAAGACAGAAGGGAAACCATAGATGATCGCTTTGTTCCATGGTCTTTTTCCATTTGTATTCACTAGGCTATTAGTGACACTAACATCCCAGAGAAATGGTTATTAAAAAAAAAAAAAAACATCCAAGAGAAACGTAAAACTAACAGGCAATCTCTTGTTACATCCATTTCAAGGACATTGTAACTTCTAGTGTCATATTTTATTCCCTTTTTTTTGGCAATAAATTGTTTTTAATCAATAAAAAAATACTGCTCAAACAAGTTAAGTTCATGTGTTTGTCACGTAAGCCACCTTCATTCCTTCTTCAACTTGGACAGTGGTTTCAAAGGTAGAGGAAGATTCAATGGAGATAACTCCATCAGTTCCAATCTTATCTATTGCTTCAGCAATCAAATTTCCAATGAAGTCATCATTCCCAGCAGAGATTGAAGCCACAGCTGAAAAAAAAAAAAAAAAAAGGCCAATCGTCATGACTCCCTTCAAATTAGAAGCCATTCAGAAGAAAACTTAAAGAGGGAACTACATTCAATTGGTTGCTAATATAACAAGGAATACCCTCAATCTTCCTTTTAGGATGATCCCAATTGTTCAGTTTTTCTCTTAAAATGTTTGCATCGGTTGTCATCGTTTACACACAAGCCAGCAATTGGATGGCTAAGATCATCTGATACGAAAGATAGAAATGTTCCTAATTCCAACCACATAAAAAACTTTTGTAAGCTAAGGCAGCACTCAGAGGGTGGGCCTTGGCACAATGGTAAGGTTGCTCCATTGCGACCTAGGCGTCACGGGTTCGAAACGCGGAAACAGCCTCTCTGCTTGCGGGGATAAGGGTGCGTACATCTGACCCTCCAGGAGCCTCGTTCGCTTGGCTACCCTTTTTTTTAAGCTAAGGCAGAACTCACCTGATCATCATATAGTAGCAGAAACTAGAAATACTGAATGATCCAATTGGACTAAGTTTGACCCAAAAAAGTCCTGCAATTGAATCCAAACTGCAGAGTTTTACTAAAAAAAAACCATTCGGACAGTTCAAAATTGTCAGAACAGGTATGAACTGGTTGACTGGTAAAACTCAACACTCTTGACAGGTTATGGATTATATATTTTTCTACTTTTTACATAATTTGGTCAGAGATTGAAACTTCTCTGAAGAAAACTCTGCACCCTGACAATTCGATCTCCAGTCTGGTCTTTAAAGTACTTTAGAAATGTATAAATTTCAAGCAAGAATAAACGGTACCTTTTATATCACTCCTTCCTTTAACAGGTCTACATTCCTTCCTCAGGATTTTGAGCAGTTCAAACACAGTTTTTTCAATTCCTTTCTTCAGAGAAACTGGATTAGCCCCAGAAGCAACAGCCAACAACCCTAACTTGATTATTTCTCGAGCCAAAACAATTGCAGTGGTAGTCCCATCACCAGCTGAGTCATTTGTCTTACGTGCAACCTGCCATTGAAAATTCTCCACAAATAAAAATAAAGGCCTCACATCCACAAGTTGAAAATAATAGTTTTATGCTCAATGTGTAACCTCGACAAAGACATGTGCATAGATGCTGTAAGACCCCGTCCCGAGAGTCCATGATTAGTGTTAATTAAGTCGTGTTTTATCTCTAAGTGTGTTTAGCGAATTTTGATTAAGTTTTGGGTTAGAATAGCTTTCAAAATAGCTTTGGGGAAATTTTGAGAGCCTTCTTGATTAGTGGGACCCTTTGGGGGTTCCTTTGACGACTTTGAGTGAGCTTGGGGGATCGTTCGAGACTCCATAAATTTGTGTGTTAATCCCATTTGAATCACCTCATTAATCTATACAACCTTCGTGTTGATCCCGTTCCTGTTCGAAACCCCAAAACCCGACTTTTCTAACATCGAGGGTAAAACAGTTTTTTTACACTAAATCTGGACATGAAATTTAATATCCCCGAAACCCTTGAAATATATATTTTTTAGAAACTAGATTTTTCGACGATCGTTTTCCCCTTCTTCGTCGAACTCATCCGAGGTCTCGAAAAGCATGATTTCAGCCCCACAAGATGATTTCAGCCCCACAAGATTTCTTAGGGGTGGAGCCCACTCCCCACTTGTATATAAGGAGACCTTCCTTCCCCTTCTTCTTTTTCAGCTCAAACCTCAACCCATCTAGGGTTTTCTTCATCTCCTCCTTGCTTCTTGCTCTTCCATCTCCAATCACTACCAATCTTGCACCAAAGACTAAGTGGAGATCATCATCTTCTTCCTCTCTACTAGAGTTCTCTCAGTCTCTCTTGATGCCATTTGTGGAGGAAACCACCTATTTCAAGACCCTCTTAGAGCTAACCAAGTACATTTGAAGAACTTCCTTGTAAGCTTCCTCTCCAATCTTCTAGATATGTTTTCTTTTTCACTTAGGGAAGCTCCATTTCCATTGTTTCAAGCTTCTTCTTCCCCATTCATTGTTTTGACCATTTTAGGGTTTGTATTTGGGGTTTTTGTGGTGTTGTAGGTTATCTTTGAGAAGGGCTTGATTAGTTGCTTGATTTGCTTGATTAGAGACCAAAGGCAAATGGATGAATAGATAGTTTGAGCATTAAATGGTTTTAGGAGAAATGTGGTTGGTTTTGTTTTTTATTTATGTTTACTAATTTGCATTGATTTTGAAATAAATGCTCATGAAAGTGTCTTGTTAGCTCATTTAATGTCTTGAAAATGTTGGTTTATAATCTTTTGTTTATCTCTTGTAAAAGGCAAAACTATCCCGGAATCTTTTTCTGGACAGTTCGCTCGAGCGGACTTGACAGGTCGCTCGAGCGAACCCATCCAGAGGACAGTTCGCTCGAGTGAACCTTGGTCCGCTCGAGCAAACCCTCCCAGATTCTCATCCAGAAGCTTGTTAGCTTGAACAAACTGAAAGTTCGCTCGAGCCAACTTGGACTGGGCAGGTCCGCTCAAGCGAACCCAACTTTGCTAGAACGAACCCTCCCAGAGAATCCTTCCAAAGAGTCCACCGCTCGAGTGAACTTTAGGTCCGCTGGAGCGATGGGCACTGTTCTCCTGGTGCAATGTTTGGAGCATTAAAGCAATGCTTAAATGTTTGGGGGAGGTTTATTGAGAATCCCTTTGTGTCGGGGAGATTTAATAGGCAATGTATGAGCCCATTTGAGATAGAAACCACATCACGAAGATTCATCGAATGTCTTGAAATTACCGGGGTGTATAAGGAGCCCGGAATGCCTCCAAAACTCAAGGAGTACCAAGTCTATAATGAAATCGACATACGGGACCCCTATTCACCTTGATCTAGTCTTGAATCCCGATACTTGTCCCAAAAATTCAAAAGTTTAATTGTACTCTATTGTTCCCGAATTTTGTTATGCACTCCCGAAATTTAAGATTTATGATTTGTTATTCCCAGAGCATTGAAATTGTACTTGTAACATTTGCTAGTTCCGATGTGCATTACCCGACATTGAAGTGATATTTGTGCCTTCGAGCACCCCTGTCCCGCCCGTTTATATAATTACATCAAGTGTATTTATTACATGTCCCGATTTTTGTCATATGACCTATGAGTAGGCACCACTAAGCTTGGACGACCTTGTCAGTTTGATCCACCGACTTGGAGGTCCCCTTCCCGTCCCGCCAGCTGCAGTTTGGATCCCGATACCCGGCTTATTGCCGTGGTCTCGTCCCGACACCCAGCTTGCTCCAGTGGTTCCCAATACCCGGTTCGCTACCGCGGTTCCCAATGCTCGGCTTGCTACCGTGGCCCCATCCTGTACTATTATATGTACATGTATATTTCGTTGAATCTCCTCACCTCGCGTGACTGAGATCAACGCCCCGATATGCTCTTGTCACTTCATGTGGCTGTCATCTTGCTTGTTTCCCCGTTCCTTAGTACACTTACATGTTTTTACATTGTATATGTGTTTTTTGCATAAATGATTTACTTCTTTCATGGAAATTTATTGTTTAAACAGGTTTAAATGTTTTCCAAGGTAAATTCACTTATCATTGTATTACTATATCCTTTCACCCACCTACCAGACCGTTGTGTTTGACCCATTCTTTAGTACTCAGGTCCAGTTGCCGGTTATCTTGAGGAGGAACCTGAGGAGGCAGTCAGTGAACCGCCGCGCTTAGTTGAGTAGGCATGCCGATGATGTCGTCTAGACATTCGGTTGTCTCGAGATATGACACATTTTGGAGAGTTGTGGATAACTTATTCTTTTGGGAGATTATTTTGGGTTGTATTGGCCTTTGTTGGCCTTATTTTTGGGAATGTTAACTAATAGATCTTTTGTATAAACATTTAACAGTTACTTTTGGAAAATGCTAGCATGATCATTGCTCACTCTGACATCAAGTTGTTTACATATGTTATCATCTTGTTATTTTGGAAATGAATCTATGAATTTGATTTGTTACACGCTTCCGCACTTAAACAAAAATATATATATATATATTATGTTGATGTGAGATCCTCACCGCGGACACCCGTGGGAAATCGCATACACAGGTGACATCTTTTATTGACTCGTGTACGTACTGGTTAAAATAAATTCATGGCATTGACAACCGTTCTTTATTTATCATCCAAATTTAGTCACGATCCCGGATTATGCCCCTTTGACCCGGTCCAGGGTCGAGACAGATGACAGATGCCAGACAAGTAATCTTGCCAGAAACTGACCCAGAAAATTCTCACAGATGCATCAATATGTTTTCTTATGATAAAGAAATAAAAAATAAATCAATCAATCAATCTGATGACATATTACATTTAAAAGGCTTGACAGGTTTGGTGAAAAAAAATACAGCTTAAAACCTAATATCAAGGAATGGTGAAGGATTGCCACGGGAAGAATGAAAAACAGAAGGCAAATATTTGTTTATTCATATTTTATATGAAATGGAGTAATCTGACAATCTTACAGTGGATGAGCTTGAGCAATAAAAATCATATTGTTAGGTACTGATAAGTTTATGAAAATACAAAATGATTTTTGCCGCAAATACAGGTCTTCTGGGTTATGGAAAGGTGAGCCTCACCATAAAGATTACCCAGCCTAAAAATGGCCAAGCCTATTTTTCAGATAGCTTAACTGTCCAAATATCTCATAATGTGTGCGCAAACTGAAGAATGGAAAGTGGTGGTTTTTGGCAAGCTCATCCTCCGCACTTTGGAGCACAGCTTGCAACGAACGGCGTAGATGTATGTAGTACATGTGCCAAGGTAGCACAAATGACTGCATTTAAGATTACACATGAAGGCCAGTGGATGGTTCTAAGAGAAATTGCATAAATGAGAGAGAGAGAGAGAGAGAGAGAGAGAGAGAGAGAGAGAGAGAGAGAGAGAGAGAATCTGGATGAACAAACATAAACTAATGCCACATAAATTAAACTGAAGACATCAAATTAAAAAGAAAAAAAAGACAGATAAACCAAAGTACTTTTCCTAGCAGCAGTATCAAATTTGTGTCTGTCACTTTCTTGAGAAGGCAAATCTATAAGGGTTGTTCGGATGAGGAGAAAGTGACAAGGTGGTGATTTCCTACTAGGTGGAGAAATCTAGTGGGGAGAATCCCCATCTGCTCACCAGTCCTCACTAGTAATGATTCCCCAACATGTTTGGGGTTTACTAGTAAAGTCCTAAAGGAGAAAAAAACAAAAAACAAAACAAAAAAAAAAAAAAAAAAAAAAAAGAACATATAAATACCTTTCTTAAAAATACCCTATCGATGCCTTTCTCAAGGACATGTTAAATTTTTCATTAATTATATGCCACCTTTTATATTGAAATTTTTTATTTTAGCAGAGGGGTGCTTTCACCATCCCTTTGAGAAGAAACCCATTTCCCTACTTCTTTGCAAAATCCATGTCAGAGCACAACTACTTTTCTCCTAAAAATGATAATCCAGATAAGTGATATGCAGATTCTCCTTCCCTTCTTTCACGAGATCTAAAAGCCCCTTGAAGTGCCTTGCGGTAAGGAGTAGAAGTACGCACACTACAAAAATAAAAACAAAGAACAATAGAGCAATTATGACCTCTTGAATGAGCATTGCTCCAGCGTTCTCAATGGAATCTGACAGCTCAATGGCCCGAGCTATTGTCACCCCATCATTAATTACTTTTGGTATTCCAGGTTCATCAAGAACGACATTCCGTCCTGCAAATCCAAAATAAAATCAACTTTAATCACATGAGAAAAGCTTGCTAATTTCAAACTAATGTTGAAATCCTAATGCATAAAACCCACTCTCATATAATAAAAGTAGCCTTTAATCAATCTGAGAGGGTTAATATATTCAGAAAGATATTTAGTTTGGGGATAACTGGATAAGTCCTATCTATCAAAATTTCCTAAGCTGCGTGTAGCAGTGTCTAGAAGATAGAAGACACAGGTTTTTTTTCAATCAGCAATGTGATTTTTTCTTTTTCCTTCTTCTTTTTTTTTTTTTTTTGGTGGTGGGGTTGTGCGGGAGGGGTGGAGGTTCTCACTAAAAGGTCTTTTATCCAAGTTGGAGACTGAGTTTGAGCCCCTTATGTGTATTGTTGATAAGATTCCTAAAGGAAATTTTTGGCTAAGCCTTTACCTAAGAATTTCAAAGACATCTTCTTTCTAGGATCCTCCCTTATTCTTCTGTTGGTGATACGGTTCGTTGCCTCCATGAGTTGAAGTTTTTTGTTGGCCGGCCAAACCAACAAAGATTATTACCATGGATAACTTACAGCATAAAACTACAGTGCCTGCTATGCTCCCCCTTTTGTTTGTTGTTGCAAAGAATGAGAACCCATTGATCATATTTTTGCGAGACGTGACTATGCAAGCAATGGTCCCATTCTATGGATTGTTCAGGATCTTCCAGTTCCACTAGAAGATTTGCTACTTTGCTTAATGAGGAACAACTTCATTCCAAAATGAGGAAAGTTCTTATTAAAGAACAAAGAAGACTATTGGTTCTATGCTAGTTACAAACTATTTGCATTTTTTTCTCTCCATTATATTGTAACTTCATTCAAATAATGGGCCTCTATGTGATTTTGGAATTTGAAGAAGATCAATCGAAAGAAGCATCAAAAGAACGAACAACATCAAAGAAGGGCTACAGATATAAGAATCTAATCACATACACATTCATAATAGGAAAAAAAAATGAAGAAAAATAACACATACCCAATAAAGCACAACCATTAAAACCAAAGACTCTAATATCATACCCATACATCATAGAAAAAATGAAGAAGAATAACAAATACCCCATTACAACACGAAGTCGAAAGAAGAATAAAATGGTGAGTACAATCCAAAAACAGCTACCCCATTATACCTTTGGGTCCTAAAGTGACGGAGACAGCATCAGCAAGCTTATCAATTCCAGCTTGCAGTGACTTTCTGCAATCCGTATCGAAAGAAATCTTCTTGGGGCCTGCTCTGATGGTGAAAATCTTACCGAGCTGTGAATGTCTTCTCGATGATTTCAAGACCCTTTTCGTTTCACTGCGATTCTGAAACAGAACTCAAGGATTGTAGTTTGCTACTGAGTAGATGAATGCAACAGACCCTTTTGAAATGAAATCAAAGAAGAAGAAGAAGAAGACGACTTACTGTGGAGAAAAGGTTCTGGGGTGAGAAGAAGGTGGGAGAAAAGCTGGTTGTCATTTCCTTGCTCTGTTTGAATGTTTCGAGAGACAGAGAGAGAGAGAGAGAGGAAGATTTAAGAAGGGCTGATGAGTCAAGCTCGGGCTGAGTCAAACCGGGTCGAGCTCGAGTCGGCTCAACTCGTTGTAGCCCTAGTTAGGAATGAAAATGGGTTGCGCTTGGCTTGGGTGAGAAGGGTTGTGCTTGGGTGAGGTTCATTGTGTACGCAGACCTAGATTCATATCTAACTTTGGCTTTCATGTGGGGTTGCGAAACGATACGATTACAGGTCTGAACCATATTGAATTCGGGTTTGGACCCATTTCTAAATAATGGTTTCGATTTTGATTCGAAACCTGTTTTGTTGGTTCCAGACTCAGTTACGATAGAAAATTATGGATCCAGTCTATTTAAAGGATTGGAATCTAATTGCCAAAACCAGTTCTAAACTTCTCTTCAATTTTCTTTTTCTTAATATAAGTATATCATTACTTATATCAGTGCATCAAGTCTACTGAATCCAGTAAAATAGTTAATTTTCAAGTATTATTTACAATATTAAAAACCTATATGCCGGGTCCTGAGTTCACGGGCCTGAACCTATATAGATCTAAAATCGGATCCGATTATCAATTGAAATTTAAATTGGGTTTCAGATCCGAACCCACTTATAAATCATAACCTAAAATAAATTTGAGGCCTGAATTTTTTGGATCAAAACTTTCAAGTAACGGGAGAATCAAATATCTGTTTGCGTTTGCATCCCTGCTCTCATATTATGGGTCGTAAAGTCCTGATTCGCCAACATGAGACTATTAAAGGCCTGGACTTGGGCCCAAATCAATGCCAAATTATTTAAATATCGATATAATATACTTCTTTCTAGAATAAATAATTATTGACATGAGATGGCTGAGGGTGGTTCTAAATGCACCCACCCTTTTTGCTGAAGGCACCCACCTCCCCTTATGAACAGTGATTTCAATCACTGTTCATAAGGGGAGGTGGGTGCCTTCAGCACTTCATGGGGTGCATTTAGAATCACCCGATGGCTGATCCGATCAGACTCCTTCCTTTTGTGCAGCGTGTGTGAGAACTGAGAAAGGGAGATGGCGAAGAGGGAAGAAGAGTCAATGGAGAAGGCTTGTATGAAAGGAGTGAAGTATTTGTGGGAGAGTGGAGTGAGCAGGGTTCCAGAAAAGTACATATTTCCAGCTTCTGATAGACCCAGTACAAATAGATTGTCAATGTCAACAGGCACCACCATAAGCTTACCCATCATAGATCTTTCTCTTTTACAAACTTCTAACAGGATTCAAGGCCTTGAATCCATAGCAAAAGCTTGTGAAGAGCATGGCTTCTTTCAGGTAAAAAAAAAAAAATCTTCTCCAAGCTTCTTCTTTTTCTTTTACAAGATTAAATTAGTGAAGAGTAAAATACAGCAAGACTATGAATTGCATGTTCTGAGGGGCACACTTTTTTTCATGGAAAAGAAAATTTCATTCTTCCATTTTTTTTTCCTTGGTTAATTTCCAAGATTTTCATTTTTGAAATTTAAAGTCATTTTAATTTTATTTTAATTGGTAGTCTCAAAAAAAGAGTAGGAATTGAAGAACAGGAAAATATGGTTCATGAATTGGTGGGGCCAACAAGAGTGTAGAAAATTAGAAGGTTGGCATTAGGCTTTTTCCCATATTTTTTTTTAAATTTGATTCAGATCATGAATTGGGGGCCACAAGAATGCAGAACATTAGAAAAATAAGATTAGGCTGTTTTTGCATTATTCTTAATATCCACTATGATCGGCTTGAATTATGAATTGGAACCCACAAAACAGAAAAGGGTTTTTTTTTTTTTTTTTTTTTTTTTTTTTTTTAAGGGGTAGAGGTGTGAAAAAAATTAGACAAAAATTGAACCTCTACCCATCATTTTTCACCCATGTATGTAAATTTTGTTAAATAAACTGACATTTGCTTAATTTTTTCACATGATAACTGTTACATAAAAGTTTCTCAAATGTTTTGATTTATACTTTCCTCATATGTTTTATTTGGATGTGCTTATTGAATAATAACATAAAAGTTCTAGCTGGAACATATTAATGAGTTAATCACTTCTGACTTAATTTTTTGATATGATATTAGTTTGATTCTAAAGTGTTACCCAACCTTGATGGTTACAGGTGATAAACCATGGTGTTCCTTGTGATGTTATACATGACATGATTGATGTAAGTCGACAATTTTTCGAACTTCCTTTGGAGGAAAGAGCAAAGTACATGTCAGGGGACATGTCTGCACCTGTTAGATATGGAACCAGCTCTAACCAAAACAAAGATGATTCTTTCTGTTGGAGGGATTTCCTTAAGCTAAATTGTCAACCGCTGGAGAATCTCGTTCCTCACTGGCCTTCTTCTCCTGGCTACTTCAGGTAAGAAATCCACTTCATGGATGATAAAGGTTTTAAAACTCATAAACTCGAGACTGGCTAAATCATCTCAACTTTGTGAATATTGAGTCAAGGGGGACTTTAGTTAAAGGCTTAGCTTGTTCATGTATGTATGGCACTTTACTAGATTAGCAAACGTCAAGCAAAACCTCCTTTTTTCAGACAAAGGCTCACATAGCACTTTAATTCAAAATTCCCTCCATCTTAAAAAGAAATAATTCAAAAAGCAACTTCTTTTCTCCACTAAAAAATAAAAAAGCTCCACTTTTCTATTAAAAAAGTCAAAAAGATTACATACCAAACAATTAAAAATAAAATACCATCGTAACCCCATTATATTTTGTTCTCTCTTGATTTGATGCTTTATTACACTTTATTTTACATGTAAAATTACCAAACGGGCCCTGTGTGACCACTTTTCCATGGAAAAAGGGTGGAAAGTAGAATGCTTTTTAGTATCATATTAAAGCAAATATTGGGTGGGGGACTTGGTTTTCCGTGGAATGCAAAAAGGCTTCTCTGCGGATTCGGCTTTCTGTAGAACTACGCAAACGTGACGCACAGCTTAGTTTAGTCATCAAGTTTACCCATCTAGTATTTTGAGAAGGTTTCAACCACATAAAGTGGGGATATCAAACTATGTTTTGAAGTCCAGGGTTTTTATTTAAGGGTTTGTCTGTTTCATGTTATTGAAATTCTACGAATTCTATTTCTAAAAGTTGTTAAAATTGAAGAAACAAAATCATATATCCAAAAGCGACTGTCAAATAATCTCTCTTTTAATGGAAAAAAAATCTACAAGAGATGGAAAATCAATGTCCAAATTATCACCCCCAGTAATTCAAATCTTAGGAAAGTCAAGGCCCCATCAGCATCTCCACCTTACAACCCACGCCTCACCTCTTTAATAATACTATTGGATCTAATTTGACCATGAATTCCTAGTATTCAATTTCATCTAATCAAATAGGCCATAAGAGTTTGGATACAAGCAATTTCTAGTTAGAACTTAATATGTTGTTATGAAGAGGACCCCTTCACAATGTGTAAATCAAAGACGCACGAAAATAAATGATAGTTAAAATGCCAAAACATAATCATAAATCTAAAAAACACACTAACATAAAGTTTTACATGAAAAATCTTCAATCTGAAGGGAAAATCACATGACATCACCAATAGAATTAACTATGAAGATAAAAGAGTATAATGTTCTCAGAGCCCAAGGTGTTATATCAAATAAGGAAGATACAAAGTTACCTCTTTTATGCCTACTCGAAACGCACTTTCCTAACACAAATCACTCTTAAACTTGTTTACTTCTGTTGGAAATAGGTGGGCCTCGTGGATGCGATTTCAAAACTTTTGACCCACTTGACTTAGGGATCAAACGCCCATAAGGCCATTAACCATATTCAGGATGCAATCCCTCATACTCATATACCATGTACAACAATAATACAAGCAACACCATGCAAAATAATCTACAATAGATAGAGAAGCAGATTATACATTTGCTGCCCGGTTGTGCTCTAATGGAGAAGGAAACTACTTTCTTTGTACGCAACTTTAGATCTCCAAGACCCCTTAGTCTTCCACGCTATGACTCGTACCAGATCTCTTCTCTAAAGGAGATGGGTGAGATCTCCTAAAGAAAACAACTAGAAACTCTAAAGGAAACCAGAAGAGAACTAGAAGAGAAAGAGAGGTATGTGCAACTCTTGCACAAAAGGGGCTGAACGTGAATTCCAAGGTTGTAGACGTCCCAGCCCCTTTCTTACTCCTTTTATAGCATTAAGCAACCTCCTTCTCTTGTACTAATTGAAATAGAAGTCTTACTTCCACACAAAATAGTAACCTTACTATTACCACTATTAGAAGTCTCACTTCAAATAGAAATAGTAACTTTCTAATTCCTTCATCTTAGAGTTCTAGTAGGATTAGTATTTTTCTAATAATTTGGGCTAACGTGGGGACCACTAGGGATTCCATAGAAAGCTGGCTCCAACTAGGACACCGCGACCCCACATCTCATGTGCAATCCGGGCCCACAGTTAATTGCAAATAACACCACTATATAAATGCAATTGCACTCTAGTCTTAGGAATAACTTACAATGAAGACCCTAAACTTCCCGATTACCACAATTAAGCCCCTCTATCAATATCCATGGATTAACTGGACTAAAACTGTCCCACCAATTTAAATCCACATCTTATTATCCTTGAGACCCAATTAATCACAGTGATCATCAGTACCATCCAATTAACTCTTAATCGAGATGGGTGCGCACTTACTAATGATAAATTCATTAATTGGCACAAGGGGATAATATAGATAGATTCCATCTTGACCATTGGATGTTCCCACAGTCCTACTACCACGTACCCAAGACACCGAGGTGTTGACCTACAGTTGGCCTCACTCATTGGTGACTCAAAGCAAATGAATAGATAGAAACTTGAGTTTATCAATGTCTCAGGATTGAGAGCCTATTGCTAGGGAATTATGAGAGCAAACCTTAAACTCGAGACAGTATTCCATAAGGTGCTTCTCATGGTCCTTCAATACATCCAATGTACCAGCACCGTGATCCAGAGTCTTACATTCTGATGATCGAGACAAATCACACTATCTCTTAGTGATCAAAACGATGCAACCTTATCAGATGAGATGCCCAGTCTCATCACCGGTTGTGAAGATGTTTAAGTATTAGATTTGTGACAAATGTCTCCCGTGTGTGGATCTCATCCATACATATATATCACATCTAATATACTAATGGGACCCAGTTCATCTCATGAACCATTTATGTCATATGTATTAGTCATGTGTATTAAGTAGTAAAACACCATTCATCTCATGAAAGGAAAGCATGATATTATTGATAAATAAAGAAATTAATCAATTTATTACATCATCTGATGAATTGAGTCCATACAATCTAACAACTTCAACGATGATCATGACGGTTGTTGAGGAAAGAGGACTGTCTTCAACTTGAGCAGCAAGAAACCCAAAAACCTTGCTCTCCTTTTTCTCTTTCTCAAACTTGAGAAGGAATGATCTTTCTCTTCTAATTTTTACACTCACTCATTCGGTTCATCTTTCTTTTTTCAATGATTTATTTCATTTTATTTTTCACTCAAAAACCAAAGTTATAGGGAGACAATTGACGTGTTAAATCAGCAGTTGTTTTCCTGAGTTTGATATAGCTTGTTCTATGACATTTATAGTTATTTCTACATTTTCAATTGTCATGCTATAAAGTTGTGACATTGCAACAGATGGGTAATGGTATTATGATGTTGTACAAGTGCATTGCAAAGCCATGAATTTGGAATGGAAAGATCATGTTAGCTTTTGGATTAGTTCAGCTGATGTGTAAAGCTACATGGGTTGGCTACCATGGCCCTTCAAGCTCAACGTTGGAGCATCAATGTGGAGCTTGGACTTGGATACATCAATCAATCAATCATAAATTCGAAAGGTTGCTGATATTTAGGATTATAATACATTCTTATAAGATTTGATAAGATCATGGATAAGATAAGATTCATCTGAATTTATCCTATTTTATTTTTTGTCTCATAATTCTATTCATTATAATCAATAAATATCCATATAATTCTCCATGAACCAGGACAAAATCAAATTTATGAAAATATAGTCTCTAAAACTTGCAAACAGAACAACCTTTTTTCCCCATCAATAAATTAACTACAGATGTATGCATTTACTTGTGTTCAACAGGCAAAAGACAAAAGCTTATGCAGAGCAAATGAAGTCTTTGTTCATGATGCTTATCAAAGCCACCATTGAGAGCTTGGGACCTGTAATAATGGATGATTTTCTTCGAAGAGAATTTGAAGAAGGGAGCCAACTAATGGTTATCAACTGCTACCCTCCATGCCCCCAACCAGAGCTCACACTGGGCTCTCCTCCTCACACTGACTATGGCTTCCTCACTCTTCTACTCCAGGACGGCATCCCAGGTCTCCAAATCCAGTTTCTTGGGGAATGGGTCACTGTAGAGCCCATCCTCAATGCATTTGTTGTCAACATCGGTGATTTTCTTGAGGTTGGTAAATTGATCACCATCATCATAACCATCCTGTCTCACACATCTTCAAATTACTGCTTTAAAATTTTGGATATATGGATGCAACTTGGGTGGCTAGTTCTTTGTAGATCCAAACTTGACCTGAATTCTAGAAATGAGAACCAAACCTGGCTTGACCGGTCCTAAACCACATTGACCCACCATGAACTTCCCATGGATTTGAGAAGATCCTGACTTGACTTGACCTGTGTTATCCTAGTTATATTACATTTTTAAAATGAGAAATGCTTTGTGTGCTGGCGTCAGTTAACAATCTGATTAACTAGTGTGGGGTCCATTTATTGTTTGATCTAACCTGCTCATATTGGGATTTTGCTTTTCACTGTGCAATTCGGGTTTTGACTGTGCAATTCGGGTTATGTTATGTTATTTTCTCTTGATAAATTAGGCCTTGTTACAGTTCTAAAACTCAGTTAGAGCCATTCACACTAAAGAAAGCCACTCCAAAAGTCCCCAATTGACTCAGCCTGATAGTTTTTGAGGGTGAATTTCGTTGTCTTTTGAACTATGGGTGTCGAGGAGAAGGAAGTGCCAAATCATCGTGGTGGTTTAGGGAGGGGTTTGGAGGTCTATGCATAATTAGATTATTAGACATGTATTTTGAAGTTCCAAAGATCTTGGGTTGCTGAGTTACTAAAAACACAGTTGCACATAGGGCTGAATGAAAAGTAGAACTCACAACCCCAACCCCAAATGAAATGAATAAGGCTTCAATGATGATGAGGAATCAACCATGAAACATATAGAAAAGATGATCGTCCACTCTTCGTTTTTTCTTCTCACAAGTCAATCAGCGAGGATTGATCCCTTATCTTCCCTGTAGAAATGGAGATCCCTTACGAATGTTGACTAATTAATACTTCTGTCCTCAGTATTCAAATCATGTAAACAATGCTGCTTTTAATCTTGAAATAAAAATCCAATTCTTGAAATGATCAGATAATGATATTATTATTGTTGTTGGTTGGGGGGGGGGGGGGGGGGGGGGGGGGGGGGGGTGTGAAACTTTCTGATTGAATAAGTTGACCCATATATCGGCCCTCAATATTTACTAGGGCTTCATCAGTTGAACCCAGACTTTGGAGCTCATTGGGCCCTCAGCTTCTCTTGGTCTTGTTGTATATACCCATGTTGGTATTGACTTTAGATAGATGGTATAATGTCTATAAAAGATATGATTAACCTAATAAAGGGAATCATGGTCGGTAAACTTTCCATGGATGTATATTGATCTTGTATATACAGAGGGGTCCTCCAAAGGAGACAACCACCAAATATCTTCTTCTTTCTCTAGTTTCTACTTGCTCTTTATATTGATACTCAAGCCAACTCTTGTTTAGTTTGTGGGTGGTTTGGTTTCATATGAAAATTTGGCATCATTCAAACATGTTTAATTAACTTTAGAAAGTTTTAAAAAAGTTTCCATTTCATAAAATGACTTTCAGAATATTTCAATTGAAATACCTAAAAGTCTCACTTTTTTGTTCCATGTGTTTCAACAAATTACATTAGATCAAACCTCTAAAATAAATGATTGTTGATCTAATTATTTACTGGCAGATATTCAGCAATGGAAGGTACAAGAGTGTGTTGCACAGGGTTCTTGTTAACTCTTCCCAAACTCGCATATCAGTTGCTTCATTGCACAGTCTTCCTATCAACAATGTGGTTTGTGCTTCACCAGAACTCATCAACGAAGGGAATCCAAAGCGCTATAAAGGTACAAATTTTTCTACTTATCTAAAGCATTTGTCATCTTGTGAGCTTAAGAAAAATAACTTTCTTGAATCTATAAAATTGACTTGAAGTCAAAATTTCTACTTCATTGACAATCACATTTGTAATATTCTAATTACGTTGGAAGAAGACATCACCTGCTACTAGATATTAAAGATTACTTGTTCTTAAGTGTATAAGTAATTTCTTTCCCAGAACATTGTGCATTTCTTCATTTATTTTTGCTGCAGAAAGAGCTAATGGTAAATTAGCCGTTATGTGGATTGATTCTAGGGCCCCTTAGATGATAGGAAAATGACTTACCATCTCCTTAAGCACAAGTTTGACAGATATTATTCATTTCAATGGAGTTTATTTACTTTTATTTATTTTTGTTACTAGAGTGCCTAACTGCCTCATCATTTCTTATTACGGATTTTATAATGCATGATAAATGAAGTACTATCTCTATATTGAAGTAGTCCCAAACTTGCTTCAATACCTTAAGTTTAGTTGTGGAGTTTGCACCGTTGTACAAGTAAGCAATCTGAAACCCATTGTTATTGATTTTCTAAATATGATCAAGGCCATTAATCAAAGGTATGCCACTCCATGCGTTAATCCAATCCATCGATTTGTTAAATCATGGCACGAGGCCTGATCTCTAACAGCCTTTTCTTGTTTCAGTGACTGAATTAGTACAAATCCAATCATTCGATTTGTTGCAAATCTATATTTGTGATTATATTGTGGTATCAAAGCCATTGTTCTGTTTTATGCATTCAACGAACATGACATTCACATCGAACTTGATTCTCCATGTGTAACCGTTTATGATTTATATGATCTATAATCAAGGTGACTTATGTTTGAAAACATGTACCAATTTGAATTTGTTACTTGTTACATGTTTAGAAGTAATGGATATTAGCAAGCTATTATCCATGTGTAGCCATTTATGATTTATATGATCTATAATCAAGGTGACTTATGTTTGAAAACATGTACCAATTTGAATTTGTTACTTGTTACATGTTTAGATGTAATGGATATTAGCAAGCTATATGAATTATTTTGCTAATTCTAATTTGGGTCTTGATGTTTGGTTTGATTCTATTGTTTATTAATATACAAGTCTTTTGACTTGAGCTTGAACAAGTACGGTGGTTCATATGAAACCAAAAAGTAGATATTTACCCTATGTGGTTCCAGTCTAATATTTATTCATACTATTTGCATATCCTCACATGAATTTCAAACCAGTTACTTCTGTTCATTGGGCTCTATCATAGTGCAATTTTTGTATCAAACCATTCACAACTTTATGTCTTCATGGTTTGTTAGGGATTGGTCTAAGGACCAATTTAAGTAACACCAAAACTTATTTGCACCATAAAAGCTTTGTTTGTATTTTCTTAAGAATTGTTTTAACACTAAATATCAAGCCTAATTCTGATCTATGATTATTTCTAGTGGGTATAATTATTTAGTAGTTCTGGAATACAGTATCAATTAGAAAATGATAGATATAGTTGCTATTAGCAGCATAAGTCCAATTTAGTTATTGGGCCTGTACACATGCATATAGATCTGGTTTTGATATGTTGTGATGGGCTACGGTGGAATGGGTGTGATGGACCCACCTTGGGCTCACCTAGGGCCATGACAACCATTGTGGAGTTGGGGGATGGAAAGATCTCAAAGAGACCTATGAGTGTGCTAAATATCGACCCCATTAGTTCATCCCAACCCCTTGATCTCTGTCCCTTAACTTTATTAGTTCTAGACTGTTAGATTGTATGTACTCAATCCATCAGATGATATAATAAATTGATTAATTTCTTTATTTATCAATAACATCATGCTTTCCTTTCATGAGATGAATGGTGTTTTTATTACTTATTGCACATGACCAATATATATGATATGATGATTCATGAGTTGAACCGGGTTCCATTAGTAAATATCTTTGTTGAAGTGAGACTTCTATAGCAATTAGAAAAGAGAAAGTTGCTGATTATTATGGAAGTAGAACTTCTAGTTAATTAGTAAGAAGATGAGTTACAAAAGTTATAAAAATGAGACAAAAGGGGGCTGGACGTCCACCCTTGGAATTCTAGCCCAGCCCCCTCTTTTGTGCAATAGTTGCACACTTCTGTCTCCTCTCTTTCTCTTCTAGTTCCTAGGAGTTTCTAGTAAAGTTTTCTCTTAAAGTTTCCATCATCTTTCTTGAGAAAAGATATCTGATAGCGGATTATAGCGTGGAAGACAACAAGATCTTGAAGATCCCAAATTGTTTCAAGAAGAGTTCTTGATCAAGTTGTTTGTCTTTTTCACCATTAGAGCACTATCGGGATCCAAATGTATAATCTGCTTATCTACTTGTTGTGGATTATTTTATTGCAAGGTACTGCTGGTTTTCTATCTTTTAGATAGGTTATATTGCTGTACATGATTGATGAGACTAAGGGATTGCATTCTGGATATGGTTTATGGCTTTATAGGTACTTAACCCCTGAGTCAAGTGGGTAAAAAGTTTTTGAAAATCTGTCCACGAGGCCCACTACTTTATTAGTTCTAGAAAGCATCATCTCTTTTCTTATTTCAATCCAACAGTGACAAACTGTTGGATGAGTGTCAAGTTTGTCAATTCATGGGGGTGGTGTGCATTTAGGGAGGAGAACTTGATCATAGGTTGGCCCATTCATTACACTTCACCTCATTATAAGTTCATCACGCTAGATTATTTGTTGGTTTATAAGAATGCAAATACGTGGGACTGTGGCATTGTGCACACAAATGTTGCACTTGCTGACCATTTGTTGATGGTACTCTACAGGCAATCTAAAAGGCAGAGTGCCAGTCTAAGGTGCACACAAAAGTGATTTGATACAGATGTTTTTGAAATTTAGACCGTTTGGATGGTGCCCATCACATGTCTATTGCAACCAGACATCAGATGCTTTTCATCTATTTCATATGGGCTGAAAAATGGTGCTTTTTGACACAGATGATAGTCTCTGAAGCGGACAGACCCAGGTTGCTATAGTATATTTCTGCCAGTCCATTTTTTCATTTTTTTTCTTTTAAAATCCGTAGTCCTAAATGATGATCCAAACCGTTTAAAATCTTTATTATCCTAAGAACGTGTAGGTGGACCAATTTGAACGGTAGATTCCTCAGGAATCTCGAGATATTTGTAAACAACATTGTGACCATTAGATCTACCTTTTTTTTTATCTTATGTGGGACGCTCTATCAAGATCTGAACCCTTGATCCTCTTTGGAATGCAAAGAATGACTATTGGGTCAAATCTCAGCCCTCCATTCATTTTGAATCTGCAGAAATTATTGAGATGCTATAAACCGCTGACTTGCTATTGTGTAAAAGTGATTGGGTTTCAATGATGTACAAGCAGTCCGGTTTTCCTCCTTTTCTTTTAATTGTAGGACCATTAATGTAAATCCAAACCACTTATCCTCTTTAGAAATGTAAGAACAGTCATTATACCAAATTTGGGCCATTGATCATTTATAAATCTCTAGTTATTTGTGAAAAAATGGACCCTTACACCTAAGTTTTTGGACTTTGTGGGGCCCTAAATTAAGATCCAGACGATCAATCCTCTTAAGAAGCCTAAGAATAGTACTAATATCAAATGTCAGCTCTTAACTCCTTATGGATCTTGAGTTATTCATGAGAAACCATGGAACAACATTGATCCTCTTTGTGTCTCAATGGCTGGGTTTGCATGTGATGATAGGTTGTTCGGTTTCTTCTCATTTTTCTCAATTATTGGGCCTAAACAAGTAATCCAAACCGTTGAATCGCTTTAGAATGTTTAACACAGCCATGAAGTCAAATGGCAGTCTTTGACGCTGCACCATTATTGAGATATTTGTGACAAAATATGAGCCATTAAATATGAGTTCTTGATTTACGTGGGTCCCTTTATCAAGATTCAAATCGTTGAACCTCTTTTGAATGCTTAAAAAGCCTAGGAGCCCAAATTTTAGCCCTTGATTCATTATATTTCTTGAGAAATTTGTGAAGAATTTGAACAGTCGAATTAATAAAATGTCTATTTCAAACGTTTATTTATTTTATCAAACGGTCTATTTATAAAATATCTATTCCACATAGATCCACTCTACACATATCTATTTATACAAATAAGATCTGTCATACAAGCCCTAAAGCAGTAAATATGAGTTTCTCAGCCACTGGGTATAGACAGCAATGTCAATAATAGGAGATTCCTGGGTTATGCATATGCTACAGTCGATATGCTTAGGTTAAGAGTTCTACCATTACAAAATAATGGAATAAAATGGGTGCTTATGCTAGAAGGCTAGTCAATCTAATTCTTTTACTCTTTGCTACTTCATTCAAACATATATTAATTTAAACCCATTACTAAGATGGAATATATGCAAAGTACACTAACTTGTTGAAACATATGCAAAATAAGGTTGATTTGGAGCCCTCTTCTAGGTTAATAATTCATGACATGATTTTATGCAGGTGAAAGTAGATGAACAGGTGCGTGTTGATCATTCATATAATTGTTAAAAAAATAAAATAAATAAAAATAATTATCAAAATAAATATAACCTTAATATTAATTTATAGTATTGTAGCAAAAAATGAATCATAATAGCAATGTAGACAAGATATAGAGTATCTTCACAAAATGCATGTCAACTTTATGAAAGAAAAAATCGAAATAGCATGGAATACAGACTATTATAATATAATATATGAAAGCGACTGATACCAATTGAGAAATCAGCCAAATTAATTTTGAGTACGGAATTGATTTTGACCCGTTTAAATCTTCCAATCCTTGATTATTCCGTGTCCCCTCATCTCCTCTCAACCATTTCTATGGAAACCGTAACTCCTCTTTATATTCCTCATTCGACCCTTTTAATTAATTTCTTCCCAATCGTGCCTAACTCTTCCTAAATACCCATCTTTCCAAAATGCTGTTGACTCCCACCACCCTACTTTTCCAAACAATCCCTCTTCCTCTTGAAGATAAATCTTCCAAAATGCTCTTGAAGGTAGACCTGTCTCCGGCGTAAGGTAGAAGGGGCTGTTGTGGCCCGAGTTGTAGGAACTAACACGATATGGATGTTTTTTTTTTCTAAATATACATACAACTATCTTTGAAATGGGAACCATTTTGATGATTTTTAGCTTGAAGTTCTGAATATTTTTTGTAGGATGGATGGAATATTCTGTATGCGATTACAAGCTCACACAATAGCAGCAATAAACTAATCTCATGGCTTTTTTTAAAGAAATCTCATAGCTTATATATATATAATGTGTACCCATTTTGATGATTCTCAGCTAGAAACTCTGAATATTTTTGGCAAAGCAAATGGGAAATTCCATATGTGATTACAAGTTCACACATAGCAGCAATAAACTAATATCACACAGTACCAACAATAAATTTATCATTAAGATTATATTAATTTAATATTATATTTGATAATGATATATGTAACAATGACCCTTACGCGCAGTACTAGAAAATCAACTTTTGGCGCTGAAAAAGCGTGCGACCGCCAAAAAGTGGCTTTAGCGACCGCCAAAAACCATTGTGGCGGTCGCTAAAGCCCTCATTATATAACAGCCGAGCCCCTCTTTTTTTCTCCTTCCCACTCGTTTTTTCCTCTCCCGCGCCCAAACCCTGCCCCTCCCGCGCCAAACCCTGTTCTCCCGCCACACCTGCCACGCCATCGCCGGAGCCGCCGCCGTTTCTCCGTCTCCGTCTCCGTCTCGGTCTCCCTCTCCCTCTCCCTCTCTCTCTGGCTCTGCACTATTCTCTCTGGCTCTGCACTGTTCTCTTCGTCTCCGTCTCCGTCTCGGTCTCTCTCTCCCTCCCTGCGCCGGATTCGCCACCGGTTCTCTCTCTCTCTCTCCCTCCCTCCCTCCCTCTTCCTCTCGCTCTGCACTGTGCCCTGCCACGCGCCGGAGACGCCACAGGTTCTCTCTCTCTCCCTCCCTGCGCCGGAGCCGCCGAAACCCATAGCTCGCACCAATCAATCTTACTACAGCTGCTGGTAATTTTTTTTCCTTTTGATTTATTTGTTGTTGTTAAAATATATTTATTGTGGAGTTGGAATGAATTTTGATCTGATTGTGGATCTGATTTTCAATTTATATTGATTCCTCTGCTGGTAGCTCATCTTCTCTGATTTTTTTTTTTTTTTTTGCTGTAAACTGTTCCTTGCTGGGTCCAAGAAGGCTTTTGTTTTACCCAAAATGAAATGAATCTAAAATTTTTTTAAGAATCACATGTAGTACTTGACTGCATTTTAGTGATCTGAATGTGGCTAGTGTGGTACTGTTAACAACTTAAAAACTCTTTTATGTTTTAATCATAACTGGGAGACTAATGGCACTACCAAGTCATGGTTTCAATATACCTATGGTGAAACTAGCATCAATTTTTCACCCCACTTGATATAATGCTAAACTAAAGCCATGGGTTATGTTCGTCTGAATGAAATGACTATGACATACTCCTAATCCATGTCAAGCACTTCCCACCCCTCGTCCCCCCACATGAGGAGATTGCATCCAGGTAGGCCCCACACGGAGGAGAGAACAAAACTCCTATCATCCGGGCCCCATCAGACCCTCTCTCACTGTATTCCTTTAACCAACTTGATGGAGGAATCACCCAAAGTCCCAAACTGTGAAAAAGAAAAAAAAAGAAGAGAAAAAGATGAAGACATGGGAGATGACAAATGACACAAGTTAAGAGGGGTAGAGAGGAGGATATGAGCTTTTTAACGTAGTGGATGAGGACATTTCCTTAAAAAAGGAAAAGTAGCTTTTGGTGCCCCCAACAACTCCTGACAAAGTAAAACACTGAATTGTGCTGTGATGAAGGCCAGATTTGGAAAGTAGATGGTTGTCTCTTGGGTGGGGTCCATTAAATTCCTTAGCCAAGGAGATGGGACAGCCACGCAGCAATGGGATGGGAAAGTTGAAGCATAAAAATGCCTCCTTTCTTTTTACTTGTATTGGAGTCTACTATTCATTTCCCATCAATTCTTGCACACCCCCACTAGTTTCTCTTCTTATCTGCTCATTGGAGAAAATATGAAAAGGCACACAAAAGACTTGGTTGTGGACTTTCTCTTCTTCTTCCTTTATTTCTTTCTTTTCTCTCACATATGCTCAGCTTGACAGTGTGGTGGACCACACTATGTATTGATATAATGTTCCCCCCCACCCCCTTACTATATAAGTAGCTGTGTACATCACTCTACACTATTGATTTGTGCCATAGATTGGCCACAGTCTGAATATAAATAGATCGATCAATTAGATAACATTACTACTTAATTTATGGACAATACCTTGTATGATATAAGTCTTCACTGTCATTTTAAAAGGCATATTAAGGAAAGTGCTATCTTAATGAAGAAGACCCTGAATTGATAAGTAGGTGGAGTACAAGGCTATCTAATAATATATTATCTATGGCATGGTAGTTTGGTCTCAACCAAATAAACCTAAGTAGATGGAGTGAAGCTATCTAATAAAATACCATTGTAGTTCAATCTCAATCAAATAAGGATAAGGGGTGGACACTGCTATGGATAATTCTGAGTTCTTTGTTCGTTTTGGCCTTGTAATATGTGTTTTGTCCCTTTGTGCTATGGATTTGTTTACCTCTTTGTATTTTCTGTTGGTTGTTTGATGAATTGTGCAGTGAACCTATGAGTGTTTATATTAAAGTCTTTTCCTTTCTTTGTTTTGTTTTGGTAGACTTATCCAAATCCTTTGCATGTCCTTGCTGTTTCCCATCACGGTGGGCAATGTAGTAGCATTTGCAAAAGCTTACTAATCGCTTGCAAGTTAATTACCCTCAACATCCTAACTCCTTGATCATTGGCAGCCAAGCAGACACATTAGGAAAGCAATCTAAGCAATGGTCCACATAAAAAAAAGAGGCTTAGTCCAAAGATATTATACTATAGATTACTTTTCGCATATTGCTACAGTGGACAAAGTTCATAGCATCACCTATAGTCAAGATCTTACCATCATCTATAATCTATGGAACTTATCTTGGCTTGAACCACTCATCCAAACACTATGCCTTACCCCCACATCAACAGCACATTTGACACTGTAAGAGATATTTTACTTTTACATCTCTTATAGCTTCATTGGATTATATATTATTATGATGACCCCATATGTTTCACTAAGCACAGTGTCCAATATGTGACTTTCTGAGACTTTTTTTAATATATAATTCACCAAATGATGATTAAACAAGCGAGGGGCATGAGGTAGCTATGTCCATGGGCTTGACTTGCTTAGAATTTAAACTATGGGGGTGATGAGTGCCTATTGAAACTCAAGGATTTTTTTTTTTTTTTTTTGATCTGCTTTGTTTTTGTTTTAAAATCTCATCACTTCTTAAGTTTTCATAGCCTTTGCTTGACTGCCTCACAAGTCTCACCTGATGCATATACTATATAACATAGGGATGTTTTCTGGTCAATATTTGATTAGAATATGAGGGTGATGAGATTCCGACTCTTCCTTGGGGCTTGGACTAGTGATGGAACCACATGAGTTGAATATTGTGGGGCCTAGGGGTGATGTATTGGATATGACATGACATGCTTAAAGGGACACATATTTTGAATTGAAAGCAATTTAATTATAAAACCCATATTAAAAGTATAAAACCTAAAAAATCAATTAAGCAAATATATCTAAATAGAAAAATCCTGATATGTCTAGCATGTTTCTTTTGAGATTTGGGACGTAATGAGTTCAACATGTTGCTTTTTTTTTTTCTTTTTGTTTTCCGAATTATGAATGTTGATATATATTTGTTATAATTGATGTTTTGAACATTATTGTTGTGTTATATATTGTGTTCTTCACTTATTGTTTTATTCATTTGCATGCATTAGTGAAACTTAGACCCGTTCGAGAATTGTGTACGACATTAGTTCAGTAATCCTTGACGCGACGGACTTGGTCTTTGACTAGATTCGTTGCTCTTGTGATGTACATTCGAACTTTGTCGTATGCGATTCTTGAATTGTCCAGTTTGGACAGTTTGGGAATGCAATTATCCATCTTATACTCAATAGCTCATGTAAGTCCGATGTTAGATAGAGTTTCAGTTGATGTCCCATTGTTCTCTGGGTACATA
>QPKB01000007.1:18277211-18379623 GCA_003546025.1 Camphora micrantha | reverse complement strand
AGTGATGCAAAATGCAAAGCATATGATGAAATATATAATAGGTTGGGAACAAGAGAACGAGGGAAAGATATTTTTAAGGTTGCAAAAATAAGAGACAAGAAAAGTAGGGACTTAGATCATGTCAAATGTATTAAGAGGAATGACCAAAAAGTTCTAGTGGATAACAACGATATCAAAGAAAGGCTGAGGGAATATCTTAGCATACTTTTAAATGAAGATTATATAGGAGACATAAGATTAAAAGAAGATACTCTATTAGCATACTTTCTTTCGTAGAATTATGGTGGTAGAAGTAAGGAAAGTATTGAAACAAATAAATACAGGAAAAACTACGGGTTCAGATGACATCCCAATTGAGGCTTAGAAATGCATAGAAAAACTTGGGGAGATTTGGTTTAATAGACTATTTAATAAGATATTAATGATAGAGAAAATGTTGAATGAATAGAGAAACAATGTTGTAGTACCTATATATAAGAACAAGAGAAATATATAAAATTGTACCAATTATCATGAGATTAAACTTATGAATCATACTATGAAGCTATAGAAGATAGTAATAGAGCAAAAACTTAGACAGAAGACCAAGATATCTAAAAATCAATTTAGTTTTATACCATGGAGGTCAACGATGGAAGTTATTTTCTCACTTAGCCAATAGAAAAATATCGAGCGAAAAAGAAAATTAAAATATGTATATGGTTTTCATCGATCTAGAAAAAGCCTACAATAAGGTACTGAGAGATTTAATTTGATGGGTTTTAAATAAAATGAATATTTTAATAGGTTATACTGAAATTATTAAAGACATGTATGAAGGAGTAGTAACTATTGGAAGTAGGTGGGCCTCGTGGATAGGTTTTAAAAACTTTTAACCCACTTGACATAGGGATCAACTATCCATAAGGCTACAAACCCAATTTAGGATCCAATCCTCAAACTCATCGACCATGATCAATAGAAAAACTATTTCTAAGATAGAAAATGATGGGTCAGGCCCAAGTGACTCAGTCCACAATGACGGGTCAGGCCCAAGTGACTCAGTCCACGATGGTGGGTCAGGCCTAAGTGACCCGAGTCCGTGATAAGTCCAGGTCCAAATCCACCTATTAAAGGCCGGGGTCCAGATCCGCGAAGTAATGAAGTCAGAGCAGCCGCGTCGTTCCTTTAACCTGCTTTTACCAGGTCCTGCGGAGGAGATCCTACCTGCCTCGTCTATTGAGGGCAGTTCGAAGACTCCGCCAGAATGGAGCGCCCGTTGCTAAAGAGTCGTCCCCATCTGTTTGGGAAAGACTATAAATCAAAGAGCCCAATCGGCATTGGGGGGCAAGTAATTTCTATCGGTATTTGCACATTTATTGTATTCTCTCGACCTGTAATCCCTACATCGGAGAAGTAAAATCATCAGTTTGGAGTGGACGTAGGTCACACTGACCGAACCACTATAAACTCTCTCTCTCCTTCAATTTTCACATTAATTACTCATTACTTACCCGGTGGTGCCCGAAAACACTTTTTGACATCATCAGTTTGGCGCCGTCTGTGGGAAACGAAGAAAATTTCCTTTTTTCGAAGCTATGGTGATCACCACAAGGTCAACAAGGCGACAAGATGGTAATCCCTTGCGGGAGGGCGAGGGTAATCCTACACCGACTAATCCTGCACCGAATACCCCTGCTCCCTCTCCTCAACAAATGCTGGAGACCATGCAGCAGCTGGTGGCCCAAAACCAGCAGATACTGCAACTCATTCTCGCACGGCAAGGAGGAGCACAATTCGGTACAGTACCACCGCAGGAAGTACCGCGCCTGGAGCATCCGGTTGCTCCACTCAGAGGAGCACCTCACCTGGGCGCCCATCCCCATGGTGCCCGGGGCCGAGGAGCGAACCAAGGCACCTGTCCTCATCCTCACCTGGGCACCCATCCCCATGGTGCTTAGGACCGAGGAGTACACCTGAGCGCCCATCCCCATGGCGCCCAGGGCGCCTCTGTTGGAGCTCTCCACGTCGCCCCACACGGAGTATTCCTGGTCGACCCTCAAGGTCGCGCCCATCATGAGGCGCCTCCACCCTCGGGTGGAGCCCCATCGGGAAGACCTCTAGGAGGGGCGAATCGCGGTGGACTTCCACCTCCTTCCCCTGTTTCTAACGATGAGGATCCTCATTTCCAGGAGTGGGGAAGTGAAAATCATAGCATAGAAGATGAGAGTTATTTCCCTGGTCCGTCCAGGGAACCCGGCAATCGCTGGGAGGAAAAGATCAAAGAAATGCAGGATCAACTGAGCGATGTCTTCAACTCCACAAGAGCCCAGGCACCAGAGACTGTAGATTATTTGGTCGGGCGAACGGATACACCGTTCAAGCCCGTCGTGGTGAACTACCCACTCCCTCAGAAGTTTAAGATGCCATCCGTGGAGACCTTTGATGGAACGAAGGATCCACTAGACCACCTAGAGACGTACAAAACCAAAATGCAGCTGCATAATATCCCTGACGAGATAATGTGCAGGGCGTTCCCAACTACATTGAAGGGTTCCGCTCGACAGTGGTTTGCCAATCTCCCCCAAGCATCCATAGCCACCTTTGGAGAGTTGAGCAAGTCTTTTGTCTCACACTTTATCGGTGGGCGCCGCCACCAAAAGCATGCCACACACCTGCTCAGCATAAAACAGGATAAACACGAGAGCCTCAGAAGCTACCTCACCCGTTTTAACGAGGATGTACTTCAGGTTGAAGAGCCCGACGACAAGGTCTCCATGACAGCTTTCCTGGGAGGCCTTCGCTCGTCAAGCTTCCTCTTTTCAGTGATGAAGCGCCCGCCAAAGAGCTTTCCAGAACTGCTGGCAAAAGCTCAGAAGTACATGAATGATGAAGACATCACAAGGGCCAGGCAAGGAGAGTCCTCCAGACCAGAGGGCAAGGGGAAGGAGCGGGACAGAGACGAAAAGAAGGAAACAAGCAACAAGAGAAGCATGACTGAGAGGGTAGCTGTCAGGGACCGACTCGGTCCTGCCCCGCAGAGAGACAGACAAGTGTTCACTCCTCTCAATGCCACTGTTGAGCACATCTTATTCCAAATACAAGATGACCCTGCCATAAAATGGCCTGGGAAGATGAAGTCTCCTCCGAACCGCCGGAACCCGACCAAATACTGTCGCTTCCATCGCCACCATGGCCATGACACCGATGACTGTTATGACCTCAAGCGACAGATTGAGGATCTCATTCAGCGTGGCCACCTGCGCCAGTATGTTGCTGGTAGGGGGCAAGCACTACCACCACCACCACCTCGCAATCTGGAGGACCAGCAACCAATCGGGGAGATCCGAACCATCTCCGGAGGACTGGCAGAATCGCTCTCGGCCATGAAGGCCCACGTCAGAAAGGCAAGGCATCCTGATGAGGCACGCCCGTCCAAGGCGCCTAGGCTGGGCACTAACGAAGTCATATCCTTTTCAGATAAGGATTTAGAAGGGATCCATCACCCCCATGATGACCCTTTGGTGCTCACAATGACCGTCGCCAATTTTCAGGTACACAGAATCTTGGTAGACAGTGGTAGCTCTGCAGATATCCTATTTGCAGAAGCTTATGATAAGCTGAAATTAGGCCGAGAGAGGCTGCAGCCTGTCAAATCCCCCCTCATCGGCTTTTCAGGAGAGAAAATGTATCCCTTAGGGGCAATCACACTTCCAATCACAGCCGTGGCGGCACCCCGAAGTTCCACTACAATGGTCAACTTCCTGGTGATAGATTGCCCCTCAGCCTATAACATCATACCGGGACGGCCTACTCTTAATGCATTAAGAGCCGTCCTCTCCACCTACCATCTCATCCTCCGCTTCCCAACCCCGAATGGAATCGGGGAGGTAAGTGGGGACCAAGTAGCAGCAAGAGAATGCTAAGTCTCCTCAATGAAAGCCAAGAAAACGCAGGAGGCGTTACAAGTTGAAGTCTTGGACCCGAGAGACGAGGCCACTACAGAGAGGGGAGAACCAGTTGAAGCGCTCACCCCTGTGGTCTTAAATGAAGACCTCCCTGATAGAAGAGTATACATTGACTCTTCTCTTCCTGAGGATCTGGTCCGCCGCTTGACCAACTTTCTGAAAGATAACATGGACATCTTCGCATGGTCACATGCGGATCTTGAAGGGATTGATCCCGAAGTCGCCACTCATCGCCTCAATGTCGACCTCCGCCACAAGCCTATCCGACAAAAGCTACGGGGCGCCTCCACTGAAAGGGCCCAAGCAATGGACAAGGAGGTCGGGAAGCTAATAGAGAATGGAGCTGTCAGGGAGGTAGCATACCCTGAATGGCTCTTGAATGTCGTGATGGTGAAAAAGGCGAATAGGAAGTGGCGCCTATGCGTCGACTTCACTGACCTTAACAAGGCATGTCCAAAGGACTGCTTCCCGTTGCCCAAGATTGATCTCCTCATCGATGCCACAACAGGACATGAACTCCTCTCCTTCAGGGATGCTTATTCTGGATACAACCAGATCAGCATGCATCCCCCAGATCAAGAGAAGACGTCGTTCATCACCCCGAAGGGGACCTATTGCTACAGGGTCATGCCTTTCGGGTTGAAAAATGCAGGTGCAACCTACCAACGCCTAGTGAACAAAATGTTTCACTCAAAGATTGGGCGGACCATGGAGGTTTATGTGGACGACATGTTGGTGAAGAGCCTCGCCGCCGCAGATCACATCGACCATCTCCAAGAAACTTTCAGTATTCTCAGGCTCTATCGCATGAAGTTGAATCCTAATAAGTGTGCCTTCGGCGTGGGGTCGGGGAAATTCTTGGGCTTCATGGTCAACCAGTGGGGAATAGAGGCAAACCCCGATAAAATCAAGGCTATACTGGACATGAGGTCGCCCACTTCCACCAAGGAGCTGCAACGCCTCAATGGAAGGGTTGCAGCACTTAACAGATTTGTTTCAAAGTCTGCAGACAAGTGTTTGCCTTTTTTCAAAATCCTCAGGAAAACTTTCGAGTGGGGACCCGAGGCTGAGGAGGCATTCCAGAAGCTTACAGCCTACTTGGCCGCTCCCCCTCTTTTTTCACATGCTACACCCGGCGAGGTGTTATATTTGTATCTCTCTGCTTCTCCCTCAGCAGTCAGTTCTGTCCTCATCAAAAATCATGATGGAGTGCAAAAGCCCATCTATTATGTAAGCAGAGCATACCGAGGGGCAGAGCCCAGATACTCAGAGTTGGAAAAACTGGCACTCGCCCTCATCTCGACGGCAAGGCGGCTGCGACATTATTTTCAGAGCCATACAATTGTTGTAGTTACTGATCAGCCTCTGAAGAGAATACTCAGAAAGCCGGACGTATCCGGGAGACTTGTCAAGTGGGCAGTAGAACTAGGCGAGTTCGATGTCCAGTACCAGCCAAGGGCCGCCATCAAAGCACAGGCCCTGGCCGACTTCGTAGCTAAATTTACATACTCTGTCGACCCCGGCGCCCAAGTCAATCTGCCACCTACCGAAGACATCCAAAGGGGCACCCAAGGCTCCCATCCTCTTCCACACTCCGAGGCCCCGGACACACAAGACCCCCTGGGCGCCCAGGAGGCCTCCCCCTCAGGCCTGGGCGCCCAGGGGACCTCCTCCTCAGGCGCCTAGAGCCCCCTGGGCGCCCAGGAGGCCTCCCCCTCAGACCTGGGCGCCCAGGGGACCTCCTCCTCAGGCGCCCAAAGCCCCCTGGGTGCCTAGGCTCTTTCGGGTACCCAGGGGACCTCCTCACCAAACACCAGAGACTCCTTGCGCGTTCAGCCTCATCCAGGCGATCAGATTCTCTCGCCACAGCCGCTTTGGAGACTATATGTTGATGGCTCGGCAACCAGTGAAGGAAGTGGAGCTGGCTTCATCCTAATCAGCCCTGATGGTACGCCCATTAAGTACGCAGTAAAACTCCACTTCATTGCCTCTAACAATGAAGCAGAATATGAGGCTCTCCTCTCTGGTCTTAGATTGGCGATAGAAATGGATGCCTTGTCCCTTGTTGCTTACAGTGATTCACAACTGGTGGTCAATCAGGTAAATGGTGAGTTCGAAGCAAAAGAGGAAAGAATGCAGGAGTACCTTGGCATGGTGAAAAGGTTGATCCCGCGTTTCCAATGCTTCCAGATCTGTCACATCCCTCTAGGGGAAAACATGGCAGCAGATACCCTCGCCAGGCTCGCCTCATCGTTGGAGGCCTCACCCGCCGAACCAACATTCATTGGGCACCAGTTGGAGCCAAGTAAGTTAGATGTAAGTACTACAAACATCAACTGTGCAACGGATAAGTCAAACTGGATGACCCCCATAAGGGCGTACCTCCAAGAAGGTATAGAGCCAGATGATCCCCTCAAGGCCAAAAAACTTAGGATGAGGGCTTCAAAGTTTACTCTCCTGCAAGACACGCTCTACAAAAAAGGTTATTGCTTACCTCTGTTGCGCTGCCTTTCACCTGAGGGAGCCGACTACGCCCTCCGTGAAATTCATGAAGGGATCTGCGGGAATCACTCTGGAGGGCTCTCCCTTGCCCACAAAGCACTAAGGCAAGGATTCTTTTGGCCTACCATGGTGAAGGACGCCAAAGAATTTTCCAAAAAATGCGACAAGTGTCAACGCTTCGCCACTGTGCCAAGGCAGCCACCGGAGGAGGTAACTTCAATTTTAAGCCCGTGGCCTTTCTCCCAATGGGGCATTGATATCTTGGGCCCCCTTCCATTGAGAAGAGGACAGTGCAAGTTTGTAGTCATCGCCATTGACTACTTCACAAAATGGGCGGAGGCAGAACCCTTAGCAAAAATAACAGACTCAAAGGTAAAAGACTTCGTCTGGAAAAACCTAGTCTGTCGCTTTGGGATACCTCACGCCATTGTTAGTGACAATGCCAAGCAGTTTGATAACAAACTCTTCAACACCTTCTGCTCCGACCTCCATATAAAGTAGCCTCATTCCAGTCCGGCACACCCACAAGCAAATGGGCAGGCAGAAGTCATGGTAAGAACGGTCCTTCGCAACCTAAAGACAAGGCTCGAAAGAGCGAAGGGTCTTTGGGTTGACGAGCTCCCAGGAGTGTTATGGGCCTATCGAACCATGCCGAGAACTCCCACTGGGGAAACCCCTTTCTCTCTCGCTTTCGGGACTGAGGCAGTCATCCCTGTCGAGATAGGTGTACACTCTTCAAGGGTCCATCTCCATGACCCTGTCACCAACAAGGAAGGACTCCGCATCAACCTCGATTTGATAGAGGAGGCAAGGGAGATGGCTATGGTCCGTAACGCGGAGTACAAACGGTGCATGGCAAAATACTACAACTCGAGGGTGAAGCCTCGTTCCTTTCAACCGGGAGACCTAGTCCTCAAAAAGGTGATCCTCGCCACAAAGGACTCTCGTGAAGGAAAGCTGGGACCAACTGGGAAGGGCCGTACCTCATAATAGAAGTAGTAAGGCCAGGCACCTACAAAATCCAAAATTCCGAAGGAAAGGTCTTACTCCATCCATGGAACGCGGAACATTTGAAGAGGTACTATCAGTGACATTTTAGAAGAGTCAGAGTAGCCAGAGTAGTGAAGGTGTGGGGTTTAAGTTGTTTTTTGTTGTTTATATTTTTTCATTGACATTGTTCAAGCAGTAAGGAATGGAGGAATAAAACACTACATTTTGTGAGAAATGATCCTTGTATTTTTATTCAATTACCAAAAGTTAGGCTGTAAGTTGCCTTTCTAAAAAAAAAAAAAAAAAAGAGTACAGCAAAAGCCCCTGCCCCCTAATCACTCTCAGAGCTGCCCTCTTCATCCTCATCATCATCCTCGGCATCATCCCCAGCGTCATCATCATCATCCTCGTCGGAGCGGCCACTGCTATCATCAGGCGCCTCAGTCGGCACGAGGCCTGAGAAACCAATATCTGGAAAGGCAGTAGAGATCTTCCCCCGAAGCTCCTCGTAGCCATCAATGAAGGCATCGGCGAGACCATCCGCTAACTCCTTCTCAGCCTGAGAAGCTCTATCGTGTGCCGCCTTCATCTCTGTCGCCACGACAGTCTCTCTGAGCAACGCCCTCTCGCGGGTCTTTGCAAGCTCAACCTCACTGAGCGAAGCCCTCTCGCGGGCCTTCACTAGCTCAGCCTCTGCCCTGGTCGCCCTCTCGCGGGCTGCCAAGAGCTCAGTCTCGAACCTGGTCGCCCTCTCGCGGGCCGCCGTAAGATCAGCCTCGGAAGCTCCTCTAGAAGCTTCAAGAGCAACAATCTTCCTTTGAGCAATGGAGAACTCCTTTTGCATACTCTCATTCTCCTGCTTTAGCTGATTGTTATGTCGAACCCTTGACAACAAGCAGATGGACGCAGTGGAAGCCTGGAGCAATAAGAGACAAAGAAAATGAGAGTACAAATATATATAAAAAAATTAAATTCTAGAGAAAAGAAAACAGTAAGCCTTTACCTGAGCCAGACCCTCTAAGAATGTGTCAATGACCCTCTCGGTACCCAAAGTATTGATCTGCGTAACCTCAGGAGGAAACACAAATCTCCCGAGCTTTTCCCAAATCACCAGCAGATTGCCCAGCATGGGACCAACCCAAGTTGGTGCCCTTGTAGGAGCCCCCGAGCGTGAGGGATACGAATGAGTGGCAGAAGGTACAGCCGGAGAAGAAGACTCCGGAGCAGCAATCGTAGCAGAGGAGCTCGCTGGCTGAGGAGACGCTGCGGGAGAGGCCGCCCGATGGAAACACGGCCGTGCCTCCGCTGAAGGGGTGGATGGGAAAGAGCTCGCCTTAAAAGTCACTGGTGGAGAGTTCCCCCTTGAGGTGCTGTCTACCCTCGCCGCCATGGAAGGAGGGGCACTCCTACTCGAAGGGCGAGCCCCAGAAGGAGGCGTACTCCTACTCAAAAGGCGAGCCCCAATCACCTCTCTTTCTACTGCTGCAGAAGCAAAAGTGTTACTCAGGTATGGAATATCAGGTAAATAAAAAAAAAAAAAAAAGAAAGCAGAAGTCAAGTACGTTTTCTTTCAGGAGATTTCGGAGAGGGGCCACTAGCTCCACTACTCTCTTTGGGTAAGAGAACCCCCAAGTCTTTCTCAGGACAAGCCCTCACGGCCTGCAGCTTCCATTCCTGACTCATGGAGAGCACTGACGCGTCTACAAAAGGGTAATGGGTAAGCACATATAAAATAATAATAATAATAAATAAAGAGAAAGAGCAGCAAGTGAATGACTTACCAAGTTTCTTGGCGTCACCCCATCGTGTTGGCACCAAAGCCCGGTCTGTCTCAGAGGCCCACTCTCCACCAATAAAGAAGAAACGAGATTTCCAACTGTGGCAGTTGGAACGCAAACTCATAAGCAGCTTGCCACCACTAGGGGTAAGATAGTACCATCCCCCTGTTAGGGGCCGGAGACTCAGTCAGGTTGTAGGCAGCATGGAACTCCACAGGCGAAGCATCCTCGTTATGAACCCTCATCCATAATGCAAGAAAGCCGAGCAGAACCCTCCAGCCATTGGGTGCTAACCGCCTAGGGGTTAATGAAAAGTAATGGAGAATGCGGCAAATGGAGGAAGGCATGGGGAACCTCAGCCCGGCTTCGAGCATCTCTTCATAAATGGCAATATCGCCCAAGGAGTCATCGCAAGCGGGCTCGTCCGTTTCGGCCCAGCGACATAGCATAGTGGGAGGAATATGATAAGAAGAAGCCATCTTCAAAATGTCACTGTTAGTGTTGAACACACTAAGAATGGTGCTCATCTTGGATCCGTCGTCGTCGACAACCACTTTTCCTCGATACCTTTTGCTACGAGAACAAACCGTGCCCACTGTCGCGGCGCCCGTATTCACCTCTCCAGATGCCTGATCGACACTGCCGCCCTCGCCCATTAACTGCATCAAGCCCATCGTAGCAGCAGGCTGGGCGCCCAAGGTGGCGCCCTAGCCCCGTCCTCCACTAGCATCAAGCTAGGCGAGTGCAGCAACGCCAGCGCCAGGGGCTTCGCCCCGTCCATCTGCCACTCTAGCAGCGCAGCCCGCCGCAGCAGGCCGTCCGTCGTGCGCCGCAGCAGGGGCGCCCAGGGCAAGGGCGCCCCGTCCGTCGTCCGACGCCGCAGCGGGCGTTGCAACAGGGGCTCCCTGGGCGGTGCCCCGCCCGTGGCTCGCCGCAGCAGGTGCGCCCAGGGCGGCGCCCCGTCGGTCGCTCGTCGTAGCAGCAGGCGCTGCAGCAGGGCGTCGCCCGTCGTCCAACGCAGCAGCAGGCGCTGTAGCAGGTCACCGTCCCCCGTCCGCCACATCAACAGGCGATGGGCGCCCCGCTCGTCGCACACCTCTTCTGCTTCTTGTCGATCCAAAAACTCCATGGTGGTTGCCTTCTTTCTTTTTTGAACAAGTGGAGAATGAACAACCTCAAAGAAAAGAGAGTTAAACAACTTCAAGGGAGGGTGGGGAAAAGCACTCCCTATTTATAGCCTAGGGTTTTTAAAGAGGGAAGGAACCCTAAGCCAAAAGAACTCTTCTATGAAATTCAAAGAGGGAAAGAACCCTGAGCAAAAAGAGACGGGCAGTGTCTGGGAAGGCTAGGAGTGCTCGGAATAAAGAAAGCCTGATATTCAAAATGCCTCACTTTCAAAGTTTCCTTTGGCGCGAGGCATTGAGGGGCAAATGATGGGTCAGGCCCAAGTGACTCAGTCCACAATGACGGGTTAGGCCCAAGTGACTCAGTCCACGATGGTGGGTCAGGCCCAAGTGACCCGAGTCCGTGATAAGTCCAAGTCCAAATCCACCTATTATAGGCCGGGTCTAGATCCGCGAAGTGACGAAGTCAGAGCAGCTGCATCGTTCCTTTAACCCGCTTTTACCAGGTCCTGCGGAGGAGATCCTATCTGCCTCGTCTGTTGAGGGCAGTTCGAAGACTCCGCTAGAATGGAGCGCCCGTTGCTGAAGAGTCGTCCACATCTGTTAGGGGAAGACTATAAATCAAAGAGCCCGACCGGCATTGGGGGGCAAGTAATTTCTATCGGTATTTGTACATTTATTGTATTCTCCCAACCTGTAATCCCTACATCGGAGAAGTAAAATCATCAGCTTGGAGTGGACGTAGTCACACTAACTGAACCACTATAAACTCTCTCTCTCCTTCAATTTTCACATTAATTACTCATTACTTGACCGGTGGTGCCAGAAAACACTTTTTGGCATCATCAGAAAATAGTATCACCATGCATTCACAATAAATCTACAATATACAAGGAAGTAAATTATACATTGGGAGTTCAGTTGTGCTCTAATGGAGAAGTTGACAACTTGTTGGATGAAGAATTCTTTCTTTCTAACAAATTAGATTCTTCAAGACCCAATCGTCTTCCACGTTATGTCCTATATCAGATCTCTTTTCTCAAGGGGATAGGTGGGATCTCCAAGAGAAACCAAATAGAAACTCTAAGGAATCTGGAAGGAAACTAGAAGAGGGAGAAGAGGAGGTGTGGGGCATGCAACTCTTGCACTAGTGCTGGGCGTGAATTCCAAGTATGGAATAAGCTTGTGTGTTGGACGTCCAGGGCTTCTCCCATTTTTATAGCTTAGCAACCTCCTCTCACTAATTAAAATAGAAATCTTACTTCCATTAAAAATTAGTGACTTTCTTCTTTCTAATCATTATTATAAGTCTCACTTCCATAATAATTAGTAACTTACTATTGCCATTATTAGAAGTCTTATTTCAAATAGAAATAGTAACTTTCTAATTCCTTTCCTTTTAGAGCTCAACTAGAATTAGTATCTATCTAATAATTGGACTAGCGTGGGGACCACTAGGGATTCCATAGAAAGCTGGCTCCAACTGGAACACCTCGACTCCACATCACATCTGTAATCTAGGCCCTACAGTTAATTGCAAATAACTCCACTATATAAATGCAATTGAACTCCAGTCTTAGGAATAAATTACAGAAAAGGTCGTAAACTTCCCTATGACCATAAGTAGGTCCCTCCATCTATATCCATGGATCAATTGGACCTGTCCACCAAATAGGATCCATATTTTATTATCCTTGAGACCTAATTAATCACAGTGATCATCTGTATAATCCAATTAACTATTAATTGATATGGGTGAGCACTTACCAATGATAAATCAATTAATTGGCACAAGGGGATAATGTAGATAGATTTCATCTTGACCATTGAATATTCCCACAGTCCTACTACCACGTACCCAAGACACTGAGGTGTTGACCTATAGTTAGCCTCACTCATTGGTGACCAAAAGCAAATGAATAGACAGAAACTTGAGTTCATTAATGTCTCAAGATTGAGAGCCTATTACTATGAAATTATGAGAGCAGACCTTAAAATAAATACAGTGATTCATAAGGTGCTTCTTATGGTCCTTCAATACATCCAATGTACCGGCACAATGATCCAGAATCTTAAATTTTGATGATCGAGAAAAATCACACTATCTCATAGTGATCAAAATGTTGCAACCTTGTCAGATTAGATGCCCAATCTCATCATTGGTTGTAAAGATATTTAAGTATAAGATTTGCGATACATGTCTCCCGGATGTAGATCTCATCTATACACATGTATTGCATCTAGTATATTTGTGGACTTCGGTTTATCTCATGAACCATAATGTCATTCGTATTGATTATGTGCAAGTAAGTAATAAAATACCATTCATCTCATGAAAGAAAAACATGATTATATTGATAAATAAAGAAATAAATCAATTTATTACATCATCTAATGGATTGAGACTATAAACTAATAGTAACAAGTGTGAGAACTACTTGTGGAGAGATATGAGAGTTCACATTGACTATAGGTTTGCATCAGGGGTCAACCCTAAGCCCTTATCTCTTTGCACTTATTATGGATGAGTTAACTGCTCATATTCAAGAAAATGTACCTTGGTGTATGTTATTTACAGATGTTATAATGTTGGTAGATGAATCAAGAGATTGTGTGAATGCAAAACTCGAGAGATAGCGGGAGGCTTTAGAATCCAAAAGCTTTAAAATAAGTCGTACAAAGATTGAATATATAAATCGTAATTTCAGTGGGCATATAGAAAGATCTAAAACTACTGTGAAAATCTAAGAGCATGAGATATCACAAAATGATTCTTTCCATTACCTTGACTCAATAATTAGTAAGGATGGGGATATTTATGAAGATGTCGAACATAGGATAAAAGCGGGATGGTTGAAGTGGAGACTTACTTCTGGAGTGCTTTATGACCGACAAATGCCAATAAGATTGAAGGAAAATTTTTACAGGACAACGATTAGATCAGCTATCATATATGGAGCAGAATATTGGAAATGGAAAGATTAGGGTCCTGGTGATCTTAGATACCTTGGACAATGGAAACTATTTTGGGGTACCTTACCTTGTAAAAATTACCCTCATGTTGAACCCAAGTTCCACGCAATGCCCATTTGCTAGAAGAACTAGAGCCAATGGCTTATTTGTAAATGCTAAAATTCTATTAAACTGTATAACTTAAGTCTCAGGTCATTTCATTTTATCTCCATCTCTCTACTACAACCAAACTCTCTCCCTTATCATTCTCCTCTTTTTCTCTCATTCTATTCAAGAAGATGACCAAGGATCTCATCAAATCAAGCTTCAAGGACCCTTGATCGTTATCTTCTCCATCAAGATCTCCTTCCCATCTTCACTTTCCAACATTTTTGTGGCTGCTCGACGGCCTTTCACGTCCAACTCCTTTCTTAATTGAGATTTTAGTTCTTCTACTTATGACATCTCCTTGGATGCTATAAGCATATCATCCACATAAAGTAGCAAAACAATAAGAGGATTATCATCTAGCACTTTATTATAAACACAATAGTCATACTAACATCGATCGTAGTCAATCTGCAACATGTAGGAGTCCAAGCACTTATACCATTATCTTGGAGATTGTTTCGGCCCACACAATGATTTCTTCAATTTACACAAAAAATCTTCTTTTCTGGCTTATTTGAGTTCTTCAGGTTCTTCCATGTTAAAAAGTCGTCTTTACATCTAGTTGTTCAAGCTCAATGTAGAATTATGCTGCCAATGCCAATAATATCCTGAAAGATGTATGCTTCACAACTGAAAAAAGTATTTCATTATAATCAACCCCTTGTTTCTATGAATACCCTTCGTTATTAGACCTGCCTTGAACCTTGAGATTTGATAGAGATATTTCATCTCATCCATCATAACATCCATCTAACCTTCTCTTTCATTGCTTTTCATGGCTTCTTCAAATGTGGTTGGATCACTACTACTAGTGATGAGAGCAAAATATACTTTATTCTCATCCCATCCAAACCTTTGAGGTGGCTTGATGGTTCTCTTTGCTCTTCCTTGTGCTAAGCTTATGGCCTCTTACTGAGCTTCAAGTTGTTCCTCTCCTCTAGATCTACTAGCCTGATCAGATTGACTTTGTGTAACGCCCTACCCCATACCTATGCATGATATTGTCCGTTTTGGCCCACGGGCCTTACAATTTTGCTTCTGATGGGCCTCAACCCATCAAAAAGCCTCATGCAAGGTAAGGGTGTAAACTCTACATATAATCCCATTCACTTTCCTCTTTATAGTCGATATGGGAATCCGGGGCGTCACATTCCACCCCACCCCCTTAAGGCTGCACGTCCCTGTGCACACCAGACCATGGCAGGGGACCCACACTCGAACTAGTCGAGAGTCGGCTTTGATACCATTTGTAACGCCCCACCCCATACCCATGCATGATATTGTCCGCTTTGGCCAACGAGCCTCACGGTTTTGCTTCTGATGAGCCTCAACCCATCAAAAGGCCTCATGCAATGTAAGGGAGTAAGCTTTACATATAATCTCATTAAGTTTCCTCTCTATATTCGATATGGGAATCTGGGGTGTCACACTTTGTGTTTATTTTCTTGTTCTATTCTCTGCATGAGGAATTACTTTCTCAACACTATGCCCTTTGAGTTCTCCATCATGTTCCCTATTCATCATAGAAGCTTCATCAAGCACTACATCTCTGTTGTAGATCTTTTTCCTATTTTCTGGATATCGTAGTTTGTACCCCCTTTCACTCCTTTTTCAAACCTAAGAAATATTAATAATATGCATTTTAGTGACTTAAAGTCTAACTTGGATTGCTCCTCACTATAAATATGTGTGATGCTGGACTTTCGAATATTTTCAATTAGGAACAACTCACCTCCTTACCTGTCTATACCTCTTCTGCAACTTTGAAGTTCAAGGCTTTTGAAGGTAATCGATTAACTACATTGCATGCATGATTAACCAATTCTTCCTAAAAGCATTTACACAACCTTGTAAGAAGTCTCATGCTTGTGTTTTTTCCCAAAATTCTTTTTCATTCTTTCCATAACTCCATTTTGTTGATGAGTCTTTGGAATACTAAAATGACTAGTGATGCCTTCGTCCTTGTAAAATTATAGAAAGTTGCCATTTTTGTATTCACCTCCATTATCTATTCTGAGATAGTTGACTTTTCTTCCTCTTTGATTTTTAACTTCTGCCTTTCACTCTTTGCGTAATGTGAAGACCTCAGATTTTTCTTTTATAAAGTAAACCCGAACCTTTTTAGTAAAGTCTTTAATGAAAGTCACAAAGTTGCTCCTATGTTACATGGACTCGGATACATGTATCGGGTGCGGGTGCCTATTGAGGAATCAGATACATCAAATTTAAAAATAAAAGATTCATCGATACGTGTCCAAAATCGAATATGGGTGCATGTATTCATTGAAATTAAAAAATAATAATAATAAAATAAGTTCATAAAACTATAAAATTAGCCTAATAGCCCAAATTTTACACACAATATGATTGACTACACAAAGCCCGGGCTAGTTCAACAAAGAAACATGATGTACCTCTCTTGCATAGGTAGACATAAGATCTTCTTATTTCATCAAAATGGATCGCCAATGACATCTTAGGCTCTTAAACCTTAGTTACTAGTTACTACTTACTACTTACTAATTAACACCAAAAAAGTAATTTTCTTATATAGTCAAACATTTAAATCACAAAAGAACTACAAAGCTAAATCTTCTTCTAGTCAGTTACTCAGCTGCATCTTCTTGTTGCGTTGAAGCAATTTCACCCTCACCATCATCAAATAAGTTTTTTTTTCCAACACTAGTTCATCAAGGGAAAGTGCAGCAAGCTCTATCACATCACGACTTTCTATGTCCAATTGATCTCCAACTGTTAAAATGAAATCGTACAACATTATTCTCATCAAGATTGGTACAGTATTAGAGAAAATATGTTTGAATAATACTTGGAAGTTCAATACTATCCTTAAGAGTGAAAGTGGTTCAACTTACATATGTCCCAATATTTGGTCGGCCCTTCTTTGTACTCCTTGTCTTGCCTTGACAGTAGATGAAGGTTGGAATGCATAAATACAAGATCCTCAATTTTACATATTTCCAGCTTATTTCTCTTCACGTTTTGAATCACAGAATATGTGGTCCAAATCCTCTTACAACAAGAAGAGGACGTGGGCTGGTTTAGCAACTTAAAAGCCAAGGATTATAGCAATAGTGCAGAAGCACCATGATTGGCCTACCATGAAATAGGGTCTTGAGGCATCCTTGCTTCGACTACTTGATGCTGGCTGAAATATGCCGACCCTCTCAAAAAAGCACCATATTCAGCATACACTTGATGCCAATCTGATTGATTAGGAAACAACCTGCTTAAAACATTTGCTTATGTTTATTAACACTTCATGATCCTCATGTGGTGACATCTGTTGAACTCCATTACCTCTCTTTTGCAGCCAAGCATCACAATAATATTTTGACACCAAAGAATATTCCATACAATGCAACATAGTATTACTTATATTCCATCTACCCACCAAAATTGAGTGGATGGCATCAAAAAAACTCGACTTACCAGTAATTGCATCTACATGTTCATGGTAAAAACCTGTTCTTTTCACATTTTCTATTATTGTATCTCATAAATCATATACTAGATGCAAAACTGGAAAGTCTATGTCAGCTAATCTTAGTGTGTCAAGATAGGCTCCATAAAACTCAAAAGGTAATTTAATTTATCCCACCATGTGTCATCAATAATGCATAGTTTCACTTGATCACGAGCTTTATTTTCATCTATCTTGTTACAGTCTACTCTGTATACTTTCCAGTTTTTATCCATCACCATTTTCCCAAGAGATTTCTTAACTTCTCTTAAACATTTTGCCATGATTATGCAATATGCAAATCTTGTTTATGCCACATCCAACAAGCTTAAACCATAGTATCTTCTGAAAATAAACAATGACATGTTGTGGATGACAATGAAATTACAAATAGTATATACCTGGGTAACCAAATTTAAAACCCACTTGCATTGGGCATACTAATGTAATTTTTCCGGTGGATCACAGATGCTCTTTAGTGCTAAATTTAAGCTATGCACAACACAAGGAGTCCAAAAGATATGTGGAAGTTTTTCTTCAACGATCATCCCAGCAACCTTGTAGTTTGAGGCGTTATTTGTAATAACCTGAACAACATTTGATTCACCAACATCCTTGATTGCTTCTAGAAATAAATTCGCTACATATTCTACATCTTTCATGTGTCCTCTCGCATCAATGGATTTTAAAAACATTGATCCTCCAAATCGGACCAACCATCAGGAACTAATGAAAGTCCTTTCTTTCTCCAAGTATCTTTGATAGGTTGGACTAACCTATTGATATGCTCTTTCTCCTGTTTTAAGAGAGTGGTATGCAGCCTATCAAATGAAGGAGGGGTGTATCCTGTTAAGCGGCTATTTGCTATAATCTATATGTACTTTATGTAATAAGGAGACCTTGCAAGATTGAATGGTAAGCCACAAGCGTAGAACATGCGAGCAGCCGCTTTGTCGTCAATGTCCTTATCTGCAACATTGAAGGATGTCTCCAAAGCACCTTTGTGCTTCTTCGGTAGTTTCAGGTCCAAACCACTTGGTAAGGAGACATATTCTGATACTTTCCTTGCATTTTGTTCTTGCTGAGCCTTTCTAAAATCAGTACTTTCTTGCTCCTTTTTTATAGTTGCTACTTCATCATCTCCTATTAATCCCCATACTAAAACTCATTTGTTAGGTTGCCTCAACAAATGAGCTATCACTCTCGAATATGAACTGGTAACCTTCTTGCCGCAATAATTGCAAGACCAAGTCTAGTTTCCACTTCTGGATCCCATGCTAAGAACAATTACATGATTCCAAAGACGTTAATCATAGAACACTAACCCTTTTGATGCTAATGGAAGCAAGACTGGATTTTGTTTCTCTTTTCCTGACATGGTCTGATTCCTCTCGATTCAAAAATAAGTTTAGAGATGATGAAGAAGAAGAATTGTTATATGAGTTGCACTTCTTGGGCAAAAATCAGAGAAGCAGAGCAATATTATAGAAGTATTTGTGGGGAGGGAAAATGGGTGTGGAGAAGTACTAGAAATGTAGATAAAGGGTTTTTCTTGAGAGATGCAGCAAATACATTTCCAATGCTTGTCTAATTATGATTGTATACAAAACAGTTAGTGTAGAAGACTCAGGGCACTAAAATGTCCTAGACTCCTAGTTGACAAACTCTATATCCATTTGTCCAATTAAATGCTACAAACAATTGGTGTAGAAGACTCATACGACACTCATTTGTACTAATCTATTTTCCAAAAGAAGAAAAATAATGTTCACAAATGCTATATTCATTTGTCCAATTAAAGTTTACATTTAAAATTCTTATATATTTGATATTTCTTTTGAAACAAAAAAATATATATATATTTTACCACCCGTAGTCTCATGTCTAATTAAATCAATTAATGACCTTATGTTCATGATCCAAAAAACTAGACCATGTAATCCACCCTTGAAGATTGGGTTCCCTTGTGAAATTGATTTTAATTTGTTTATTTAGAAAAAATGGTTTAATTTGTGTCTCTTTGTCATGTTAATCCACTTGAGTTGCATAATGTACTGTTAACACTCGTGTCGCGATGATCCTCTTATGATTCTTTCAGAAAACAAAGGAATTTTACTCTGCCAGTAATCTCATGTCCAATTAAATCAACTAATGACCTTTATGTTCATGATCCAAAAAATAGGAACAAGTAATCCACCCTCGAAGATTTTGCTCCCTTGTGAAATTGAGTTTAATTTGTACTTATTTAAAAAAACATGAGTTTAATTTGTCTCTTTGTCACATTAATCCACTTATACTTGGTTGCATAGCATACTATTAACACTTGTGTCATGATGACGCTTTTATGATTCGTTTGAAAAAAAAAAAAAAAGGATTTTACTACGCCAGTAATCTCATGTCCAATTAAACCAACTAATGTCCATTCATGATCCAAAAGATAGGACCAAGTAATCCACCATTTAAGATTGGGTTCCCTTGTGAAATTGAGATAAATTGTACTTATTTTAAAAATGAGTTTAATTTGTATCTCTTTGTCACATTAATCTACTTGTACTTGGTTGCATAACGTAATGTTAACACTATGTCACGATGATCTTCTTATGATTCATCTAAAAAATAAAAATTTACTATGCCGGTAATCTCGTGTCCAATTAAATCAACTATTGTCCTTATGTTCATCATCCAAAAAATAGGACCAAGTAATCTAGCGTTCAAGATTGGGTTCTCTTGTGAAATTGAGTTTAATTTGTACTTCTTAAAAAAATTGAATTTATTTTGTGCCTATTAAAATCCCTTGTGAAATTGAGTTTATCCTAGAGAAATCATTAGTTAAACGAGTGGAATTCCACCATGGGAGTCCACCTATTAAAATCCAACCCATTGAAGCAGTAAGGGAAGCAGAAACCCTGATTGATGGTGAACCCAATGATACCGATCTTCAATCAAACAGGAAATCCACACGCAATCAGTAAGATAGAGATTCGCTTACCATTGATAGTGAAAATCCATCGTCAATGCCTTCGATCCAATGGAAGATACTCAATCCAAAGAGAAGGAAAATAGATAAAATTGCACACATGCAACTTTAATTAATTTTCATAAAATATCTCAAGAACCCTTGATCGTTCCTTATAAGAGTATAAATAGAGCAAGCCAAAATATTCCTAAATCTAAACTTAAATCATAGCCATTCATCTTACATTTCCAAAATAATCAAGAGTACCAATTTCTATTATAAGAAACTACAACACGTCCTGGACTTCAAGGTTGTTTGGCTTGTTTCTAAACAAGTGGGTCCTACTGGATGGTTCATGAAACAGCCAGCTATTTCCATAAGATGATAAATCCTTAGATATCTCTAATTAGAAAGCACACAAATAGGAAGTTATCTTGATTAGTCAACCACTGGATGTCCCTCACTTCTTGCATATCAAAAATTCAAAATCAAAACCACTCACAAATCTAACAACCTCTTAAAGAATTTCTTCACAATTCAAAAGAGCTTAAATATAGGAAGGTCATATTTGATTGAACATAACATTGGTTGCTGAAGAACGAAGTTTTAGTTTGATTTGGTGGGCCACACGTGAGGACTAGTAGAACCTGCTGGATGATAGAATATGCTCAGTACGTCTAAGAGACTTGTTTGGTGGCTATCTCGATTTGACTGGCTCTGATTTGGGCCTTGTTTAGGTGAGTCAAAATCCGTCAACCTGTTACCCACTTCAAAGGAGCTGTTGGCCTTATTTGGAGCTGCATTAACTAGTTGAATTGATCCAAATGGGCCAGAATTGATCTGACTTGATTTCTCTATTAATTTAGGACAATCATAATTGGTCCTGACATTTATTTTGGACTCATCTTGACCATTCAATTTGGATCTTGAGTTTCTCCCCTTGATCAAGCCCATAAAAGGTAGATTAAGACCCCATTTGGTTGATCAAATGGGTCTAAATACGTAGGGGCCTGATTTAGGGATTGATCCTCTAGAACATGCCATGTTGCTCCTGCATCAGTATTCAAAAGTCAAATATTAAAACGTGTAACGGATTACCTTTAATATATAATGGTCTGAGATTGCATCTCTAATTTAGAGAAATCATTAGTTAAACGAGTGGCATTCCACCGTGGGATTCCACCTATTAAAATCCAACCTGTTGAATATACACCTCATATATCAATGTTGGGTACCCTCAAATATTACATCAATTGGAGCTTGTTCAACCGTTAGATTAATTGCTTGATAAAAAAAGTGACCAACGCGAATCTTATGCATATTTATTATAATAATTTTCATAAAAAAGTCAATCCAACGATGGATCAAAATCATATTGATGAGTGGTTCAAGAATAACTTATAAACTTGGAGGACAATTATTGTGCATTGTTTGAATCTCAAAACGTGGACCCCACCTAGTTTTTCTCAAGATCTCGATTTTATTTCCCATTAATTGTGTTGTAATATACGCGAAAATAAGTGAGGGCATATGGAAAGAAAGTATAATTAATTTCCATTTAGAGAAGTGGGGGGAAGTTGCATTGAACGAGATGAGGAGGCCAAAAGATCGTCCTTTCACGTATGCCTTCCCATCTCCATCATTAAGCTCTGCAAGAACTCTTTTTTTTTTTTTTTTTTTAAATACAACTCTCTGCATGTTGGGGTGAAAAAAGATTTATACAGACTAGAAATACGACCTATATGGGAGATTACGATGAGACGACAAGTCTGTGTGCCAGAGCGATGGATTCTGTGGATACTGCAAGTATGCTAAGCACGAGATTAAATGGAATTGTACCATTTGAGTTCTACTTTGTTTTTAAAACCAGTTTTTCTCTGAATTTTTTTATTTAATTTTCTATTTTAATTTTTAAATGTTATTGTAATATAGATCTCTCTTCTCTATAATATGAGCTTATTCTTAAAAATAACTCCTATTTTTAGGGTTTTTTTTACTTCCATTAGAGGTCTCCCACACCTTTCATATTTCCTGAAATATTGTACCATGTTGAACTGAAGCAAATTGAATCTCGTACATTTACCGTGTCTACATCCGTGTCGTACATCGTCGACGGGGGTGCGAAGCGAAAAATGGCGAGTCCTTGTAACATAGGTATGCTCCACCTTTTAACTTAACCAGGGCTGGTCTCCACACATCTGAGTGAATGTAATCTAGAATACCTTTACCTCTAAAAGTATTTGTTGCAGTTTTAAAAGACATCTTTTTTTTGTTTGCCATAAACACAATATCTGCAAAAACTCAGCTTGTATGTTTTTACCACATTTAACAATTGTCTCCTAGGAAGTTCTAGAATGCCCTAGAAGCATATGCCATAATTGCGACTCATCTTCACTGGTTTGTCTTCTGTGGAGACTGTCACTCCACCTAAAACTATGTCTCCCAGAAGTCTGTAAAGGTTGTTACCCACTTTGGTACCCTTCATTAATATCAGAACTCCTTTATTCACTTTAAGCACACCATCCTTTGTAAGAAATGAGCATCTTTTAGATTCTAGTGTGCCTAAAGAGATTAAATTATTCTTGAGTGTCGGCACGACTAACACCACCCAAGGTTCTCACAACTCCGTCCGGCATTTTAACTTTAATAGTACATAATCCAATGGCCTTACTTGGTGCATCATTTCCCATTAGAACATTACCATCGTTGCATGTCCATGGGTAGCAAACTAATCATGATTAGGACACATATGATAGGAACAACCGAAATCCCAAATCCACACATCAGATAAGTGGTTATCTTGCGAGATAGATAGGAGATCCCCTTCGCTTTCTGAAGCAATGCTAGTGGAGTCACTGTTTTTAGCTTTGTTCCTAGCTTTATTAGTCTTTCCATCTTTATTCGCCTTGTATTTCTAGCAATCACTTATAGTGTCCTTTTTTATTGTAATGAAAACATTTTGAATCCTTCGTGCTTATGAATTTCAATATGTAGTTACTTCTTCTTGACCTACCCCTTGCCTCAAACCTACCACGATTATAAGAGCCTTCCTTTGCTAGGAGCCCTTCTACATGTGAATCTTTTTTAGTTCGCTTTCTCCTTGCAGCATTTGAGAAATATCCTACATGACCTTAAATTCGAGTAGCTCAATTCTATATGGTAAGGTAGTCACAAAATGATCATCTTAGTCGGGAAGCCACTTTAACAACAACAAGGACTTGTCTTCATCATCGAATTTAACATCAAGCCCTAATGATCATTTTGTTGAAAGTGTTCATGTGTTCCAACACAAGACATCCTTTTTCCATCTTCAACCCATACAACTATTTCTTAAGATGCAGTTTATTGGTTAGATTTCTTCCCATGTAAAGCTTCATGAGCTTCTCCCATATGTCATTCGTAGTCTCTTCTTCCACGACGTTGAAGATCACTTCGTGAGAGAGATAATATTGAATGGTGCTAATGGCCCTTTCTTCGAGATCAACCAAATCATCATCATCATCATCATTGGATGCTTTTATTTGATTTGCCTAACAATGCCACCTTGAACCTTGTTGGATCAAGATATTCGTCATTCTCCTTTGCCACAAACCAAAGTTGATTTTGCCATAAAATTTTTCAATTTCAAATTTGATACCTACAGTAATAGTAGTCAATCTTCTCCGTTAATTTTGTAGATCTCGTTGACATGAGGCTATAGAAAACAATAGAGGATGATTCTAACTCTAGATGGCTTTCAAAATCGCTTTTGAATTCTGTCCGTTAATCTGATCAAATCTACATATTTGATTACCGCTGACGTCACGCTGACATTAGTCGTTCTCTGTTGGCTGGGCCTCCTGCAATCGGGTTAGGTCAAGCCTGACCTGTAATTGGCTTGAGACTAGAACTGAATGGAACAGGTCTTTTTCTTCGACTTCAATCAGCTAGAGAGACAAGCATGTCTCTATTCTCTGTGTTAGATTATATGGTCTCAATCCAGTGGATGATATAATAAATTGATTTATTTCATTATTTATCAATATAATCATGCTTTACTTTCATGAGATGAATGGTGTTTTATTACTTTCTTGCACATAACCAATACGAATGACATGATGGTTCATGAGATGAACCGGAGCCCACAAGTATATTAGATGTGACACATGTGTGCTGATGAGATCCACATACGGGAGACATGTCATAAATCATATACTTAAATTGATTAACAATCGGTGATGAGATTAGGCATCTAATCTAATAAGGTTGCGGCACTTTGATCACTATGAGATAGTGTGATTTGTCTCGATCATCAGAATATAAGATTTTGGATCATCGTGCTGGATCACCAGGGTTATTGCAACCGTTAGAGATTCCGGAATGGAAATGGGAGCACATTGCCATAGATTTCATTTTGGGACTACCGAGAACCAGCAGAGGCAACGATACGATATGGGTCATTGTGGACTGACTCACCAAGTTAGCTCATTTCATTCCTATGAGGACAGGGAAGAAGATGCACATGCTATCTTTGACAGAGTTGTTTGTCAATGAGATTGTCAGTAGACACAGACAGCTAGTTTCCATCACATCTGACAAAGACAACAGATTCCTCTCGAGATTTTGGAAGACATTACATGAATCCATGGATAAGAAGCTATAGTTCAACACGGCTTATCACCCATAGACAAATGGCCAGTCAGAGAGAACCATTCAGACTCTTGAGGATATGCTCCGTGCTTGTGTGTTAGACTTCAAGACTCAATGGGATGAAACTCCACTGTTGTGTGAGTTCGCTTACAACAACAGTTACCACTCGAGCATTGGGATGACACATTTCGAGGCATTGTATGGTAGAAGGTGTAGAACGCCTGTGTGTTGGGAAAAAGTTGGCACCAGCAGTTTTCATGGACCAACCATAGTGAGTGAGACTAGTGACAAAGTCAAATTGATCCAAGAACGTCTAAAAGTAGCCCGGAGTAGACAGAAAAGCTATGCGGACTCTCACCGAAGGGATCTACAATTCAAAGAATGAGACAAGGTTTTTTTGAAAGTGTCATCGACCAGGGGAACATTGAGATTTGGGCAGAAAAGCAAGTTATCACAGAGATACATTAGACCGTATGACATTCTGAGCAAAATTGGTGACGTGGCTTATAGATTAGCCTTACCACCCGAACTTTCTGGTGTACACAACGTCTTCCATATGTCTATGTTGAAGAAGTACGTCCCCGATCATTCACATGTACTTCGACATGAGCCTTTGGAAATTAGAGAAGATGCTACATATATAGAGAAACTTATTCAGATCATTGATATAAAGGAACAAGAATTGAGGACACAGACCTTTCACTGGGTGAAAGTACTTTGGGAAAACTATGGACCGGATGAGGCAACATGAGAATTGCGAGACCAAGTGCAGAAGAAGTATTCACATCTACTACCTGAGGTAAGTCGTATTTCATTTGGAGGACCAAATGCCTTAAGGGGTGGAAGATGTAAAACCCCGACCCGAGTGACTTCAATTAGTGTTAATTAAATCGTGTATTAGTTCTAAGCATGATTAGTAAATTTTTGGTTAAGTTGGGATTAGTATAGCTTTTGTTATAGTTTTGAGAAATTTTGAGTGCCTTGGTGCTTAGTGGGACCATTTGGGGTTCCCGTTTGTGACTTTGCGTTTACTTAGGGGTTTATCCGAGATTCTATTGATTTGTATTTTAATCATGTTTTACTCATCTTGTTAACCTCTATAACTTTCATGTGTTCCCGTACCCGCTCGAAATCCCGAAACCCGACTTTCCTAGCATTGAGGGCAAAACAGTCATTTCACACTAAATCTGTACCCAAATTTTGATATTCCCGAAACTCGTGAAACATATACTTTTTAGAAACTAGAAATTTTGACGATCGTTTCCCTCTCCTTCGTCGAATGCAACCGAGGTCCCGAAAAACATTATTTCAGCCCTACAAGAATTTCAAGTGGTGGAGCCCATCTCATTTGCTATAAAAGGAGAACCCTCCTTCTCCTTTCCCTTTTCCAGCACAAATCCAACCTTAATCTAGGGTTTCTTCTTCCCTCTTCTTCTCCTTGCTCTTCCATCCACAAATCTCCACCAAACTTGCATCAATAGCAAAAATGGAAGCTATCTTCTCCTTCCTCACTACTGAAGCTTTCCATTGACACTATTCTTGAAGGAAACCTCCCATTCCAAGATCCACATTGAGCTATTTTTGCCTATTTGGAAACTTTACAAGTAAGCAATCCCTCCCCCCCCCCCCCCCCCCCCCACCCTTTCTTTTTGATGTGTGTTTTCCTAGCCTATGGGAGTCTCCATTTCTATTGTTGTGAGCTTTCTTCTTTTTATCCTTGTTTTGACCCATTTAGGGTTTGTTTTTGGGGGTTTTTGTGTGTAGTTTTGGAGCTTGGCTTGTAAGAGTTATTAGAGCTTGTTTTGGCTAAGCTTGGACCTAAGGCAAGTGGATGAATGGATAGTTTGAGCATTAAATGAGTTTTACGAGAAATATGGTTGATTTGTCATTTCTATTCATGTTTATTAACTTGCATTGATTTTAAAATAAATGCTCATGAATGCATCTTGTTAGCTTGTTTAACTCTTGAAAATATTGACATTTATGGCCTTATGTCTTACACTTGTTTATGGCAATAAACGAATCTTGTGAATGTTAGATTTCTCTTTCTCTTGTTGTGGTTGTTTGGGGTTGAGAAGGAGGTGATTGGGGGATGTTATAGAAATTTTTATGGCGATTTGAAGGATGTTTGAATGAGGCTTTGAGCCTCCCATTTTGATTAAGGAATGAGGTTCAAATGAGTTGTAAGAAGAGAAAAAAAACTGTCCTGGAACCAATTTTCTGGGCAGTTGCTCGAGCGAACTTGACAGGTCGCTCGAGCGACCTGTCTAGAAAAGGGTTTCGTCTCATCCAGTGGACAGTTCGCTCGAGCAAACCCAACTTTGCTCGAGCGAACCCTCTTAGAACTCATTCCAGAGAGTGGTTAGTTCGAGCGCACGAATAGTTCGCTCGAACCAACTTGAACTGGACGAGTTCGCTTGAGCGAACCCTCCCAGAGGGCCATTTCAGAGACCACTTCGATCGAGCGAACTCCTGGGTTCGCTCGAGCGATAGACACTGTTAATCTGAGGTTATTTGGGAAGCAAAAATGAAATGTTTAATCGATTGGGAGAGGTTTGTTGGGAACCTTATTGTGATGAGAAGACTTATAAGCATTGTTCGAACCCGTTTGAGAAATAAACTACATCACGAAAAATCATTTGAAATTCTGAAAATTCCTAAGGTGTATAAGGAGCCTAGAATGTTTCTAAACTCAAGGAGTACCAAGTCTAAACTGAAATCGACATACAGGACCCCTATTCACCTTAAACAAATCTTGAACCTGATATTTTGCCCGAAACTTCAAAAGTTTATTTGTATTCCCTTGTTCCCGAGATTTACTCTATATGACTTGTTATTCTCGAAAATATTGGAATTGTATTTGTAACAGTTGCTAGCCCTGAAATGTATTGCCCGACATGATAGGATATTTGTGCCTTTGAGCACCCCCGTCCCACCCGTTTATATACTTGCACTTGATGTATTTTATACGTGTCTTGATTTCTATTATTTGACCTATGAGTCGGCACTACTAAGATTTGATAACCTTGTTGGTCTGATCCACCGACTTGGAGATCCTCCTCTTGCCCCGCCAGCTGCAGTTTGAATCCCGTTACCCGGTTATTACCGTGGTCTTGTCCCGATACCCCAGCTTGCTACTGTGGTTCCCGATGCCCGGCTCGCTACCGTGGTCATGTTTCGTATTATTATATATGTATATGTAAATTTTATTGTACCTCCTCACTTCGGTGACTGAGGTCAATGTCCCGATATGCTCTTGTCACTTCAGTGATAGAGGACTTAGCTTCGTGTTGTTGCCATCTTACTTGTTCCTGATTCCTTGGATACCTTACATGTTTTATATTACATATTGTTTTCTAGCAAATGATTCTTCTATTTTATGAAAGTTATTGTTTAAACAGATTTAAATGTTTTCCAAGGTAATTTCAATTATTGTTATATTTTTTCACCCACCTGCCAAACCGTTGTATTTGACCTACTATTTTGGTACTCAGGTCCCGTTGCCGGTTATCTTGAGGAGGAGCCTGAGAAGGCGGTCGGTGAACCGTAACGCTTAGTCAAGTGGCATACCGATGATGTCATCTAGACATTCGGTTGTTCGGGTTGCGTGATATTTTGGGTTGTGGATAACCATTCTTTTGGGAACTTTTGGGTCATACTGACCTTTATTGGTCTTTATTTTTGGGAATGTAATTAAATGATCTTTTGTATAAACTTTAACGTTACTTTCAGAAAAGTACTAATGATCATTGCTCACTCTGATATTCTGTTATATAAATGCATTATCAGCCTTGCTATTTTGGATATAAATGTGTGAATTAGATTTGCTACTGTTGGAAATAGGTAGGCCTCGTGGATAGGATATCAAAACTTTTGACTCACTTGACTCATCTAGGATGCAATCCCTTATACTCATCTATCATGTACAACAATAATAACCTATCTAAAAGATAGAGAACAAGCAACATCATGCAACAAAATAATTCACAACTAATCGAGAAGCAGATTATACCTTTGGAGCCTGGTTTTGCTCTAATGGAGAAGAAGACTTGCTGGTTGAAGAAACTCTTTCTTTGTAAGCAACTTAGGATCTCCAAGACCTCTTAGTCTTCCACGCTATATTCCGCATCAGATCTCTCTTCTCAAGAAGACTGGTGGAAACTTCAAGAGAAAACCCTTCAAGAAACTCAAAAAACCAAAAGAGATGTGCAACTCTTGTCCATAAGGGAGGGCTGGGCGTGAAATCCAAGAGTGCACGTCCCAGCCCCCTTGCTTCTCCTTTTATAGCTTTAAGCAACCTCCTTCCCTCCTCTCGTACTAATTGAAATAGAAGTCTCACTTCCACACAAATTAGTAACTTTACTATAACCACTATTATAAGTCTCACTTCAAATAGAAATAGTAACATTCTAATTCCTTCATCTTAGAGTTCTAGTAGGATTAATATATTTCCAATAACTTGAGCTAGCGTGGGGACCACTAGGGATTTCATAAGAAGTTGGCTCCAACTGGGACACCGTGACCCCACATCTCATGTGCAATCCGGGCCCACCGTTAATTGCAAATAACACCACTATATAAATGCAATTGCACCCCAGTCTTAGGAATAAAGTACAATGAAGACCCTAAACTTCTCGATTATCACAAGTAGGCCCCTCTATCAATATCCATAGATCAATTGGACGAAAATTGTCCCACCAATTTAAATCCACATCTTATTATCCTTAAGCCCCAATTAATCACAGTAATCATCAGTACCATCCAATTAACTCTTAATTGAGATGAGTGCGCACTTACTAATGACAAATCCATTAATTGGCACAAGGAGATAATGTAGATAGATTCCATCTTGACCATTGGATGTTCACACAGTCCTACTACCACGTACCCAAGACACCGAGGTGTTGACCTACAGTTGGCCTCACTCATTGGTGACTCAAAGCAAATGAATAGATAGAAACTTGAGTTCATCAATTTCTCAGGATTGAGAGCTTATTGCTAGGGAATTATGAGAGCAAACCTTAAACTCGAGACAGTATTCCATAAGGTGCTTCTCATGTTCCTTCAATGCATCCAATGTACCAGCACCGTGATTCAGAATCTTACATTCTGATGATCGAGACCAATCACACTATCTCATAGTGATCAAAGTGATGCAACCTTATCAGATGAGATGCCCAATCTCATCATCGGTTATTAAGATATTTAAGTATAAGATTTGTGACACATATCTCCTGTGTGTGGATCTCATCCATATACATATATCACATCTAATATACTAATGGGACCCAGTTCATCTTATGAACTATTATGTCATATGTATTGGTCATATGCATTAAGTAGTAAAACACCATTCATCTCATGAAAGAAAAACATGATATTATTGATAAGTAAAGAAATTAATCAATTTATTACATCATCTGATGGATTGAGTTCATACAATCTAATAGCTACACGCTTCCGCATTTAAAAGAAATATTTATATTATTGTGATATCCTCACCGCGGACACCTGTGGGAAATCACGTGCACGGGTAATATCTTATCCTTTATTAACCCGTGGATGTATTAACAAATTTATTATATGTATCATGGCATTAACCATTCATTTGCATGTCATCATCACCTAGTCCCGATCCCGGCTTAGGCCCGCGACCAAGTCCGGGGTCGCGATAATATGCTCTCAATCTTGAGACATTAATGAACTCAAGTTTCTGTTTATTCATTTGCTTTGAGTCACCAATGAGTGAGGCAAACTGTAGGTCAACATCTCGGTATCTTGGGTAAGTGGTAGTAGGACTGTGGGAACATTCAATGGTCAAGATGAAATCTATTTACATTATCTCCTTGTGCCAAATAATGGATTTATCATTAGTAAGTGCGCACTCATCTCAATTAAGAGTTAATTGGATGGTTCCGATGATCACTATAATTAATTGGGTTTTAAGGATAATAACATATGGATCTAATTTGGTGGACAGGTCCAATTGATCCATGGATATAGATGGAGGGGCCTACTTGTGGTAATAAGGAAGTTTAGGGTCTTCTTTATAATTTATTCCTAAGATTGGAGTGCAATTGCATTTATATAGTTGATTTATTTTCAATTAATTGTGGGCCCGTATTGCATATGAGATATGGGGTCGGGGTGTTTTAGTTGGAGCCAACTTTCTATGGAATCCCTAGTGATCCCCATGCTAGCCCAATTATTAGATCATTGCTAATTCTATTTGAACTCAAAAGGAAAGGAATTAGAAAGTTACTATTTCTATTGGAAGTGAGACTTCTAATAATAAGTAGAAAGAAGATAGTTACTAATTCTTATGGAAGTGAGACTTAGTTACTAATTCTTATGGAAGTGAGACTTCTATTTTAATTAGAAAGAAGAGGTTGCATAGGGCTATAAATAGGGAAACCAAACCCCTTGGATAACCTCGGAATTTACGCACAATAGTGCAAGAGTTGCACTCCCTCCTTTATCTTCTTCTTCTAGTTTCCTTAGAGCTTTTAGTTGATTTTCACTTGGAGATTCCACAATTCTTCTTGAGAAAAGAGATCTGAAACGGGTTATAACGTGGAAGACAACTAAGTCTTGGATATCCTAATTAGCTACTAAGAAAGAGTTTCTTCATCTAGCAAGTCTTATTTTCCATTAGAGCGCTACCGAGCTCCAAATGTATAATCTACTTCCTTGCATGTTGTGGATTTATTTTGGTTGCATGGTGATGCTATTTACTATCCAAGAGATAGTGTTTACTAATCTTGATCATGAGTTTGAGGCTCTTAGATCCTGGATTGGGTTTTATGGCTTTATGAGTTCTTAATCCCTGAGTCAATTGGGTGAAAAGTTTTTGAAACCTATCCACGAGGCCCACCTATTTCCAACACTCTACCCCGTTACGACTCCGATTGGGAATGATCAGAAGGCGGCTGTGGTGATTGGACTGGCGAGGCAATGATAATGAAGCTCCGGTCGGTGGCAATTGATTTGCAGCAACCAAACAAGAGAGTCCGAATAGAGAACCAGATTCTTTGCTTCTTTTTTAATGATAATCAAAGACTGATTTAGGCCCTTCTCGCATGAACCAATTCACCAATTGAGTCTGGATCTCTGATTTTCCTCTAGCGATGGTAATTGGCAGCAACGACAACCAAAGTCCTCTTCAACTTATCTTTGCTTATGATTGCTCTCTGAAACGACCGGCGGTCCATTTCTTTGGATTGCAGATCCACTATAGAAGAAGAACCTGAGATTGAGTCTCCTTCTTCGGTGACGATCAGCTCAAAGTCCGGAACCTTTTTGTCTTTTGCAACAACCAGCATGACCCTTCTTAGCTTCTCTTTACTTTCTCTGTATTTTTTGGTTTTAGCACAACAATGAACCTCGGTGCTCCATCCTCTTCTCAACCTCTAACCGAGAACCGTTGGAGAGATCCCATCCATCAATCTCCACGGTCGATCAAGCGCACTGCCCTAACCCTAGGCTCTAATACCAATTGCTTGAGATTTTTAGGTCAAAAGGCAATCAACAATCAAGGACTAAGCAATCCCCGACTCGATTTCGCTATGAAGAAATTGGGCTACTCATTACAAGAATGCTCGATTTTACTATTAAAAAATTGGACTACCTGTTACAAGAATTTTCAATTTTACTCTCAAGAAATTGGACACCTCATTACAAGAATGCTCGATTTTATTAAGAAAAAGTTGACAACGCGTTACAAGAATTCCTAACCTGATAACACTTAGCCCACTTTCTCTCCACGCATCCCAATTTTACTCTACGGCCTTCCAAGTTCTCTTTATGTTTTCTCTTGTTGTCTTTGAGAATGAATATATAAGAGACTTAACCTAACAAAGTGGGCTCCAAGAAAACTACACAATAGAGCTAAATCCAATAACTTATGGCCAAACGAGCTCCACCAAAGGATTATTAGAGCTTAGGGATGAATGATATGAAATATCAATGTAGATGAGACTGCCTTTTCTAGAAATTGATTTACTAGGGCGACGACTAAGTATTCATTTTCTATGTTCTCTTGATTCAAATTCAAATCCCATTAAAAGAAAGGTTATTTGATGATTATTTTTGGATATTTGCCTTTTATTCTTCATTGTTAACCCCTTGTAAGTCTTAAGATTTCTAGAAATTCAAATAGTCAATGCCCGCCATTTTTGTGAGAGAAGAAGATAATTCAAATCAAATTCTTAAGAGGACAATTGAAGTGAGAGGATAATTGATAATGAAATTCAACAACGGTACACTGCCGATCGATTGCTCAAAATTCTTAAAACTGTCATTGTCATTTGAAATATAACAAGATATGTTTGCATGGTGGGACTCTCACTTTAATTGGCACTGCATTTCCTAAACCAGTAGCCTGACATATAAAAAACCTCTAATGGTTGAGTGGACTATTACTGTAATATTTAACACACATGCTTAGCGATCGATTCTTGATTTTGCAACAGTTTGCATGATACTTGTGTTATAGTGTCAAAGGAGTGTGAGAAAGTATATTCAGGTTAGCATTCATTCAAATCACATGAGACTTTAGATACCTGATACTCTTTCTATAGTAATTTTGCATAATTGATACAGCAATAAAACAGAACAACTGTCACTATAATTGGGACCCAAACAAATGAACTTCCATTTAAGAATAAAATAGTGTTACATGCACTCGGTTTACATAGATCCAAACTGGCCCGGATTGAAAGCTATCTATCCAATCACAGCCCAAACTAAGAACCCATTTCTCTAAAATGAAAATACTTAAAATTTCAATCTAACAGTAACTAATGGTTGGATGAGTACCAAATTCAGGCTTTCTTGCAATTTATTGTGGGAGCAGTATTGTGTGAGGGGGATAACTTGATCAAAGGTTGGTTAGGTGTCTCAAAAAATAGGGTGAGCCCCACATAAGAATCGTGTGAATGGTTCTCACTGGATTATTTATGTGTGTGTGTGAGAGAGAGATGTTAAGTGAAAATGGGTGCCTGAAGGCTAATCGCGAACTTGAACCAAATGTTAAGAAAAATTAGATCCGGAGCCCAGTCCTGAACTCAACTCGAACTCCAAACATTTTTCAAAATTTTGGCCCAACATTGAACCAAACCTGATCAAGCCAACCCAACTTCCATTTTTCGTCAGGTTAGGCCATACGGGTTTGGATTTGGCCCAACCCAAGCTGCCTCTGGGATCAAGCAATGACTTTATAGAAGCACATCTCCATACCTCTCTTTTAAAAGCGGGCTCAACGAGCAAGAAAAAATGGTCATAAATCTCCATTCTAAATTGTAGTGTAAGTCTTAGGGGCTTGTTTGTTTGATGGAATTCAGAGAATTCCATTTAGAGAGGACTTTTAGTTCTCAAAAGATTGCCGAAATTTGTAGATTTCGAAAGGCCAAAATTGATAATTCAAAAGCTTGTAAAATTCTAACAGCCAAATAAGAAATTCCAAATGATCTATAGTTGGCAACAACATTGATGTAAGAATTTTCAAACAAATGGAATTCCCATCAGAAATCACTCTAGACAAATATTTTAGAGTGGAATTTCCTGCATCACGTTTGGCAACCAAATCTTTGGGGAAAAGATTTTCAGTTTCCCTAAAGTCGTGGTGAATCCATGTTTGACAATTGTAAATTCTTAAGTATTTGGACGAATGAAAATCTTCATTTGTTAGGATTTTCAGATCCGACCACCCCCTATAAGATTTGAAAATCCTCACTTAAGTGGATTTGCACACTAAACCTTAATCCTATTTTTCTTAGCTATAAGCATCGATACACTCCAATATCAATGTAAAATTATCAACTATATAAATCTCCAGTGAGGAATCCTTGTTCCAGTGGTAGTGAAGAATTATCAAATCTATGCATTCCTCACCTGTTACCAAACATGCTCGGTTTCTCCTCCTTTGGGTGAGTTTAAAACCTTGTCCCTTGGGGTTTTCTTTCCTATGTATTTCCAACGCCATTGCCATTAGGTCCCACCAGAAAACAGAAAGAAATAGTGATGAGAGAGAGAGAGTAGATTGGGTGGTTAGGAATATATTTCCATCCAGGAGTGTTATCTTATGCAATTCAAGCTTTCAATTTTCAACCACACATAGCACAGCATCAGACTAGAGTCAGGAATGAATGATCCCATTGAAACCATTTCTTTCCATTTCTTTCACCATGTCGCATTTCAAAGCCACTACGACAGCATAGCCAGCCCCTCCCCCAGTACAGAAACTGGCTCATACAAACATGGTCCTGTCACTGCAAGCTGCACCTGCATTCATCCAGCCCACCAAGGTTGGGCCCTCGTTGGGCCGGACCAGCTTGTCACACCTGAAACCTCCTCAGCTTTCCAAAGCCTTTGGGTTAGATCAAGCCGGCTCCACCAAGATCGCCGTTCGCAGCGTCGCTCTTGTTGTTGCGGTATGTGCTCCTTCATTAGGCCTCTCATTTTGTGGATCTTGGCCCACATTAGGCACTTGGGCTCATGTGTTCATCCTATTCGCAATTTCTTAACTCTATTTCTTATATGAGCAATTCTTCATGGTTTTTTTGGGGTTATATGATAGTATGTTTGGTTGGATGACCTGAAACTGGAGTGGCATCGATGTGGTGTAGGATGGATAAGTTTTTGTTGATTGTCAGACGCACCTTCGATAGCCATGTACCTCAAATTTGGACAATGTATCTACCATATTGTAGCGGATTTTCAATGGTCAGGAGTTCTGTACAAGAGCGGCGTGAGATTTTCAATTTATTTCTTTCACATAGTGACACCCTCTGAGTTAAAGTAGGACCGAAATTCTACTATGTAGAACTCCCGGAGGGGACCTAAACCCCCATCTTGTATCATTCCTATATCAAATCTTCACTTTGACAGGTAATGGTACAAATATGGCCCACCTTTCAGGAATCTAAGCCGTTGATCAAGTAGACTTCCCACACTTTTTGTGATAAGCCATTTCAGCTCGTGTGTGTGTGTGTGTGTGATGTTCTTCATCCAAATGGGTGCTTACAAGTGGAGAATTAGGAATTTGAGAGTTATGATTGTCCAATTCGGCAGATTTTTCTGCATCTCTGCCTGCCCTTGTCATGTTTAAGGCCAGAGATAACATATGAAGTGGTTTGAAAGATCATATTTGAAATTTGCCCTGGCCATTATTGAGCTCGGAACAGCCCGGCCTGTGACCTGGCCCCACCCCAAACTAATGATCAATCCAAGCGCTTCATTGAGTCCAGAGCATCTATCGCAGTTGTTACACATTTACAGTGATTGGACTAATAGAAGTATACCGCATCATCCAAAAATTTAAATGATTCACCTAAATTCTTGGATGACGTAGCGGACTGTTATTGGTTCACTTACGGTGAATGTATAACAATTGCAATAAGTGATTCGGATTTGGGAGGGGAGGGAGATTTTTCCGACCCCACAACGCCTTATCATATTTCCAAGGGAGTGGCCCACAGGACAATCCCTTTCCAGGTTAGGAACACAGTCCACCTATTATTAAAACTGTCTCTAAAAAGTAAATATCTTTAAAAGAATAGGGTAGATAATATCTTAAAAATATTTCAAATTGGATAATGGGGGCCATCTTCTCGGTGGAATTATGTTTGGTATTCAGATCTCTTGATTGGTAACAAGGCCCAATAACATACCAATCATGGTCATATTTGGTATTGGATTGAATTTCCAAGGCGGGCTTTGCTAAAGTGAATCTCAACCCTTAGAATGACTCAATCCAACGGGGACCCTCACTCTTATCAACTTCATATTGTGTGGCCCACTACCAATCATGGGGGAGACTCATCTCCCATTTTCCAATTGGTCTGTTATTGTGAAACTTCGTCTACAAAAGCCAGGAAGAACGTTCTCCTACAATCAGACTCCATTGCTTATGTAGTCCAGCTTGTAGGGCCTGCTGTGAGTCTATGACTAATTTCTATTAATAGGAAGAGGGAGATGGGAAGGTGTGGAAAAGTGGGAGCCAACCAGATTAATTTTACCGAGCATCTATCAATAGGTTTCACCAAAATAACTGATATTTTGGAATTTAACACTAGTTTTTGACAATATAATCGATGCAATATATTGCAAGCTATTGACAAGAAATTATTTGAAAAACAAGGGAAAAAGAAAAAGAAAACCTCCTTCCTGTTTATCTCAAGCGCTAGGGATTTGACAATTACGTAGTAGAGTCGGGATTATATGCGGAGTTTTCCCACTGTGACCTTGAGTGGATCGATCACGGCCTGCCACATCACCATGAGTAGCCCCTACCCAGATGTATGGCAGGCTGCCAGCGGTGACGTGGCGGACCTTGATTGGTCCACTCACGGTCACCATGGGGGAAATCCTCAGAGGATCTGGACTCTTAAATAGTGCTCTTTCTTTATGCCCTTTTGGTAACTCTAAAAATAAGTTCTTCCTTTGTGATTTAGAGCTTATTTATGCATTACAGTGTTTGGAAAATATTTAATTAATTTTTTAATTTTAGATCTTATTTACTAATTAGAGCTTTTGCCTCATAAAAAAATTAAAGGGGCAGCTCTTTTTTTCTTTTTTTAGAGCTATTTTAGTAAAAGCGGAAAGAGGTTGATAGTGCAAAATTTATGTGTTTTGGATGAGAAAAATCTCATAAAATTTTAAAATGATGCAAATGACAGGTTTAACATTATAATTTTGAAAAGTTGGACCCTAATTACCGCAATTCCTAAAGGTGGGCCCCAATTACCTCATGATATAACAACTTTTTTTAATAATATTATCAAATACACTAATTGTAAATTAAAAATTAAAAATTAGAGCTTTTAATTTTAGACATTATTTTAATTAACTCTTATTAGTTGGATAAGAGTTTCCAAACAGCCCCTTTAACTAAAGAGGAGATAAATTAAAAAGAAAATATGGGATTTGCATTAATGGTTTGGATTGACTAAAGATGGCCCCCGAATACAAAAACGAATAGGAAATAGGAATATACATTCCAGACACCATTTCTGTATCCTCTGCTGATACTGAAAGCAGAAGTGACTGAAACTGAAATGGGGCATCCTACAGCCTACTTCCACTCAACCCTCCCTTGTCTGCTTCCCATTTCTCATAAGCCCATCTCTGAAAACCACACCCAGATCACCAAGTAAGTGGTTATTCAACTTTTTTTTTAATCTCTTTTTGGTGCCCTTGTTTAAGAACAGCTTCTCTCTTTCTTTTCTTTTGGTAATTGTCTATTGCTGCTTCCAAAATATTGCATATGCTATGTATCTGCTTTTCCATTTCCTTACAACAGACTTCCAAGTTCATAGGACCCACTCTTCTTATGACCATTAGATTTGGTGTTATGATGTATTTTGAAAATATCTTAATGGAGTATTCTGACCTTGAATTCATAGTTGCCTGGTTTGCAGTTCCACCAATTTGTGTTCGCATTCACAATTTGTAGTTTGAGAATTAGCTTACTTCATAGGAAAACTCGTGGGTGCAGGGTCATTTGATTCGCTTTTCAATTCATCTGATTTGGATTTAGAGTTGGATGGGCTTGGGAACTAATTTGTATGTTTCCATTCTGTAAATTCATCACTAGGATTTGGATCCAAAATCCAAACTGCTCAAGATAGTTGTTGGTATACTTTGCACTAAATTTCACTCCAATCACAGTTTGCGCCACCATAAGATTGATTAAATGTAAAATACATGTTCAAAAATGGAAGTAGAATCCCATGTTTTACAAAAAAAAAAAAAAAAAAAAAAAAAAAAAAAAAAAAAAAAAATCAAAGGTAAGGGTGGGGGCAACTTTAAGTAAAGTTAGATATGAACTCGAGTTAATTATTAGGGTCAATGGTGCTTTTAAACAGCTTAGATTTCTTAGGTGGGCTCCACTAATGGAATTATAGGAGTGAGCTTAGAGAATTTTATGAGAATAGTTTGCATACTGAACTGCAAAATTCATGTATCTTATTCCAAAATTGTGAGATTTTCTACTATCTTCCTAGTGAAAATTCTAGAGTTTATTCTTTTGGGAGAGACTTTGCATGCCCTCGATACACTAATCCATCATCCTTTTTCTACTTTCTTTATATCTTGAATAAAACTTTTGTTTGGAAACATTTCTTGTGTATCTCAATGACTTCTTCTATCTAAAAAATATCAGCCACTACTGTTGGTGGTTTTGTGGATTATAGCATAGGTTATTTCGCTTTTTTGTATTTAATTCTTGGACTCCTATAGGCTAGGCCCACTACCTTCCATCTAGCTTGGTTCGTTTTCTTATAGCTGTTGGAGTGATGATACTAGTCATTGTGGGGTTATGAGGCATAACCGTTGTGGTATTATGAGACTAGCCGTTATGGAGTTATGGGGCTTGAAGTGTAACCACCTGCATTAGTGGTACGCTACCGTTACCACCAACGACTATAATGTGTAATAAGTGACATTACTGTTGTGACTCCTCTATATAGGAGAGTTTGCAGGTAAGCGTTCAACACATAATACATAGAATGCAACTCCTCTCTTCTGCTTCCCGTTTTTTTTTTTTTTTTTCGCCCTCTCTATTTCACTACTGCAAGCAAGTTTGAAATAGTGGTCCATTGACGTTCGAGTTTTTCATCCATTCGAGTGCACGAGTGGTGGAGATTGTCCCATCAGGAAGCCATCATATTTTGGGGTAGACGCTTGTGAGTCCACTGCATAACTATGGGTACGAAATATGTCTAAAGAAAGCATCCTTTCTGACTTGCTTCGGCTGCCAATTCGTTCGGGTTCTTTCTTTCCTTTATCTAATTATTTTATTTTATAATTTTTTTATTGAGAATTTTCGCGATTTATTTCCAATAAGTACTTCTACATGGTAATGAGAATCCACAACTGATCAAAAGAGGAGAAAGAAGACTGTCTTTAATTGATTTCATTTATTATTATTATTTACAAATTTATGGAGCCTAAACTGTAATTGTTAACATGTAAGGTGTTTGAAAATGAATTCATTAATGATATTGATTTGGAAATGACAATTTTGTGTTTGATTTTAAACAAGCAGGGCAACATTTTTTGCCGTAAAACAACTGATTCAGTTCAAGATGAAGATAGATTCTCCAGAAGGGATGTCCTGAAATGCTTTGGCACTATCATTGGCATGGTATGCATTAGATTGTTTATAATGTGCATGATTAGATTTTGAGGAAATTACTTTTCCTTCTTTTAGTTGAGCTACTTCTTTTGAGAACAGCAGAACTCTAGAACAGGAACCAATCAGATAGATTTTAAAAAATCTCTAACCAAGGTAAATGTGCTTGTATTAGATGGCTTTATGATGGCCTTCACTAATAGCAGCAAAACATGCCTACCTATTTAAATAGATGAATGGCCTCCACCAATAGCAGCAATATATACTTGCATAATTTGGATTTTAAGGCGGCAAAACAACTGATGTTCTGTCTAATGTGAGGTCTACTTTCAAGTGGGTGAATGATATTCTCACTGAACTAAAATTGGCTATGTTTCATGTCTGACCTAAAATGCTGCCAATCTTGATTTGAGGTAGAAAAACTAGACTTGTTAAACCCACTTAGTCTGGTTTCTGCTTTGGTCCCTTGTAGAGGTTGTCATGCAGCGGAGTGCATTAGGCATGCACATCCATATGCTGCCATAGTTGCTTGCTGTTGTATATTTTGCTTGGGCTGTTCAAATTGACACTGTCAATTGTCTCTTGCTGCACCAAGATGTCACTCTTGAACCTAAGCTGAACACGTAATCAATAGTGGATTTGCATATCGATAAATCACTTACACAATTTGTATCACAAAACCCGACTACTTCGCATAAGACTCCCTCTTCATAGCGAATTCCAAAATCGATTGTGCCCTCCACATAGAGCAAGGTGCTTCTAATTGCTTCCGGGTATGGTTTCCTCAGACTCTACATGACATGCTTATCATTCGAACTGCATAAGCAATATTTGGTTGTGTCATCGTCAGATAAGTCACACTCTCGACTCCCAAGCAACGGCCGAGACATAGTTCCTTCAATCCATCCTTTAGCAGCTCTCCTATATCACTTCTCAACTTGTCATTAACTTCTGTTAGAGTTAGATTTACTTGCAGTTCTCCATTCCAAATTTGCATAGGAAGTCTATAACATACTTCTTCTGACATAAGAATACTCCCTTATCACACTGCTCAACTTCCAATTCAAAAAAGTGTTTTGACTTTTGAGTTCCCCAATCACCTTCATCTCAAACCTACTGAGAAACTTTCCTGGATTAGTGTAACTTCATTTGTGTCATCTCCAATGAGGATGATATCATCCAAATAAATTAGCACAGCAGTAGTTTGCCCATTATCCTGCTTCATAAATAGGCTTGAATTAGCCAGGGCTACTATGTGACCACTGAACACCAAGAACTCCGAATCTTGCTATACCAAGCTCGTGGTTCTTGCTTAAGTTCGTAAAGCACTTTACACAACTTGGAAATATATTCTGGCTTCTATTGGTCCTCATATCCAAGTGTTTATTCCCTTAATTTCTTTTTTAATTTCTCCATGTACAAGTACATTTTTGACATCCATTTGCCAAGCTTCCATCTTTTGCTTGCTGTGAGTGCAATCAACACATATGAAAGTGATCTTGGACACTGGATGAAATATCTTGTCGAAATCAAATCAATACTATTGCCTAAATTCACGTGTCGGAAAATGAGCCTTGTAATGTTCTACAGTTCCATCTACCTATCTCTTCGCCTTGTACACTTACTTGCATATTGAGGACATGGGACCAATTCCCATGTTTCATTTTTCATCAAGGTATTGATCTCGTCGCCCATTGCAATTTTTCACTCCTTGACTCTGTGTCTTCAGAAGAGGCTGACTCTTCTATGTTATGGGATTTTGAGTTATTACAAGAAATCTCTCCCCCACGATGAATTCTGCAAAAGCACTATCTATGTATTTGTGGTTAGGCTTTCTTACATGTGAAGACCTTCGTGGTTCCCATCTTGTATCTTCCGCCATGTCTTCGAGCAATGAAGAATGCTTCTCTTCGGATGTAAGGTCTTTTGCTAATTTAATTTCAGTTTTCCATGGGCTATTACAATGCCTTGGAGAACTGTCAGGTTGGAGAATATCTTTCTCCCACGACTTCTCTTCAATAACCTTGGACTCTTGAGAAGCTGATAAAGTCTTAGACTGGTGAATCTCCCTTGTTTTGATTCCTCCTCCTTGAGACAGTTATGCACCTCATCTTCAAACTCTATGGAATCTGGTAACATGACATCATTATGTGACCGTAATATGCTTCATGTCTCATGAGGCATAGATTCTCCCTATCGACGGATCACAATGCTCCAGACTCTTCTTTTGGTATTGTGTCCCACAAAGATGCATCTCAATACCCTTTTATTGAGTTTTTTCATTGATTTTATATGAGAAAACATGGCACACATCTGACATAAGGAGGTGCTTAACTGTTGGTTTGCCTCCAAGTATTTTTCCTCATAGAGAAACAAATCCTAGTCGAGGTTGTGGTAGCTAGTTCATCACACCCATAGTTACCTGATTCACAGTTTGATGGATTCGCATTCAAGTTCGTATTTCCTAGTTCGGCACATAATCCAATTTGAAAACTCGATGGAGTAGACTCATTTGCTTTGTTTTTCAATTTTCTTAATTCGTAGTTCAAGTTAGACAATTTCAATGCACGAATTTGGATATATAATTCAATAAGGTTGGTGAATATATATGTTTTGCAAAAGTTCTTAAATGTTGCAAAATTTATATAATTTAAAAATTCATGAAGATTATAAATAACGATTAAATAAATTTAAATTCAGTCCAATCACCTCTGATGTGTCTTAAGCTAGCTAGTATAAAGAGATTTCCAACTATGAGTATTGATCTTGAGTGTCTCACTAATGCCTTTAAGTGAGAGAAGTGAAATTCTGTAGTTTGCCCACCTTTTGAAAATCTAAATGGCTCAAAATCAACACCCTTCTCTTGGATGAAATATTATCAAATTTTACTCCAATAATAGTGAGGCCCCATTGTAAAACTTAGCATGTAACAGACAAACGAACCCACATTGTTAGGAGCTTCGCTTAATCTCATCCTGCATGAAGCTAATTATATGGCGGATGGTCTAGTAAGTGAAGGAGTTCTTCCGTTAATATTTCTTTTGATGTTTAATTTATTTGTTTTGTTTTGTTTTTCCTACTTTTCTTTAGCCTGTGTTCTTGTTGCGTTTGGTCCTTTTCTTTAATAAAATTCTCAGTTATAAAAATAGAATAAAACAGACACATGAACCCATATTGTTCTATGATTTAGATTTCACTTCAATCATGATTATATCTACCATTATATAGATCAAGTAAAAATATGTGATTAAAAAAAGTTAAAATCATATTTCTAGACACAAGTCAATCTGGTGGTGAGAATAAGTCTCTAACTAGAGTTGGTGGTGTAATCACATTGCATTTCAAAAGTGGGCCATGATGAATTTATTGCAAAGGGTACGACTCCTTGTCAAAGAAGAATGGCAGTATTGTCATTCTTCTCAAATCATGGGTTTTGTTTTTTAATTCTTCTCAAATCATGGGTTTTGTTTTTTTATATCCTTAGCATATCATTCCTCTTTTCTTTAATCCTGAAAGAGAACAGAGAGAGGATACTCAGAAACTTTCTATCAGATGAGAGGATATGCAGGGATTTTCCATCAAGGAGGAAATCTGAAGCGCTTGTCTGGATGCAAATGCAGAGCAAGTCAGAGTACACCAAATTAGAGATTTAACGGTTTGATGGAAAGTAGTTTGATCTTCCTCAAATAAGGTATCGAACATCGACGAATCTGCGATTTCAAGGTTTTCGAACCCCATCGAATCGAATAGTGATTTATTCGAACTGAACTGTTAGGGATTTGACACCCATGAGAGAAAATTAGGTAACTATGATCACATATGCCACTATCAGCATACGCTCAGCCCGAAGCTTCTAGTTCACACATTTTTATTATGCAACATGCTTCTAAATGTGTCTCCCAAATGTTAGTTTTTCCGCCCTACCACTCTGTTCTGTTGTGGAGTGTTCTCACAAGCGAGTTGCCACTGAATTTCGTGCCCTTTTTGGTGCTTGAATTCTTGAGAAGTTTGAGCTCCACCATTGTCAGACAGAATATAATGGACATTTTGGCCTACTAAATGTCTTTGCCTTTGAACGGAATTCTCTAAATTTCTTGAGTGCTTCAAAATTTTCTTTTAAGAAAAATGCGAAGACATTCCTTGAAAAGTAGTCGATGAAAGTGATCATTTAGCGTGGCACCTATTGATGGGTACTTCTTTCTGAACAAGTCCATATGCACCAGCTCCAAGGGTTCTTTTGATTCAAACTTTGACTCTTCAAAGGGCAATCGATACCTTGCTGAACTTGCATCTTGCACATATTGCATCTAAATGGAACTCTATCTTTGGTAGTCTTCTGAAAAGTCCATGTTTTGTGATCTCGTTGAGCATTTTGTATCTTACATGCCCTAAATGTGTTTTGTCCTTTCCACGTATGCTTTTTCTGCTGCTATCATGTACAGACTTTGCTCGCTTTCTTGTCATCATGGGGGTGCTGTCCACTTTCATCTTCTCAAGGATCTGCACACCAATGGACCCAAAGTTCTCTATTTCATAGAAAAAAAATTCTTTGCCATGTCAGGAACATGGTAAACAACACAAAGTAAGTGGTCTTCATGAAATCTGGTCGCAATCTATGCATCCTCTATGTGTTTCATTGGGTGTTGTGAGTTGTTAACCGTCATCACCACTCAATTTCCATCATGTTGCCACATCCTTATAAACTTCTTCTCATCGCCCGTCATGTGGTTGTTTCAAACAGGAGTCTGCAATCCAATTCTTTGCTTAGTCAATTATTGCACTTTTTCTAGATGTGGAACTCCTTAAGACCACCATGTTGGTTTCATCATGTTGATCTTGTATGGCAGTTGTCAAGGCCTGCTACTTGATTATTTCTATAGTTTTTCTTGTAGACAAGCAAACGTCTATGGTTTTAGATACTCAATTTGCCTATGGTTCCTGATCTTCCTCATCACTAGCTCCCCCTACTTGCTAGATCCTCCATGCTACAAATCTTCTGTGGCTGAATTACCTTCCATAGGAACAAGTCTAGCATTACAATTACGTGCAAAGTGGGCTTCCTAGAGCGATAAGATGTCTTTTTATACTGTGTCTTCTTGCCATTCTAACTTGACATTGGTAGCTATCTCCACTGTCTTTTGATCCACCTTTGTCGCATCTCAATTTGGATTTGCCTTATGGCTTGCCTCAGAGTCTTTGGACAACATGGCTTCTTCTTTGCCTTCAATCTTGCCTGTTTGGATAAATGAGGAGTGGAAGTGAATTTTACATGTGGAGTGGAGTGAAGAGAAGTAGGATGAAGTTAAAGTAGAGTACTTCACTTCACTCCATTTGGATGCTTATTTTGAAGTTAAGGTTTGGAGTAGAATCCACTTTTACTCAAGGAAATGGAAGTATTTAGAGTTGAAGTGAAATGGAGTACAATTGGCTCACAACATTACTTCATCTATCGGGCTAGACTCATCCAAACGGGGTAGAGTTGAAATTTTAGATTGTTAAGGCCCATTTAACTTCACTCTACTTTATTTTTTGCCTATCCAAACAGGCCCCTATCGGTTTTAATGAGCACCATCTCGTGGATAATGAGCAAATTCTCTAACTCATTCACAGTTGACTGTTTCACCCAAGGATGAAAATAGCGATAGTGGCCCGCCACCAAAACGCTATATAGCGGCGTAGCAGTGCTATTTGAAAAAATCTGAAATTTTTTGTAGAAAATCTAGAATATTGGAAAATGAGAGAAAATGTATTTTTTTTTTTTTTTTTTTGCAAAAGTAACAAGATAAGGGGGCGTAGCGGTCCCCTCATTGTATGAGGTCCTATATAAATAATAAATAATAGTAATGATCAAGTTTTTTCACATGTATTCATTTTTCATAGTTATGCTTATGCTAACTTAGAAACTAATGAAAGGCTCGTAAAAAAAAAAAAAGACTATGTCATGAAGTCAAGACTTAAGACTAAGAGTACCTAGAGAAAAGAATACATCTACCAAAGGGGGTGTCTAATAGGTTGTACCTAGAGAAGAATACTTGAGAAGATCTCTCTGTATTGACTCTAATTCGGTGAGATCATATGCTTTTTGGTGTTCTTTTAAACATAGAAGGGTAGAAGAGTTGCGTAGAAATGTTATTTGGATAGAAGAAGAAAAGAAATAAGTCTTATTATGCATTTTAATTTTTTTTGGAATGTAGAAATCTATCTCACTCCGTAGTGGCCCCGTAGCCGGCGTAGCGGCCTGTAGCGGTCTCGTGGCTGGCGTAGCGGCCCGGTAGCGGCTGTTACGGATGTGAACGGTGATAAATACCATTTAGCGTAGCAGTGGCGCTACGTAGCGGCCGCTATTTTGATCCATGGTTTCACCCACTTGGCAATGGTCATTGCTTATGCTGCATAAGCTGGTCATGAACTGTTGATCAGGAGTCTCATCATCTTGGTAGCTAAGATTTTATTCTCTAGATCCAATATGGTCAACTCCCTACATGACGCCGTGCTACTTATGAAATAATGTTGCACTGAGCGTTTTACTTGTTCTGGGCTTCTGATCTCCTATTCCAAGAGTTGGCATTGATGCATTTCTTATTTGAGAAGAGCCTCTCAAATATGTGTCATCCCTCCTTTTCTGTCTTTGCATCTGAGATTACAAATGAGCACGTTGTCATGAATAGATTGCTTCAGTGCGTAGAGAACTTGAGAGGCCTTAGCATTCCACTTCATCTTTGATGTGGCATTTGCTGGCGGCTCTGTGTTTTCTCCACATGTCACCTTCCAGATCTCATGCCCCAGCATACATGACTCCATGCATGATTTCCATAATCGCTGTTTTTGTTGTTGAGCTTTTGCGAATATGAGAAACCTGAGTTACCGACCATCTTCCTTTTTTATTTATTTTTATTTTTTATTATCAAAGACGTCTTCTTTCTGATGTGTTTATGATCTTCAAACAGTCGATCAAATTTGTGCAGAGCCGAAAAAAAGGATACCTCCCAGACAGTTGTTTGGCTCAGATACCACTTATAGAGTCTGCCATGTAGCGGAACTACACTCTATGCTTAACAAAGAACGAGAAAGACAACAAGATAATTAAAGAAGAAGCGACTTCTGCCTCGTAAGTCGTAACCAAACCACCCAGAGAACTCTTTTCTCTCTCAAGCCTCAAGGCAACTTTATTGAGTAATTTGTTACAAAATTGCATCACCTTCCAAATGGTACTCTATTTATAGTAAAGGAAACCTAACTCCTACACTGTCTCAAACTCTAACAAAGCAAACTTTTTTTTTTTTTGTACATTTGAACTTTTGTAAATTTGAACTTGAACAAAGTTATCCTAACTTATATAGATAAATCTAATTTAAAATAAAATCATATTCTATCTTGGATAAGTACAATTCAAATTGGACTTATCATGCCAAATTGCCGATGACTCCAACATCCTTGACCTAGGAAACCAGATGATCATTTACTTCGCAAAAATGTTTTATGCGTGATCTGGAGTACATCCAAATGTGCCTTCTTGTTACCTTCTTCCAGTCTCAGCTCTAGAGATCAAACTATATACAACAAAGCACACTAGCAAAACTCCCAACTGACACTGATTACTTGTTACTGTTGTATGGAGATATCATTTGGGTTATGAGCTTTGTTTTCCCCTTTTTTGGCGGTGAATTTTCTTACTTAGAGTGCTTATTGTACTTTTCCAATATTTATCTAATAATGCAATGGCATGCTATATATAGCTCGAGTTTATTCTGGTAGTTCTTGTTATTTTTAGATTAGTGCAGAACTCTTCAAAAAACAGAAGTTATAGGCTAATACTTCTTTTTCCAAAAATTAGAATGATGTGATACTGAGTTTCTGCCAGTTTATATCCCTTCTTTTAGGAAATGATCGCAAGCTCAGGTTCATTCACAGAAAAATCATTTGCAGCTGATCTGATCCAAAGAAGGCAGCGCTCTGAATTTTTGTGTAAGTTACCTGACCTTTCTTCTCATGCTTATTTAGTCAGATTCTCTCCAAATCTTCATATTTATATGATATTTTCTACTGTAACAGCAAGTATCAAAGGAACTTTATACACAGCACTAAAGGTATGCATAAGCAGTTGTTTATTGAAAATGATGATCTACACTGCATTTGAGCGCACCCAAAGTCACTGAGATTGAAATTTTTTTGCCTAAGAGATGGTCAATTTATTCACTCTGCATTTGGGTAGCATATAAAGTAAAAATCACATTTGATTGGATATTTATTGGGCAGGAAAAGGTTGAAAATAAGTAACGAAATGTAAATGTAAATTCTTTTAGTATCCATACCATACCAAATGCAAAGCTGGAGTAACCATCCAGTCTGTCAATATCTAAATACCATTCAAATGTGGGCTGCATCAAAATGTGCTTGCTTGGAGTATATCATCAATCTCAGTCTTGAATATAACTTTAATTGTCGATCGTTATGACATCTGATCATCAATTTTTCTGGGTGTGTTATAGGATAATCCAGATCTTGTCCCATCCATACTGACACTTGCTCTGAATGACGCAATGACTTATGACAAGGTCAGACACAAACTTTCCAATTTAAAAAAAAATTGTGCATGTTTGATTTGGAAATGTGTTACTTTTCACTTTTTAGATCTACTTCACAGAAATAAAAACAACTGATTTCTTCTAATTAAGTTTGTAGGCTACAAAATCTGGTGGCCCAAATGGTTCGATTAGATTCAGGTATTATTTTCAGACAAGGTTTATCATTATGTATTTTCATAAAAATCTGGATCCATGCCCTTCACTTCATTCTTTGCAATAAATCAAAAACTAGCATCAACCTAATTATATTGTGTGACTCAACCTAGCTTCACTTTTAACATTATGATTAGGTTTTGTGGTCAGTGCAACTTTGCAAGTCATGTTTAAGTTAGGGCGAATTCATTCTCGTAAACAACAGAACTTCAAATCTACTCCATGATTTTAGGTGATGTTCTTTTTTTAATTAGTTGGTTTTCTTTGACCTTTTGTTCATGTATGAAGTGCGGAGATAAACAGACCCGAAAATAGAGGGCTTTCAGCAGCTTTGCGTCTTTTAGAAGAGGCAAAAAAGGAAATAGATTCATACTCCAAAGGGGGGCCTCTTTCATATTCAGATCTTATCCAATTTGCAGGTAAGATATGTGATAGGTTGCTTACATTACAAACAACAAATTTTTTGCTCCAAAAGCAAGGATGGTCACAACTTGATTTTGGCATTTGTCACTTTCGTAGGCACCGATATGAAAATCAAATGGATGTGAATAATGCTTTCTCCATGACAACTTTAAATTGGAATTTTATTTGTATTTGCCCTAGAGAGTTATTTAAATCATAAGCTCGTTATTGGACATCAATATCAAGTATCCAGTAACACAGCATAAGATGCTTAATATGTTTCTATGTCCATAAACGTAAATTAATATGAAGTATATATTCATAAGGGTACTTCACTTATATATATGGGGAGTGATTATTTAACATTGACAAACATGGTGCGTCAGTAAGGACAGGTATGTGGGATCCACTTTCCAAAGATCTCAACCATTTAATTTGTGGCCTCACCTTTTTTACCTAGAGCAGACTTGCGCTCTTGTCCAATAAAGTGATATCAACCGTTGTTTTGAAGAAAATGTGATTAATGAACTTTAATGATGATTTATATAATACATTTAATTTATTTTTATTATTATTATTTGCATATAATGGGTCAGCATTTGGTGATCCGGACTGTCCATTAGATTGCAATTCCCTTTTATAACTTAATAAAATTTCAGTGCAAGTTGAATTACATTCACTGTCGGATTGGAAAAGCACAATTTATCAACATAATTGACATGTGTCTAATTGGACTGTCTATGCAACTAAATTGATTTGAAATTTAGGACAGGCATTGAAGCATAAAGAGAGGATCAAATTGAAGGGTTTTTGTTATGTTGGCTCCGTTGTGTGCAAAATTTGTTTTTATTAAAGAATTTGCAAACCTTTGCAAAAAATTGCTTAATTGAAATGGTTGAAAGTGTCAAAGCATGAAATTAGGTCTCCAAGAGGCTCTTTTAAAGAGGTAAAAAACCTCGTGTGTAGAAAAAATTATTTATTAATCATCAACTCTGATTTTCCAACTGCATTACATCCATACATAAAGGAAACAAAGAACCCTACATTGAAAGTTCTCAAAAATTGGAAACTACATCTAACCTAATCATATTTTTAATTAAAATCCTAATCACCCCGACTCAAAGAAAGAAATAAATCAAAGTTTTAAGGAAACAAGTATTCTTTAGCTTTGAACGTCTTTTCACAAGAGCCCTTTTTTTGGGTCCTGCATCTGGATGACAGGTCTAATTGATTTGGCCCATGCCCCGTACTTAAAGCAATTCTGGTGCAAGTCGAGCCAGGCCCAAGTCCACTAGGCCTAGCCTGCGAGCTATTGGGTCAATCAGATCTAACCCATTGGAAAAGCCCACAAATCCAATGAGGATTAGCCGACTATTGTGGGAAGTTATTCTATTTTAAGTAGTCTTCTAATTACTTTAGTATTTTAGAATTAGTAGGTTTCTTTGATTTGAATATTATGAGATAGGAAAGATCGTAGGAACTTTATTATAAATATGTAAATCCCCTTTAGGGATCCACAACATCTTATTATTGAATTGAGAATTTAGTTCTGGGTTGATATTGTTTGTTTAGTTTCTTCATGCGTGAGTTTTCAGCTGTGGAATCCATCTGGATTCGGCCGAATCCCTGTTGAGGGTTTGGTCCTCTTTGCATCAGATTAGATGGATTACATATTTATAGGAAGGGTTGGACATTCCCTTTCCTTGTAGGACTCCGCTTTCCTAAACAATAAAGGAAACTAAACTTAACTAAACTTGTTTGCAATCCAAATAAAATAAAACTCGTAATTTTAATGACTTCTAAATAAATAACAACTCTCTAAATAAGACTCTTAACTAATTAAAACTCTAACTAAATGAATGACCAATTGGACTTATGGACTGGTCCCAATTAGTTGGCAGACCATGGGCTGGCTTGCATCAGTTTCTCCCCGCCTTTGGAGAGAACTCAACCTCGAGTTCTGTAAATGTCCACCTGGGTCAAAAATCAAGTGTACAAACTTCCGAAGTTCTTGATCTGCATATTCTTCACATAGCTTGGGAACTCGAATTGCTTTCTTCCTCCAGTTAGAAGCAGGTTGGAGGTATTGATTCTTTTGATGCCTACATTTTTCTTGGATCTGTGATCGAACCATTAGATGCTTCAATTGTTGCATGTGTACCAACAGATCTTGATCTTTGAATATCCATCGTTGATTCCCGAAGATGAAGTCAATGTGTGGGACCTCAACGATTTGTTTTGCTATTGATGTCTCTTGAACAATCGTTAGATCCACTAAATGATTACTTGTTGCTTATTAAATCTCTGTCTTCAACATGCGCTTGACTTTCTTCATTTGCCTCGACTCTTTCAATTAGCACGGTCCATAGGAATAATTTGAGTACCTTTGTCTGCTAGCGCTTTTGGCACCAACACAGCTTTTGTTTCTTCCTTCTGCTCACTCTTTGATTCTTCGATTGGAGGTGAAGATGTAGATGGAGAAGGTGTTGTCAATGACAATGGAATGAGCTCGATTTGTTGTCCTTTCCAAAGAAAAGAAGTATGTTCTTCGCTTTGTAAGTATGCACATTTATATCCAAAAGCCATGGTCTTCCAAGAAGAATATGAGTGACATTCATACGGATCACATCACACCAAATATTATCTTCATAATTACCAATCTTGAAAGATACCAAACATCGATGAGTTGCTGGAATGATTACATCATGGGCCCATGTAACTCTATATGGCTTCAGGAGCTTCTCGGTTGGCCAGTGAAGCTTGTCAATCACTTCTTGCGCAACAATCATAAAAGGGCTACAACAATCAATAACCAGATTAGCTAGCTTGCCTTCACACCTGACACGTGTTTGGAATTTTGTATGTGTTGTCCATTCTTCTTCTTCCATCTTATTTGTGGTGAGAAGTCTATCTATGACAAGCTTGGGATTATCTTCTCCTGAAAAATGTGTTTCAACAACAGGAGCTGCTCTTCTTTCCTGGGACTTCCTTTCTTGAGATTTATATTGTTGCATGTGAGATGGGTGAAGCATATGCTCAACATGGATAGCTTCTTCATATGCTTCTTGTACAGTTGGAAAAAACTTCATTTTCTCCTCTATATCCGGGTTTAAACCTCTCACAAAACGAGTGACATCATGTGACTTACTTTCATTCAATGCACATAGATGTTGCAGTTTTCGAAATCGGCGAGTATATTCATCAACTAACAACTCTCCTTGCTTCAAATTAAGAAATTGATCAAAGTAGAACTTATTCTGAAATTACCAATTTCCATATTTGTATTGATACAAATAACTTTGTACTTCATCGGAAGGTCCAATGTTTTTCATACTGATTTTGGTGGCTGAACTCTTATGTAGATCTTGTTGACTGAAGCATGCTCATGAAGACGGATCGTTGATCGGATGTCAGATGGCCAAAATATCACTCTTTTGAGAATTAAGGGCTGAGAACGAGTAACTAGGAAAATACTGGATTGCACTTTGGATACACTGGGCTTGACCCCTTGTGACTTGGCTTGGCCCACTCAGTTGCAGTTTTTTTTTTTTTTTTTTCTTATTGGTGGGCCGGGTCGGGTTGGAACTAAGGTCACCCAAACTGCAGGTCAGGCCCAGATGATGAGAAAACACGTGGGAGGCCGAAACTGATGTCTTTTTAGCCTTGCTTTGGGCTTTGTGCACACAGAAAAAAAAAGAGGTGTCTCTTATCCCTTTTATGAGATTCAGACGACGGGAGTGAATGAGGGGAGGTTCTTGATGGCTGAGGAGCTGAGAGGTTAGGTCGGCAAGAGACAGAGGGCTCCAGCTTGAGGGCACCAGCGACACGCTGTTTGGGCGATGGAGATGCTGGTTGCGGTTGCTGCTGTTCCTACTGAAAGTTGTAAGTTGCGATGGCTGGAGATGAGGATCGATGGTGCCAGGTATGCTCTCCCAACTCAGTCTTTTTTTTCTTCTCTCTTCTCCTTTCTTTGTTCTGTCTTTTTTTTTTTTTTGATCTGGAATGGATTTCTAGTTGTTGGGGAAAGGAGTGTGCTGGGATGTTCGGCGATGTGGATGGAGGCTTCAGGGAAGGGGTTAGCTGCTTAGGGTTTGGTTTTGAGAGATGGGGTGGCGAGTGAGGCAGTGGAGACTGGTTGGTTATTCGGTTCGAGTGGATTGGGGTCTGGGTTGATGGTTCGGTAGGGAAAGGTGTTTGGGAAGACGGATGAATGGGATTGGAGTTGCTGTGGATGACTAGATTGGGCAGGGGCTGGCCGAGAGGGAAATTGGGGATTGTGGGTTCTAGCAGTGTATGGGTTTGGGTTGTCGGAAGGGAAGGGGTTTAGCAATTTGTGGGTGGTGATGGGTTGTGAACGAACAAGATGATTGGATGGTGGGGTTACTTCGAATTGATAATCGGAATATAGATCCAAGATCGGATTTGCTCTGCAGACACTTAGATCGTGACAAGACCCTCGATCTTGTTGGTAACATGTACTTTTGACCTAAGATGAAATCATATATCATTAAAATCTGTGATTTATGCAGGGTTTGCCAACTTGCGAAGGGTAACAAAAAGAATACAGGACTTTACCAGCCCCATCCTGTCCCACATGCTCAGTGGGAAGACATCAGTATGGACTTTGTTCTGGGTCTACTAAATATAGCACAGAAAGTTGATTCTATATTTGTTGTGGTAGATCGATTTTCTAAGATGGCTCATTTCATAACATGTTCAAAGTCTTCTGACGCATCCAAAGTTGCGCAGTTATTCTTCCGCGAAGTTGTACGCCTTCATGGACTTCCTAAGACAATTGTGTCGGATCGAGATACGGAGTTTATGAGCTACTTTTGGAAGACACTCTAGTTAGCCACTAGGACGAAGTTACAATTTTCCAGTGCCCATCATCTGCAGACTGATGGTCGAACAGAAGTGGTAAATCACAGTTTGGGCAAATTGTTGAGATGCTTGGTTCGGGACCACATTACATCTTGGGATTTGGTCTTTCCCATGGCTGAATTTGCTTACAATAATTCAGTCAACTGATCTACTGGGATGTCACCATTCCAAGCCGTGACTTGAGTACGACCGCGCTTATCTGCTGATTTGGTTCCGTTGTAGATGATAGCGCGACTGAGTGGAGAAGCTGAAGATTTTATCCGACATATGCAGCATGTACATGATGAGGTTAGATGTAACATCGCCACTAGTAATGATAACTATAAGCAGCATGCTAATGCACGTCGTTGTTTTGTTAAGTTTGCAGAAGGTGACATGGTCATGGTCAGAATACGTCCCAAGCGCCTTCCTCCCAATGCAAATAAGAAGCTGCATCCTTGAAATTCGGGTCCTTTTAAGATCTTGAAGAAGATAAGTTTCAATGCATATATTCTTGAACTGCCCGCAGAGTTAGGCATCAGTTCCACTTTTAATGTAGAAGACTTGACTCTCTACCGTGTACATCAAACTGATGAAGGAATTGAAGAACATATCTTATCTCTACCGCCTACTCTTCCTCTGTCTGATCAAATTGTGGATGTACTTGATGATCAACTCGTGTCTACATGCCGCAGAGGTTTTTAGAAATTTCCTCATCTCAAATGCATCATGGATCACTGCTATTGATTTCCAGCGCATCAATCTGGATTAATATGAACGTTATCAAGCTATACACTTGCCGGAGTCGAGCTTTTCTAAGGCGGGGAGAACTGGTCAAGTCGAGCCAGGCCCAAGTCCACTGGGCCTAGCCTGTGAGCTATCGGGTCAATCAGATCCAACCCATTAGAAAAGCCCACAAATCCAATGAGGATCAGCCGACTATTGTGGGAAGTTATCCTATTTTAAGTAGTCTTCTAATTACTTTAGTATTTTAGAATTAGTAGGTTTCTTTAATTTGAATATTATGAGATAGGAAAGATCGTAGGAACTTTATTATAAATATGTAAATCCCCTTTAGGAATCCACATCATCTTATTATTGAATTGAGAATTTAGTTCTGGGTTGATATTGTTTGTTTAGTTTCTTTATGCGTGAGTTTTCAGCTGTGGAATCCATCTGGATTCGGTGAAATCCCTGTTGAGGGTTTGGTCCTCTTTCCTGGGCTGCATCAAATTCGTTCATAATACTTAACCCGATCCTCTCTTTGGTTGGTCCAGCTTCATAGGGTAGTGTGGAACAACTATTCCATCTTTAACAAATGTAATACATATACACTATATGTATTGTCTTTTATATGATGGATTCCATTCTTATCATACATCCACGACCTTCCAAGTGAAGTATCCCCAGCATCCATTGGCACTACATTGTACCGGACTTTATCTTTGTAGTTAGCATTGACAGTAAGGACAACTTGACACATGTGTCGAACTTGTACTTCATTACCTGCCATCAGCCATTGAATGAAATATGGCCGAGGACGTTTGTGCACCCTTAGTTGTAGATGATCCACAGGAACTTGTGACACTATTGTCAGAGTTCCACCATCAATCATAATTACACAAATCAATCCTTTTACATGGCTTGTCGAATGAAAGATGTTATTCTGTAATTATCTCTTTTCAATAGTCGGTGTAGGTGCCTTTGGTGACATCCATTGATCATCTAAACTTGAGCACTTAATTCACCATAAAGATGGGCTTGTTGTACTTGTTCTTCTTTTGCCTCTGGGGTCAATTGCTCCTTATGTTTAGGTTCATCATTCTGTTGAAGATAACTCATGAAATAAAAAGGCCCATGTACACTATTCTAGGCCCATCTAGGCCCATGTAGAATATCCCACGTGTGGGACTGGGCTAAGCATTATACATCCTGTTTTGTAGATATACTTCTATGTATAGAGATTAGGATTCTGTTATTCTTTGATTTTGATTGTAATTACTGCTGATTGATAGCGTGTGATTAGGGTAAATATCATTATAAAAGATGGTTGGTCGATCCTCAATGGATACACAACTATTCTCTCCAAAGTCTGTCTCTGTCTCTGTCTCTTCCTCTCTTCATGCTCTTTCATAAAATATCACATTCTTCTCAACTTCTTGTTCTTCTGTCACATGGCCTTTGTCACATGGCCTTTGTGGGTCATTGCGGACATGGAATGGGAAGTGACCTTGCAATTTGTTCTTTGTTCTTCTCCTTTTTTGGTTGATGAGGCAGGCTAGACTAATGGGCCCGCCTAAAGGTCTATACCAGGAAGCCCAAAGCCCACAAGGCCCATCAATGCCCATCAATGAATTCCCAAGATTTCTCCTATGGCAAATCCATGAAGGATTCTTTCCTACGGCAGTTCCTAAATTTTCTATCTTCTAGTAGATTTCTTAGATTATAATAATTGCTACGATTTAACAATAATTAGGCAATTTCTAAATTTTCCTAGATTCTAAGATTTAGGGAGTTTTCTAATTTGGTATGGCTTGATTGCTAAATCAGTACTTAAACTTTATTATATAAAGATGTAATCCCATCTCCTTGGGATATACAGAAATTGAATGAATTTGAGCTTTCTCAAACGTGTGATTCTCTCGTCTTTGGTGTGAGACCTAGACGTCCTACCCTAAGCCTTTTGGCTTGGAGTTTAGCCCGTTGGCTATCCTCCTTCTTCCCCGCACTGCTTTAGTTTACTATTAGAGCGAACACTTGATCTATTATCTTTGCTTGACTTGATTATCTCCTCTTGATAGTTATTTTCTGTACAAGTATTGTTCATATGATTGTGCTAGAAATTCATAAATCTATCATCCATTGGAGTCAAATGCTGCTAAATTTGTGGGAGGCATGAAATATTTACTTCAGTATGATTGACATTAGCTGTTATTCGGGCATGATTTGTGGTGAGTTCGGTAGACAATTGGTCATACCTGTTCTCAACTCATCTACTTGTTATGTCAGATCTGAGATTGACTCACTTATTTGCTCCGGGTCAAGATGTTCATCTCTGCTTGTTTTTCAGAGGCATCATCTACCCTTTTTTTGCGTGTAATTTTCATTGGAAAATGGACACATTGGGTTTTGACATTGAACTAAGGAACAATTTGGGATGTAGGAATTAGGAAGACAGAGAATTTAATGGGAATTGATTTTAGGAAACAAGAATCTATTGGTTTTGATTTAAGGGACTTTAATGTGTTGTACTCCAAGGCCAGCTTAAGGATTTTGAAATTAGAACAAAAAAGAATTGATTGGAGTATGACTTTTTTAAGAAAAAAATTATAACGGTTAAAATTCCGCTGAAATTTTAGTGAGTTTCGGCTATAAATGGGACTTTAAAATCTTGTGAAAAGGAAAAAGGAAGATGAAGGGAAAAAAGGTGTTTTATAGCAAATAACTGAAATTTAAATGTCACTAACCATTGTTTGGACACTTGGCATGAGATCCTAGTTGTGATTCTATTCTTTTTGCTTGCTTTCTTTACTCTTTTTGTTTTGGTCTTCATATAGGCCAAGAAGGCCTTTTCCCCCTGTAACTCCTCCAAAGAACCTATGGGATGGCATCAACCCCTCATTTGCCTTCTTTCTCGTGTAGGAACCGAAGGGAACCAGCGACTGTAGTGGCTAAGATTTCCTCCTAGTGTTTTTTTCCTCTTTCTCGAGCTATTTGAATTGTCAGATGCAAAAGGACACCATTCACCAATAGTGTAGCAACCAAAGAAAACCAGCGACTTTAGTGGCTGAGATTTCCTCATAGTATTTTTACCTGTCTCCAGCTACTTCTGTTGGAAGTCGGTGGGCCTTGTGGATAAGTTTTCAAAACTTTTGACCCACTTGAAGCAGGGATCAATTACCCACAAGGCCAGAAACCCAATCCAAGATCCAAAAACCCTTTCTCATGTATCAAGATCAGAAGAAACACTATCTAGAAGATAGACAACAACAACAACATGCATCCATATAATCTACTAGAATAAACAAAGTAGACTCATACCTCTGGAGCCCGGTTTTGCTCTAATCGAGGAGTTGATCTTTTGGCTTCTTGTTGAAACTTTTTCGCAAGAACAAGAAGGATCTCCAACGCCTCGTGATCTTCCACACTATGACCCTCTATTAGAGATCTTCTCCAGGAGAATGGTGAGATCTCCAAGAAGAAGAGAAACCCTAGACTCTCTAGTAGGAAACTAGAGGAGTGAAAAGGAGAGAGGAGAGAGAGGGGCTTGGGCTTGCAAGCATGTTGTGGATGTCCAGCACCCCCCTCCTCTATATATAGGTTTTGTCAACCTCCTCTTTTCATATAATTAGAAGTCTCACTTCTATTATAAGTATGTGTTCTACTCCTCCTTCTTTTAAGAGTTCAAATTAGATTAGGAACAATCTCTTTTAAGGGCTAGTGTGGGGACCACTAGAGATTCCTTAGAAGCGGGCTCCAACTGAGATATCTGGACCCCATATCTCATGTGAAACCCAGACTCACGGTTAATTGCAAATAACTCCACTATATAAATGCAATTGAACTCCAGTCTTACGAATAAATTACAAGAAGTCCCTAATCTTCCCAATTACTATAAGTAGGCCCCTTTATCAATTATATCCATGGATCAATTGGATTAAATCTATCCAACCAAGTTAGATCCATATCTTATTATCCTTGTGACCCAATTAATCACAGTGATTATCAGTACCATCCAATTAACTCTTAATTGAGATGGGTGCGTACTTACCAGTGATAAATCCATTAATTGGCACAAGGGGATAATGGGGATAGATTCCATCTTGATAATTATATGTTTCCACAGTCTCACTACCATGTACCCAAGACACCGAGGTGTTGACCTACAACTGGCCTCACTCATTGGTGACTCAAACTAAATGTATAATAAGAACTTGAGTTAATTATTCTCTCTGGATTAAGTGCCTATTGCTTGGGAATTATGAGAGCAATCCTTAAATCAAAGACAGATTTGCATGAGGTGCATCTTGTGGTCCTTCAATACATCCAATGTACCAGCACAATGACCCAGAGTCTTACACTGATGACTGAGACAAATCACACTATCTTATAGTGATCATAATGCTGCAACCTTTTCAGATGAGAGGCCCAATCTCATCACTGGTTGTGAATGACTTGATCTATCTCCTGTATGTGGATCTCATCCACATACATGGATCACATCTAGTATACCTGTGGGCTCCGGTTCATCTCATTAACCATCATGTCATTTTGTATTGGTCATGTTCAATCATTAAATAAAATACTATTCATCTCATGAGATTAATACATACCATCACATGAATAAAAGCATGATTATGGAAATTAATTAAGGAATAAATCAATTTATTTACATCATCCACTAGATTGATAACATACAATCTAACAATCTCCCACTTGGACTCAATTCCAATTAGTGTTGCATCTCATGCCCATTTTATCTACGTGCCTCTCAAAGACTTTGGTAATCAAAAGCTTAGTAAAGGGATCTGCGAGATTATCTGCAGATGCTATTTTGATGAAAACTATGTCACCTCTTTGCACAATCTCTCGGACTAGATGATATTTTCTTTGTACGTGCTTTTGGATTTTATGGCTTCTTGGTTCATTAGACTGTGCGACTGCCCCACTAATGTCACAGTAAACTATGAGCGGCTGTCGTGCCAAAGGTTCCACTCTAAGTTCCAAAAGGAAACTTTTGAGTCATACTGCTTCCTTAGCTGCTTCACAAGCTACTACGCATTCAGCCTCCGAGGTGGAATCCGTGGTACAATCCTATTTGACACTCCTCCAGCTGATAGTTTTGCCACCAAGCATAAACACATATCCATAGGTGGATTTCCTGGAATCCTTATCTGACATGAAGTTAGAATCTGTGTATTCAACTGTAATCAATTCATCACTGCAGTAAATTAACATGCAATCTCTAGTCATTCTCAAGTATTTGAGAATACACTTCACAACAATCCAATGGCCAGGACCTAGGTTTGATTGATATCCGGTCCAATACAAAGCATAGCATACATGAGGCTACCAACAGCTGAAGCATATGGTACCACTCTCATTTGCTCATTTTCCTCAGTTGTCTTGGGACACTGATCCTTGGAAAAGTGCAATCCATGCCTAAAAGGTGTGATACCCTTGTTGGATTTTTGCATTGCAAACCGTACCAGTACCTTATCTATATATGCAACTTGGGATAAGCCAATCATCCTATTTTCCGGTCTTGATAAAGCTTGTTCCCTGGGATGTAGCTAGCTTCTCCCAAATCCTTCATATCAAATGTTTTAGCCAACCAAACTTTGACCATTGATAACATTCCTATTGCACTTGCAACGAGAAGGATGTTATCTACATATAATACCAGAAAAACTACCCTGCCTCCTCCACTTTTCATGTACACATGATTCATCCGGGTTTTGACAAGAACCAAACGATTTGATTGCTTAGTCAAAATGGATGTTCCAACTCTGTCAGTCCATAAATGGACTTCTACAGTTTGCAGACTCTTTGCTCTTGGTCCTTAGCTACAAAATCGTCTGGTTGCATCATATAGATGTCTTCCTCAAGTTGGATGTTGAGAAACGCCGTCTTGACGTCCATTTGTCAAATCTCGTAGTCGAGATGAGCCGCAATGGATAATAGTATCCGGATATAATTGAGCATGACTACCTGCAAAAAAGTCTCCTCATAATCGATACCCTCTTTCTGAGTGTACCCTTTCGCAACAAGTCTGGCCTCAAAGGCCTCAACTCTTCCGTCTGGTCCTGTTTTTCTCTTGTAGACCTATTGGCACCCAATAGGTTTAATATCGCAGGCAAGTCCACTGGTTTCCAGACCTGATTAGAGTACATTGACTCCATCTCAACTTTCATAGCTTCTTACAAACGTCCCGAATCTTGAACATTTATTGCTTCATCATAGTTACAGGGATCTTGTTCTTGTTCTTCCGGAATTGCCTCGTAGGACTCTCCCAGTAACATGAACTTGTTAGGTAGCGTAACAATCCTCCCACTACGATGAGGCTCCGATATAACTACTGTTTCAGGTAAGGGCGGATTTTCCTCAGGCTCGGTTCTTTATGGATTTGGAATTGATTGTTCTTGAATTTCTTCTAGGACAACCTTTTCTAAAGTTTTCCGGTCAATCATATAATCTTCTTCCAGAAAAACCGCATTGGTGCTAATAAACACTTTCTGCTCTCTGGGATTATAGAATAACCAACCTTTAGTTCCTTTAGGATACCCTACAAAGGTGCATACTTCCGACTTTGATTCCAACTTATTTGCCTTTACCCTTAGCACATGTGCCGGACAACCCCAAATGTGTAAATATTATAGATTAGGCTTTCACCCAGACCACAACTCCCGAGGAGTCTTAGATAGAGACTTAGATGGTACGATGTTTAGTATGTACATTGCAGTATCCAAAGCATATCCCCAAAATGATATAAGTAATCCTGACAAACTCAACATAGACCTAATCATATCTAAAAGAGTTTGGTTTCTTCTTTCTGCTACTCTATTCTGTTGAGGCAGAATCCCATTTTCAGATAAGTATCCCATAAAATCAGCTGAGAGATATTCGTCTACTCGATCTGATCGAAGAGTCTTGATACTTTTATCCAATTGCTTTTTTGCTTCCGCTCAAAACTCTTTGAACTTTTCAAAAGCTTCGGACTTGCGGTGCATCCGGTATATGTATCCATATCTTGAGTAATCATCTGTGAAAGTGATGAAGTACTCATAACCACTTATCGCTCTAACATTCATGGGTTCACGCACATCAGTATGTACTAATTCCAATAAATCTTTGGCTCTATTGCCCTTAGATGAAAAGGGTCATTTAGTCATTTTGCCTTCCAGATAGGACTCGCGTATTGGCATTAGTTTTACCACCAATGAAGGTGAGATACCATCTTTCACTAGCCTGTCAATCCTCTGGATTGGGCCCATATAACTTGTATAAAAAATTATGTTTAATGATTTCTCCTCATTTTGTGAAAATGCCCGTACTAAATGTGTTCAATCTAAATGTGGATTGTTCTAGTGGATGATGAACCTGGATGGGTACTAGGATGGGTACATCTTTTGAATGGTTTGGATCTTCAGAAGTGGACAACACATTTTTTAATATAATTCGATCATAGTTCAACTCACAGTGAGGTCAACCTTATCTAATCATTCTCATGTGTGTACGAAATAATGCAATTATTAAGTAGAATTATATTCAGCTATTTTATAAATGCTACTACAATATGAGAGCAAGCAATGTAGTATTTATCATAGGGTTTGAATGTGAAAATTCCTTAAAGACTGTATTTATGTTAGAGTTCCTGACTTTCTTAATATTATGGCAGAGTGCTTCCTACCCTCCTTTATGTATCGATGAAAAATCGGTTAATGACTTATATTTTGGCTTGTTACATCTTTCTTTCTAAAAAAATAATTTTAAAAAGTATATAGAAGATATAAAAGTCACAAATCTTCATTTTAATTGCTTTTAAAGTATTTTAGAGTTAAATAAAATAACGAAACATAATATTATGCAGTGAGGATACAGTGCAAGCATCCTTTCCTTTGGACTGAATCTATCTATGAAATGATGGTTTTGATGTTGCCTGAAAGTAAATAGTAGACGTGTGTTAAAATCCTCGTTTGGATAGTATGAGGTATAGTATAGATGATAGAGGGAGTGTAGATTAAAAAGAGGTATGTGGAGGAGTAAAAGGTCCAAGCTTACTTCTCCACTCCACTTTTTTATCCAAATATGGTGAAGTAAAAACATCACATCACATGGCTACTTTTTACTCCACCTTTAACTACTACTTGCACTAAACAAACAATTCCTTGGCCTCTGTCAAGGTTTGTTGTTAGCATAGTCCTTAAAGTTATGATAAACTTCATTATGCAAATACCAACACTCTTGATCAAGGTTCTAGGCCTCTAGCATATTAGATATGGTTGTTATTAGCATGGGTCTTCAAATTTCACTTTTTTTCTGGAACAAAAATAGTACAAATTGTGATTCTTCTAATTGATTTATTGCTGACTGGGAATTTCTTCCTGCATGCAGCACAATCGGCAACAAAGAATACCTTCTTGGCCTCTGCAATCCTCAAATGTGGCGGAAATGAAGAGAAAGGGAACTTATTATATTCTGCATATGGTTCTAATGGTCAGGTTTGTTAGTTTCGTTCTTATATGCATGCCAACCAATGTTTTAGAAACCAGACAGGATGATGAACTGGTGGAGTGTATGATTCGGTTCAATCTGACCCAACTATGAAGTTTAACTCGCTGAACCATGATATGAGCACTAGTTAAAGATTTTAAAAACATTTTGAAATAATTAATGGTGAGTCCAAGTGTCCAACTATCACGACACAGAACCCGGGGTCCTGTCGGATTCTGTGTTGCGACTAATAATATATCACAATCACTATCTTAAATCAAATTAATTGAGCACAATAAGAATGTAGTGCAAACCTATTAAATAACTTGCATATATATTAAAATCTGAAGGTCCAAATAAATCAACTAACAATGCCAACTATACTTGAGTAACATAAAACCTCTACAATTCAAAATGTTCAACTACAGTAAATAAATAAAATGAACCAATCAAATGATAAATCTAATTCTCTTTATCTCTAGGTGACGTCATTCCTCAATTATGCATTCTGAAGCCTATCTCTTGATCATCACGGTATTCCTCAGTCTCTAAATCCTGGTTTACTTGGGAGGGACAATCCTGGGGTTAGTGAAAATTGAGTGAACAAACATTCAATTCTATTTGCCTTTAAGATAATACAGTAACATTGAAACTCCTTATAACTTTTATAAATGCATGGAAAACAAAGTAACATTCCAGTATAATAAGCAGCAAAACTGTCCCATAGTCTTTTCACACATCCCTTGACATCCACCTTATCCCCAGGTAGCACCGGCCAGTCACGGGGTCAAGTATTACAGGTACAAGACCACACATGGGTACTTAAAGATTCTCATGTGTGTCAAAGCAAGGAAGGGAAGAAGAGAACTTGTGAAATTTGCATGATCCCAGTGAGGGTCACGATCCTTTAATATATAGATATAGAGTTTCTATATGTATTACAGTGATTGAGGAAATCAAGTAAATTACAATCAATCTAATCTAATTAACATCTAATCATATCTCCTAATAAGGTAAAGAATTAATTACAAAGATATACAAGTGATACTTGTCTTGACCCACAAGTTGGGCTTTATTGGGTATGGACCACTGACCCATTTAATCACTGACCCATTTGACACCCCCCCTCAAATTGATGCTGGTGAATCCACGAGCATCAATTTGCCAACTAAGAATTGATGGCCTGGCCGAGGAAGTCCCTTAGTAAATATATCTGCAAGTTGAAGTCCAGTAGGAACATGAGGAAGAGTGATGGCTTTACGCACAAATTCATCACGTATGTAATGACAGGCTACTTCAATATGCTTTGTGCGTTCATGAAAGACAGGATTCTCAGTAATCCGTATGGCACTGGTATTGTCGGCATAGAGAGGTGTAGGGCCAGATTGTGGAAATCCAAGCTCAGAAAGAAGACCCCGAAGCCAGACAATTTCAGAAGTGGCAGCCGACATAGCACGATATTCGGCTTCTGTGGATGATTTGGAGACTTTGTCTTGTTTCTTACACTTCCAGGAAATCAACGAGTCCCCTAAGAACATGCACCAGCCGGTGGTAGACCGTCGACTATCAGGGCAACCAGCCCAGTCAGAGTCTGAGTAAGCAATAAGAGAAGTCGAATTACCCACAGGAAAGAAAAGGCCACGAGATGGTGTATGAAGAACATAGCGAAGAATGCGCCGAACAGCAACGAGGTGAAGATGGCGTGGTTGTGTCATGAACTGACTAACCAGATTCACCGCATATGAGATATCGGGCCGAGTGATAGTCAAATAGATCAAGCTGCCAACTAAACGGCGATACAGTGTGGCATCAGGAAGAAGATCACCCGTATCCTGGGCAAGTTGAAGATTGGCCTCAACAGGTGTATCCACAGGAGTGGAGTTTTGAAGACCAGCTGTCTCAATGAGATCCATAGCATATTTGTGTTGGTCAAGGATGAGACCTTTCTCTGACTGATGAACCTCAAGGCCTAGAAAATATGTGAGGGGCCCTAAGTCTTTCATATGAAAAGATTCATGTAAGGAAGCTTGTAGATGAGTGATCATGCCAGAATCTGTCCCAGATATGATGATATCATCCACGTACACCAGAAGGACAGTAATCCCATTTGAGGAGCGATGAAGGAACATAGAAGGATCAGATGCACTTTGAGTGAACTTTAGATGAAGAAGAGCATCCCTAAATTTCTCAAACCAAGTGCGCGGAGCTTGCTTAAGACCATAAAGAGAGCGTCGTAAGCGCGTACAGTCTCCTGCCGAGACACCCGTAAGTCCTTGGGGAAGTCGCATATAGACTTCTTCCTTGAGATCACCATGAAGAAAGGCATTCTTGACATCAAATTGGTAAAGAGGCCTGGAGTGAGCAGCAACTATGGCAAGAACAGTACGGATTGTGGTCATTTTAGCAACTGGAGCAAAGGTTTCTTCATAGTCGATGCCATATTCCTGTCTATTGCCCAATGCGACTAACCGTGCTTTATAACGATCCAACGAGCCATCAGCCTTAAGTTTGACTGAAAAAACCCATTTGCAGCCGATAGGTTTTACAGATGAGGGACATGTAACAATATCCCATGTATGATTCTGTTGCAGTGCAGCTAATTCTTCATGCATAGCCTTTTGCCAACAGTCATGCTTTACCGCCTGTAGGTAGGAAGTAGGAATAGCAATGGAGGAGAGGGTAGCAAGCAAGGATGTGTGAGTGAACCCATATTTATCTGGAGGCTTAGAGAGACGAGTAGAACGACGAAGCTGAGGTGGAGATGAAGCAGCAGAGGATGAAGCGGGGGCAAGATCATGTGCCGGCGAGGGATCCGAAGGGGGAGGCAGGTGTGGAACATCCTTATGACGACGACGTTCATAAACAAGAAGTGGAGAAGTTGTGTCAGAAAAATCTGGTAGACGAGAAAAAGAAGGTAAATCTGAGGAAGGGGTAGGGAAAAAACGTTGATTTTCAAAAAATGTGACATTGCGAGAAATACGAATGCGGTTGACCACAGGATCATAGCATATATACCCCTTTTGGTGAGATGCATAACCTAGGAACGCACATTGGGCGGACTGAGCAGTTAATTTGGTACGTTCCGTAGGAGGAAGATGAACAAAACACACACATCCAAAAGCGCGCATGTGGGTATAAGTAGGATCCTTATGAAAGAGACGAAAATATGGTGTTTGATTTTGTAGGCGATAGGATGGTAAGCGATTGATTAAGTGAACAGCAGTAGCTAAAGCTTCAGGCCAAAATCTCGCAGGAACTGATGATTCTAAGAGAAGAGAACGAACAGTATCGAGGAGATGTCTGTTTTTTCGTTCTGCAACTCCGTTCTGTTGAGGAGTGTAAGAGCACGATCGCTGCGATAAAATCCCATGATTTTGCAAATATGTTTGAAACTGATGGGACATATATTCCCCTCCGGAATCAGATCGGAGAATTTTTTATGCGAGTAGAAAACTGATTTTCAACATACGCCATAAATTTTTGAAAAGCATCAAAGACTTCAGATTTAGAGTGCAAGAAATAAACCCATGTGAATCTACTATGATCATCAATGAATGTGACAAAATATTTGAAATGTGTATGAGAGATTACAGGAGTAATCCCCCAGACGTCACTATGAATAATGTCAAAGCAATCAGAAGCCATAGTAGAGTTGGAAGAAAATGGAAGAACTTTGCTTTTTCCAAGTTTACAAACAGAACACTCATCAGAAATATGACGAAAAGATGTTTTATTTTTATTAATACTACCAGTGTTCAACATCAAAGATAACAATTTTGAATGAGGATGACCTAATCTATTATGCCAGAGCCTCCAAACATCTTGAGGAGAAAAACAAGAAAAAGCAGAAATCTGTTTATTCTGGGAAAAAGGCATAACAAGAGGAAACAGACGTCCACACTTAGGCCCCTTCGCGATCACCGTCCCCGACACTTGATCCTGCACAACACAACCAGAGCGAGAAAAAGAGACATTACAATTATCATCAATCAGTTGTCCAACAGACAGAAGATTTGTAGTTAGATGAGGAGATAAAAAGACATTTGTGAGAGGTAATGAATGAATGATATCACCAATAGCGGTAATAGGAAGCTTTTGACCATCAGCAGTATGGACTTGCAAATTGCCATTGTATGGGTGCAGGTTAGTGAGATGAGTAGTGGAGGAAGTCATGTGATTGGATGCTCCAGAATCAAGAAACCATATGGAGGAAGAGGAATGGTGGTTACCTGAAATGCCAAGTGCAGAGAAGGCATTTATGATCATTTGTTGAATAAGCTCAGGGGTGATCTGAGGAGCAGTAGTGGAGGCAGGAGATGGTGAAGGCATGACTGGTGCTGAAGGACTATCACTGGAAGTAGTAGCATCTGCAGTGTTGACATGATATGCTCGTGGAGGGCGATTTTGGGGTCGCCTTTTGCAATCATTAATAACATGACCATTTGATTTGCAGTAATTACAAAACTTGGTCTTACACTGTGAAGCATAGTGTCCATAACTCTTACAGCCAAAGCATTGGATTTTGCTAAGATCTCTTGTAGGGGGTTGTCCTCTAGCAGTAGAAGGATGACCATGAGAGACACCAGGGGTGTAACTGGCAGGGGCAGCATATGCGACAATAGAAGAGTTTCCTGAGGACTGTTGCTTCAGAACCTGCTGAGTGAGCTGACTTTGTTCCTCTCGCAAGAGTTCATTAAGGCACTCATTGAGGGATGGAGATGGAACTCTGCTCATCAGATTAGAACGAATGATCTCATATTCAGATCTCAATTTCATGAGGAACTGATCGCGATGAGAAATTGCCTGTAATTGTTGAATCTCAGAAAGAACTGCCTCAGATACATTGAGGTATTTAATTTCATCATATTCTGCCCACAAATTAAGAAAACCCGTATAATAGTCCTGGATGGAAGAGGTGCCTTGGGAATACTGAGCAATCTCTAGTTCAAGTTGATATTGACGGGCAGAGTTTCCTTGGTGATAATCTTGCTTCAGATATTCCCACATCTCCTTGGATGTCTTGTACGGTTTGAGATTCAGGATATATTGTGGTTCAACAGAACCAAGAATCCATGTTTTTATCTTGGCATCCTTTGTATTCCAAGAGAGTATTTTTTTTTGCATCCTCTTTAGGTCGTGGATCCCATCCTGAAACAAGTCCCCACATTTCCTTTCCTTCAAGATAGACTTGAAATTGATAAGACCAGGAAGTATAATTCTTTCCATTAAATCTGATCAATTGAATTTCAGGCTTATCCATTTCAGTAATCTAGACACAACCCTTGAAACAGCACACAACAGCAAGCAGATGAAGTACCAGAAGGTTCTAAGCAAAAACAGAAGACACAGAGTGCAAAAAATGCACTAAAACAGGCCAGACGACCTGAAAAAACAGTGGAGAATCCTTGCGTGGGGCCCACAGAGGGATCTGAATGGTGATCAGATCAGAAGCTAGAGACTAGAAGACAATTCCCTTTCCAGCGGTACAAGTTTTATCCAGATCTGATCAGAATCAAGGATTTTGTGCGACTATGATGAAAACTATTTAATAAAAGTGAATAATCACAAGATGGATCAAATCACCTACCTCTGATCTCTGAAAAATGCTGAAAAAATCTCCAAAATAACAAGGAGAGATGGACGACCAAAACTGGAGTGAAGTTGGTGGATTGTGAGATGATCGTAGGTCGGCCACCAGTTGATCAAAAAAGGAAACAGCCCCAACGTGCTATCTCAAAGCACAGATCCTTGATCTGGGTGCAAAAAAATCCTCAAAGAATGTCCACAAGTACCAGAAGAAGCAGGCGACCAGATTGGTTGCAATGTCTTTGCTTGATAATGCTGATCTGGGGTGGGCCACGACTGATCACACCCTAATCTAACGACTTCCAATGCTTGGAAGATGAAGAAGAAATATCCAGAGAGTCTCTCAGAGACTATGATGACTTCCAATGCTTGGAAGATGAAGAAGATTCACTCAGAAACACGGCTCTGATACCATGTCAAAGCAAGGAAGGGAAGAAGAGAACTTGTGAAATTTGCATGATCCCAGTGAGGGTCACGATCCTTTAATATATAGATATAGAGTTTCTATATGAATTACAGTGATTGAGGAAATCAAGTAAATTACAATCAATCTAATCTAATTAACATCTAATCATATCTCCTAATAAGGTAAAGAATTAATTACAAAGATATACAAGTGATAATTTGTCTTGACCCACAAGTTGGGCTTTATTGGGTATGGACCACTGACCCATTTAATCACTGACCCATTTGACAATGTGCACACACGGTGACCCACTGGTCAACAACAGCTCGGCGATACCAGAAGATCAAGTCGTCCCACGGCTGACCTCTGTTAGATAATTTCTTAACATGGCTGGCATAAGCCAAATTATCATCCACGGCTGACATAGAGTCAGGCAACACGTAACTACATGGCTGTTTTATGAAGGACGTCATCTTTGTACAGTGCTGGTGGCCTAGGGGTGTCCTCGGTGATTCCAAACTATCTCTTAAGTCCTTGGTCATTAAATAACTTTCCACTTTTTTCTAGCTCACACTTCAAATCAGACTTGTTACTTAATCCATTCCAGCATCTATAGCCAAGTTGCCAGATTTCCTCTGCCCCCATCCGATTCAGTATTGGTATCCATTGTGCATGGGCAATCACACGACCAGCCCTTTATAGGTATATGAACAATTCTTAATTTTCATAATTACAAGCCATGGTCACACAATTCTTGGTTGTCCATCCTCCCTTCCTTCGACAGTGATCCCATGGATTTTATTCTTCTCAATTGGAAGGAAGTGGCTTTTTCTTAGTGTGGTCTCCTCTCTCCTCTTTGTTATTTGCCTCTTGAGCTTATAAGCTCCCCTATTTCCCCTGTGGGCTTTTGTTTTGGTTTGTGGATCTTCTATGGCATGGATGTAGTCATAGTGGTGTTGGTTGATTTTCCTCTGTTTGTCGTCGTTTTGCTTTTCAATATACCTCTGTAACTCTGTTGTACTGTTAAGCCTCTTTTAATGAAAGTTAACATTAAAAAAAAAAAACAGAGAGGAAGTATTAGAAGGAAAACAAATGGAAAGGAAAATTTCTGAGATTTCTGAGAATTATAATAAAAAATAATTAGAAGAAGTTCGAAAAAATGAGATTGCTGAGTTAATGTCACAATGAATTAATGCAATGCTATCTTCAAGACTCTGGAAAAAGTATGAGAAGCACAAGAATCATTCAAACTTAGTTACTTGCCATGAAAGTTCCAGAGCCTACAATAGAGAACATAAAGCTTGACAGGAAGACCTCTAAATATTTCAATGCTGAAGTGCCCAAGATACTGGAGGCTCACCAGGGAAAGAAGTGAGAAAGCTTTATTTGGGTGTAATGCATCCTAGAAAAATTGGACAAGAAATTTCAATGAAAACAGTATAAAACACATTCCTAAGCACTTCGCTCTTTAGCTGAATTTAGATGATTCGATTTCGATGGAAATTTACCTTCTTTATTACCTGGAAAAGGGTACTTTTCCTTACAAAAAGTACAGATGAAAATGTACATTTTCTTTATGTTATTTCACTTCCTTTGAAGGAGAGAAATGAAAACTAAAAAGCAATGGGAACAAGGGAGACAACATGGGGACAAGAAATATACTGCACATGAAAATTCGCAGTCAAATTTCTCCACTTTTCTCAGTACCTGAAAATAAAATATACCATGGAAATAGAAATTGGAAAATAGAGGTAAGGTGTCTACTTGTGGTATCTGAGCAAGAACAAACTGGCTGCCTAAACAATTTGAACCTATAGTTTGTCTTTAAAAGCAATTTTCTTCCTTTTCTTGATTGATGAAATTATCAATATGCTAAAATAAGTTGACATATATGAATCATGTTGTGTGATATGGACAGTGGGGCTTGTTTGACAGACAATTTGGACGGTCTGATTCTGAAGACCCGGATCCAGATGGGAGGATCTTGCAGTGGGAGAGAGCATCCGTCCAGGAAATGAAAGAAAAATTCTCTGCTATTGGCTTTGGCCCTCGTCAGGTATTTTTTCCATTGCTTTTGATGTCATGTGTCGCCATGTAAAAGAAACCAAAATGATGTGACAATCAACTCTACTGGGATAAAAACTGGTTGGGTTTGGGTTGGGTCCATATTGTACCTGAATTTGAATTAGGTACATGTACCTGACTAGGGTCCATGTTGCAGGACTCATTCTCATACCCAGCCTTAAATTAAAGGCCTGAGCCTGGATCCCGATTAGAATAAAGGGACTGAACCCAGATCCGGAAGGCTGAATTACAAACTAGTATAGTGTGTTTATATGTTCATAAAATATACTTAAAACACACACACACAGAGATCCAAAGGAAGGCTGAATTACAAACTAGTATAGTGTGTTTATATGTTCATAAAATATACTTAACACACAGAGATCCAAAGGAAGGGTGAATTACAAACTAGTATAGTGTGTTTATATGTTCATAAAATATACTTAAAACACACGCACACAATATCTGTATGTATTTACATTTATATAATTTACATAATATATGCTTGTGGATGGAGCAACAGAATTCATGTAGCCAACCCCAACATAGTTGGGACAAGGCTTTGATGATCATGATGGTGATGATGATGCTTGTGGTGTTGAGTATTAGGGTCTTAGCATATGAAATGTTTGCATGATGAAGCATATGTCAACAGGCCTATTAGGCTTGACAGACCCATTATAGTTGTTTGGCTTATCCAATCCACCTGGCCCATTCTCTAGTTCCTTCTGGATACTATTAAATTTTAAGTTAAATTTGGGAAAACTATTTGGTTTAAATTCGAAGAGTTGATCACGTGATTGATTTCCTCTTTGAGAAGACTTTTCTCCCATAAGGTTACTCCTCTCTCTACGCATCATAATTTATGGGGCTATCACTCTAGCTCTAATTGTGAGAAGTAGAGATAAAGGATGGACAGTAGGCTCAGGCTAAAATCTTGTCAAGTTTATACTTCTCTTTTTAATCAATTCAAATGACCGTATGAGTTAAATATGGTTACTTCATTTATTATTTTGCTCTGATGATGTTCATCAATCTTTAAATCATCATCATCAGAGCCTTGTCACAACTATGATGGGGTTGGTTAAATGAATTCTCTCCATTCCGATATATCTAGGGCCAAATTCTTGGTTAAGTTGCACTTCTTTAAATCTATCCGTACTACTTCCATCAATGTTCTCTTTGGCCTGCCCCTTTTCCATGGTGGGCCTTCGACTTACATTGAAAGACTTTTCCTTAATGGTGCCCGTGCCATTGCTAGCCTACGTTTAGCATGCTTTAGATCCTTGACAAAAATTTTAAATTATTTAATAGGGTTCCCTGTAGTGGACCGAAAACTGAATCCGGAAGAGAGATGGTTCCAGATATTGGCCTATTCCTGCTTGTTATAATTGGGTCCTTGGAGTATTTGAAGAATAAGTTCATCCCGGATTCTCTGAGGCCCATTTGCATCCTTGAAACTTGATTACAGGGGTAACTCATTTCACCTCTAACTTTAATCACCTCCTGGTTATCTGCAATTGGCCGCAACAAAGTACAAAAAATTGTAGAGTTCCAGTTACTCAGGTTAAGTAGTCTATTCTTACCTATTACTCTAATTCTTGCACAAGTTAGCAAGGTCTAAGTAACTGGGTGGGTCTCTAGAACAACTTTGGTTAGCTTAGAAAATGGGTGATGTTTAGTCTAAACAGGGAGATTGAGATGAGTCGTACGTTGGTTGACAGTATGACACCTCCATCCCACACCTGACATGGGTCAACCTGATCCAACCTGCTTAACCATTCTAGTATAGTTTTTTCCCTTGTGCTACATATGGGCTATATAGAAGTGTTAACAACCATCTATTTAGGTTTATATAGGTGGGGAGGGCTCACGCAGGGACATGATGGGTTAGACAGGTAAGGCAGGTCAACCCATATTCAATCACTGACCTACTAATGGTGTGGTGGTAAGGTGAATTGTCTGGGTACAGGTTGGATTGGTGGGTCAGGTCAGATTTTGCACCCATAACTTTATGCACCGTCATTAGTCAAAGTGTGTTCTTTCATAATCAAACTAACAAAATTATTTACTGTTGGTGAAACTAACTATATGATTTATACTTTGTTTTGCAGCTAGCAGTCATGTCTGCATTTCTGGGTCCTGATCAATCAGCAACTGAAAGTTTATTGGCCTCGGATCCTGAGGTTCTTCCATGGGTTCAAAAATATCAGCGTAGCCGAGAAACTGTTTCTCAAACTGACTATGAGGTGAGAGTTACGCTCGCATTCCCCCCCTTCATATGTCAACGGTACCAATAGCTCAGTCATGTGCAAAGGAAAATAAAAATTGGAAAATCAGTCATTTCCATCAAATTTTGATGAAAGATCATTTCAAATGAGAACTATAGTGTCAAATATGAACTGAATAATACCCCTTGTTGGTATTTCTTCCAGCACTAATTTAAACTACGATTGGAGAACTCTCTGAGTCCAACTTGTTTTTGGAGGAGTATGAGCCAAAATTAGAGTTGAGTTGACCAGACCGTTCAGTTGACTAGACCCTAAAAAAAACTGACTAGGCTTGACTCAAGTGGGTTTTCTACTCTGTAACTTGGATGAGTGATATAAACTGGGCGTTTTTATTTATTTATTTATTTATTTATTTTACAAATTTAATTCTTACACCACCTTTCAGAGCCAAGCATGCACTTGGCTGAATCATGGCTGAGTTAACCTTTTTTAAGTTTTTATCATCTTTTGTTATATCCTTTTATTGTTGGCTTTTTGCTTATTATTGTTCTCAACCATAAGAGCTTAATAGCATATGTGAATTTTAGTTGTGAATAGAGATATATGAGCATAAATTTATATTTATATAGGTATTTAATACATTTTAAACAGTTTTGAATATAAAAAAGCGACTCGTCCGAGTAGCTGTGTTGACTCGAGTCAAATATTAGATTGGGAAAGTCGAGTTTGAGTACCAAGTTTTCCAACCTTGATTTAAATGTTAGTTCGTGATTGATAATTGTTAGAGAAATTTACATTTATAATTTATTCACCTTCCTTTTTTATATTTTAAACAGCCACATCTATTTTCAATTTGAAATAAAACTATGTTTGCTCTCCTGACAATATTGGTTGACCACCTATATAGTGGTTGAAGGTTGGAAATGGCCTTTTGATTACTTTTAACTGATTTTCACAAAAAAATAATTGATTGAAATATCCGTTAAGTACAGTTGGCTTTCATAGTTTTCCCATGATTACGTTTAAGCTAGAAAATAAACTACGGTAGTTTAAGCTAATAAGGGGAAAAACATAAATTACTGTTAGTATAAGGAGAAGACGATACTTTAAGATTTTTTATTTTAGAATATTTAGTTATTCTAACCTAGATTTGACAATAGGTTTACTACAAACTAATGTAAATTAAGGGGATTATGTCTCCTAGTAAAATAATAGCTAGTAGGTTCATTCAACATGACAGAAAAATATGTCCGCACGCCTGTCAAAGGGCTGTAAGGAAAGTATAGTTACGTGGTGGATGGTTAGGGGTTGTTTGCCTTTTACGCATGGGATATAAAAATGGTTTTTACACATGTAGAGGGCTTATGTGTATCTTTTTCATATGCAAATTGAAATGGTACATATGTGAAACACGCATGTTTATTTGGAAGCACCATTTTTGCATGTGTAAATGAGTACATTCAACAATTTTAGATGTGTTTGTGTTGTTCACACATGTTTCTCAGTATCTGTGAAGATTTATAATATGAAACTAAATGTCTTGAGGCTTATTGTTAATATGAGAATATTAAATGGTTCGATTAATGAATTGGGGGCCCTCAAAAGTGCAGAAAATCAGATCTAGAGGTTGGAATTTTTCGGATGCTTTTCAAACATGTCTCGAAATCTATGAAGATTTAAGATATGAAACTAAATTATCTTAGGGCTTTGGACAATGAAGAAGATGAACAGCTCAGATTACCAATTTGGGGCCCACAAAAATGCAAAAAGAAATGTGGTTGAAGGGATTTGATCCTGCAACCTGTACGAGGAAGTTCATTGCATGTGTACTGGTCCTACTGTTGCCTTTCCTGATTTACATATTGTGACGCCCCCATCCCGGGGTGCCAATTAGGAGATTAATGGGATGATTAGTGCATTTCTATCCCCAGGATCCACGTGAGTGAGAATACAAAGTTTCATCACTTACATGAACATTTCGCAGAAGCTTACGTGGCCTTGCAACTTGAAGTCCGTGGCCCTCGGGTTCCATGTCGAAACCCAACACTTAACATAAGCATACAAAAATATCATACCTTCTCAGACTGGAAATTCATAACCCATAATATACAGAGCAAAACAGGGAACATGATATTTCATTATCCAACATATTATAGTTACAATACAAAAAGTGTATTAATTACAACCCAACAAAAAAAGGTCAACAAAGGCCAATACAACTGAAATAAACTAACATATAAAATAGGCCCAAGAGGTTACGAACTCTCAATGCGAAACCAATGTCTATTTGACACTGTCAACACGATCCTAACTTAAAGCTGCTGCTCCACTCCGCCTCCCCAAAAGCTCCTACAAGTCAGGGAAAATCTACATCACCAAGGTTAGCAAGGTCAGGCATGACAACCTGGCAGATGTTTAAAATGAATAATAATACATGTTTGAAGTAAATACGAATAATGACAAAATAAGATCAGTAAAATGTCAGCAAAGTGGTACAACTAGGCAATATCATGCATACCTGAACAATGTAAAACAGGATCATCATGAAAACAGTACCACTAACACGCATGTTCTAGCAAAATGGCAAACCACATGCAGGTATACCCTCTCCAACACACAAGGTGAAGGAAGCATGATAACACGATATGACTCGAGGGCGATATAATCACGATAGCGCAACACGCCTCAACGACGATATAAACACAACACGCCTCAAGGGCGATATACGCACGACACCGGCCATGGAAAACAAGCACGACCAACCTGTAGATGGTAAATCATAGTTTAAAGGACATCCAAAATGGCTGATCAAGATGAAGAGGAACTCCAACCATAACCGACTCGAGAATCCAGAGGGGGGGGGGGGGGGGGTTTGTTCCCGGTCAGTTCTATATTTTGTCTTTCAAGCCCACTAGGGAGTTCGAGGTCCCATTGAGTGTCTGAAAGCGTCCCAAGGGTTCAAGGGTTACCTATGTCCTCAATCCATTCAAGGGGTGGTTCATAGTCCAATGGACCCTCAACTCTGCAAGGGTACCAAGTCCATGGTATATCTCACAGACTCCACTCTCTCAAGTATTTCAAGACATGCAAGGACAAGTGCGATAAGGAACTACTCCGAGCAAGCTAGGAACAAGCAAGCACGCATAACAAGATGAGTAGCCCTTAACTGAAATCTGGGTTAAATGGAGCCCCGGGCAAGCCAGACAGACAAACAGGCATGAACACCGAAAATACGGACAAGACGGACAAAATGGCTAAAACTGAAAACTGGTCAGAGCCTAAGGTCTCTATAAAATCGGGCAGCATTCCGACAGGGAATGGGTTGACCCGAAAAAAATGTAACAGGGCGGATCCGGGTGACCGTGAGGGAGTAGGGCAATAGAATGCTCACTAAACCTCGTGCGCAAGTTACAAATTCTAAATACTATGTGAAGGCTGGGTACGGAGGGTATAAGGAGGAATCATGTCACGACCCCAAAATGGGGGTAGGATTAAGAGACCCAAAAATGGTGGTAGGATTAAGGGGCCGTGATTACGATGATTACTGTAGCAACGACGATTACTGTACCATAATCTTACTTTTTCCCCAGGATCCACACGAGTGAGAATTACAAGATCCATCACCATTATGGAATGTTTAGCAGAAACTTGCATTGTGGTGCAATCCAAAGTCTGGAGCTCATTGGATTCCGTGTTGCATCACTAATGTCTTACTAGCTTAATACTACTTTACAATACATCATCAGACTGGTATGATACAAACAGGAGATAATAGAGCTGGACAAGTAAACATGATATTACTTTCCCATAATTCAAGATAAAAGTTACAAAGATGTATTAATTACATATCCCAAAATAAAAGGCTAACAGAGGCCAGTACAACAAAATACAAAACCCAAAATAATACTCACAGGTATTTCACGTCTCATGGGCAAGGAATGAAGTTTACATAACCTCTACACTAAAACACTCGCCACTTGCGGCTTAGCAACCACCTCCTCAGAAACCATACTAGGGTACAGGTCAGGAAGTCATACCTACGGCACCAAGCGTAGATCAGACAAAATGCCTGGCAAGTATCCAAAATAAAAAAGCATAGTTTGTAGGTACAATACAAGCAGAATATAAATGACAGGTTAATTAATCAGAGGTTAGGTAATAGTATGTCTAGGCAAAGTCAGCGTAGCATGAGTAAATAATTGAATCAATAATAGCCGAAAAGTAGCTATATTCTAAATGGCAACCACGTCGCATAATCCTCGGAAGGGGAGCATTCGCCTGCCCCAATTGAACCGACTGATAGTACCTTTGAACTCACCCGAGAGTTTACGGCCGTCTGAAATCTTTGGCCCTACCACGAGGTACTTGGTTTGGCCCGGGTAGGGTAGGTACTTTAGTGACACCGATAACATACAGGACTACAAACCGCAGCGAGCAATATATATGTATATATATAATAAATCCCAGAATAACAGCTTGGTAGTGCCGACTCAAAAATCAATGCAGAATGTAGGGTTCAGTACTTAATTTGGAATTAATGAGTAATTCAGTTACCCAAGAGAATGAAGAGAAGTATGTGCAAGTACGGGGGTTGACAGACCATTAGAATGCTCAAAAACGGAAACCGATGTTGATTCGTCTTTTTAAACAGTAAGCGAAGTTAAGTCGGGCTTAAAACAATAAACCAAGTCGAAGCGGGTTTTAAAACAATATTTTCTAAGTCTGGGAAAACATCTAGAAATACGGGCAATATTTCAGGTAGAAATGGGGGACCCAAAACTGGTGGTGGAAAGTCAAGGTGATTCGGGTAACTCAGAAGGGCAGGGCAATTGAATGCTCACACACTAACCAAGAAACCGTCTAAGAATCCGGGCACATCCAATGGCCAAACAAGGTGAAAATCGCACACTAAGACCCAAGGATGTCCCGTAGAACATAATGCTAGAGCCGGGTTGACAGGGTGCATAAAACATGACAAAAGTATGAAAAGTTTGGTTAAAATAATCTTAGACATGCAAGTATGGTGATTCCCAAAATTATACGCTCAAAGGGATGGATATTGAGTGTGTTTTCGTATTCTTAATGCATTCGGAAGGTGGTTAATATCAAACCCCAACGTTCAAATAAAAATACGAGTCACCATTCTCCACATGCCTTCACTATTGTTCGGTCAAGTGTTAAGCAAGAAATTGGAGAACTGGGTTCATCCTAGTCTAGGTCTCGGTCCCTTTTTCAAGAAAAGAAGGTCACATCAATATGTATATAAACATTTTGGGGGCCTCTTCACATTGCTCGGGTCTTTAAGTCGAGCACCTATTTTGTGGTCGGTGGACAATTTTTTTGATTCCACCTAAACCTTGGCTGAATGTTGAAATTTTGGCTCTAAAGAAACTCAGAAATTCTCAAGGGTTAATCGGGTTAAAAATAGGTTTAAAGGGGGGCAAAATCCAATTTGAAAACGGGTTTCGCGGGTCCGAGGGTTAGGCCCACCGGCCACTGGTAGGGTGGCTGGTTACAGACCAGCTGCTAGGCGTAGGCTGCCTGGCCGATTTTTCATGAACGAACTAAACACATTGAGGTTGATTCTCACTTCATACATGATGAGTTTAAGCGTGATGTCATCAGCCTTCCGCATGTCTCCACTGAGCTTTAAATTGCTGATATTCTTACTAAAGGTCTTCCACGACCATGCCATAAATTCTTGGTTGGCAAATTGATGCTCGTTGATTCTCCCGCATCAATTTGAGGGGGGGTGTTAAACAGGCCCACGACCCATGAAGGGATCCAGCGCAGTTCATAATATATCACGTGGATTGCTTGGGTCACTGATACAGTTGTACATAGTTGTGTATATTCTATTTTTACTCATTACTTCCATAACTTAGAATTGTAATTGATACACTTGCCTAGATTAGAGCCTTGATTAAGACATGTAATAGTTATATATTGAGGGATCTTCAAAGAAATGGACACTGAGAATAATAGAATCTGTTTCTCCAAGAAGTCTCGTTCCATTCTTGTGCCTTTTGATTGTGTTACTTGTAAAATGGGAAAGAGCAAAACTCTTCCATTTCCTATTTCCACTTCACACAGTACTCAGTGTTTTGATTTAGTTTATAGCAATGTATGGGGAATTGCTCCAGCTCTTTCCCACGCTCACTATAAATACTGTGACTTTTATTGATGATTTCAGTCGGTTCACATGGGTTTACTTTCTGCATTCCAAATATGATGTTTTCAATGTTTTTTAAAAAAATTTGGCTTATGCTGAGAATCAATTTTCCACCTGCATTAAAATCTTGCGATCTGATTCTGGCGAGGAAGATGGATCCTCTGATTTTCAACAGTTTTTGCAAAACAAAGGCATTATTTCTCAAAGAACTTGTCCTTATACTCCACAACAGAATGTAGTCGCTAAATGGAAAAATAGACATCTCCTTGATGTCACTCGTTCCCTTCTTCTAGAATCATCGGTTCCTACCCGTTTTTGGATTGAGGCATTGGCTACTGTAGCTCATCTTATAAATCGTATGCCCTCAACCTCTCTTGAAAATCAGAGCCCATATTACCAATTGTACAAGACATCTCCGTTCTATGATGATCTTCATGTTTTTGGCTCAGTTTGCTTTGTGCATTTTCCTTCGGCTGAAAGAACCAAACTAACCGCTCAATCAGCTAAGTTTGTTTTTTTAGGTCATGCACCCTTCCAAAAAGGGTTCATTTGCTATAATTCTCACATTCGTCGCATACGTACATCTAGGAATGTCATTTTTTTTAAACACGGTATTTTTTTCAAAAACACCTTGATCTTCCTGACTCCTCCTTGGTCTCGTTACCTGGTTTTTCTGACAACACGTCAGTTGTTTGATTTAATCCTAACTTTGTGTATCATAGACGGAATAGAGAAGTGCCTACTAGGAATCCCCCTCTTGATCTTCCTCCAACATCCGGTCCACCTCCGGTAATTGGTCCCTCTGGACATCCTACATTACGTCTCTCCACTCGCATTTCGGTACCACCGGACCGCTATGGGTTCTCACATATTTCCTTAATGGCCACTTTGTCTTCCTCTTCCATCCCACAATTCTATTCTCAGGCTGTGCAGCACCAATGTTGGAACAAGGCTATGCAAGATGAACCGAATGCTTTAGAGCAAAATCGTGTGGGATATTGTCTCTTCTCCTATGGGTGTCAAACCTATGGGCTGTAAGTGAATTTTTTCTCTCAAGTTAAGATCAGATGGCACATTAGATCGGTATAAGGCGCGCCTTGTCGCTTTTGGAAATCGGCAGGAATATGGCATCGATTATGATGAAACTTTTGCTCCCGTCGCTAAGATGACCACCGTACGCATAATTCTTGCTGTTGCTGCATCTCAGTCTTGGCCTCTATATCAAATGGATATCAAAAATGCGTTTCTTCATGGTGATCTCAAAGAAGACGTTTATATGCGTCTGCCTCAGGGGTACTCATTTGGGAAGGGTATGGTTGCCAACCTCCGTCGCTCCCTCTATGGTCTGAAGCAAGCTCCTCTTGCATGGTTTGAGAAATTTCAAGATGCTTTTCTCTGCATGGATTTTCATCCAAGCCAGTATGATCCTTCTATGTTTTTACGTCATGCTCTGTCCGGGATTACTGTGCTACTTGTCTACATTGATGACATAGTCATTACTGGTCCAAATGCACAAATGATTCAGGAACTCCAAGCTTCTCTTAATGAGACATTCCACATGAAGGATCTTGGCCCTTTAAACTATTTCCTCGGTCTTGAAGTTCATCAATCAACTAAAGGTATAGTTCTCAATCAACACAAATACACTGTTGATCTCATTGACTTGGCTGGCCTTACTGCTTCAGCTTCAGTAGATACACCGGTCGAAATGAATGTCAAACTCAGTCAAGAGGATGGTGACTTTTTTCTAGATCCTACCGCATATCGCAAGTTAGTTGGTAGCTTGATCTACCTCACGATCACTCGTCCTGATATCTCCTATACGGTCAACCTAATAAGTCAGTTCATGATTGCTCCTCGTTACCTTCATATGGCTGTTGTTCGTTGCATCATTCGGTACCTTATTCGCACACCGACTCGTGAGTTGTTTTTTTCATCAAACAATCCTCTATCTCTCATAGCTTATTCAGATGTTGATTAGACTGGTTGTCTAGATACTCGTAGATCAACAACAGGATGATGCATGTTTTTGGGTGATAGCCTGATTTCCTGAAAATGCAATAAACATGAAAAAGTTTCAAAATATTCTACCGAGGCTGAGTACCGAGCCATGTCTATTGCATGCTCCGAAATTCTTTGGCTCCAAGGTCTGCTCTCTAACATTGAATTTCCAGCAGTAGGTGGTAACCACCGCCACATGCAGATAATACAAGTGCAATTCGGATTACTGAAAATCCGATTTTTCATGAACGCACTAAACACATCGAGGTTGATTGTTACTTCATACGTGATGAGTTTAAGTGTGATGTCACCAGCCTTTCGCATGTCTCCACCGAGCTTCAAATTGCTAATATTCTTACTAAAGGTCTTCCACGACCATGCCATCAATTCTTGGTTAGCAAATTGATGCTCGTTGATTCTCCCGCATCAATTTGAGGGGGGGGGGGGGGGGTGTAATATTAAACAGGCCTACGACCCATGAAGGGATCCAGCTCAGTTCATAATATATCACGCAGATTGCTTGGGTCAATGATACAGTTGTACGTAGTTGTGTGTATATTCTATTTTTAGTCATTGCTTCCATAACTTAGAATTGTAATTGATATACTTGCCTAGATTAGAGCCTTGATTAAGACATGTAATAGTTATATATTGAGGAGGGATCTCCAAAGAAATGGACACCGAGAATAATAGAATCTGTCTCCAAGAAGTCTCGTTCCATTCTTGTGTCTTGCGATTGTGAGAATGACACATTGGAGGGGAAACGGGGGCCACAGGGTGGCTAAGCGAAGAGAGGTGGCCAGCATAGTGGCAGCTGCAGCAGCGGCCAGCTGCCTGGTGGCTGGTCAGCATGCAGCGGCTACTCCTGCCATTTCTCCAAGGGGGGTATCAGGGTGCTTGGGCGAAGGGGGTGTGCTGGCCGCCAGGGCCAGCACATTGGCTGCTGTAGCAGCGGCCAGCTGCTGCTGCCAGGATCCAAAGGAGGGAGGGGGGAGACAGGTGTGTGTGGGGGGACTGGCTGCTGGGCCTGCTGGCAGCCAGCACCGTCAATCCTAATCAGGGAAAGGGCCAGCGTGGGGTCCACTGTTGGAGCGTTTAGGACACGGTCCATGCCGGATTTCTGATGGTATCCACAGGCTGCTCGTTTAAGGGATTTAAAACCCAAAAACTCAAGGGCAATTTACCCATTAAATTTAACTATCAGTCATTAACCAAATAAGCAAGGGGTGGTTAACAAGATTAATAAAACCCCGTGATAAGCAATGCTAGAGGGCTAAATCGTTTCCAGTAACAAACATGATTAGCATGAGTCCATTTCCAACTTAGCATGCTCAATGGTCTGAGATCAACTAGAATTAAAAACACCAACAAGTTATGCAATTTAATTAGATACTTGCCTGTAATCAAGAGTCAATCCAACCCTAAACCCACGGTCAATCCAGGCTCCAAACCAAGAGCTTTCTCTTCCAAACAACCGATCAAACTCACCCTAAAACAAAAACCCATCCGCTGTCATACCCCAAACCCCATAAAAACCAACACAAGTGATAAAAAATGGGGCTCGAACCAAGAAATATTCAAGAAGGGAAAGAGAGCCTACCTCTTAGAAGTCCAAGAAGAGGAAGGGTGATGGATGGAGGGGCGGCCACCGGTGGATTTGCACTGAAACACACTATGTTGCATAGTTGACGGCGTAGAGTTTCTTGGTGGGGTCTGATTTTGCAAGAGGAGCTTCCATCTAGGTGATCTTCACCAAGCCATGGGAGGGAGAAAAGAGAGGACAAGAAGAAAGAAAGCAAGAGAGGAGGAACTCTCTTGTTGGCCGATGGAATTGAGGAGTAATGGGGGATGATGGTGGTAGGTGGGAGCATTTAATGAGGTAGGTGAGGGCATTTAATGAGAGAGAGGGGTTGGTGAGATATTTTGTAATGGCTAGTTTGTGAGTTTGTCATATTCTAGCTGAACTTGGAGTGCGATAATGGGGATCTTCGGAACCCTGGACTGGCCGAGTTAAAGAAGGAGAATTGTAGGTCATGAGAGAAGCTTTCCAACAAGCCCAAAATCAGAAATTTCAGAGATAAGTGGTAGAAGTTACGAGTATACACCTCGAAAATGTGCCGAGAGTCAAATTAGACTTTCTGGATCTCGGATGAGTTTGGACCGAACATGAAAGTTGTTGGGAAGGTCAATATCTAATGTTTGAGCTCAAGAGCCAGTGAGCCACGCATTTTCAGGGTTCTAAGGAACAAGTCAACTGTTTGGTCAAAGTCTATCAATTTATGACAGAATTGGTCAATTAAAGGGTTTTAGGGCCTCAGATTGATTCGAGTTGAATACAAAAATTGTCCGGAATGATAATCTCAATCTAATGAGCTCATAATAACAGATTTACAGAATTAATTAGTGCTATTCCTAGGATTAAGAGGTCGGGTTCTTACAAATCATGCAATTTCAAGGACTGCGCACGCCATGTACGCGGAAACGATAACTTATGGGTTAGATGAGATAAACCAGTATAACAGTCAAAGATCCATTACAAACTGGCTAATCTAATTCCTGGGTTGCCGTTGACATGTCGGGGTAGGGAGATTTAACCTTACGCGCATTTAGTGTCCAGATGACGAAAAGTGTAATTCCTTGGCGCGTAGTAGTGTTGGTTGGCACCTGAGACCCTAACTACGCGCATACTCAACTTCAAACTACACCTACATGCCTCCAAAGAACCTACGGGGGTGAGAACCAAGCTCAACGAGCATCCCTGGAGTCAAAGAACACATTTTGGTCATGTATAGTGCTTGGGTTCCAAAACTAGCCCCCCTAAGGTTCATGGTTCGCACCAAGGAACCAGGCTTCATGTGCATAGTTATTAGGTTTAAAGGGGACCAAAACCACCTAATCATTCAGAGTTGAACCAGGGTCAAAATGAGCTAAAACGGTGGATAACAGGGGCTTCTGGGTGGCCCTGTGGGCCACTTCTGGAAGTTCATGCACCCCATTTCCAGATGGCCCATGGCTAGCCATAGGTCCCCTGCAGGGGGACTTCTGGAAAGCCTCCGGAAGTCCACTGCAGTAGGCAGTTTTGAGGTCCTCGGCTTTGCCATTCTTTGAGGGATTTTTAGATGGTTTTTGGCCAATCAAAAGGAAGCAAATTAGCCCCCTAAACGTGATTAAAACACAATTAAACACTTAGAAAAGATAGGGGAACAACAGCATGAAAATACACAAATACATACTAGGATAGAAATTTGATTTCCGTGAAATGGTGCATGCATGTCTAATTAATCAATTTAAACACTTGCCTTCGGTCTAAGACACTCCAAAATCACTTCTCAAAGTCTCCTGCCACTGCTGGAACAACTAGAACCAAAATTACCCAAAAATAGCATTCAAAAATCACCCAAAAATGGAAAATCATCAAGGAAGTGGAACTAGCATTTGCATGTTGGAATCATGGGGTTAATTAAGCTCCTAAAAAACATATTAAAAGATGGGAGCAAGACTCTTACTCTAAAGGAGCCCTACAGCATGTTAACACTAGTGATACAAAGCCCACCAGGCCCAGGCCCATTCATTGTAACAAATTAACCCATCATATGGGATACATTTAGGATATACTCAAATCACTGTAACAGCTTTCATTTCATACCAAATAGATTGTATCAAGATTTGAATTGCCTTGATTAAGGCTAAATGAGATTATAAAAGGGAGGGAGGATCGTCCATGAGAGGGATCCAAGTATTACACAAATATTAATGTCCTTTCACTGTCGTGACATGGTATCAGAGCCTTCTACTTAGCCTTCTGCTTCTCCTTCATGCTGACAACTCGTCTGCATCTCAGTCACTCCATGGAGATCATCTGATCTATTTCTAGAAATTCTCAGACCATCTCAGACCATCTCAGATCATCTGTCGCCTGGCCATATCAATCAGTGGCCCACCTGCGATCATCATGGAATGTCCCAGAATCCCTACAGTAGTGGTCAACTCCCTATCCTGGTATTTTTGAAGATTTTTTCATCATTTTTCCAAGATCAGAGGTAGGCCATTTGTCCCGATTTGTGATTTCCAAGTTCTTTAAGATAGTTTTGATCACAGCCGTACAAAATCTTGGATTGTGGATGGATTTTGCTGAATCTTGCATTGCTAGAAAGATAATTTGATTATACTTGAACATTGTTGATCTGATTCTCCATCATATCAAGCTATGGGCCCCACGCAGAGCATTAGAAGTCCAAATACAGGTCGCCTGGACCTATATTTTTTGATACTCGTCGATCCACTACAGGCTGGTGTATGTATTTGGGTGAATCGCTCATCTCTTGGAAATGCAAAAAGCAGGAAAGGGTCTCCAGATCTTCCACTGAATCTGAATATCGTGCCATGTCCTTTGCTTGTTCTGAGATCCTTTGGCTTCGTGGCTTACTTGCAAATCTAGGGTTTCCTTAGACCTCTGCTACCCCACTTCATGCGGACAATACTAGTTCCATCTGTATCACTGAGAATCCAGTCTTTCATGAAAGGACCAAGCATATTGAAGTGGATTGTCATTTTATTCGAGATGAATATGATCGCAAGGTCATTAGTCTTCCACATGTTTCCAGTGAACTCCAACTTGCGAATATCTTCACCAAAGGACTGCATCGGCCACGCCATGAGTTCTTGATTCGCAAATTGCTGTTGTTTGACCATCATCAATTTGAGGGGGGGTGTTAACACTAGTGATACAAAGCCCACCAGGCCCAGGCCCATTCATTGTAACAAATTAACCCATCATATGGGATACGTTTAGGATATACTCAAATCACTGTAACAGCTTTCATTCCATAACAAATAGATTGTATCAAGATTTGAATTGCCTTGATTAAGGCTAAATGAGATTATAAAAGGGAGGGAGGATCGTCCATGAGAGGGATCCAAGTATTACACAAATATTAATGTCCTTTCACTGTCGTGACACAACAGTGCTATTGGCTGATTAGAGAGTTGGTGGTGGAATGCGCAAAAATGGTGTGCATGCGGAGCCCTCGTGTTATTATACCTTATTTTGAAATTTAATCGAAAAATTACTGACGAAAATAATTGGAATGTTCCTTATAGGATTCTTTTTTTTTTAATGAGATTTGTACTTTCTAGTTGGTACCATTTTTGCATATTATTTTTGATAGATTTTCAAATTATTTTATTCAAAATAATTATTAAGTGAAATCTATACACAAATCATACCAAATCTGCAAATCATATATTTTACAATTTATCTGATCCAAGAGACAAGTATCGAATCTATTAAGATATGGATTAATAATATCTTAATAAAATATGTATGCTTACAAAGTAGAGGTAAAGTATTAAAATCAATTATGTCAATTTATTTTCAGGCTAGGAAAGATTTTGAACTCAGAATCTCGTACTGCTATCGGATTCTGGCACATGTACCCATACTCATGCAACTTGAGACTTCCACCTTGAGTTACTCACATCTGAAAACCATTCTCATTTTCTTATTTTTAGATGACAAATTTTTTGAACATGGCTCTCCATTTGATAGAAAAAAATGCTAGCAATGCATGCTTTTTTCTCACTTCTGCACCTTCACATGTAGTATCCAAAGTTTTCATCTAGTCGGTCCCACTATCATTGGTAACAGTAAAAGAAAAAAAAAGAAAGAAGGAACTGGGAATTTTCACCATGCTGTCCATGAAATTTGTTAAAATGCAGATTCTCTTTTCCAATTACTCATCTATTGGACGCTATAACTAGTCGAAGTCCATTAACTAGTAATTTTTTCCCATGCCTATCGTACAATCCAGGTTATTTTGCCTTTATTATCATTACTTTCCATTTTGTAAGAACAACTGACATTTTTCGTGTATAGGAAAGGCAACAATCCATGCTTTGTTTGTCACTTCATTTCTTTGAGCTTGTGAGCAATGTAGAGCCATAAGTAGAAGTAGAAATATAGTTAATTGCGGAAGTAAATGATCTCAAGGGCATTATCATGTGGGAAAGCCCAATGGCACGCACGTGCGATCCTACACCTCCATCCACCTGAATTGCGCAGGACCTAATTTGATACACATCAGGACTGTCATCACCATTGCCTTAATTTTCTTAAGCTGTTGATTTGAGAGCCTATACCTTCATCATCTTGAATCCTTTAGATCTGAGATTTAGCATGCCCCTATCATAGTACTCGCATTCTCCATCACCTCATCCTAAGTGGGTCCCAATGAGTTCCGCACAGGACATCACGGGACATTGGCTGTCAAGTGCACACGGCTAGTTGTTGAGATTTTCATCCAAGAAAACTAGGAGTATTCATCTTATTCATTTGAATGTATTTTATATTGTCAGGTTGATCTAATAACTACTTTCACAAAGATGAGTTACCTGGGCCAGCAAATAAATTATGAAGCCTATACATATCCTGTCCGGAAGGTTGATCTTAGCAAGCTGAAACTATAGAAGAATCCAGACATAAATTTGAAGAGTTGGATAAGATTTTTGGAGCAACTTATTTACCTGTGTTTGAAGCAGCTTGCATCCCATTTTTAAGCTGTTTCAACATTGCAGTTCAGCAGTGGGCATCTCTTTTTCTGATGTTACGAGCTTTTCATCTTCTAAACTATTCCAGATTCCCCCTTTTTTTAAGGCTGTATGGTTGTGTGCGCGCGCTCGCAAATACTCAGGAGGGATAATACTGAAGCCCAAACACTTTTGTGCGCATACTTTGTACTAATTTACTTAATAAATTCATAACTAAAAATATTGCGGTGCAGTTGAATCTTTGGGTTTCAAGAATGAAATCATGGATGTAAGCATGCGGTGAACCTGGACCTAGACCCAACCCAAATTAAAAGCAGGTCTAATTGTTAGACCAATGGCTTGATTTGATTGTTTTAGTTTGTACAATTTATTTTATGGGTTTTATTACTGTTTTTTTTATTTAAATTTTACACATGTAAGGGTGTGAGCTGGTTGAGCTGTTTGTGAGCTTTCCTGGCTTGAGTTCAACTTGTTCTTCAGTTCTACTTGCCAGGGTGAACCTATTATATAGGCTCATTGATGAAAGCGCCAAGCTTTGCGCCAGGTCTCACTCCATTTGACTTGGGATTTTTATTTAACATCTCAGTTCGAGTAAAGATTAGACCCAGATTTGGCTTATTTACTTTTTCATCTTTTTTTTTTTTTTTGGTCATTATATATGAAAAGTTAAATAGAATAAATTCACTTCTCACCTAGTTGATTTCAGGTTCACTCTAATCCGAGACTCACAACAACAATGAAAGAAGAATAGAACAAAAGCTTACATAGGGTTACAGTGAAAAAATACTTTAGTTTGATTTCCAAAATTGATGCATTCTAGTACACATGAATGCAATAATTGTGGCAAGTAAAAGCTTACATTCCATATCATAAAATTCACACACACACACACACACAAAAAAAAAAAAAAAGGATAAAACAAACTTTTGAAATTCGAACCCTACCTCCTTCATCAATCACCATAAGTAACACTTTGATAATTCATAATTACATAAAGAAATTAAATAAAGTTTTTGCTAATTTCAAAATTTTCCATATAAGTTATTTTCTAGAAATGAACCGAGCTTCCTCCTTAGAAGTTCAAATGCTCCTTTTTGAAGAGAGACGTTGAATCTATAAATACTTCCATCTGTTTTCTATTTTATCTTGTATACTTTACTCATACTATCAGGTTTTCTAGAAATTGGCTAAACCGCAATAAACTTTCAATCCAAGATTACAAATCAGATAATAAGTCAACCCTGAATTGCTAGATCAGGTTCAGTTTGAGGTGCCAGTTTAAATTTTCCACCCATACTGCCATGTGTCTTTTTTTTTTAAAGAAAAACCAAGTCAATGGATATAGCATAATTCCACATTCCATTTCCTTAAACATTACACATTTCCATACTATATAGTCTTTGAAATCATACTAGGTCTCAACACCCAGAGACCAAAAGAGGGACATCTGAATCTCTCAACGCTTAATATTATATAAAGTCTATGAAACCTTAGAAGAAGTTCTCAACACCCAGAGATTATTTTAGATGTTTACATACACACATACCAAAAGAGGAACATGTGAATCTCCTCTCCCTCCTCACTGAGAGGAGAGAGGAAGAGAGGAGGTAGAGGAGCCTGTGGGGCAAAACACCACCCTGTAGTTCACACCACTGGGACATGTAAATGTGCTTGTAGGATCATCCTTAGGGTAACTGTAAGCATCTGGGCACCTCTGCTTGAAGAACTTAGAATAGTTGGTGGGCCCACAGCTGCCGGAATTGCAACAGTACTGATCGGTCTTGAACGTAGTGCAGGGGTTGTTGCACCCGCCGGCCACCCTCAGCGCATTCGGGCACTGCCCGTTGATATCAGCAGTACACCGGATGCCCCGGCAACCGCCACCGGTGGGGCTGAAGTCCATAGGGATGTTAAACCCGTCCACCAGCGAAATATCGAAGAAGTCAAGGTTGGAGAATTGCTTCAGAGCATACTCAGCAAGAGTGTTCGGCGGCACACCGTAGGCGGAGCACCGGAGGACACCGCCGCAGTCACCGGTCTGACAGTGCCCACGGCCACTGGCATCAAAGTTGCACCCAGTGCGGCCCCAGATGCGGGCACCGGCGGTTCCTGCTGGCACATTGATGGTCCATGACTGGCCCCGGTCTAGCCGCCGGCCCCCGCCGGGGACAGCTGCGGCCCAAACAGTGTAGGGACATTGGTTTCGGATTACAAAGGTGGCTGCATGGGTAGTGGAAATGAAGATGAAGATGAGGAGGAGGAAGAGGAGAGGAAGCTTGTCTGAGGGAGTCATATTTGCTTCTTACTTTCTGTTCATGCATGGTTGTGTCAAGGGGCCTTTTATAGGAGGGTGGCGGCTGTGATGTCCTATGCGTGTAGGATTTTGCTGTTAGATTAATGTTAGGTCTCTGTTGACTTAATTTTGTAGGGAACAAGGTGATATAAAGTAGAAAAATTAAAAGGATAAGATCTTTTACCATGTGACACGGTCCATAGTAGCAGGCATGAGAAGACCCGCACCATAATAAAGTATGAGATATCCATTTCATAGTGAAAGGTTGTCAAGGAGATTGCCACTTTGATTAGAAAAATTGTGAGTCTTTTTCTGTCTCGAAGAATTATTATGAGAATTTCAAATGCTGCTTTCCTAAATATAAGAATTTCAAATACTCAACTAACATATAGCATTTGGAAGTATGGAGTTCTTTAAATTTTTAAGGCTGAAAATGCCTTTTTCAAGTGGTTTGAAATTATGAATTATTGCATCAAACAGGGTATTTGAAATGCTTACTGAATAATATGTCACATCATATCATAAATTTCCAACAAGTTTAATTTCTAGTCAAAAATTTTTCTAACGAAACATGACAAAATCCGTTTGTACAAGTATAGAAATAGAATTTTTTATAGAGAGAAAAGTCATTAGGGTTTTTACATAGCTTATTCATTCGTGATGATTTTTTTTTCTGTGTGTAAAAGGGAAAAACTGAATTAAATTTTTACTAAAAAGATTTTGATTTCCTGTTGGAGGGAGGGAGAAGAATGCTGGGTTCTTCTCTATGGAATATCGTCGGATTGGTACAAAGAGTAATGCTACTTGGACAAATTTTTTGGACAGAATTTGAGATAAATTCTATGAGATGGATATTCAAGCCATATTATAGAATTTGTCTAAAATATTGTGCAAAAAATTTGTCCAAGTATCTACTTTTTGCAGTGCAAATCCAACCGTGGCTAAGCCTCAGTCACTCTGTACTGGTCGAAATTAGGGTGGAATCACATGAATCAAAGCCTAGGCCACTGTAACATAAGATAAGTAACAAAAAGTCTAAAAGTTTGGGGAGATGTGCCTACTTATTAACAACGGATTCATTTGGGCATATTCTCATAAATGCAGCGAGAAGGGGCAACTGTTGGCCAGCTAAGTCTGAAGGAAACATGTCCCATCAAGTGGTACTTTTCAAAGAGGGCGGCCCTTCTCCTGCTGAGGTGTGTGTGTTGGATAAGAAGAAAATCTATTCTTTACATTGGATACTCTTATCAATAGAGCATGTACCCTGTGCATCTACAATTGTTGTCAGGAAACTATAGGAAGGGATGGCATAAAGTAGAAATATGATTTGAATGGGTCATCCTCTCAAGTCTCAATCCTTTTCTAAAAAGAGTGGGTTTCTAGTGCCGGTCAATTTACATCAGCTGAGGACGAAGAAGGAAGCTGATTATTTAATGCTTTGGAAAATTTTGATGCTTGTGATCAAGTATAGGAACCTGGACACACACTTATAAAGAGCCAAAAGGATCAATTGGGCCTCAAAAGAGTCTCAATAGAGATGTACGTGCAACAGCTTTGGAGCCTTGATTTGGTGGGCCATTCCAAACTCATCCCACTTGGAAACTTGCACTATATAGGGGTCTCCCATGAATACTCTTCCCATATTGTTGGCTTGTTTCATCAATGGGTGGTCCATGCCAATCTCTTAGAAGAGCACAATGACGACTAGGATTTGGGAAACTTGTGCCTTCTTTTGGTTTTTATAGAAACTAAAGCTTGATGTGATTAGGAAATTATTAGTGAGGTTTCTAATTGTAAGAAGCTAATTGGTAGTGTTTCTTAGGGATTTTTTTTATGATAAATTGTATGCTGTATATACAATCGACCAGTCGACTACAATAGTACAATGTTTGTCAGTTTTGCTTTTCCTATAAGTAAATATAAGAAGAAGAGCTACAGTGTTTTCCTTGTTTTTTTTTCATCTCTCTATCATATCGTGTGGTTACTAGAGGATTAAGAAGTTGATCTTTGCTTATTTAATTTTTGAGATTTTTTGTTAATTGTATGCGACATGTCAACAACTCTATTTGTTGGATTTTCTAGTTTTGGTTTAACTGGACGCTAATTAGTTTGATTTTGTAAAATCAGGATTGTGTCAGTTGGTATCAAAGCAAATCGATCATTTGATTTTTACTATTTATTTTAATTCGTCTATCTAATTATGCCGCCCCGACGAGGACAAATGCAAGTCGTGAACCAAATTCGAGGGACGTAGAGATTTAGAATATAAGAACGCAAGTTGAGTAGCTAACCCAATGCTTAGAGCATATGGTTCATCCACATCATCTTGATGATTTTAACAATGAATCAGAGGTAGATTAGTATGATAATTGAGCCATATATATATATATATATATATATATGATGATGATGATGATGATGATGATGATGATGATGATGATGATGATTTAATTTATGATGACGGATCGGATAACGATGGTGATAAGGCCCCATCATCAACATCAAAGGAAGACAACTAGTCTACTTCAGATGATGAATGTGACCCACGCGCGTGCAATAAAGATGTGCAGGGTCATGAAGATGCCATTGTGAAACCATTGTGTTCATAATAGGTTGTATAGGCGTTATAGGTTTCCTTCTGAAAGCAGATCTCTCAACCTAAACCTAAATCCCTAACAATAGGTTGTATGTGCGTTTTAGGTTTCCTTTTGAAACCATTATGTTGGAAGATTAGGAATGTAACATGTGTTAATATGTTTAACTAAATTTGTTTGAAATATCCAAGACTTTTGAGATTATCTAGATTTTTGTGTTATTAGTATTTAGTAGCCCTAAGGGCTCTTCACATCCATCACACCATTCAAAAAACATCACTGTACTCTTTCATTTCCTCATGTCAAATCAAGGTCATTCATAGCAACAGGGTAGAGTGGGTGTAAATATTAAGTAGGGTAGGTGTATATAAAAATTCCCTAACTAAAATAAGCATATGCTTTTCAAGGAGGGGTTTTTCAGAAATATAAAAAAATCACCCCCAAATCAAGAGAATCTGAGAACGATATTCACGTGCATCCTTCCCTCACTATATGGTGAGGGACAAACTTGAAGGGATCCATTTCGGGACCAATTGATCATGGGACTTGTGGAGGATGGAAAGAGACATCTTGGATGTGACCATAGATCAAGTTTGGGGTCAATTCCGTGTCTCTAACCCCTTCATTCACGGCCCACTAATTTAACGACTTAATAGTAAAGAAAATAATTTGCCCTTGATCCAACCCATTCAAATAGGTGAAAACCCAATGGGTCTAGTGTACCTAAAGGGGTCCCATGTGTGTGGATGGATCAAAAAGTTGGCCCCACTATGTTGTCTCTCACCATAACATGGTGATGGAGCAAAACATAAATATTTCCCCTTATCGAGTGTCTATTACTAGAAATTAATAAGCATCAAGAGAAATGACCAAAAAAGATGGTGGGGTGGGGTGGGGTGGGGTGGGGTGGGATCAAAATAGTTGGTTATATAGGTGTTACCCAGACGAGTCGGTGCGAGTTGCGAGCCATGACTTGTCCGACGCGAGCCATCAATCCAAGCCAAACACGGACGGGGATAGCCGAGAGACCGAGAGCATGTTTTTGGTGAAGACGGTCAAGGCTTCTATTGCGAACCGAGCCGAGTCGGAGCAGGTGACGCAGCCATAAATCCGAGTCAAGGATTGCGAGCTGGGGCTCGAGCTGTCTCTCGGGTTCGAGCCAGTAGTACTACATGCAAGCCGAGTTCAGGCTGCTCGGCACGTGTCGATGCCAGATCAGGTGGGCTGCAATGCTGACACGTGTAAGGTGGAGCTGGGGCTTGATGTAATTACATGATTATGCATTGGGTCAGGTGGGCCATGTTTTGCCATAAAAAGACACGGTTGTGATGTAAGGAGAAAAAGAAGTTTTGGTGGTTTCTGCATTCTTTTGATGACGTCACAATGATGTCATCCACCAAAAGATCATGCCACGTCATAACCTAGGTTGAGTGTAAACCATCCATTCACAACAATCACAGCCAAAAGTCACGTCAATCACAAGTCATAGCATGTGCAAATATGAAATAGGGTGGATGTATTTAAAGACATCCTTTGATCATACGTTAATGAATCAAAACACATTGGGTGGATTAAGGTGACGTGACACATAGATTGTGCAAGTATACCATCCAACTACAACCTCAACAGTAGAGATCTCACACAGATTTGTGGAACTGAAATTTTTTCTTCTCCAAAATCGAGATGGCATCATAATTCAAGTACACTTTTTAAAAAAAAAAAAAAAAAAAAGTGGGGGAGAGAATGATGCTAATCAATTTGCATTATTTGGTGAAGATTAAGAAAACTGGGTACTTAATGCTTTGGACGACGTAAGTGATGGAGCACATGGAACTCGGACAGAGACTTACAAGGTGCCAAAGGATCATTGGGTCTCAAATGGACTCAAATACTTCAAGCAACGTGATTTCAGGGCTGTTTCAAGAAAACAAAGAAAACATGGGGTTATTGCGTGATTTTTCAAAAGTTCATAACTCAAATAGAGTTATACGTGCAGTAGCTTTTTGGAGTGTTGATTTGGTAGCCCAAACCACTTGAAAACTTGCACAACAGGGGTCATCCATGAATAATACTCTTTTAGATTATCGGGTTTTTAATCAAAGGGTGGGCCATGTGGGGTCCACAACCAATCTCCTACAAGAGTGTAGTGATGACTAGGATTTAGGTCTTACCCTAATAAAAAATGTGAGATGAAAATGGAGAATTCTTGGTGGTCTTCTTCAAGGATCGACACCCATATTTATATTAGTGTATTTGCCATAGAAGGCAGAAATTACAGAAAGTTACATCAAGCACAAAAGGAAAAATATAAGTATTTGTACAAATGTCTAATTCTATATACAGTATGTTTGACCAATGGAATATCCTTGTGGGATATTATTGGACTGCTGGGCTTTGATCCATCTAAGATGTTGGGCCATTGGTTGGGCCTAAGCTTTGAGCTAGACCATTCGTTATACACTCCCCCTCAAATTGATGTGAAGTTGAGCGAATCAGCTTTTTGGAAGTGAGAAAATCCTGGGAAGACTTTGTTAGGGCTTTGGTGAATATGTTTGTTGATCGTGGGATGGAATATGTGGGAAATAAAAAAACTTTGGACAAGATCTTCTCACAAATAAAATGACAATCAATCTCGATGTGTTTTGTCGCTCATGAAATATCGGATTGTTGGCAATCTGAATAGCACTAGTATTATCAGTAAAAAGTGGTGTAGGATATTTGAGGAAGACACCAAACTCTCTCAAAAGACGGCGAAGCCAAACAATTTCACTAGAAGTAGATGACATAGCCCTATATTCAGCCTTAGCTGATGATTTAGAAATCGTGAGATATTTCTTTCACTTCTAGGATATAATAGATCTTCTAAGAGCATATCAATCAGTTGTGAAACATCGAATATTAGGAAAACCGACCCAATCTGCATCTGTATCGTCCCAAAGAGAAAGGGGAGAGCTGGATGAATAAAATAATTATTGGGAGACCGTGCCCTTAATGTATCATGGAGATGTTGTACAGCTGAAAGATGACTTTTGTGACGATCACTCACAAATTGGCTGACAACTTGAACTGCGTATGCTATATCTGGGTGTATCATAGTTAGGTAGATCAGGCTACCAACCAAGTGACGATATGAGGTAGCATCATAAAGAGGATTATCATTGTCTGTGCAAAGCTTCAGATTAAGTTCCATTGGAGTATCAAAAATTCGTCCATCGAAGAATCTAATCACAGTCGACAAGTCCTCATCATACTTACTTTGGTATACATATATGCCGAATGGAGTGCGCTTAATTTCAAGACCTAGAAGCATGTCAGTTCACTAAGATCTTTCATTTTGAATGTCTGGATGAGATAAGACTTTACTTGACTGATGCCAATGATATCATTGCCACTGATAATGATATCATCCACATAAAACAATAATACAGTGCAACCACTAGAAGTGTTACGGATGTAAGTGTTATGGATGAATAGTGAGTGATCATTATGGCTTTGATAGAATCTGGCGTTGAGAATGGCATGTCGAAGTCTCTCAAACTAGGCACGTGGAGCTTGCTTCAAGCCATATAAGGATTTACGGAGCTTACATACCATACCATGGGGACAGGAATAACCAAGTGGTGGCTTCATGTAAACTGTCTCTCGAAGATCTCCATGAAGATATGCATGACTCACATCCATCTGCCAAAGGGGTCAATGCAAACCATTGTCATGTTGGCAACGAAAGCAAAGGTATCCTCTTAGTCAATCCCATACTTTTGTTTGTGCCCATATGTAACTAAACGGGCTTTATATTGGTCAAGTGTACCATCCGTTTTACTTTGATGGAATAAAACCATTTACTTCCAATATATAGAGCTTGAGGAAGGAAGTGGAACAAGATTCCAAGTTCTGTTAGATTCAAAGGCTAATAACTCATCGGCCATAGCCTTCTGCCAACATGGTTCTTTAGTGGCCTGTGAATAGTAGTAGAGATGGCTACAAAATCTTATGTAGTAAATAAAGAAGAAAAACCATATATATCAGGAGGTGTAGAACGCTAAGAGGAATGTCTCAAAGTAATAGGGGCTGGGAAAGTACCTGATGGATGAGCAGAACCCAGCATCTGAGGAGGAATGGAATCCGGTATAACATTTGAATTATGTTTCTGTCGGTGAGCATAGACCTTTAGAGGTGAAGAATTTACAAAAAAAAAAAAAAAAAAAAAAAAAAAGAAAGAAAGAAGAAGAGGACAGTAAAAGATATGTGAAAGACTAAGGCTTGAAGGAAGAGAGTAAAAAGGGACATGTTTAAGAAGAATCATATTTTGAGAAACGCAAATCCGACAAGCCTCGAGGTCATAGCAAAGAAAGTCTTTATAATCATCAGTGTCCAAAAAAAATAAATTTGGCCGATTGAGCAGAAAGTCCTGTTCTTTCAGAAGTTGGAAGATGAATTTAGGCAACCAAAAACATGTAAGTAAGAATAAAGAGTACCAAATAGGTTCTCAAAAGGAGATATTTGATTCAATAGCTTAGTTGGAAGTCTATTGATCAAGTAAGCTGCAGATTGGGTTGTCTCACACTAAAAGTTTCTGGAACCATTGATTCTAGAAGAAAAGCTCGGACACATTCCAAGATATGTCGATTCTTTCTTTCTACCACACTGTTTTGTTGTGGTGTACGTGGGCATGATTTTTTGTGATGAATTTCTTTTTCAGACAAAAAGGTAGAGAGTTTATCAGAGATAAATTCTCCTACTGAGTTTGAATGAATGGTTTTAATGGATGTATTGAATTGTGTATTAATGAGGTTGTAAAAATTTTGAAATGTAGAAAAGACCTCAATTTTTTTTCTCAGAAAACAAATCCATATATAACAAGTATGATTATCAATGAAAGTAACATAATATTTAAAACCGAGCCGACTTAGTGTAGGAGCAATTCCCCAAATATCAAAGTGAGCAATATCAAAAGGGGCCAAGGCCTGTGAATTGTGTGTGGGAAAATGTAAGATATGGCTTTTACTTAAACAATAATAATGACATCTGGATTGTAAAGAAGCGGGCAAGATGCTTTTATTAGAAATAAAAGATTGCAGACATTCATTCTGAAAAAAAAAGAAAAAAAAAGAGATAAATGTTGATGAGAATGCAAAATGTCATATTTTTCTCCCTTAATGTTTAGTGCTTTATACTTATTTGATGCCTAAATGTACTCATTATTCTTATATTTTTTATTTAGGTGCAAATGGAGGCATTAAGTGCAAAACGAAGCTAATTGGGCGATTCTGGACGGTTTGGACATCGCTTCGTAATCTGAGCATAACTCTCTCATCCGAGCTCCAATCAAGATGATTCAAGATGCTGATTGGACGGAGCTGATTCAGAGCCGGGTCGAGTTTAGAGGAAATCAAGCAGAAGGGCATTGTGGTAAATTTGAAGAAATCAGGAGTTCGTCGAAACATATCTAATATTGGGCTCACATTGTTCGGAACAAAAAATGGTGCAACTTTAATTCTTGGGCTGAGTTCAACAGAAGCCCGAATGAGAAGATAGAATCAAGAAGAAGAATTTGACTAAGTTAGGAATTCAATTGAATTTTTTTTTATTTTATTTCTCTCCCTCACGTTTCCCACCTCATCTCACATCTCTCCAACGATTCTTTCCAATCTCTCCATTCTTTATATTGTTTTTTCTTTCCATCTTTCCTCATCTAAACCAACCATCTTTTCCCTCATACGTCTACAGCTCCTAAATTTTCTTTCTCTCTCTCTCATCATCCCAAGGCCATATCCTCACCTAAATTCTCTCCTCTCTCTAACCTAACTCTCCACTATAAATAACCCATCCCCTATCCAACGTATGAACACACACCACTCTCTCCACCCACGTATTCTTTCTCTTTCTTTTCTTTCTTTTCTTTTAATTTTGCAAGTTAGCATGGCCTTGTGTGGCTAATTTTCTGTAATTGGTTGAAGGAGACTGAAGCATCGGAATAAATACTGTGAGATCTAATTTATTTTCATTGTTCAATTTATGCTTTGAATATGAGTTGTTCTTCTATGCTTAATTTGTTATCATGATTATTTCGTTTAATTGCTAGGATGCATACTAGTATATTTTTCGTTGCAATCTACAGCTAAATTAGAAATCAAATCCGTAATTGTTTGATCCCTCAAATTTGCGAAGCAACTGATATTTAATAATCTACTGCGTCAGTAATTGTTAGATATTAGGAAGAACATTTGGCTAAATTAAATGCAACCGCGTGTGTTTGTGTTATTTGGGTTCATCGATCTCTCTAATTTTAATGCTGTTTCTAAATTAAATCTACAACACTTGTCTTAGGTTGTTTAGTAATTAGGGTTAATTAGAGTGCGTGTTTTCTAATTAACTAATTAAGGAGGTAGGAATTTAATTCCAACGATGAATATTCAAAGTGTAAATTGATATATATTGGCATCTATGATCAGTTCTGAATTTCCGATGGTGGATATTAACTTTGACTAATGCTTGCTCATTTGATTGAATTCGTTACTTTATTGCTCTTTATTTGTTTTTATTTGTTTTTGCTTCCAGTATAATCAAAACCCCCCCATCTTTGATCACATAGCATAAAACTTGGTTAGACACTCTCTGAGGGAACGATCCTTACTCGCACTACTATATTTATTATTTTTGGAGTAAAGATTTTATTATTTTTGGGTGCCGGCGACAGCACGACCAAAATTTTCCCCCACACTTAACTTTTGCTCGTCCTCAGGCAAAACTCCAAATTATTTTATTTCAAAATAACCAAGGTTGCAACGCCATCAACAAAGAACAACCGAGCTCTTCAAAACTCATAACATATCATGAATAAACATTCTTAAACATCTTACGATTACTTAGTAAGCAATTTCACTCGAAGATGGAGTAAACTAAATACGTAGACCCTCATGGAAATAAACACTCGACTCTCATGTGTTTGAAGGGTAGGTGTTTTGCTCAAAGTTATTCCAATAGAAATGATCTACCATAGGCTTGCATATCTTCTCATTCTCCACTACTGGGATCACATGCATAACACAAATCATAAGGACTTTTCAAGGGTTGTAACAGGGTTTAGGATCAAGGTGGGAAATATTTGGGAATGTAGCTCAAAAGCCATCAAAACTAGTGGAGCAAAAATGAACCAACTTCAAGCTTGAATATATAAGACATAAAACCAATCACTCCATCCAGCAGCTTCTTCAATTTGGCTTCAACGCATTTAAACCATGTAAAACTCTTGTATTAAAAAAGAGATCGTTCAAAGGGAACACTTTTCATTTGCAGCAAGGAACAATTCTTCGCAATAACTTCCACCTTTGTATACATCACATATAAACATACCATTTCATGGAACTTTAGAAGGATTCATGAACATGGACAACAATTTCCTCCATCACTTCATAAACTATATTTTTTTTTCTTTTTCTTTTTTTTCTCTTTTTTTTTTATATTCAAAAATGGAAATCACGAATTGAGAATGACAACATGTTCCATTTCACTAGTCATAGCCATATCACAAATCCAAAACACCCCCACACTTATTTCTTGTACACCCATACATATCATAATGAAAAACAATGCTCCACTAGTTCTACGGCTTAGGTAAAGGTAGGTTTTTTTTTTTAGGTTTAAAGCTTGTAATGTGGGTTTACAATAAATAGAAATATAAAGCTCAAAGGGGTTTAATAAAGGAAAAATTAAATACTGGGTAGGCTATTTGTCTTAAGTGGCTTATAACAAAGATGGCCTTAATCATATTCATACATGCTGTGTCTATGTGACCTCGAAGAGAATCAAGGCAAGTTCTAGAGAAACAAATCCACGGAAGAATATCTCACATGAAAGAAAATAATGAGACTAATGTGGATGTGTTAGTCTAAAGGCTCAAAATCTTACCGGCTTTTTGTCTACCAAATTTAGTAGTGACTAAATTTAGTAGTAACTAACTAATTGATCATAAATCAATCATGTCATGAATTTTTCAAGCTTAATTGAATCTTTCTCATCAAAGACCACAAAAACAAAAGGCCAAATTTTATTTTTTTTTTGGTTCAAAAATCTAAAATTAAAACACAACCTAAATCCCTTCCCCCACACTTAAAACTTACATTGTCCCCAATGTAAGGTAAAATGTAAAGAAAAGGCAAAAATAAACAAAAATATAAATGCGAAAAAAAAAAGAAAGAAAAGGAACGAACTCCCCTTGGGTTGCCTCCCAAGCAGCGCTTTTGTTTATTGTCGTTGGCTCGACTCAAAGCTTCCTTCTCAATCAGGATAGATCGGATCCTCAAGGTCTAATTTTTCCACATTCTCTATTTGGAAACCTTCATAGAAAGGCTTAAATCTATGGCCATTCACCTTGAACACTTTGGAAGTTGTTAAACTTTAAATTTCAACTGCACCATGTGGAAAAACATTAGTAACGACAAAAGGTCCAATCCAACGGGAACGCAACTTACCTGGAAACAAACGAAGCTGTGACCGGTATAGAAGGACCTGTTGACCAACTTTAAACTCTTTCTTAGAGATCATCTTGTCATGAAAAGCCTTCGCCTTTTCCTTGTAAATTCGTGCACTCTCATATGCATCATTCCGAATTTCCTCCAACTCTTGTAGTTGCAACTTCCTGTGTTCTCCACTTTCATCCATCTTCATATTGAAACTCTTGATAGCCCAATAAGCCTTGTGTTCTATCTCAACTGGAAGGTGGCATGGTTTCCCAAACACCAACCGATAAGGTGACATCCCAATGGGCGTTTTATATGCAGTCCTATACGCCCATAAGGCATCATCCAAGCGCAAACTCCAAACTTTTCTACTTGGATTGACCATCTTTTCAAGTATGGACTTGATCTCTCGATTTGACACTTCCGCTTGTCCACTAGTTTGCGGATGATAAGCAGTGGACACCTTGTGGGTCACATGATACTTTCTTTGCAAAGTCTCCACAGTTCGATTGCAAAAGTGAGTGCCTCGATCACTTATTAGAGCTCTTGGAATGCCAAACCTGGAGAATATGTTAGACTTGATAAAATCTGCAAACACTTTAGAATCATCAGTCCAGGTTGCTTTAGCTTCCACCCATTTCGAAACATAATCAACAGCAAGCAAAATATAAACATAACCGAAAGATACAGGGAACTGTCCCATGAAATCGATGCCCCAAACATCAAAAATCTCACAGAATAGTATGGGGTTTTGTGGCATCTCATTCCTTTGGGAAATGTTACCTGTCTTTTGACAATGACCACATGATTTACAGAAAAAGTATGAATCTCTGAATAAAGATGGCCAATAGAAACCACATTCTAACACTTTTCTAGCCGTCCTCTTAGCTCCAAAGTGACCTCCACAAGCATAACAATGACAAAAGGTGAGAATAGAAATAATTTCATTTTCAGGGACACACCTTCTTATCACTTGATCTGCACAATGCTTCCATAAGTATGGGTCATTCCACACATAGTATTTGGCATCACTCTTGATCTTATCTCTTTGAGCCTTTGACGAACTAGGAGGTAACATGTTAGTAACCAAATAATTTACAATATTTGCATACCAGGGTAATGTTGCGCTCACGGAGAACAACTGCTCGTCAGGGAAAGTTTCCCGTAGATGAAGTTCATCCTTC
>QPKB01000007.1:18064711-18272211 GCA_003546025.1 Camphora micrantha | reverse complement strand
TCCTTAATTAGTTAATTAGAACACACGCGCTCTAATTAACCCTAATTACTAAACAACCTAAGACAAGCGTTGTAGATTTAATTTAGTAACAACATTAAAATTAGAGAGATCGATGAACCCAAATAACACAAACACACGCAGTTGCATTTAATTTAGCCAAGTGTTCTTCCTAATATCTAACAATTATTGACGCAGTAGATTATTAAATATCAGTTGCTTCGCAAATTTGAGGGATCAAACAATTACGGATTTGATTTCTAATTTAGCTGTAGATTGCAACGAAAAATATACTAGTATGCATCCTAGCAATTAAATGAAACAATCATGATAACAAATTAAACATAGAAGAACAACTCATATTCAAAGCATAAATTGAACAATGAAAATAAATTAGATCTCACAGTATTTATTCCGAGGCTTCAGTCTCCTTCAACCAATTACAGAAAATTAGCCATGCAAGGCCATGCTAACTTACAAAATTAAAAGAAAAGAAAGAAAAGAAAGAGAGAGAAAGAATACGTGGGTGGAGAGAGTGGTGTGTGTTCAGACGTTGGATAGGGGATGGGTTATTTATAGTGGAGAGTTAGGTTAGAGAGAGGAGAGAATTTAGGTGAGGATATGGCCTTGGGATGATGAGAGAGAGAGAAAGAAAATTTAGGAGCTGTAGACGTATGAGGGAAAAGATGGTTGGTTTAGATGAGGAAAGATGGAAAGAAAAAACAATATAAAGAATGGAGAGATTGGAAAGAATCGTTGGAGAGATGTGAGATGAGGTGGGAAACGTGAGGGAGAAAAATAAAATAATAAAAAAATTCAATTGAATTCCTAACTTAGTCAAATTCTTCTTCTTGATTCTTTCTTCTCATTCGGGCTTCTGTTGAACTCAGCCCAAGAATTAAAGTTGCACCATTTTTCGTTCCGAACAATGTGAGCCCATTATTGGATATGTTTCGACGAACTCCTGATTTCTTCAAATTTACCATAATGCCCTTCTGCTTGATTTCCTCTAAACTCGACCTGGCTCTGAATCAGCTCCGTCCAATCAGCATCTTGAATCATCTTGATTGGAGCTCGGATGAGAGAGTTATGCTCAGATTACGAAGCGATGTCCAAACCGTCCAGAATCGCCCAATTAGCTTCGTTTTGCACTTAATGCCTCCATTTGCACCTAAATAAAAAATATAAGAATAATGAGTACATTTAGGCATCATATAAGTATAAAGCACTAAACATTAAGGGAGAAAAATATGACATTTTGCATTCTCATCAAATGTTCATTATTCAGATGGCCCAATCTATGATGCCAGAGGCCCCAAACATTATTAGTAAAAGGAAAAGAAGAGGTAAGCAAAGATATTGGTCCATTGTCTAATCGAAACAATCTCCCATGTTCACGCCCAGTCCCTATCACCTTCCTAGTCTATTGGTCCTATATAGTACAACCAGAAGAAGAAAAAGTTATGAAACAACCATGATAAATTAACTGTCCAACTGATAACAAATTAGCATATAACTTAGGAACAAAGAAAATATTAGACAGCGTAAGTGAATGATTCTAGGGGTAGTGAGTCCAATAGACCCAATACCAGTGATAGAGAGATGGTCATCATTAGCAGTCATGATTTACCTGTGTCCATTATATGGTTTGATGTCTGTCAACTGTTGGTTAATTGAGGTCATATGGTTAAACGCCCAAGAATCAATGAATCAGGGAGAAATATTAGGCATAGATAGAGAAGGAAAAACAGTATAGAGGGACTGACCATAAATACCCATGAAGGAGAAAACAAAGGCCATAGAGTTATTGACATAACTATGAACTGAACAATGGATCATGTCTCTAATCAGTTCAAGAGTAAGACTCATGCATGCTAAAGAGGAAGCATCTGTATCAGTTGTCTAAGCCTGGAGAGTGGTTTGATTTTGATTTCCTTGTGGAGGTCCCTTCACAGGATGTCCTGGTTGGTAATTTCCAAGTTTCTGTGGAGGCCTACAAGTACATTGAGAAATAATGTGGCTATTGCATTTACAGTAATTACAAAAGTTTTTCTTCTTACAATATAGCAACATGGTCATACCCTTTGCATTCAAAGAACGGAACCGTCCGTGAGGCCGAAAGGACAGCATTGTCAGAGGATGGAGCAACAAATGCTTTAGTGTCATTAATCAGAGAATATTGTGAGCGAAGTCTAGTTTCTTCCCAAAGGGCCTCTTGAACACAGGTTCTCAAATCTAGGAAGGCTTTCATTAGGGTGGACCTAACTGATTCAAATTCAGGCCTGAGATTCATGAGGAATTTTTTTATGTGAGACTCTTCTTGAATTAGTTGAAGCTCAGATTTGGCCTCAGTTTTCAAAATAGCAAGTAATATAGATGTAGAAGAGAGTGTGGCTTAGGCCCATGGGTCCGGTCCAGCCCATCAAGGCCCATATACAGTTGTATATAAAATCCCATGTGTGGGATTCAGTCTGTAATTATGTTGTTGATTTCTCTCATAGTACTTCCTGTATAGACTAGGAGATTGATTTCTTTCTGATTCTGGTATCAGAGTGTAAGTTGTGATCAATCCATCTTCCTTCATTGATCAAACCCTTCTTATTGGCGTGAATCCTGTCTCCATTGCTGCTTTCATTACTGATAATAGTGTCTGACGTGCCTTTGATCAAACTGTGGCCCACAACTGATCAACTTCCTATCACCAAGCAACCTCCACTGTTGTGTTCGCCAGTTCTTCAGGGTTATTGTAGGGATTTTTCTGGAATTTTTCATCACCATCTTAGGTAGGTTTTATCATCTTCTTCCTCTGTTGTTTTTGACACATTATTATCAGAAAGTTTTTATCACCACCGTCCAGATTTGTGGATCCTTATCCGATACTCATCAGATTTAGATTAGAGGAAGTACATTTGAACTCCTTCAAGAGTTTCAAACTTGATCTGAGATTAGATCACTCTGTGGGGCCCACGCACAGATCCTGCACCAGATTTCATGGTCGCCTAGCTCTGTCTGGGATAATTTCTGCACTATTTCATGTTTTCTGTTGCTAGATTCTTCATCAGATCAATACAGTGCAATCTTCCTGCTGTATTAGCAGATTTATAGCAGATCAATATCAACTCTACCTTCTGTTTTGTTGATCTGAGGGCTGGTCTCTTTTTGCACTACTGATTTGCACTCTTTTGTGTGCTGTTAGAAGCCTCTGCCACCTCTGTTACTAGTTATTAAGTAAATTGTGGAAGTTAATTGTGGGCTATTTCTAACCTTCTTGTGCTGCTACGGGCTATTCTCTTCCTTACCCACTGCTGATTGGGTGTGCTGTTGCTCTCTGTTGACCCTCTTCTTCGTATTCTGAAATGGAGAAGCATGATGTGATACCAATTAAATTTAATGGGCAAAACTATATGTCTTGGTCTTTCCACTTAAGGAACTTTGTAGAATGACAGAGCCTTTTTGGTTATCTTGATGGATCAATATCTAGGCCTACAAGTACCACTGACATCAAAGGCCTAGCCACCTGGTCCAAAGAAAATACTAAGGTAGTAACTTGGATCCTTAACTCTATTGATCTCTCTCTTGCGTAGCTCTTCAAGCCTACACTACTACAGCTGATATGTGGGCTCATCTGAAGAAAGTCTACCACCAAACCAATAAAGCCCGGAAATTTCACTTGGATAATGAAATTGCCAAATATACTCAAGGGGATAAATCTGTGCAGGAATACTTTAATGGTTTCCTCACCTTGTGGACTGAAAGGGATTCCATGTTGATCCAAACAGTCTCTTCTGGCTTTCTCTCTAAGGCTCTCAAGTAACAAGAAGAAACTCACGTTAGTCAATTTCTTATAAATCTTCGTCCAGAATTTGAATCTGTCCGGTTGGCCCTTATGAACAGAGAAAATTCTGCTAATCTGGATACCTGCTTTCAAGAGGTCCTTCGTGAAGAACTTCGTCTCATCTCATAGCATACTATTCTGGAAGAACCAAAAGCCTTCCTTGCGCCTCTTCCTTCTGACTCGGCTCTTCTGGCAACACCAAATCCAAAGCTGACTCAATGCTATGAATGCAAAGGCTTCGGTCATATTGCCAAAAATTGCCGCAAGAAATTGGTTTGTGGATACTGCAAACAGACAGGTTATGTTATTAATGACTGTCGCAGCTTACAACGAATTAATGAGACACAGCCTACGAAGCATTCCTCTAATAAGCTAAGACAAAATATTCCAGCTGCATTTCAAGCTCAAGCACCCTTACCTGATACGGGAAGCACTTCCTCCGGGGCCATCTCAATGACTCCTGCTCAGATTCAAGAACTGATCCAGAGCACAGTCACCTTTGCCTATGCGTCTATGGGCATTTCTGGTGGTCGGTATCACACTCATTCCTCTACAGCTTTTCCTGCCTTCCATTCTTCTGCTTCTCCTATCACCTCATCCACATGGTTTTTAGATTCAGGAGCCTCTAACCACATGACCTCTGTAGAACACAGCTTTACACATTCTCACCCTTACCTTGGAAAAAGAGAAAATAACAACTGCTAATGGTGATCAACTACTCATTTCTGGAGTTAGTACCATTACCTTATCTAGTGTCTCTGGCCAGCCCATCATCCTTCTTAATGTTTACTTTGTCCCTAAATTATCAGCCAATTTACTTTCTATAAGACAACTTATTGATGATGGCTATCTTGTTCACTTTTCTTCCTCTGATTGTGTTATCCAAGGGCGACAAACTGGGAAGGTGATCGCAACGGGGAGTAAACATGGGCGCCTGTTTTTGCTGGACATTGGACATCATTCTTTATTTGCTTCTTCTTTTAATAATCTCAATAAATTGTAGACTGTTTGGCATAAACGTCTTGGTCACGTGAACAATGCCCATTTGATTTCCCTATTTAAGATTGGTTGTTTGGATTCTACTATGTATAATAAATTGATGTCTTCTTTCTCTCAGTCAAAGTGTCAAACTTGTTGCTTAAGTAAGAGTCACATTTTGCCTTTTTCTGTTCATAATTCTCGTGCATTGGCATCATTTGACATTATTCATTTTGATGTTTGGGGAATTGCTCCTGCTTTGAGTAGGACGGGATTTAAGTACTATGTGACTTTTATCGTGACCATTCTCGTTACACTTGGATTTACCTTATGCGCTTAAAATCTGAAGTCTTTCTCATTTTTCAAAAATTTTATGCCATGGTGCAAACCCAATTTCAGAAAGCCATTAAGGTTCTTAGATCAGATTCCGGTGGAGAATACATGTCTCATGATTTCTTTGCCTTCCTTTCTGATAAAGGCATTCTTCACCAAAAATCTTGTCCACATACTCCTCAACAAAATGGGATTGCAGAAATAAAGAACAGACACATTCTTGAAACTGTTTGCACTCTTTTAATTGCATCCTTAGTCCCTCCCAAATTTTGGTGTGATTCTGCACAGACTGCTGTGTATCTTATCAACCATCTTCCTAGCACTGTTCTAGGAAAAACTACTCCTTATGGAGTTCTCTTTGGTCATACCCCTTCATACTCTCACTTACATGTCTTTGGTTGCTTGTGTTTTGTTCATCTTCCTCCTACTGAGAGCACTAAGTTATCATCATAGGCTACCAAATGCATCTTTCTTGGCTACAGTAACGAATACAAAGGTTTTTTGTGTTATGATCAGTTCGAGAAACGCATGCGCATACCTCGTAACGTGATCTTCTTGGAACAGATTCCTTTCTTTTCCCTACAGTTGGATCATCATCCTATTGTTGTGTCATATTTGCCACAATTCCAGGAATCTGCTTCTCCATCATTTCTTCCCAAAGTCTATGTCCGGCGTAACATGGGCCCTCCTATGGTAGCTCATTCTCCTGATCCTCTCCCAGTGACGCTTATTGAACCAGCAGGTAATAATGCTCCCTCTGATAATATCTCTTTGCGACGCTCTTGTCGTCTTTCCGTTGCTCCTAACCATTATGGATTTCCTACTCTCTTTTCCTCTCTAGATAGTGCTCCTATACCCACCTCATATTCACAGGCCTCAAAGATCGCTTACTGGCAGGATGCGATGAATGAGGAATTGCTCGCTCTTGAAGCAAACCAGACATGGAACTTGGTACCAACTCCTGAAAGAGCCTTTGTAATTGGCAGTAAATGGATCTACTCAGTAAAAGTTAACCCTGATGAGAGTCTTGATCGCTATAAAGTCAAATTGGTTGCGTAGGGTTACAAGCAGAAGTATGGCATTGACTATGAGGAAACATTTGCCCCAGTGGCTAAAATGACCAACGTTCGTACTCTTCTTTGTGTTGCCGCAGCCCGCAATTGACCTCTATAGTAGATGGATGTCAAAAATGCTTTTCTTCATGGTGATTTGAAAGAGACTGTCTACTTAAAACCTCCTCCGGGATATGCTTGTCCTCCTCAGCATATTTGTAAGTTGTGGAAATCTCTTTATGGACTTAAGTAGGCTCCTAGGGCTTGGTTTGATAAATTCCAGACAGCAATTCTTCAAGCTGGATTTCGTCAGAGTCATTCTGATAGTTCACTATTTCTTCGATGGATACCAAAGGGGTACACATTCCTTTTGGTCTATGTTGATGATATGATTATCAGTGGCAATGATATTGCTGGCATTACGGATCTCAAACACCATCTCACTCGCCACTTCAGAATGAAGGATCTTGGTCCTCTCACCTACTTTCTGGGGCTTGAGTTTTTGCGTACCAAATCAAGCATTCGGGTCCATCAGTGTAAATATGCTACTGATTTGATCACCTCGACAAGACTTGATGATGCTCACACCTTTGATCGCCTATGGAATTAAACAGCAAACTCAGTACGGCGGATGGCACTCCCCTGGATGATCCCTCTATTTTCCGACGGATAGTTGGTAGTTTGCTCTACTTAACTATGACTCGGCTTGATATTTCTCATGCAGTTTATACGGTTAGTCAGTTTGTGAGCAATCCTCACAAACCCCACATTGTTGATGCTTTGCACATACTCCGCTATGTTAAAGGCACTCTTACCTATGGTCTCTTCTACCCTTCTGGTACTTCTCTGCGATTATCCGCTTATGCGGATGCCGACTGGGCTGGTTGCCCTGATTCTCGACGATCTACCACTAGCTGGTGTATGTTCCTTGGCGACACTCTGATTTCGTGGAAGTGCAAGAAGCAAACCACCGTGTCAAAGTCTTCTGCTGAGGCAGAATATCGGGCGATGTCGTCCGCTAGTGCCGAAATCATCTGGCTACGCCGTCTTCTCTGTGAATTTGGTGTAATTGTTGTTAGTTCTACACCTCTTCCTGGAGACAATACCAGTGCTACCAGAATTGCCAACAATCCGGTCTTTCATGAACGGACGAAGCACATTGAGATTGATTGTCACTTCATTCGTCAGCATGTTATCATTGAGAAGATAACTTTGCTTCATGTCTCTACTCATGACCAGTTGGCGGATATCTTCACAAAAGCACTTCCCAAACCGCGCCATCATGATCTCACCAACAAATTGTTGTTTTCTATCTTACCACATCAATTTGAGGGGGAGTGTAGAAGAGAGTGTGGCTTAGGCCCATAGGTCCGGTCTAGCCCATCAAGGCCCATATACAATTGTATATAAAATCCCACGTGTGGGATTCAGTCTTTAATTATGTTGCTGATTTCTCTCATAGTACTTCCTGTATAGACTAGGAGATAGATTTCTTTCTTATTCTGATTGTATTAATTGATACGTATAAATCCCTTGATTAGGGTATAATGATAATATAAATAGATAGACGATCCTCTATTAAGGTACCAGTTTCTCTCCAACTTTCGTCTCTTCCTCTTTCTCTCATTACATATCATTATAATAGAATCCTTTTCAGTCTAGAGGGTAAGGAAGTCATTGTAGTAATCTTGGACATTTCTGTTCCCTTGATTGTATTTTGTGAGTTCGAATCAAGGTAGGATTTTCGTGCTTTGTTAACTTGATGGTAGATGGATTGCAAATGAAGCCACGTTCCAGATACCTTAGAAAAAGATTGCAATGATATTGAGAGGGAGGGATCAATGGAATTAAGGATCCACGTGACCTCCTTTGAATTATTCTGGTCCGAAGTAGCAGCAGTTTTGTCATCTCTAGTGACAGTCCCATCTAAATATCCCATAAGGGCATGACCCATTACAAAGTAATTCAGGTGAAATGCCCATCCAAAATAATTATTCCCATTATATTTGATTTGTATAGTATCTGTTTTGTCCATTGCATAAATTGATGCCAAAAAATGCAAAGGAAGAGAAATTCTGACAGAAGTTTGGCCAGGCAACCACAAAATATGATTTTGGAATGCAGATTTCTTCCAGAGGAGAAACTAAGATAAAATCTGAACACTAAAATTATGTGTGCCACCAAACAAAGAAACTTGCCCCAGAATATGATCTAGATCTCACCGTTGATTGCCAAGATCAACCAATGTGACTAAAATAGGTGCAGATAAAGGCTGAAACAGAACTCAGGCAAGAAACTGACCTCAGATTTATAGAAAAATCCTGAGAAAATGCTTATTAATCCCTAAAAGTACCAAGTGATCTCAGAGGTAGGGTCTGTCAGTGATTTTCATCAACGAACAAATGTGTGCAAAGAGATGGAAGTCTGGTCTTCTTGTAGCAAGTTGCAAGATGTAGATGGACCCTTATTTGAATCACAGAAAGGTCAAACAAGGCTCTAGATGAGATGCTGGAGTCTTGCAAGATCAACCAATAAGTGAAATAAATTTATTCCAATCATCATTAGTATCAGATCATTTCTATTTCAATAGCCAGCATCCATCATTTTCATAAAATAGCCAGCATCCATCCCCAAAGTCCACAATGACATATTTACTAAACAACACTCCATATGCCAAGCCCGACACCAAAAATTAAATGCAAATAATTCTACCAAAAAATGATCAGTGCATGCACGTGCAACTTTCAGAAATATATATGCAGTGTACAAGCAAGCAAGCAACATAGATTTAAAATGCGATAAAGGGTGAAAGATTCAGTCATTAATTAGAAGTAAATACAGAACCCTCCTCAAACTGTTGCTCCACAACAGATCCGACAGCATTGTTTGAAACATTTCCATTTTCATTGTTGCTTGCCAATGTGAAATCTCCCATATCAATGTCATTGCCATTTGTAGATTCATAACCACTTGCATGAGTTAATTCTGCCACAGAAGTTTCATGGCTGACAAGGCTCTCACTAGAATCAGTTGCTCCATCAGACGGCTTAGTTTCATAATTTTGGGCAAGTGGACCTTTCTTGTGGAACCGAACTTGGATGCTTCCCCTAAACTGGAACCGTCAGCTGGTTATGGACATCGTGTGGTGTGTGAGTGCGCATGAGTTCGAGTCTCCTGTAGGTAGTCTATGACTATAGTCTGTTTTGGTTTACCTAATTTATCTTTTGAGTGTTGTTGTAGAGTTTGTTTTCTGCATATTTTTATGGTGGACTCTGTTCTGTTGTGAATAATATTAATATCCCTCTATATAAAAAAATAATGAGGAGCCAACCCACTGTACAAAATGAAAGGCGAAACTCGCCTAGATTCTTCTGAAGCAAAAACAATTTAAAAGATGGATGAATTTATTTCGTCATGCTGTGTGATTTTGATACTAGATCTCACTTTAGTAAACATGGCCCACATTTACCTCATAGTGTTCAAGTGAAGACCCTCAATTTGGTAGAATACAATCCTATAGTCATAATCATGCTGCATATTTAAAAATGATTGAACATCATAATTTAGGACGCCCACAGGTTGAGGCTGTTGGAAATAGGTGGGCCTCGTGGATGTGATTTTAAAACTTTTGACCCACTTGAATCAGGGATCAAACGCCCATAAGGCCATCAACCCTATCCAGGATGCAATCCCTCATACTCTTATACCATATACAGCAATATTACAAGCAATACTATGCAAAATAATCTACAAAAGATTAGAGAAGCAGATTATACCTTTGCTGTCCGGTCGTACTTTGATGGAGAAGAAAACAACTTTAGATCTCCAAGACCTCTTAGCCTTCCACGCTATGGCCCGTATCAGATCTCTGCTAAAGGAGATGGGTGGGATCTCCTAAAGAAAACAACTAGAAGCTCTAAAAGAAACTAGAAGAGAACTAGAAGGAGAAGAGAAGTATGTGCAACTCTTGCACAAAGGGATTTTGGGCGTGAATTCCAAGGATAGAAATCCCAGCCCTTTGTTTCTCCTTTTATAGCATTAAGCAACCTCCTTCTCTTGTACTAATTGAAATAGAAGTCTTACTTCTACACAAAATAGTAACCTTACTATTACCACTATTAAAAGTCCCACTTCAAATAGAAATAGTAACTTCCTAATTCCTTCATCTTAGAGTTCTAGTAGGATAAGTATCTTTCCAATAACTTGGGCTAGCGTGGGGACCACTAGGGATTCCATAGAAAGCTGGCTCCAACTGGGACACGTGACCCCACATCTCATGTGTAATCCGGGCCCACAGTTAATTGCAAAATAACACCACTATATAAAATGCAATTGCACTCCAGTCTTAGGAATAAATTACAATGAAGACCCTAAACTTCCCGATTATCACAATTAAGCCCCTCTATCAATATCCATGGATTAACTGGACTAATAATGTCCCGCCAATTTAAATCTACATCTTATTATCCTTGAGCCCCAATTAACCACAGTGATCATCAGTACCATCCAATTAACTCTTAATCGAGATGGGTGCGCACTTACTAATGATAAATCCATTAATTGGCACAAGGGGATAATATAGATAGATTCCATCTTGACCATTGGATGTTCTCACAGTCCTACTACCACGTACCCAAGACACCGAGGTGTTGACCTACAGTTGGCCTCACTCATTGGTGACTCAAAGCAAATGAATAGATAGAAACTTGAGTTCATCAATGTCTCAGGATTGAGAGCCTATTGTTAGGGAATTATGAGAGCAAACCTTAAACTCGAGACAGTATTGCATAAGGTGCTTCTCATGGTCCTTCAATACATCCAATGTACCAGCACCATGATCCAGAATCTTACATTCTAATGATCGAGACAAATCACACTATCTTATAGTGATCAAAGCGCTGCAACCTTATCAGATGAGATGCCCAGTCTCATCACCGGTTGTGAAGGTGTTTAAGTATAAGATTTGTGACAAATGGCTCTTGTGTGTGGATCTCATCCATACACATATATCACATCTAATATACTAATGGGACCCGGTTCATCTCATGAACCATTTATGTCATTTGTATTGGTCATGTGCATTAAGTAATAAAACATTTGAAATAGGAAGGCCATCAAATTGATGAAGGCTAAGGTAGGGTATAACTGAGTTCAAGTGGTTCATTTTGGTTTCAAACCCCATTGGAAGTCCATAGTGAAAAAAAAGGGAGACCTAAAAACCACCTCAAGATAGTAACTGAAATCATACAATGAAAATCAGAACCCTTTTTCATCAATATTTCTGAAGAATAACCCAATTTAAGGCCCTTTCCACACACCCACAGTGAAGTAAAAACCCAATCCAAGAACTGCAGAAAATGCTTCTATGTTCCTCTCAGCAAATTCAGATCATTAGAAGCTGCAGTAGATTTTTTTCAGAGACATGCCAAAAAGAGCTTAAACCTACTCAGGTTTCAATGGAAAACTTTCGTACCCTAGACATTGTTGGGACAGAGAGAGTAGCAAGAGATCAGAGAGTGCGACTTCGTTTTAGGGTTTCATTTGGCATGACATCTATTTTTTTGTTAAAGTTCGGTAAAGAGGGAATAACGACGGTTAAAGCGTGACCATCCAATATAAAGGACAGTTTTGGGCCGACGTTTTATGTGTTTTTCAGCGTCATTTTTTAGTGTTTTTGACTTAGTTTGCAACGAACTATGAAATAGTTCAGTTGGCATCGTTTACAGAATAGGAATAGTTGAGCAAATTTGGTAACTAAGAAAAATACAAATAAAGCTGACAATTTTTTTTTTCTTAATAACAGGATCCAGATCTATGCTGCCAAGATGATAATAGGACATGCCATGGATATGACAGGAACACTGATTTTACACATAATGAAGAGTATCAGATGCAATATGTTAAGGACACGTTGCCTATTTTGAAGAACCAGGTACCATAGATCAAGATCCATGAAAATGGAAGAGAAGCCTCATATACATTCAATTGTTGTGTCCAGATGGGAAAAGCATGCTCGAATTGAAGATGTTACATAGAATACATCGAGCGTGTAACTATATCTGCATCCTTTCTGCATAAAACTTTCAAGGGATGACAATCTGTTGTGTGCCTCCTCAAAGGTTTGAGGCTCACGGTCTAAGTTTTCTTCAGATAGGAAATGGGTTCCTTGACCCCGACCTTTCCTGCCCCTAGCTATTTTGGATAAGGGTTTGAGAGCGGAGAAAGTACTGATGGAAGTTATAAATAAGAGTGGACTGTGACTGGTTTTCTTCGAGGGAAACCAAACCTCCCAGATTACTTCATAAATTGTAGATAATTTTTATTGACTACTGCCTACTTATTTATAGGCATCATCATACAACGTAACAAAAGAAAGTGGATAACCCATCTCCTACAAACTAGCAATAAGCACCAAATAATATGCAACAACCCACCTAACAAATAGCAACTACTAAGAGAGTGGAGAAAAACAGAATATGACTTGTTCAAGAAACTTATTCCACACCTAACACCTAAGCCATACAAAGCCACACAAGTTATGCCCACAACACAATCTTGTGGCAGAAATTGGCATATAAGGAGTTACAGATGGTATATATGAGTTTCATCGTGGCCAACCTCATTTGCAAGACAAGGTTTGTCTAGAACTTCAGTATCTGTTCATAAAAGAAAACAATAGTTACCATTCTTTAAGGGTCTTCCAAGTGTCAAGAATCACAGTATTCTTTCAGAAATGAATTATGCAAACTTACCTTTGCATCTTGGTGTCACAATAGAGTTCTACGCATTTTGAGGAATAAAAAATTGGATATTATAAGTGTGAAGCTTGGGCTTAGTTTTCAATTTCAGAGTTCACCACAATACTGGGAAATGCAATGGTTTGTCTCTGGAAAAAGACAACTCAAAGTTGGAAGTACTTTTGGAAAATCCCACACATAGGCGTGCCGATACACAGATTCCGTGCACATTAGTTTTTCTAAACCACCAAAATCTGAAACATGATTTAATTTAACTATTGATCATCCTTATATGATTAATGGAAGAATGTAAGAGAACATGAATAGGGAACTATCATACACACAGAGAAGAGCTTCATTGCAATTGCAAAAATTATCAAAATGTGATTAGGCCAGAACAAGAGTCCTGAATTTCCCATAAAAAGAACTAAAATGCAACCAATCCAATGCATGGGGAGGACAAACAAAATTTTAATTGAGGCTTGTATGGCTTCAAAAGAAGAAATATAGAGAAGATGAATAAGCTCAGTAAAAGAAAAACAATGTAATGCAAAGAGAGAAGACGGGCATTTTGCAACAACAGTAAAAAAAAAAAAAAAGGTGACATGCACAGACGAAAAGGTTTGTGTGGTCAAGTGACAATGTTACTCTCCTGTTTGTGATCACTGCTGGCAGCATAATCAGCGGTTGTTAGTAATTTGTAACTTCAGGGCTTTGTCATGATTCAGGTCAGCCATATTCCAGATGCATGACAAAGAGAATTACATATAATTTCTAGCATTTCAAAAGATAATGACTAAAACACCAATTCTGGTACACACCCAATCAAGTCTAGTTGTAAAGAGATGATTCTACCTCCAAAGTAACCATTAATAGATGTAGGCTACCATTTATGATTCAACAGTCTGTCATGGTTTATTTTTTAGATCATTTTTTAAGTAGCTTAAAAATCTAACTGTAAAGAACTTGGAGATCATTAGCCTATTTTATTGCTAGATGACATTCGTCCCATCTAGAACCCTTAGGATCTGAGCACCTATTCGTCCCATCTAGAACCTTTAGGATCCGAGTCCCTATCTTCTAAAGGGGTCCCTCATGTTCAGCTGGTCCCAAAGAAGCCTAAGCTTTCTGTACGTCTCAAGTAAAAGTTTAGCACACTTTGTTCACCTTATACTAGGGCATGTTCTTCATGTTGCAACTGAGAGAAAGGTGGAGTTAAAACAGTCGACTCCTCCCCTAGTAACCAGCAGGAATTGGAGTCCTGAGAACCATGCATGTTATTTCTCGAAACAAAAGATTACCAACCCACCAACCCATCCCAAGATAAAATGTATCAAGTATCAACACATGCATGGATATAAGCTTAAAAATAGAGTCCGGAGATTCATTTATATCATTGCCCGTGATAAAAGTGTAACAACCAACCCCATGAATTAGAACATAATAAACTAACTGAAAGGAGAGCCAAATTTACAGAAAGACAAGCCAAGCCAAATATGTGCAAAACTAAGTTAAAGAACTTACTATACATATGGACGTGCCATGTTCTTTGTCAATGCTGGGTTTCTTTCTAGAAGTATGTTCGGTATTCTGGATCTAGTTTCCTGCCTCATTTGTATATTCCCCACTCATGGTCAGAAAAAGGTTAGAACTAAGGATGACTTACCCCCACCCATCAGTTCAGAAAAGATCAATCGCATGCATAAACATCAGTAAGTGCATACTATAGGAAGGCCATCAGTGTACAGGCTCAAGTTCATACCTTATCAACAATGGTATTGACTATCGACACCATCTGAAGGCTCAGAGCAGATTTGTTCAAAACAGCCAACACCATTTTCTTCAGCCATTGAGCAATAAAATCACAAGAAAGGGGTAACATAACCAGTGTAGTACAATTGGATAATAATAATAATAATAATAATAATATAAAATTGAGTCTGCAGCAGAAAACCTTTTTCACAAAAGAGTAGCTGAAATGGAACAATGATATAAAGATGATGAGAATATGTTTAAAGTGTATGAATTCATCTAAACAGAAATAATTTGGCAAAAGGGTCGCATTACTTGCACATCATATATGCGTTTTTCACATATTACCAAAAGTAGATGCATGATTCGTTTATTTATCAACTAAGGTTAATGTTATTCAGAATGTCATAATGCCTAATTTTAAAGCTTTGGTTGAAATCATATTCACTTCCAGATCAAGTCATGGATACATCATGGTGAACTTATCATATCTTGGATTCACTTTCCAAATGAGAAATGGTACCCACATATCAAAGCCCAGTCTTGTCTTCAGGACCTACATTACCAGCAGTCTCAAGGAACCAAGTGGACAAGCCAACTAAAGCGATCAAGCCTGCTTCCAAATAACAGTTCATGAGTGCAAATGCAAATGGAATCACCCACTTAAACTGGTAAGAATGCAAGGTCCACTAGTCCAAAGTGGAAACACCCACTCAAAGTGATAGCAGCCAAGTAAAGATGCCCTCTAAGTTGAAGGAGAAGATACCCCTTAAAGAAAGAAAATGATTTATGAAAATATTTTTATTCATAAATTAAAAAGAAAACTGAAGGCTACAGAAGATCTACAATGCAGCAAAAGGAGCCTCATGCTTAAATGGGTGGCACTCAAAAGTCCAAACAATTAACTACTTCTAGTGGACTTAAAACTAGAGGCAAATATAACTGAATGAAGGTAAGTAATGACTTCAATGAATTAGTAACAAATAACACATCATAACAAACTTCTCCGTTCTGTACAAATTCTCAGCAAATAATATCAAAACTATATTCTTTTCGATTTTGCTTAGAATCTTAATAAAGTGTATGACTGAATGCAATTTATCTTAGATTGAGGATTTTAAAAGATAAATATATATATATATATAACTTTGTGGATGGCAGACTTTTAGTTGGAACCAATCTCTTCATTCGTAAAATAAAATGAGGAAGAGGAGGATTCTTCAGCCAGTTTTTTAACTTGGTTTCTATATAATTGTACCTGTATTATTTTTTCTCGATGCATATATATTAGGAACATTTCTGTCTTAAAGATGGAGCTTACCTTATCCTAAGCACACGCATATACATACTCATATATGGGCCAGCTCTCCTAAGCTGAAGCTTACCTTATCCTAAGCTGAAACAGTGCTGGTCCCACAAATCAAAGTCAATTATCATTGTTTTTTGTATGATGATCGTCTCCAAAATCAAGATAAATCCAATCAGAACTGGATTTCCCAATTCCATCATGCAAAAAACGGATATAATCAACTTTGATTTGTAAGACCTAGCTTAGGATAAGGTAAGCTACAGCTTAGGAGAGCCTTGCTCATATATATATATATATATATATTCATAGTACAAAATTTATGCGAAAAAAATTGGAAAAAGAATTGCTTGGGATATAGTATAAAATATGTTTCAGTGTTGACTGCCTTCTAAGACCCTTAACATGCAGACTAAGTATTTCAATCTCCTTTCTCACCTATATTAATCAATCAATCTTTGAATACGAAGACTCCCAAATGTAGCCCCAGTAACTAAATGGTTGATTGCGAGAACTTCTGCCATCAAACTATAGGAAGCGCAATCATTAGAAGATGATTTCTCAACAATAACAAGAACAGTCATCCTTTTACGTTGAAAAATTGACCATTGATTTGCCACCATTACCAGTAGCCTCCACAAGTACAGTCACCTTTCTTGAAGAAATGGAAGCGATTTCCATCCCGAACAACTATCTCTCTATCAATGAAATGAGTCACGAGCTTTATAAAATTATGACAATCATCGCAAATGCGTATGTTCTTAATTATACGTATAGGAGCCATAGATGGGGTGTTCAAAAGTCCAAAAGCAAGGGCCAATTTTTCACTATGATGAGAACAACCGTTATTCACTACATAACCATATCCAAGACTCATCACTTTTGCAGTCAATGATTCAATCTTTTGATGAATTTCATTTATCTGTTGATTCGACCTATCTCCTGCAGTGAAGAGATACATCTTGTTTCTTATTTCCATCCAACTCTGGCCAGGAATTTTCTTCAACCCTCTATCCCTCATCATTTTGCGCATTTGCTCACCAAAATCTGACTTGCCAGCATCATCATACATATTCGAAAGAAGCACATAGACTGCTGGATCTGTTGGGTCCATTTGAAGAGCACAACTTGCCATATACTCTCCTAAAGGTAAGTTCCCGTGCACCTTACATGAACCCAACAATGTTTTGTAAATTAGAGCATCAGGCGGAAAAGGCATGTCTTCAATAACGCTTGCAGCCTCCTCCAGCCGTCCAACCCGGCCTAGGAGATCAACTAAACAAACATAATGATCAGATTGTGGTGGGATACCATAGCATTCACCCATTGATTTAAAATGCTCAAGCCCCATATCGACCAAGCCACCGTGGCTACAAGCATAGAGGACTATCAAGAAGGTAATATCATCAGGTTCGATTCCAATCAACTTCATATCTTCAAAATAAGAGAGCGCAGCAGAGAAATGTCCGTTAGAGGCCAACCCAGAAATTAACCCATTCCATGACACGACATTTGGCTCAGTTATTGCCTGGAAGGCTCTGTAGGCATCATTTACACTTCCACATTTTCCATACATGTCAACAATTCCATTGGAAACAGAAATTTGATGATCTAAACCAGATTTTATGGAGTAGCAATGCAGCTGCTTGCCTGGTTCAATTGCAGCTAAGCTTGCAGATGCAGATAAAAAGCTGGCCAAGCTAAATCCATCTATACTAACATTATCTTGATGCATGAGTGAAATGATGCCCAATGCCATCTCATGATGACCCATCTGATTCATTCCTGCTGTTAAGCTAGTGTATGTGATGGCATCTCTATTGGCCATCATGTCGATGACACGCCATGCATCATCAACCATCCCAAATCTTGCATAAACATCAACAAGAGAGTTCCCTACTGTTATGCCAAAGTGAGCCTTGGTCTTAAATATATAAGCATGGAGCTTTCTAACATGTCTTAGAGCTTCTAAACTCCTACATCCCTTGAGGACACTAGAGAGAGTGAAGGAATTTGGCTGTACTCCAGTAATCCACATCTCACTATATGCCTGAAGAGCCTCTTGATCATACCCATTTTGAGTCAATCCACTTATCAGGCAGGTCCAAGAGATAACATTCTTTTGAACTATTCCTTTGAACACAAGTGAAGCTTCTTCCACAGCATATGAACAGCTTTTCATGTACATATCCACTAATGCATTTCCAACAGAAACATCATGATCCAGTCCAGCCTTTATTGTCCGTGAATGGATCTGCCTCCCCAATTTTGGAGAGGGAATGGATGAGCAAGCATTAAGAATTCCTGCAAATGTAAAAGAATTTGGTAAGATTTCAGCAAGTTCCATCTGTTGGAATACATCAATAGCCTCATTGTAACGAGAAGCCTGGTTATAACCAGAAATTCATAGCTGTCCATAGCAACACATCAGCTTCCGACGTTTTGCTCGCTATCTTGAGAGCGTCTCCCATCCTCTGGCATTTGGAATACATATCTACAAGGGCTGTTTTCAGAACCAAATTCAGTTCTATTCCCCACAGGATCACATGAGCATGAACCAATTTCCCATACTCCAAACCCAGAAAAGCAGATGCCATTAAAAGTTTCACAAAAGTAAACCCATTTGGAGGAACCCCGTCCTCTAGCATATACCAATACAGCCTCAGAGCCCCATTCCAGTCCTCAGCTTCTACAAAAGCAGAGATCATTGTGGTCCATGACATTGTATCCTGATCATTAATTCCTACAAAAATTTTGTATGCCTCACTAGATTTTCCACATTTCGAATAGAAATCAACCAGTGCACTTCCCAAAACCAGATGCAACCCGAACCCGCGCTTTATGATCTGGGCCTGAGCACGGGTACCACACTCGAAATCCCCCAAAGAGGCACACGAGCGTAGGACGCTGGAGAACGTGTACTCATTAGCAATAAAACCAGAACCAACCATGAAATCAAAAAACTCAATGGCTGCTTCATAGTTCCTATCTCTAACATAAGCAGACAAGACCGCGGTCCAAGAGACCACATCTCTATGGGACATTTCATCGAACAATTTGCGTGCGTGACCAGATCCTAAACACTTAGAGTACAACGAAATCAAATTGTTGTTCAAGAACAAGTCATCCTGAAAACCCGACTTGATTATGAGGCCGTGGACGAAGACGCCCTCTCTCGAGGACTTAGAATTGCAGGTGGAGAGAACCCGCGAGCAGAATTCTAGAGAAATGTAGGATTTGGGTTCTTCCTCAATTGAGACGGTGGGTTTGGAGGTGTGAGATGGATGTGAAATGGTATATAGAGAGATGATTGAGTTTGGAAGAATGTGGGAGCAGAGATGGGAGGCAGTGAAGGTGAGGTGTTTGAGTGAAGAGGAGATTGGGTGTGTGTTTGGAGGAATGAGAAGAGTAGGAGAAGTGTACAAGAACATAAATGAGGTGAGGAATGATTTGCTGTTACAATTCATGCTCTCTCATAGAAGAAACAAAAATGTAGAAGAAATAGCCACTAGACAGTTTAAGAAGCGGGAAACTCACATTTGAGTGAGAGAGAGAGAGTCTGATTATGCTCGGCAACAGATGCTCTTTTTGGTAGATTCACCCCGCCCGTTAAACGGTTTGTAGGCCCGCCAATTTTACGACCGGGCTTGGACAATACTAAGCCCAGGCCAGTCCAGCCCGGCCCTCTGGTTTTCTTATTCATTTCTATGTGGATTTATTTGAATATATATGTGGGGTTTGTTTGAGAATGATTCTTATGTGCAGGGGCATAACCAGGACTATCTAATTTTCTATAGGATTTTCTATTTTTATGGGAGGGCCGAATGTGAAAAAGCGAAATTCTTTAGGTCACGTTTGACAACCAAATCTATAGGGAAAGGATTTTCGGTTTCCCTATAGTTGTAGTAAATCCATGTTTGGCAATTGTAAATTCCTAAGGATTTGGACGAATGGAAATCTTCCTTTAATAGGATTTTCAGATCCGACCACCCCTCATAAGATTTGAAAATCCCCACTTAAGTGGATTTGCACACCGAACCCTATTTTTCTTAGTTATATTCATCAATATACACCAATATCAATGTGAAATCCTCAACTATGCAAATCCCTAGTGATGAATCCTTATTCCAATAGTAGTGAAGAATCATAAGATCAATGGATTCCTCGCCTATTACCAAACATACCCTTAGTGTTTTTTCGGGTTTTTAGCCCTGGCGCCAACTCCTACCTAGTTCCACCCCCTGCTTGTGTGATTCTTAGGCGAGTTCTTATGTTAATCTTTAATATGATTCTTATGTAATTTTCTTATGATTCTGATATGATTTTATATAAGTAAGCCGTATACGATTCCCAAAGTGATTTCTTTCTTTCTTCTTTTTTTTCTTTGTAATTGCTTATCTACATACAGTTTTGTAAAAGTGGATTTATTGAGCATTTATATGGATTTATTTGAGCATGATACATTGCTATTTGTGTGATTCTTATGTGTGTTCTTAACGGCATGTGATCATTTCTTATTAGTTGTTGGGTCTAATGCTTATCATGATATTCTTATTCAACAGCAATAGCTTATTGGAAATTTATTTGGGAAAATTGTCAATAAGTAAATAATAATAATACTATAGAAAGGAAAGAAGGAACTCAAACAACTGGTAGCCGACGCACTTCACAAAGGAAGCTATCTTCAAAAAGATTTCACCCTCATAATTGTGCAATGGACTCGTGGACATCTACCTCATGATACGATGGCTTCCTAATCAATTATCTGATGGCTTCCTAATCAATTATCTCCACCACTCTTGCACGCGAATAAATGGTGAATGGACCACTATTTTTGACTTTCTTGCAGCGACAATGACAAAAACTAAAGAGCAAAAGAGACAAAATGTTCTACGGGGTGAGAGTAGTGTTATGTGTGGTAGGAGCCCTTCCGCGGAACCTCTGTATAAAGAGGAGCCCAAACGGTAACAAAAATAATAACGTCTCCTGACGGTAACGCACTTACTTTTATGGAAGTAACGTACAAACTACCAGGTAACACACTTACATCAACCCAGGTAACGTTACCCACTACCGGATAGAGCACCCTACTAACGGGTAGCGCACCCACTACCAAATAGTCGCGATTTGAGGTTATTTTTGTTGGAGACAAAAAGCTGGTGCAGTCTGTTCCCACTGAGTTGAAGAAACACCACAATTAGATTTTGAAGCTTACTCAGGTTTTCCCATTTTCCCAGAGGAAGTCCATTGCAGAAATTTTTTCTTTTTTTGAAAGGTCTGTAGAATGATGTTTTAAGATATGGTATTTTTGTTTAACTATAATGCTGCAGGTAACACGGCACGGCCAGCTTTGAGGCCAGACCAACCGTGTTGTGCTGTGCCCAGGTTGGCTGGGGTTGGCATGGCTTAGGGTGTGCCGTGCTGGGTCGGACCGGCCCACATGCCTCTCCTAATTTTTTTTTTTTATTTTTTTATATAAATTGAAAGGTTTTATGCACTTTTAAGGCTCCCAACTTGAAATAAAGTTGAAACTATTAGAATAAATTCACAAACATTAAGTTTTATTTATATAAATTATTTTAAGTTTTATATGTTATTTATATAAAAAAATCAATTTTTTATATAAATTTTGTATTGTGTTGTGCCGAGGCCTAAGCACCCTAGCCTAGCACAGCACGGCCAAAAGCCCTGAGCCGTGCCGTGCCATGGCCCAGGACCCCGTCACCCAGCACGGCCCATGTCGTTGGTTGTGCCATGCCGACGCAGTCAGCGGGTCGTGCCTGGCCACGGCCAGGTAATTTCCGTGCTGGGCCATGCCGTGTCTAGCTAGCCTGGCCAGTTTTCACCCCTGGCTGTAGGTGGGTGTATCTTCCAGTAAAAAACTGTGGTTTGGACTTGGGCTTGGGAATGGATTTTGAATCTGTAGTGAAATTTGCGTCAGGCTCGGATATAGGCATGTTTTTACTTAATGTTGTTGTTTTGCTTGTTTTTACTTATAATGCATAGAACTCTATTGTGGCACCAAGATGCAAAGGTAAGTTTGCACAATTCAAGGTAAGATTCTTGACTCTTGGAAGACCCAGAGAAGGTAACTCGGATTGTTTTCTTTATTGGGCCTGGCCCATAAACAAAATGCGTAAAAAGGCTGACCCAAATTGTGGAAATTTATTATTTTAGGGCACAAAACAGTTGGACAATCACCACAATTGTGTGTTCATCCTCTGAAAAAAATCCACAAATCATCCAATTTTATTTTTTTTTAGTGGGCTGCCCTACCCTATTTTAATTGAAGTTCATATATTCTTACTTACCTCCCCCCCCCCCCCCCCCCCCCCCCTCTGAAAAAAATCCACAAATCATCCAATTTTATTTTTTTTTAGTGGGCTGCCCTACCCTATTTTAATTGAAGTTCATATATTCTTACTTACCTCCCCCCCCCCCCCCCCCCCACCCCCCCGCCCCATCATATCCGGCTCAAAACTTCCTTGACCTTCTGTTTGATTAGAGGCATTTCCAACAAGGAATTGGGCTTGTTGGTGATTTATGACATGATGAAAATCATGTTCCCTAAGCATTCCAAATGCTCTATTTATTGCAAGAATTTAGAATTTCAAACCACATAAAAATGCAGTTTTAGCCTTATGAATTCCTAAAATTCGAGTATTCCAAGTGCTAGAGGGGGATTGAACATTTGGAATTCTACATTAGGGGGCAGCATTTGAAATTCTCAGAATTCTCCAGGATAAAAATTCTCTCAATTTTTCTAAATAAACAGGAATTAGAGAGCTCATAGAGGTCAAAAATAGTCTAAGTTAATACCATGTTATTACAAAATGTTCAAATGCCCCCAAAGGCATGTGGGCCAAATGAGGTAAGAGCCTCCTGATGAATGGTTTCAATTAGATTTAGAATAACCAAAAAAAAAAAAAAAAAAAAAAAAAAAAAAAAAAAAAAAAAAAAAAACAAAAGGAGTCCACAAATAGATTAAAAGTGGGTTTTAGGTCATTTTGATTTTTGAGGCACTCGTTTGCCATCTGAATCTGATGGGGAGCAAAACAGTACAGGCTTTGATACCACTTTATGTAGGAAATGAAAAAATCAATTCAATTCAATGTACATACTTTATAATGATCAAGGACTAATTAGTGCACCGGATGAGATCCACACAATCAAAGGGCCTAGGTAGAAAAGAAATACTGAAAATTAACCCATGACCATCATTCCTTATTGTCCAAAAAAAAATATCGAAAATCGTCTTGTTGGATTTGGAGACCCTGATTTGGCAAAAGTCACAAGGAGAAGAAGAATGATTACTTCAAGTGTTATTATTAAAATGATTTTCACTAACCATTTGGTGGAATCAAAACAAAGATCAGTTCATAGGTGAGTCACCTGTTACGGTCCTAAATAATTATGAGATTTAATTTGACGCATTTCATCATCAGTCATAAGGCTTTTGGCGTATTGGTTAGGCCCATAACATTTGGTATCAAAGAGAGCCGACCTTCACGTCTCGGATTCAAGTTACGGAAAGAGCTACTCGGAGTAGAAAAAAAGGGATAATGGCTATATACCACCATAAAAGGGCTACCTACTCCCAGAGTGGGAGCCACCAAGGATGTCAGCAATGGAAGCCCCCACATAAATATGCTATGGTAGTTGATGGTCGCTAAGATGAAAACCAACTTAGAACCTATCAATGATTAGAGAGCAAAACATTCTTTTTCTTTAAAGCTGTAAAACGGTTACATAGAGAGATTGTTAATTTTGAGTGTAAATCAAGCTCTCATAAGGCCACATCAGCAAATGGCCTCTAATTCTTTGACACCTCATGTCACTTTAGGGAGAGACACCAAAAGAAAGTGGGCACTCCTTTCTTCTCTTTAAACAGAAACAACCCTTCTTTAAACGGACACATCTCATCAATTTTGATACGCATCCATTCGTGAATGCCTTTCTTTATTCTCTTACTTGAACAAAACTAAAAACTGTATAAATCAGTCAAACTAACATTAGCATTCAAAGAAACCTTTCATTCTTCTATCCCAGACGCCAATGACTACTTTTTTCATCGATCATCTTGCCATGCTCAAGGATCTAGACATGATTGCAATACAAGAGTATATTTGGTTCACAGTTGAAAATCAGATATTGGGAATTGGGATAGAGGTGTTGGGGGTTGTTCATGGGCATTGAAGTGATGAGGTATGAGAATATAACTCCTCGGTGAAGCTGTTATCCATTATTGGGTGTTTTGTTGATTCAAAAATTCAAAAGGTGTGTTTTGAAAAGATGTCTTGTCCTTTTGTTCTTTTGCTAAATGTTACACCCCGAACCCACTTATTCTTGTTTATGCCTAATTAATCATGTTTTATATAAATTAAATATACTTAGATACTAATTAAGTTATTTAGTGTAAATTAGTCTTATATCAAACTTTGGGTTAGACCTTGAGTCTTGGTTAGGTAGTTTAGACCCGATCCAATCCATTTAGGCAAAGCTGGGGACTTTTTCGTAAATTCAGATTTTTCTTATTTTGCATCATATGCACATCATCTTGGCGTCATCACGTGTATCTCGTCAAACATGTCATCTTTCATATTGATCATTTCCTCATTTGACCTCAAAGTAATCAATTAGGCCCTCATTTGACTCAAATTGAAAATATGACAATGGCAAAGGACTTTCTTATAAACTATGAAACAACATAACTCAAACAGCCCACACACTTCATTCGTTCTGTTCATGTTTCACTTCATGTGGGCTGCTGAAAAAGAAACTCTGGCTTATTCCTTCTTCCTTTTTCTCCTTCTCTCTTCACAATCATTCAAGGAAGAACTTGCATGTGGAAGTAAAGACAGGTTTTAGTTTCCTCATTCCAATTACTAGCTTTTCATCTCCATAAAACCTTAAGAACCCTCTTCCTATATCTTCTAATTGTTAGATAAAGTGAGGAACTATTTCTCTTCTTCACTTTCAATGAATACGTGATGTCACGGAACTCACCCATTGTACATGCATATATTTTGATAGTTCTTTAGTATTATCTTCTTAATGCATGATGTTTTACATTGATTTTGGAATGAAAACTCAGTCCAATCTTGTTGTATTAGCCTCTTTAATTCAAATGAGACAAATATGTAAATGGTTTTTTTTATACTGTGTGAATCATTGTAGTAGAAATGATTAATATGGCTTACTTATATGTATATAATGAAGCAAAATAGGTTCAGTTAGGTAGGTTAAAATGGTGGAGAAGTTCTGACATGAGTTGGATGTGTTAAAGCTCCAAAATTATATATCAAATGGACTAATATCAGAAATTGGAATATTAGGAATGTTGTAGGAGACCTTGTAGGGCTTACCCCTTTGGTTCCTTTTAATCATATTGACCACTGGATGCTCTTTTTAACATGGAAGACCCTTTAAGGCGAGGATTTTCACATGATTAATTCATTCTTTTCATTTCTATACAATGATTATTAAGTTATGGTAATTCAATGTATATTCGTATATAATGTGGCACCAATTCATGAATAACGATACATTGATTACTACAATTCTATAATGTATTGGGTAGTTATGAAAGACAAATGATTAGAATAGTTTGGCTAGTAACAGACCTTGAATTCCTAAATTTCAATGCATGGACATTTTGTTTTAACATATTCGTGATTTTATACACTTATTAGTGTTCATTTACATAAAATGAATTTCTCTTCTATTTATAAGCTAATTGTCATACTCTTGTAATTATCCTAGTTGTTAGGTTAAATTAAGAAGAATTGAGTAGAATTGTGAATGTATATGTATGAAATGAAGTGTGGTGTATGGAATGATTGGTGTGCTCTACTTAGGTTCAGTTTGTTTATTGATTTGAATGACTCGGTACTACTTAGCTTCAATCGGACGATACCTGGCGGGGTTGACTCTTGGTTTAGTTTGTGTACATCACTGCAGTAAACAGCCTAGAGCACCAGAACTCCAGAACCGGGCAACCAGTTGAACCTTTGGCCGAGTCACTGGTGACATTCCAAATTGAGTGCTCTCTTTTGAGAGGATTTAGCTATTGTGATTACCAATTAGTGTGTATTTTTCAATCATTATTGATTTTTTAAGCATGATTTAACTCCGAATGCACAACTGCTTAGTTTTACTTCATATGACATCTTTTAACCTTCCGTCATAACTTTTGAAATTAATACAGCATGTGTAAATGGATGATTGCTTACACTCAGCTGAATCGTTGTATTCATAAGTTATTCTTTGGTGTTACAGATGCAGGTCCTAATCCCGGTCTTGAGGAGACCGAAGAGGGAGAGGAGGAGGCCATCGAGGTACCTCCAGGCTTAGAAGAGTGGACGGTTGAGGGAGCTGTCTAGCTCTTGTCTTCGGAGAGCGTCATATCCCCTCTATTGATAGTATACTTTTGTTTAAGTGAACCTAGTCAATATGATCCTTGAACTAGATATACTTTTGGTATTGTTGTACATAGATACTTTTGTATTATTGAAGTAGAGTAAGTTTTTAATTCTCTACTTCTTAATAATAATGAAACCATCTTGTGTATAATGAACTTGAATATTTGGACAGCTCATGATATGATACCAATATATGTTTTGATTAAATGCTTTCGTTGATAGATGTACAAAGACAGGTGTTTGTGAGCATGTTTCACATGTGCAAAGTGGATTATCTCCTTCGTGACCCACACTTGCCCCAAAACAGGTGTGATGAGCACGGAAGTACGCGTGTCACACCTCGGGAATTACCCTTGGCCAGGTAATCTCAGGACTGGGATGTGACACTTTACGTGGGTAGTAGGCTATTTGAAAACAAAGCATCTCACATTGCTAAAGTTCATCTTTTGAGAAGGCTTTATATGTATTTCCATTCCTATATCCTTTAGGAACTTTTGAAGACTTGTGCCATGAGCCTTATGCACACCATGAAGCCCGTGCAAAATGTTGTAGTGTGTGTTTTTTGTGTGTTATATACCTCTCCAGGACTCTTAAGAGGCTTAGGTGAGCCTTCATATAAAGGTTGTATCCCTTAATCGAAAGATAGCTAGGTAACCTTTCATTTTAATGGGCTTTGATCCTTCATCAAAAAGGACGTTGACCCTCATTTAAATTGGCTTGTGACTCTTAAAAATAGACACTCACAATGGTCCCTTGCATGAGTCAACCTTTTTTAGTGAAATGATTAGTTCATGAATGGGCTAATGACTCTACCCACCTGATGACTTGGTGAATTGAGTCGAAACTTTGCTTACTCAACTGGGTCAACATAGCCACACTCACTCAGCGTAAACAATTTAGACTCCTCAAAGGCCCTTCTAATTACGTGAATGAGCCATTTTTCAATGAGAGGAAATTTCCTTTCCAAATCTTCATTTGAAATCTCAATTGTTTTAGAAAATATTTTCCATTGAATAATTCAAAAATAGATTTCAAGGATTTATTGGAAAATCTCCAACAATATGTCTGACAATGTGGGATGCAATAGCCACCCGATAACCCTTTGTAGACCATCAAAAAGAAATTTGATGATTAAAGGTTAAGACCAAGGTATGAGCAAGCCATTCACAGGAATTGAGCAACTTTTTTACCAACCTTTGATCGAAGCCCATAATCCTAGAATCCTTCAAAGTAATTGCTTCACTCCACCGAAAATTTAGTAACCCAAAGAAGGAAATCAAGAATATTTCTAGTGTCCCAAGTGCAAAAAACCCAAAGATTGATACGTACCCTTTTACATAATAAAATAAAACCAAAACAAAAAATTAGAATAGGAAAGAGAGAGTACGCTTGGAGGGGGACCATGGAAGAAAAAATCGGCCGATACCGATCCGATATCTCGATGAGATATCGGATCGGGTAAATATCGTCAAAATCTCGGCCGATATCGGCCGAGATTTTGAATATATCGGTTTTAACGATATCTCGGCCGATATTTTCAAAATATCGGTCGAAATACTTTAAAACCTTTTTTTTTCTTTTTTGTCCCCCATCTTCATCTTCTTCTCCTCTCTTCTCATCTTCTTACTACCTATACCAGCAGCCCCTCTCCTTCACACATCCCCCTTGTATTTTTGAAATTCCAATTCTATTTTTGAAGAAAAAATTATCTAAGGTAAGAGAAAATCAAGTTAAAGTATTTTTTTTACGTTATTTTTTTTTTTAGATGAAATTATAAATCATTTGGGTATGTTACTTTTGTAGTTATGTTGTTTTCTTCATTTAGAAGTTAAATCTACATACTTTCATGCTAGATCTACTCATACACATGATTTTGAACTTTTTTTTTCACTTTTTTTTTTGTTTATTTTCGGATTTTTTAATATTTGAATTATAATACATAATTTTTTGGGGATTTCATCATAAATATGTTCTTTTAATGATTCATGGTCATTATATGATGTGTAAATGATTGATCTACATACTTTCATGTTAGATCTATAGATTTAGGATTTTGAAAATGATTTTATTAAAAAAAAAATTCTAAAAATAATTGTTGTTAGTTGTTACTTGTTACTTTGTTAGCATATTTGTGATTCCAAAGGCTTGATGGCTTATTAATAGTGTGTAGATGATAGATCTACATCTACTCATAGTCATAAACATGATTTAAATTTTTATTTTAATTATTTTATTTTCGGATTTTTTAATATTTGAATTATAGTATATCATTTTTTGGGCATTTCATCATAAATATGTTCTTTTAATTATTCATGATCATTGTATGGTGTATAAATGATTGATCTACATACTTGTATGTTAGATCTATATATTTAGGATTTTGAAAATGATTTTATTAATTTGTTTTTCCTAAAAATAATTGTTGTTACTTGTTAGCATATTTGTGATACTAACCAAATGCTTAATGATTTATTAATAGTGTGTAGATGATAAATCTACATCTACTCATAGTCATAAACATGATTTAAATTTTTATTTTAATTATTTTATTTTCGGATTTTTTAATATTTGAATTATAATATATCATTTTTTGGAGCTTTCATCATAAATATATTCTTTTAATGATTCATGATCATTGTATGGTGTGTAAATGATTGATTTACATACTTTTATGCTAGATCTATATATTTAGGATTTTAAAAATGATTTTATTAAATCTTTTTTTTTCCTAAAAATAATTGTTGTTAGAGTATTACATGAATTTCTTATTTTATAGGAACAAAATGGTGCGTGATATAGATCCAGCATGGAGCCACGGTGAAGCAGTTGGAAGCAGAAGCAAAGTACAATGTAATTATTATGGAAAAGTGCTCAATGGCGGGATTACTCGATTGAAACAACATTTGGCACATGTATCAGGACAGGTGATAAAATGTCATAAAGTGCCACCGAATGTAACTGTTGAAATGAAGGAGCTCCTCAATGCATCTGCAAAAAAGAAAGTTGTACAACAAAAAAGAAGAACTGAAGAACTTGATGCTTGTAGAGAAGAAGTATTTGGTTCCTCCGATGATGACGATGAAGATCCGGAAATGAGGAGGGCTAGGAGAGAAAGTGTGAGGTCACTTCAGGAGGAGGAAGAGAGGCGAAGAATGCAATATGAAGCAGCCTCTAGAGGTAGCCAATATGAGCATGGTGGTGGGTCATCCGGACCTGGGGGAGCGAGCTTGCGTCGGGCATTTAGTCAAAAACAACCCCGTCAGGATCCAGACATTGAGGAGATATCAAGACCTCCTACACATGCACCTCAACATGTGGGGCCAACTGACCCATTTGCTTATAGAAAACCAACATCAAAGCAGCCCAGCATTATGAAAGCATTAAAGGGCAAGTTTGGTAAAGCAAGAGAACATCTAGTGAGAGCCACTGGGAAGTTTTTTTTAGATGGAGGCATTCCTCCCAACAAGGCATCTTCTCCTTATTTCACCACCATGTTAGATGCAGCTGCAGAACATGGTCCAGGTATAAAGGCACCCACCCCTTATGAGATTGGGCATGTTTGTGTTGAAAAAGAGTATGAGGAGTTGCAGGCTTGGGTGCAAACTTTCAAATGGGCATGGAAGGAAAGAGGTTGCACAGTAATGTGCGATGGGTGGACGACCATCACACATCGTCATCTCTTGAATTTTCTTGTCTACTCGTCTATGGGCACTGTGTTTATCAAATCAGTTGATGCTACTGATTACATTCAGGATGCAAAATATATTAATAAGTTATTGAATGAAGTGATTGAAGAAATTGGGGCAGATTGTGTAGTTCAGGTTGTTACCGACAATGCTGCAAACATGAAGGCTGCAGGAATGATGCTTATGAAACAAAGGCCAAGGATTTTCTGGTCTCCATGTGCAGCACATTGCCTGGATTTAATGCTTGAAGATATTGCAAAAGGAAAAGTCATGCAGCAAGTGATTGGTAAGATAAAGAAGATCACCAATTTTTTTTATCAATCATATAGACTCATTTCCATGATGAAAACGTATACAGACAACCATGAATTACTACGGCCTGGCATCACTAGATTTGCCACCCACTTCATTGCTATCGAAAGTGTTTACAAGTATAGAGAAGGACTTCTCCGATTGATAAAATCACATGAGTTCATAAACTCAAAATGGGGAAAGAGGCCAAGTCCCATTACTCTTGAAGTATGTAAAATAATTGAGTCCAACAAGTTTTGGCCTCATGTGAAGGGTGTTTTGAATGTTTTTGATCCCCTAATAAAGGTTCTTCGATTGGTTGATGGCGATGATAAGCCAACAATGGGCTTCTTACATGAGGCCATGGAGAGATCAAAGCTGGCTATTCAAGCAGATTGTAAATATTACAAAAAGTTTTGGAAGACCATCGACGATCGATGGGGACGACAATTGAAATATGATTTACACACTGCCGGTAAGTGAATGCTATTTCCTTTAATACTTGAATTGTTGTATTCAACTCTCCAATCTCTTCTCAGTCCTCACTATATTAATTTATCAATGACTAAAATTCATTGGTTTTATAGGATACTTCTTTAATCCCCAATTTACGGATGGACACATATCTGATGAAATCCGTTTGGGACTAAAAAATGTAATTGAAAGATTGGCAGCGAGTACAGATGATGAAATTTGAGCTACTAATCAGGTAGGATAATTAAGGAAAAAAGTATATAACATTGTAATTTATAATTTCTCTAATTTATTTTTCTATGTTAATGTCTTCAGATTGACATATACAATGTACGCGCTGGAAGCTTTGGAACGACGACTGCGCGGAGAGCTATCGCACAGACCTATCCTGGTATTGATTGTGATGTCGTCTCTATATTATTCAGAGACTTATTATAATTTTATTGACTCTAATATCATTTTTTTTTTTTTTTCAGCTGAATGGTGGTTGAATTATGGAAAGAGTGCTCCTGCACTAAGGACAATTGCTATTAAAGTCTTTAGTCAAACTACATCGTCTTCCAATTGTGAAAGAAACTGGAGCACATTCTCATTTATCCACACTAGACCAAGAAATAGATTGACAATGCAGAAGCTAAATAAATTGGTCTACATCCACTACAACCTCAAGCTCCGGAGCAGAAATAGAAGGAGAAGATAGTTTGAGGATCATCGGGAATATTTCTATCCAATTAATTTGGACTATATTTTTTCAGAAGAGGATACTGTGTTAGGTCAATGGCTGGAGGAACAAGAAGAACCAGTGTTAGATCAAGACCCAGAGTTTGAGGAGTTGATGGAGGAATTGACTGGGGATAGGCCTGAGCCAGTGAGGGCTGCAGAAAGGATACAAGAAATAAATTTGACAATGCAGCAGGGGCGCGCACCTGATACGAGTGAGCCAAGGGGAAAGGAGGTGGACGAGGAGAGTGAGTCAAGTATTTCTACTTCTTCATCATCAGCTGGAATTCCACCTGACTCTCCCGGGGACGAGGGTCATTATAGAGATGATGAGCATATCACTTATGAAACAGTTGAACATTTTCCTGATGCTACCGAGTTAGATCCTCGTCGTGGCTATGTCAGACATGTTGGACAGACTGGGGCAGGGGGTAGTAGTAGCACTGCTACTCATGGTCATCATGGGAGTTATGTCATCATGTATGGACAGCATGGGGGTTATGTTGGCCAACAAGGTGCCATGTATGGACAGCATGGGGGTTATGTTGGCCAACAAGGTGCCATGTATGGACAACATGGGGGTTATTCATATGACCCTAATTGGGTACCCCCTTCACCAACACCGCTTATTTCTATTGAACAGATGTTAATTGAGCAAGGGAGGCTTACCCCACCAATTTCCCAACGACCTCTTCATGCCCCTCATCACTATTTCATGCCATATGACTACAACCAGTCATCTCAATCACGGAGGATCAAGATAGTTCATCATCTTATCAAGAACAATCTGAATATGGTTATGGGTATGGTAGTGCTGCACAACAGTATGGAGCATATCATTTTAGCCAATACCGAAGAAATGATGACGATGATATCGAGTCAGGCCGACACTCCACTTGGAATTAAGTTGTCAATCTGTAAATGTAATACACTCATAGTCTCATACAGTCATACTCACCAATCTCTCTATAGTCTCTACTCTCTACTAGTCTCCTCTAAGTTCAGGTAAACCATGAATCTTTGATGCCTAACTGCTTTATGATTTATCGATCTTACTATCATGTTTCTGATTTTAATGTCATCTTCATGGTCTTGAATTTCACAACTTTTTTTTATAATTGAGTTAGTATTAAATGATGATTGATATGTTATATTTATTTTCTTATATTTTACACTAATAAATTGATCATGATCATCAATAATGGCTGCATTATATGAAATACTGGAAAAGACAGCGAACTGCGACACAGACAGGACTTATAACTTAAGGTGACCGAGATTTTGATTTATTGCTGTTACTAATAGAAAAAAATATTGTTTTCCAGCATTTTCTAATATTCTGGATTTTTTGGATATTTTTGCGAATTTTTTTGGATTAAAAAACAAATTCGCACCTCGATGACCGCGATGGACCGATATCCGCGACCAATACCGATATCATATCGGTTTTTCGGCCAGGCCGATACCGCGACCGAGACCGAGAATTTAAACCATGAGGGGGACAGAGACATCCTAAGGTTCAATTCGAGAAAAATTACAACTCCTAAGACAAGATCGAAGCCTTGAATTGTTCTTCATTCATATATTCAACCATATGGTATCTACAAATATTTATACATATTCCATAACCGTTAAAACTACTCTAGCACTAACCCACTGCTCCACTAAACTACTAACCACTACTCCACTAACCTACTATCTCTCCACTCTTCCACATACATAAAGCATATTTACATACAATCTGAACAACACTATTTTAAATACAATTAAGAATCCTAATAAAACTAATTCCTAAATAAAACATTCTACTAAAATATATAATATTGAAATTAAATAATAGGCACGTATCATTCCATTCCCCTTTGAAAAACCTTGCCATCAAGGTTTTATTTGTACGAATATACCAGGACTCCAAATTTTGTTAGAAAATAACTATGCGAGGATACAAACGTTTTTATCTTGGTAACTGAAAACATGAGCATGATCAATGTGTATCTCATGTAGTCATCACGACAAACGAGATGGTCGTTTTGGAGGCACGCGATGAGAGCCATAGAATATAACTAGAGAAATTTGCTTCCCATGATCAAAGTTGATTGCGTTCACTGTTATTAGGCCAAATTTATGTATAAAGAGTTGTACATCAGCTACATTCCGTTGGCTTTTTTCTGCACGTCTCAATGATAGACTACCAAATTAAGTAGACTCTTCTTGTGCTAGACTTGCTTGCTTGACATCTTGAATTTCTTCTTGAAAAGATTTTCTAAGATTAATTGTTGAAGCCTTTTTGCATGCGTTGATTATCCTAGAGCAATTTCTTGAAGCCTCTTTGAAAATCATTACGCATTGACTACAAAATCTTCATAGGTGTAGCCATTGTAAGGACCGACTGCTCTCATACCAATTAATACGTACCATTTTCCAAAATAAAATAAAATAAAAAAGAAAGTTAGAATGGAAAAGAAAGAGTCTACTTCGAGGGGGACAGAGACCTCCTAAGGTTCAATTCGAGGAGAGCCATAACTCTTGAGATAAGAGCAAACCTTGAATTGTTCTTCATTCATATGGTATCTACAAATATTTATACATATTCCATAACCGTTAAAACTACTCTACCACTAACCCACTACTCCACCAACCCACTAACCCACCACCTCTTCACTCTTCCACATACATAAAGCAAATTTATATACAATCTGGACAACATTATTTTTAATACAATTAAGAATCCTAATAAAACTATGGGGCAGTTGGTTAGAGGTCACTCAACTTTGATTTTTATTGCAAACGGTCCACATTCTTTTTCCGTAGAGCCAAAGGTCCTGTTCAAATTTTAAATGGTTAAAAAGTCTAGAGTGCCCCGCTTAATACACTCTGTGCAGTATACAAAAAAGGAAAACTAATTTCGTTAAGAGTTTTATTTGGAGGAAAAAAAAAGGGAAAAAACTCGTCAATTTTGAGAAGATTTTTTGACTACACAAATTAAGGATTACGACAAATAATAAAAAGAAAAGGGGAAAACTGATTCAATGAAGGAGAAATCATCCAGAAAATTTGCACGTGGGACTGGGCAAAACTCAGATTAATTTATCTGAAAAGGACAAATCATCTATAAAATCTACACATGGGATTGGGCAAAACTCAAATAATTTTTTTTCTAACTCGGATAAATTTATTCTTAACTCAGATAAATTTGGTCCAAATTCAGATAAATTTGTACGAAACTCAGAAAAATTGTTCAAAACTCAGATAAATTTGTCTGAATTTCGCCAGAAGTTCAGATAAATCTATCTGAGTTTAAAACAAGACCTTTTGAAAAAAACTAAGATAAACTTATATATCTTTTCGAAGAAACTCACAATAAAAAAAAGAAAGGATATATAGTAGCCACGTGAGGAAGAAAACTACAGAAGATCACAGAAGCTCTCGCACACGATACTGATCTTGTGTGGGGCAAAGATCAGTTCAATACTTCTAATATGTCTTGGTGCAATTCTTCTCATATGTCTTATGGAGCAACGATCACAGAAACTCCTCAACAATGAGGTGGGGCAAAGATCGGTTGGAAAAAAAAAAAGGCTAATGATCAAGTCTTGGGGCATGGTTATTTGATGATTAGAAAGAAAACTCATGAAAGTTTCTGCAAGTAGTGCCTCTGCAGCGAATCGTACATTGATGTAGAAGGCTTGGAACCGTTCCCTCTCATTTGAATTTTGAAACTTGATATATTTCATCTCATTTGAATTTCAAAACTTTCGAAAACTAGGAAATAAAATCCGTTAGACAACTTGATGCGTATAAAGGGGCAAATCAACTATTAAATATCATGTTAAGGAGCTTAAAATTAGGGATTAAATGCGTGAAATAACTTCAAATGGTTAGAAGGGCAAATCAGTCATGCAAATGTATGATTTAGCATACTTAGGGACGAACGCCTGCAACAAGTCTAGGCGCATGGACTAGAGGCTTTAATCGAAAATCCTATGGATTAGAGGCTGTTAGGAATTTTGTGTATTGCAATTTGATGGATGCATTATCATTTTAGCATCATTCGAATTTTCACACTTGCATTGATTTAGAAAAACTTGAAATCTTGATTTACACATGCATTCTTTTTTAGACTTGTAAAACTATTGATTTATGCATGTTTTGTTTTTAAACTTGGATGCATTTTAATTTGAAAAAGAAGTTTTATGAATCAAGCTAGCCTATGTTTTAAATCTTTCAAATCATTTTAGGCTTTTATGTTTCATGATTTTAAAAGCACTTAGATTGAATTAAAATCATGTTTCCAAGCTTGATTTAATGTCCCACAAGTCCCCTCAAAGAAATACTTTAAATATACAATTTTTGGGAAAAAGGTCCTAGGCCAGTCAACCTGTAGTGTGGCAGGTCGACCTGGCCATGGACCCGGTTAACCTGCCACACTGCAGGTCGACCGGGAAAAGAGCTGTTGCAGATTTTTCTCAAACGGTCAGATTTATGACCGTTGAGCCCGGGTCGACCGAGCCATGTACCAGGTCGACCGGGGACACGTCAAAAGTCACTTTTTGACTATAAATTGAGGTTCATTCCCATGAGAAAAGTGTTGAACATTTTAGTCTTCTTTGAGGTGTTTGGAGACAAAAGAAAGGGGATGAACTAAGAGAGATCAAGGGGTCTAATAGAAAGCTAAAGCTTGGATTAATGAAGTTAATCTCTAAGTAAGTTTTACTTTTCATTATCATATGTTTCATGCTTTGTTTAAATTATTGGTAAATTAATTTTAGCATGTTAACTATGATGTGTTGAATCCATCACTTCTCTTAATCTTTGATTTAAGTTGAATTGGATTCTTCACCCTTGATTTCAAACCAAATTTGTTTTAAAACTTTATAAAACATGTTTTGTCAAATCCTTTGATTTCTTTTATGACATGTTTCATTTACCTGGTTGAATCATATTGTTGTTTTCATTCATTTCAACCTTAGTTAAACTTTTGTTTTTGAAAACAACATTGCACATGCATCACATGTTTAGACATAATTAACTTCATACAACTTGTGAGCTTTTGATTTTCCTATCATCAACAAGTTAGTATTTATACATGTGATTTGCATTTCACTTCAATTAAATATTCTTTGTGTGCTTTAAACTTTAAAATGCATTAAGCATACATTAATTGAGCCTTCATTTTAAACTTGATTGAAGTTTTCACACACACACTTCATGAGCATCCATCTTAGCATTTCATAGAGTGTTGTGTGAGTTGAATTAAACTTTCATATCCACCTAATTAAGAGGCATTGTAATTGAGCTTAATTGTATTCTCTTAGAGTGTTTTGTGAAGACACTACCTTGAGAGAAAATCTCTTTATTGTAAAGGTTATTGCTTAGCCTAAGAAAAGCATTGTGTAAAGGTTATTGCTTAGCCTAGAAAAGCATCTTGTATAGGTTGTTGTTAAGCCTAGAAAAACAACATTATTAGGTTATTGCTTATCCTTAGAAAGCATATTGTAGAGGTTATTCTTAGCCTTTTTCAAAAGCATAAATAGTGGAAATCCGGTGGGGTGTTGGATCACAAGCCGGTAGTGGATGTAGGCATTGAGGCCGAACCACTATAAATCCTTGTGTAGTGGTGTTTGCTTTGTGGTGATTGTTTTGTTTAAACTTCCGCATATTGTATGTTTAATCATCACATGTGACTAGTTGATTGTTAAGAAATTAAAATTGGCCATAATTAGTCATTAAGTGTAGATCACCCTATTCACCCCCCCCCCCCCCCCCCCAAGGGTTAGGATCCCGGACTTTCAAAGGCCTTAAATGATAGTATTTAGGGACCTTTGGCTAATTTACCCTAAAACTAATTCCTAAATAAAATATTCTAATAAAATATATAATACTGAAATGAAATAATAGGTACGTATCAAAGATCAAGCAATTAGGGTCCCATAGTCTAAGGAAAATAATTAGGTGAGAAGACTGAGAACTGTTCTTGTCGTTTAAATCGTGAGAACTATGGGTGGGGCTCATTTATCACCCAATCCAAATCTTGCAATGGACAGGGACCCCTTGATAGTCACATGCCTCAGGGTTTGGCACCATTGAGAATGAGTTGACCCTTGCTCATAGTTATCTTTAAGTTTGATTTAGAGAAGAACAAGTTACCCAGTATCTTTAAAAGCCTTTAGAAAGATGGCACAAGCCTTAGAACTTAGAAGCGCACCTTGTAGCGATTCTAAATGAATTTTGAGTGAATGAGTGTACACTTATTAAGTGCTTCTAGTAATCCAAGGCCTATCTTGTTATTACAAACGACTAAAATAAATTATTTCAAGAGAAAACTAACTAAATTGAGCATTATAGGGCCCGTTTGGCATCCTTCTCATCTAATTTTGTATTCAGATAAGATTGTATTGAAATCGGGTTGTGGTGAAACTATTCCTCGCAGAACTTATTTGACAATATTATATTAAATTATTCTGCTGAGAATATGCTAGACATAACTTTTTTGGTAACATTATAAAAGTTTTGCTCCAAAGAATGGAAGTAATAGAATCATATGATTTATAATTTAGGACCCACCTTTTATTGTTTACGACACTCTATTATTGTCGTATGTGGGACCCGCCTGTGAAATCAAAATGTGGTACCCACCTTTAAAAAATAGAAAATGGGGTCATATTCATAGGATTTACAATGCGGGCCACTTTATAGGAATTATGATGTGGTGCCACCTTTTTGTTATTGTAAATATGGAACCTACTTTTAGAAGTTACAACATCGCACACACCTTTAGAAATTAGAATATGAGCCTACATCCATAGGATCTACATCCATAAGTCCACCTTTTGTGATCATGATCATGTGACCCACATTTAGGTTTTACAAAGTGGAACCACATATTTTGTGATTGTGGACACATGATAACCCACATTTAGGTTTTGCAAAGTGGAACCATATGTTTTGTGATTGTGGACACATGACCCACCTTTATAAATTAGAACATGGGGCCACATTCATAGGATTTACAATGTGGGCTCATCTTTATAGAAATTATAATGTAGGAGCATCTTTTTATTTATAGTGAATACATGACCAACCTTTAAAAATTAAAATTTGACACCCACTATCAAAAAAATTAGAACATGGTGCAATATTCATAAGATTCACAATGTGGGCCTACATTCATAGGATATACGATGTGGCTTCACCTTTAGTGATTGTGACCATATAACCCACTTTTAAGAATTATAAAGTGAGGTCACGTCTTTTGTAATTGTAGACATGGGACCCACCTTTAAAAATTACCACATAATACCCACCTTTAGAAATTAGAATATGGGGCTTACCTTTAGGATAAGTAAGAGGATTTGGAGTCTTTAAATGATTTTCGTTAAAAGGCAAGAGATAATAAATAAGTAGAAAATCACTATACCAAGAAGTTTTTTTACAAAAAAATAAAAAAAAAATGTATTCCAACTTTCTTATGCCAGCATGTTAAGATTTGGAAATCCCTTCCTATGAGAACAAAATTGGAAACAGTGATTTACATTAACAACCTGTTTTTTTACAGCCTCATCTCGTGAAAATATGGAAGCATCTGAATGGCACGCCAAATGCAACCCAGGCCTCTGAACATATTTAACTGATGATAAATAAAGATATAAGAGAGTTCAAAGGAGACTAAAGCCTTAAAAGTAGCCCAAAGATCCCACTGTCTCAGGCAGGGGCGATGTTACTTGGTCCACAGTGGGGTCAATTGACCCCACTGAGATATGAAACAATATTAAAAATTCTTTTTTGATCCCACTCATTTAAAAGTTTAAACCTTTTCAAGTCCTCCAACAGTCACTTGTTGTTGTTGACATGTTCCCTCTTGCAAAAGTTTAACCATTTTCAAGTCCTCAATTCTTTATTAATTATCTTTTTGTCCTTTTATTAAGTACTTGTATCTAAGGGCCTGTTTGGATGCATAAGAAAACACAAGAAAATAATATTTTATAGAATATAATCTTTCATTTTTAAAGAAGAAAATCTTGTGCGTTTGATAACTTAAGAAAAAATTTGAAAAAAAAGATTCTTTTCTTTCAATAAGCTCAATATTCTCTCCTACAGCTCCCCCTTATAGAAAACTTTCTACAAGATAAATATATTTTAAAATGACGATTACAAAGTAATAGAGTAAAGTAAAGACTTTAGTTCACCAAATCCATCATAATGTCTATGTTTACATATATGGTATAGTAAAGTAAAAGTAAATCTCACGGGACGGTAAAGGTGTGGTAAAGTAAATGTGAGATAAAGTACATGGTGAAGTAAAGTGGGAAGGAAGTAGTGTCTTTTTTTTGTTTTTACTTTACTTTATCACATTTTATCGTAATTTTATATGGTAAATAAAAAGTGACTTATTTACGGGTGTGGTAAAGTAAAATAAAGATTGATGTAATATCATGGTAAAATGTGAGGTAAAGTAAGCTTAGATGAAGTATGTGGTAAAGCAAATTGGGAGAGAGAGTTAAAAAATAGTTTTTGTTATTGACTTTACTTTACTATACTTTACCATGGTTTTATGTGATAAAAGAAAAGTAACTTATTGAAAAAACATGACAGTTAAAGTTTACTTTACTACGTTACTTTTTTATCAAGAAGTGTTAAATTACATATAAATTAAAATATTTAATAAAAAAATATTCTTATAATGTAATTTACTTTAATCATAACACATTCCAAACAACTCAATTTAAAATCTTCAATATTCTTCAAAAATTGCCAAACGGTAAAAATATTATACTATTATAATATTGTATTATTGTATTCTATATTATTTTATTCTTGTGATATTTAAATCTGTAAATATTTTATTCTGTATACATCCAAATGGGCTCTAACCTTTTTACATTTCTTTCTATTGTGTCGTGATTACAGTGGTGCCTTATTGGGTCAAGAGACTAGACTACTACAGTACTACTTTATCTTGTCCTAGCCTCCTAGGTATAGTATTTCAAACAGATCTGAACCATTGATTTTTTTAATTAATTGATTTTTTCCCCTCTACTATGCACTAAATGTATTTGCATATACATTAATGTATATGTCAAATTTAATATTTCTTTTGCCCTTAGGTTTATCCGTCCATAGCTATTAGGAGTTTATGTATTTGAATTTTCTTTTTGGATTAAGAACTATTAGTAATAATGTATTAAATTTTTTATTTATTTTTGTTTGAGAATTCAATATTATCTTTGTCAGATTCTAGAAAATAGATTATTTGAGAATTTTATATTACGTTTGTTGAATTATCGAAAGTAGATGACAGATGTTGATAAAGGAGAAAATAAATTTATTCGATTTGCAGAAGATATATTTGTTGTTGACCCCACTGACTCGAATTTCTGGAGCCGCCCCTGGTCTCAGGGTGCACCAGTTGAAGGGATATGTGGCCCCTTTTAAATTGCTGGATCTTTATTTAATAGATTATGAGAATACCCTTACCTGAGTTTTTAGTTAGGGGTCCACTCCTCTAATTTGTTGGGCTAGAGAAGCACTTCTACGTAACTGTGAGAGCTTCCTTCTTCCCTTTTAAGAAGCTATCAAGAGTGTATCAAGAGTGTATGTTTAAAGACTAGCCATCAAGAGTGTATGTTTAAGGACTTTCTTACTCCCTTTCTTGTTTGTATTCTAAAAGTGGGATGGAATATTGTTCTCCTGTGGTCCCTTTTGGATGAGGGTATATTGTTAAACCCCATCAGGGAGATATCAATTTGGGGTTGGATGTTCAATGCTAGAATCAAGAAAATGGTGGCATAGTCTCAATCAAGGCCATATATAAAATTATTCACCCATGAGTTTCTGGATCCCATCTAAACTTGTCAAAACTATGGAAATTTTAAGATCCCATCAAGCCTGAGGTTGTTTGCCTGGTGGGTTTAGTTAATCCACTTGCCCACCCAGGATTATTTAAGCAAACTCCTTCCACATTTAACTCTGATTGTGTTTTGTGCCTTTGAGACCCAAAAACAATTGATCACCTATTTACCCAAAGCGATTTCACCAAAATAATCTGGGGAAAACTTACAGCATCCATCAATAGATCAATAATTCACCCATTGATAGAATCTTACCATCATCGATTGAGGCTATAGACCAAAATCATAGGGGTCATGGTCTCATGGTACATATGGAAAGTTCAAGACGAATATTATTTTGGATGCCATCCAATACATCCAACACACACAATTAGTCATTAGGAAAACCATAAGTATACATGAATGGTACATCTCAAACATACAGAATATAGGCCCAAGAATTTATGGATTGCCTAGTGAGCTTTGGTCTTCGCTGGCATTAGAATGGGGAATTTGGCTCGCTAAGGAGGTCTTTTTTCTTTTCTTTTTTTTTTTTTTTTTTTTTTTTTGTACCCAGCTTTGCGGGGCTGGACCCGATGCTCAAGTGAGGGAAGTAGACCATGGGTAAGATGAGGGTGAGGGAAGGTGGTTGTCCAGTTTAAAATTCTGGGCAATCAGGTAAGAACTAATGCATGTTACCACTAGGGTAAGTGGCCGTTCTTAGCTCGGTAAGGATTTGTACAATTGACAAGCATTTATTGAAGGAGATAGCCTACTTCCAATGCCATTCAAGCTCAAGGGACACGCTCTTGGCACATTTTTTTTTCTTGATTGGTTTAATGGCCAAATTGGAGAGGAGTAAAGGCACCCATCAAGAATCGATCCCTGATGGGTGGGATGGGATGGGAGTGGGAAGCCTTTATCATTAGGTCATTCTGAAGTTCCCACTTTATTGGCAATTGATGACTGTTACGTGAAAGAACATAGAATTTTTTTTTTAAAGAGAAGAGGGCTTGACTTTGTCATTAAATATTATTTCTTTAAATAGTATAAACATTGCCTAAAATAAAAGATATGTACATCAATCAGTAGAGATACATAAAGAATTTATAACAACAAAAGATATTGTACAGCAATGGGCTGACTCAGAAAATTTCGTTTTATTATGTTCTACTGGATTGATCCAACCAATTGGTTTTGGTCCAACCCAGCAGGTTGACGCATGTCTTGACAATGATAGCTTGGAAAAAGAATTGTTTCACAATCAGAGCTAGATTGGATGGGAAGCCCAAATCTGTTGTTGCTAAATTAATCATATATCAATTCTGCTAGCTAAATTGGCTCCTCCCTATCTATTTTGTGTAGAAAAAATAACAAGTTCAAGGATTACTTTGCAGGAAGCAAGGCAGCCCAAACCCAGCGGTTCAAACCAAACCCTCTGTGGATCCAGCAAATATGTATGTTTGGGTTTTCTTGTGTTTTCAGATTCTTTCTACTATAAAGCCTCTTTCATTTTTTTTTTTGGTATCCACGCTTGGGGGTTTTAGGGGGGCTCTTGGGTGAGGAGAGTAAACCTCGAGCGAGGTGTCCTTTGGTGAGGTGATACAGTCTCAGATGAGAAAAGGTGCCTGTCCGAGTATGAACCCGGGATACGTAGATAAGATGTGTCGCCTCCTACCACTAGGGTTAGAGCCTTCTTATGAGACCTCTTTCATCAGCAGCAACCAAAGAAAACTTTATTTATTTTCTTTACAAGTGACTGAACTTGGGAGCAACAGACAGGGCAGGAGTTTACTTGTTGTAAAACACTACACTTGAAGTCCATATTTGTGTTCTGCCGTTACATCAATTAGAGTCAATAAAGTTAATTGACTTTTATACTCTAATAAGTGCAATGTGCCATGTGGGGCAACTTGCTTACCTTTTAAGCTTGTTATCAGAGCTTGGCTTTGTATTTTAAGACATCGGTCAGCCACCCATATTGTATTTTCGGGTTTCCAGAAATCCTGATGTAAGGATTATTATCCTATTAAAATAATATGTTGGCAAATTCATTTTGGACAAAATGGGGATACTTTTATGAATTGTATTCTCAGTGGACTGTGCAAGAAAAAAGGCTACAAGGACTCTTGCCATCACATGTGGACAAAAGGCTACAAGGACTCTTGCCATCACATGTGGACAAAAGATGACATCAGATGACATCAGATAATACCTTTATCATGGGTCTTGGCTATGATGACATCAGACTGTAACACAAGAGTTTCAAAGGAATTGGTTTGCCTTGTTTTGCCTCGTAATCCGTGCAACATCATAATGGAAGCATACGAGTGGCAATAAGCCATCCGCTCGAGCGCACATTTATGCGCTCGAGCGACCAATGCACAGAAAGTCTAATTTGAATAGGAAACTGCCTTCTAATTTGTTTCAAGTTATTTCTTTGAGTCCTACTTGCTCTACAAGTATTGAGGCATGAATTAAAGCTTATATATTGCATTCCTCTCTCAACTTTAGAACATCACTCTCCCATCCTAAATTCTAGAGATCTATTGAGAGATTATTTTTCACTCCAAATCTTCAAGTTGCTGTGCTGAAGCTCAAGTCTTTGAAAGTTATTCCTGCTACTTTTCTGTAGTGGATTCAACTTGAAAAGGCATTCAAGGTGGTTGGTTTAAGCATGGTGAAGGTGAACGACGAGCAGTCGGCAAGATCAAAGCAGTCCTTGGGTTGAATCAACAGCTGGGAAAGGGTTGTAAGTGTCTTTATAACTTTCAATTCATATAGTGTTTGGTTGTCTGTTGGTCTAGACGATAAGGCCCGTGGTTTTTTCCCAAGCAGGGTTTTCCACGTAAAAATCATGTGTCCTTCTCTCTTTGTGGTTGATTGCTCTTAATCTGGATTAGGGTTAATTAATAGTTTAATCACGTGTGGATTGATATTCAATAAAGATCAGATTATTGGGACCTCTGCCTGCGTTAAGGTAGAAATATAAGTTTTTCAATTGGTATCAGAGCAGGTTGCACTAATTTTTTGTGTGATCTTTTTAACTGATCTCTACTGGATATCAATAGAGAAGGAACATCTACCTATAAGCCTCCACTTCTAGATGGAACTAATTATTCTTACTGGAAAGTGAGGATGATTGCTTTTTTAAAGGCTATTGATGATCAAGTCTGGGAAATTGTGGTGGAAGGATTTACTGAACCCACCATAGTTGTTGATGGGCAAACGAAGCCAAAACCTAGAGCCAAATGGACTGCTGATGAGAAAAATAAGTCAAATTGCAATAACAAGGTCATCCATGCTATTTATAATGGAGTTACTGCTACTAAGTTCCATAGGGTTTCTGCTTGCCCTATTGCAAAGGCTGCTTGAGATCTTCTTCAAAATGTTCATGAAGGAACAGAAATTGTCAAGCAAATAAAACTCCAGAATTTGACAACTTCCTTTGAGATGATACGTATGAAAGAATCTGAAACTTTCGATGATTTCAGTACTAAACTTTCTAAGATTATGAGTTCATCTTTTAACCTGGGAGAATCCATTCCTCAACGCAAAATTGTTAAGAAAATTTTAAGGTCTCTCCCAGAACGATTTCGTCCAAAAGTAGTTGCCATCGAGGAGAATAGGGATCTAAATTCCTTGACAGTTGAAGAACTTGTTGGAAATTTGCAAACTTTTGAGGCTAATCACTGTCAAGTGAAAAAGGGAAAGGATATTGCCCTAGTGTCCTCTAGTTCAGTGGATGATCTTGAAATTTGTGATCCTGGCAGTGATACAGATGATGAATAATTTGAGACATATCTTGCGAGGAAACTGAAAAAGATTTGGAAAAATAGAAAGTCTTTAAACAAGAAGGATTCATCAAATCACAAACCACCCTTAAAAGGAAAATTTGTACCCAAAACTGAACAAAATCGATCAAAGGGTACAACAAAGCCAATTAAATGTTTTGAATGTCAAGGATATGGACACACTGCTTCTAGATGTACAAATCGCAGAGAAAATAATAAAAGCAAGGCTTTAAATGTGGCTTGGGATGAGGATTTTGATGAGGATGTGTCTGAACCTGATTCACCCTCGAGCGAATCTAGAAAATTTGTTCCTTTCATGGCCCTTTCTAACATCTCTTCTGTGCAGGGATCTAAATCTGAAGATTATTTAGATATTAACGAAATTTCTGATGAAGAACATGAGGGAGATGAAGATTATCAAAAACTGCTTCATGAATCTATTAGGATGTCAAAAATCAGTGAGAAGAGAGCCTTGAAATTGAAGGCAATGGAAGAAAAGAATACATCTTTACAAACTTCATTGACTGATTCTCAATCTAAGGTAAAACAATTGGAGGATCAACGAGCAATTTTGTCTGACAAATTGATTCTTGCAGGTCAAGAGAATGATCGCCTGCAACAACAAATTCAGAAGACTGAATCTAAATTGCTGAATTTGCAAAACGAGCTGATATCTTGCAAATTTGAAAAAGAAAATATGGCTGGCAAATTAAGGATGACACTTGCTGAGTTGGATTCTGCGAAAGCTTCAATTAACAGGATGAACACAGGATCAGTTAAGCTAAATGAAATTTTGGGAAGTCAACTGCCACTTTCTTCAAAAACTGGACTTGGATATGTCCAAGGTGCTTCCACTTCAAAAGACAAAGGTAAATCTGTATTTATTCGAGGGCCTACTGTGTACTCCATGACACCCTTAATTCAAAAGGCTCCACCCTTGAAATCTGTGAATGCTACGAATGTGCATAAGCCTAAATTCACCCCCACATGTCACTTTTATGGAATTAAAGGACACATTAGACTACACCGCAATAAAAGAAGAAATCATTTCAGAAATCAGATGAGGAAGAAACCTTCTTCTCCTCAATAGGTCAAGACTAAGGCTGTTTGGATTCGTAAGACTGACCTAAGCTGTAATGTGGTCTACACTACACTGTCTAAATCAATTGAGACTGCTAAGGTTGATCCTCCTCTCCGTACGCACTTGGCTGTGACCTAATCCCCTAAACCTGAAATCATGTTTTGAATAGCACATGCATACTTTTTCAAGCTAATTTTGAGATTATCTGACATGTGATACACTTTGATTTGTTGGTTTTTCGAATTTTTTTTTCACGATTTAAGGATTTTGATCATGTCCACAAGTACACGATGATTCACTTGGAAACTCACTCAGGGTCAATGAGACACTAGGATTGACAGGATTCACGGTCTTAGTGGTTTTGTACCTATTCGGAGCATCGATTTTGATTTTCCCACTTTCCTATGCTCTCTTCTTAATGTCTATATTGTATATGTGATCCAAAGTGTGTAGAGATTTCTGTAGACCGACGCAATGGAACTGTATCCTATAGGGTTCAGAAATTTCTACAAAAAATGAGCACTCAAACTTGTGCATTATTTTATGCTGAAAAGTTCATAAGAAAATCTTGAGTTGAGCTTAAAAAAAAAAAAAAAAAAAAACGATGTGTGACCTTAAGGGGGAGCTTCGCACCTAATTACTGATCGGATCAATTGTTTTTGAAAGGTGTGCAATTCGCTATGTATCTGATGATTGTTGATTCATGGTTGATCTACGATTTCTTTATGTTTTTCATTTGAGATTATCTTACTCACAATTTACACACATGATAAATTCCTTAAAATTGTGTTGTCTCATGACTTACAAATTATAGTGTTTGATCATCGAAGGTTTTCGATTGTTGGCTTGATTGAGTTTTGCATTTGTACATTTTTTTTTTATCAAGGATATGGATTACCTGATTTAGGGGGAGAATAAGCTTTGTCAATTATGAACAAAAAGGGGGAGAAGCTGAGATAGCTCATGTGATTTCACGTGCTGATTAGTGTTTTGTTAAGTTTATTTTATTGTCAGAATTAATTTTAATTTTCAAGATTTCACGCTTGATTTTTTGTCAAACTTTCGTGAATAGGATTTGCAGGGCTGAACTAAAGAAACGTTTCTTGATATTTATCTTATTTTTCTGGGTAGAATTTTTCTTGTATTTAGGAGTTCTGTCCATGAATTGCCAAAGGGAGAGATTGTAAGGATTATTATCCTATTAAAATATTATGTTGGCAAATTCATTTTGGACAAAACCGGGACACTTTTATGAATTGTATTCTTAGTGGACTGTGCAAGAATAAAGGCTACAAGGACTCTTGCCATCACATGTAGACAAAAGATGACATCAGATAATACCTTTATCATGTGTCTTGGCTATGATGACATCAGATAGTAACACAAGAGTTTCAAAGGAATTGGCCTACCTTGTTTTGCCTCGTAATCCGTGCAACATCAGAATGGAAGTAGACGAGTGGCAGTAAGCCATTCGCTCGAGCGCACATTTATGCGCTCGAGCGACCTATGCGCAGAAAGTCCAATTTGAGTATGAAATTGCCTTCTAATTTGTTTCAAGTTATTTCTTTGAGTCCTACTTACTCTACAAGTATTGAGGCATGAATTAAAGCCTATATAATGCCTTCCTCTCTCAACTCCAGAACATCACTCTCTCATCCTAAATTCTAGAGATTTATTGAGAGATTATTTTTCACTCCAAAGCTTCAAGTTGTTGTGCTGAAGTTCAAGTCTTTGGAGGTTCTTCCTGCTACTTTTCTGTAGTAGATTCATCTTGAAGAGGCATTCAAGGCGGTTGGTTCAAGCACGATGAAAGTGAACGTCGAGCAGTCGGCAAGATCAAAGCATTTCAATCAACAACTGGGAAAGGGTTGTAAGTGTCTTTGTAACTTTCAATTCATATAGTGTTTGGTTGTTTGTTGGCCTAGACGATAAGGCCCGTGGTTTTTTCCCGAGCAGGGTTTTCAACGTAAAAATCCTGTGTCCTTCTCTCTTTGTGGTTGATTGCTTTTAATATGGATTAGGGTTAATTATTAGTTTAATCACGTGTGGATTGATATTCAATAAAGATCAGATTATTGGGACCTCTGTCGGTGTTAAGGTAGAAATACAAGTTTTTCACCTGAGTTGATAGAGAGGAACTCCATGAGGGAGTGGATGATGTGAAAGATTCCGAACCAACAAATTAAGTACGTTGATGCTACCATCACCACTCACTTTATCATTGAAAAAAAGAAGAAAATATCTATGTCATTATGAATGGACGGAAAAAAGGGTAGATGGAAAAGCTCACTCCCTCGAGGCCAGATCCTCTATATCAGCTATAGCATTGTTCCGTATAACAAATGTATGGAACTCCATTAAGGGCCCACAAAGAGGTAATCCAAACGGTTCTTGATGAATTAGATCCACTCCTCTAATATGTCCAGATCAAGTTTTAGTTCTGTAAAGTTTTTAGTTGGCTAATTTATAGGTTATTGGACAAAACTAGGATTCTTTAAACGTGTATTTAATTTAGGAAATGACTGCTTAAGATCTACTACAGAATATAGAAAGAATCTCCGGACTCTTCAATTGACAGAGGTCGCTCAAGCGAACCTCAATTCGCTCGAGCGAACCCTTCACAGTGGTTCCTTCGCTCGACCCATCCTCCAGCTCGCTCAAGCCATCAGGTTCTGGAATGCAAAGTTGAAGACAAAACGTAGTTCGCTCAAGCGAACCATATGTCCACGAACCCTTCACAGAATGATAATCGTTCGATCGCCCGTTCTCTTCGCTCGACCCAAGAATTTTATGCGCTGAATTTCCGCAAACAGAGAGCAGTTCCCTCGAGCGAACCTCCTTGTCAGCTCGAGCGAACCGAGACTTCTAATTTTGGACAAACTTCTCTTCCGAATTTTTCCTTGAAGTAACTTCCTATTCCTTAAGCCTTTGAAACACGAATTATGGATTATAAAAAGGCTTCATATCTCTCTTTCAAGAACAACACTGATCTAGAGAAAATCTGAGAGATTCATCAAGTTTCCTCCGAGGCTATTTGCTGTGCTGTGCTGATGTTCAAGCTTTGGATTTAATTCCATCCACACTTCTTGAAGGTGGTTCTGTTTCAAGCACGGTGAAGATTTGTGACGAGTTGTCAACAAGATCTAAAGCAATCCTTAGGTTGAGTCAACAACTGGGAAAGGGTTGTAAGTGTTCTTGTATTCTTCGTTTTTTATATAGTGCTTGGTTGTCTGTTAGCCTAGACGATAAGGCCCATGGTTTTTCCCGAGCAAGGTTTTCCACGTAAAAATCCTGCGTCATTCTCTCTTTGTGGTTTGATTGTTTTTAATCTGGATTAGGATTAATTATTAGATTAATCACTTGTGGATTGATATTCAATAAAGATTAGGTTTTTGGGACCTCTGCCTACATTAAGGTATAAATATAAAATTTTCAATTGGTATCAAAGCAGGTTACACTAATCTTTTGTGTGATCTATTTTCTGATCTCTAATGGATATTAATAGAGAAGGAACATCTACCAACAAGCCTCCTCTTTTAGATGGAATCAATTATGCTTATTGGAAAGTAAGGATGATTGCTTTCCTTAAGGATATCGATGACCAAGTTTGGGACATAGTTGTGGAAGGATTTACCAAACCCACTATGGTTGTTCAAGGGCAAATCGTACCGAAACCCAAAGCCCAATGGACTGCTGATGAGAAAAACAAGTCAAATTGCAATAACAAGGTCATTCATGCTATTTATAATGGAATTACTGCAACTAAGTTCCTTATGGTTTCTACTTGCCCTACTGCAAAGGCTGCCTAGGATCTTCTTCAAACTATTCATGAAGAAACATAAATTGTCAAGCAAACAAAACTCCAGAACTTGACAACTGCCTTTGAGACGATACTCATGAAAGAATCTGAAACTTTTGATGAATTCAATACAAAACTGTCTAAGATTGCGAGTTCATCCTTTAATCTGGGAGAACCTATTCCTCAACACAGAATCATTAAGAAAATTTTGAGGTCTCTCCTAGAACGATTTCGTCCAAAAGTAGTTACCATCGAGGATAATAAGGATCTGAATTCCTTGACAGTTGAAGAACTTGTTGGAAATCTGCAAACGTTTGAGTCAAATCACTGTCAACAGAAAAAAGGAAAGGACATTGCTCAACTGTCCTCAAATTCAGTGGATGACCCTGAAATTTGTGATCCTGGCAGCGATACAGATGATAAACAATTTGAGGCATATCTTGCCAGGAAACTGAAAAAGATTTGGAAAAATAGAAAGAATTTTAATAAGAATGATTCAGCAAATCCCAAGCCACCTTCCAAAGGAAAATTTGTACCCAAAACTAAACTAAATCAATCAAAGGGTATAACAAAACCGATCAAATGTTTTGAATGTAAAGGATATAGACACATTGCTTCTAAGTGTGCAAATCATAGAGAAAAGAACAAATGCAAGGCCTTAAATGTTTCTTGGGATGAGGAATCTGTAAGGTTTGCAACCTTACTGGGTCAGTTGGGCCCAATTACCGGCCTGTTGACCCATTTATTTTGATATTATTATAATTATTGTTTTATTAGATATTTAAGTGAGTTTAGATGGTCAGCGAGTTTCTTTTAGTGCTAGAATAGTGCCTGCGGCGTTTCGTGCGATTCTGAGTTCGTTTGACCCTAGTAGGGGGTAGTTTGCAAATTAGGAAAAAATTGAGTGTTTTTCTGAAAAATTCCTATCGCCGTGATTTTGGGTTCGTTGGAAAGGTCCCGTCGCGTTGATCAATTTTGTCTTCTGGCTCGTTACGATCCGACGACCAGAAACCCTTTTAATAATTCATTCTTTCACCAGACCCACTTAAGGGTAAACTAGTCTTTTTCTATTCCCTCTCTTCTTAATCAGGGATTAGCTCTAATCTCTTAATCATTCTCTGCAACGAACGAAGCTACAATAGCCTTTCGTCTTCCTCATTCTTCCAAGGCTCCAGAACTCCTTCCCTGAAGAATCACTTCCGCGATCCGAGCCACTCATCTTGTTCCTCGCGATCTCCTCTTTCTATTGACATTTGTTTGGTAAGATTTCCCTCTCTTTCTTTTTCTCAATCAATTCTTTTTTGTTTAGATTTAGGTTAGATCTTAATCTTTTCCTCTCTTTTCTTCTCCTTTGCGTGTTAGATTGCGTTTGGTCGGGGTAGATCGAGGTTTCCGTAGTAGTAGGGCTTTTCCTCAGATTTCCCCAATTTCAATCTTCTTCTTGGTTGAGGCAAGTAGCTCTGCATTTTATAATTAAGCATGTGTGTATGTCTTCTATTGATTGGATGTGTTTTCTTGTTAGGTTTCCCTAATTCCCAAGGCTGTTCTGTTATTAATCTGGGTTTATTTAATTTAATTATTAATTTTAGTGTTAATTGATGTAAGTGGAAATGATGATGGATGGAATGGATTATTGGGGGAGCACGGTGGCTCAGTTTTGTGCAGGTGAATTTTGGAATGGATTGGGAGAAAGACTGCAAAAAAAAAAATAATAAAAAAAAAAATGTGGTTCTGTATTTGACAAAAAGAAAAGAAAAAAAAAAGAAAAAGAGAAGGGGGTAATCTACGTCAATCAGCAAATACATTATGGCCTTTAAAAAAAAAAAAAAAAACGTTGAATGGCCACTAAACGTCCATGGCCATGACATCAGTGCATGGTTGAATGAATAAACAAAAAAAAAAAAAAAAAAGAAGAACGTTGATGGCCACTGCTGCTGACATGAATATGGTTGATGTTGCTTCATACATCCGATGAATCGGACACATGTCGGTCCGTCGCGCTTTTATATATATATATATATATATATATATAAAGGGGCAAACTTCTATGGGCCATAACTTCTAAACTATACGTCGGAATTTCGCGAGCCATATACCGTTGGAAAGCTCTTTGAGCGTAGAACCCAATGATACATGTCTCGCGATGATTGGGGATCAGGTAGGGAGGTAGCTAAGGAGATTAATTATTTAGACCACTTTCTTGTTAGTAACGAGATTGTTAGCCTAGGTTTGGGCCTTAGACATTGGAAACCATGAAACCACTCTCACGTGACCATTAATAGGGTTTTGAAATCGTAGCACGTGGCTTGGTGTGCTTCGATGGGTTGTCTAGGTATTCGTGTATTGTGTATGGTTTAACCGAATGCGTATGGAATTGAATCAATCGATGCTCAACGTGATTGTACACCAAGGAAATTCTTTATAAGCATTGATTATTCAAATTCCCCACGCACTCTGTTACACCACATATGGTATATAGATGACAACACTTGCCTAGGATTGGATTGTAATCTCTCCTTGATTTGTTAATCGTATCCGTTGATTTTGTATCCTTGTACACTCTCTTGGCATAAAACACCTAATTAATTATGAAACATAAACTCTTGTAGAATTAGAACAAGGACCTGATTTAGAGTGTACCTTAGGAACCATGTATCGTGTATTAATAAACATGACTGGCTAGAATGTAAGGGATTATCGTGTGGATGGTCTAACTTGTATTGTTTGAATGATATAATCTCTAAGAACATGCTTTGTTTGCTGAGCTAGCCAGACTTGCTTGTCTTGGTTTTTCCCACGTGTCAATACCACTTTATTATTATTATTATTATTATTATTTACATATCATGGCTAGCTGCAGTTTGGGGTTTATTGATGGGCCGGTTACTCGGACATCGGGGTGGGCAATCGGCTTTGGACGGCGTCCATGGCATTGAATAGTTGGGAGCGGGCTTGGACCGTGCTACTATTCCCAGGACCGGGAGCTTGGATCCCCCTGGAGCTGGACTTTGGTATCAGTAGTCCGGATAGGATTGTTACTGGTACCCCGTGAGGTAGCTTGGACATCCATGGAGTCTCCCTCTTGTGCATTGCATTACATTGGTAGTGGTGATTGTTAGTATTGCTATGATTTCTATTTATGATTCTGATGGTTATTTACTTATTCTACATGCCTAGTATTGTTCCTTGTAATCCTACGACCTTGTACTTGTCATTACTCTTATATTTGATGCATGTTATGTTTTAATTATATCTTGCTTATCTATTGCTCAACATGTCGTTGACTCGGTTCCTTGGTGTGCAGACTCCTCAGGTGAGTACTACTACGAGGAGCTAGCCGGTGAGGAGATCCCAGAGGATCTCCAACCAGCAGAGGAGGCACGGGAGTGGAGTGCCGATGACGTAGAGTAGCGTCATCATTACCAGGCACATGAGAGACTCACAAGGGCACTTCATTAGGCTGTCATTTATTCATTATTTATTATTCCTCGTTGGAACTTTCATTTCATTGACTTGATGTTGTTTAATGGCCTTGGTCATTGGGATGGTCATTGTTAATACATTAATTTCTTGGTTAGTTTTATTTATTCTTGTTACAACTTTAAATATCAATTGAGATTTATTATCCATTGTTTAGTATTTAGATATGCCTCGAATTGTATGAATTCCGCAATTTAATATTACTTGAGGTTTGAAATACAATATCCTCACAGCGGACTTATGATCCTTGGGCCTAAAGGGCAAAAATTTTAATTAGCCTTAAATTTCACTCCCTGGATCCGGTTTGTTCTCTAATCGGGTTCGGGGGACGTGACAGAATCTAATGAGGATGAATCTGAACCTGATTCACCTTCGAGTGAGTTTGGAAAATTTGTTGCTTTCATGGCTCTCTCTAACATCTCTTCTGTGCGAGAATCTAAGTCTGAAGATGATTTAGATATTAATCAAATTTCTGATGAAGAACTAGAGGGAGATGAAAATTATCAAAAGCTGCTTCATGAATCTCTCAGAATGTCAAAAATTAGTGAGAAAAGAGCCTTGGAATTGAAGGCAATGGAGGAGAAGAACACATCTTTACAAGCTTCATTGTCTGACTCTCAGTCTAAGGTAAGACAATTGGAGAATCAACGAACAATTTTGACTAACAAATTGATTCTTGCAGGTCAAGAGATTAATCGCCTGCAACAAAAATCTCAGAAGGCTGAATCTGAATTGCTGAATTTGCAAAACAAGCTGAACTCATGCAAATCTGAAAAAGAAAATCTAGCTGGAAAATTAAATATGGCACTTGCTGAATTGGAATCTGCAAAAGCTTCAATAAACTGGATGAATACTGGATCAGTGAAGCTGAATGAAATTTTGGGTAGTCAACTGCCTCATTCTTAAAAAACTGGACTTGGATATGTCCAAGGTCCTTTCACTTCAAAAGATAAAGGTAAAATTGTGTTTGATCAAGGTAAAATTGTGTTTGATCAAGGACCCACAATGACTGCACAGCCTTCTGTCTATCCAAATGCTTCATATCCAAAGAATTATTATCCAAGACATATGTCTAAACCTAAATTTGTTCCAATTTGTCACTTTTGTGGAATTACGGGACACATTCGACCACACTGCAATAAATTGAAAAATTATAACAGAAACCGGCGTAGAAAGTAAAATTCTTATACTCAACAGATTATGACCAAACCTGTCTCGATCCATAAATCTAATCTACGTTGTAATGTTGTCCTTACAACACTTAGTGCTATTAATTCGGATGTATGGTACTTGGATAGTGGCTACTCCAGACACATGACAGAAACAAAGCCTTGTTTACCTCCTTTGAAGATTACAATGGTGGAAGTGTCCATTTCGGTGATGGAGGTAAGGCAAAAGTAATTGGAAAAGGAATTGTATCCATTCCAGGTATGTCTCCGATAAATAATGTTTATTTGGTTGATGGACTTAGAACAAATCTCTTGAGCATAAGTCAGTTATGCGATGACAAACATGATGTTCATTTTTCAGCAAAAGAATGCATAATTGTGGACAAAAAGGGAAAAACTGTTAGGATTTTTGTGTTGCTAATTTTATGGAAGCTCTATCATCGTCAGTCATCTAATCACACACTCGTTCAGCTTAGTCTAGACCTTGAAACCTGGACCTCAGATTTGAAAATGCTTTTGATTTTCAAAGACTTCATCCTGCATGTTTTTAGAACTTAAATTGTATTTTCGAAAACCTAAGTTCTTCGTGCATGATTTTGAAAAATCGAGTTTGAAATCGAGGTTTTTGTTTTGCATACAAATTCCATTTTTAGAATCCTTTTAGTATGCATAAATCATATTGGCTAAGAGTTCATTTTTCAATAAATCAATTTCTCAAAATTTCAACTGAACTCAACTCTGGCCTGTGTAGCTGGTCGACCGCGCCTCCAACCAGGTCGACCGCGCACACTAAAAAACAGGTTCTGAAAAATCTAGGATTTTGTCTCAGAACCTGTGTACCCGATCGACCGCGCAGTTGGGCCGGTCGACCGCGTATATAGCCGTTGGGCCAATATGACCATTGGACCCCGTCGACCGCATGGGCATGGGGTCGACCGGGCCAACTAGCCGTTGGGCAGTCATTTTGTATAAAAGCCCATTCTTTTCCTTTATTTCTTAAGGCTGTTGGGATGCAATCTTTGAACCTTTTTGAAGCCTAAAGAAGAGGAATAAGCTAGGATAGCTAGAGGCAAATTGGAAATCAAATGTTTGAGATTTAATGAGGTATATCCTTCAAGTTAACTTTGATTTTCATTCCATTTAAATTCATGCATGTTCAAATCTTTGTAATTTCATATTTGCATGATTTCTAGCTTTAGTTGAGATGTTTTGCAAACTCAATATAACCTTGGAATACTAGTTTGTTTTGCAAACTTCCTCATCACAATCACATGTGTTTTTAAGCTTTAAAACTTCATACAACTTGTGTAACATGTCTTTTCAAGTTGTTTGAATTCTACATGTGATTGGTTTATAACTTCAATCATCATTTTCAGTGTTTAGATTTTCAAATGCATCAAGCATTCTTTTGTGAGCTTCTTTTTAGAAAATGATTGAAGTAAACATTCATACACTTTGAGCACATACCTTTGCTAATTGTTTGTGTATGATTGTTCATGATTTAAACTCTCATATCAGCCTATTTAAGAGGCAATTAAATTGAGCTTAAATTGTATCTCTTTGAGTATTTTTGTAGACACTTCCTTAAGAAGAAATCTTCACCTTGTAGAGGTTATTACTTAGCCTTTGAAAAGCATCTTGTAAAGGTTATTGCTTAGCCTAGAAAAGCACATTGATAGGTTGTTGTTTAACCTAGAAAAACATCATTGTAAAGGTTATTGCTTAGCCTTTTGAAAAGCATAAATAGTGGAAATCCGGTGGGGTGTTGGAACACAAAACGGTAGTGGATGTAGGCATTGAGGCCTAACCACTATAAATCTTTGTGTAAGGTTGTATGCTTGTCGTGATTTCTCTTGTTAGCTTCCGCATCTTGTTTGATAAATCATCATATGTGACTAGTTGTTTTCATTAAAGTTAAAATTGGACTTGATTAGTCATAAAGTGTAGATCACCCTATTCACCCCCCCCCCTCTAGGGTTAGGATCCCGGACTTTCAATTGGTATCAGAGCCTTGTGCTCTATTTTAGGATCAAGTGTTTTTGGAACTCTTGATTAGGTGTAAAAGCCTAGAGTCAAAACCCTAGTATTGTGTTTTCATGAAAACCATTAGAATGGATTCCACTACTTTAGGTTATATAGATTCTTGTGTAGATTCTTCTAGATCCCTATTTCTTCCATCTATTGGAGATTCAAACCTTCAAATTAATGAATCTCAAATTGACTTAAAAGAAGAAGAAAATGATGAAAATGAAGATGATATTCACCAAGCTTATGATGAATTGTATACATTGTCCCTAAAGCTTGATAAGAAAAATAAAAGATTAGAAGAAGAACCTAAAAGACTAAACGAGTAATTAGTCTCTTCAAAAGATGAACTTGGAGAGAAAGAAGAAATAATTAATTGTGTAGAATCTAAGTTCATGATCTCTTTACATAACCTATTTAAAGTTCAAGATGAACTAAATGAATTAAAGATAGGATGTGATGAACTAAATAAGGAAAACTTAGAACTAAGAGATCAATTAAAAAGGCAAGACAAAGACTTTAACAATTTAGAATCCAAGTTGAGTATCTCTGAGAAAGATTTGTCTAATGCTCAAGATGAACTAAACAATATGAAGCCAAATTATGATGAGCATAATAGAAATAACTTAAATCTAAGAGATACTTTAAAAAGACAAGATGAAAACATTACCCATTTAAAATCCAAATTAAACTTGTCTAATGATCAAATTAATTTGCAATCCTTGGAACTTGGATCTAATGTTAATAAACTCAAACTTGAGTTAAAACTTGCCCATGAAGAACTAAACAAACATAAGGGATTTGAAAATGAACTCATAATGGTTAAAAATGAAAAGTCAACCCTTAAAAAGCAAGTCACTCAACTTGAAAGCTACAAACAAAAGTATGAGTGCAAATTTACCCAAGGTGAAGAGAAATTTGAAAAATTATTTAGGTTGGGTAAATCTCAAAGAGATAGGACGAGTCTTGGTTACAATAGGAATATTTCACATGACCCTAAATTCACCAACACTTTTGTGAAAGGTGATTCCTCATCCTCTAGCACTCATATTTCCTTACCCATGTCTAAATGTAATTATTGTGGCATTGAAGGGCATTTTAGGTTTGAGTGCAAATTAAGAAGAAGCCATGTGTCTAAACCCATCTTTGAAGTAAAATCAAACTCTATGAAGGGTAAGACACTAAATATCAAAGAAGACTCCAAGAAAATCAAACAAGTTAAATCAATTAAAAAGGAGTCTCGTAAGATAGATTCTAAAAAAGCTAAACAAGTTAAACCAATTATAAAAGAATCTATCAACAAAAAGGTTCTCAATCTATCTCCCTTAAGTCATCATATGAAAGAACTTTTGAATAAAGTTGCAAAGTTAAATCTAAAATTCAAAAGTCAATTAAAGGGAGAAAATAAGAAGAAAATAACTCAATCCCCTAAGAAGAAGAAACACCAACCTCAAAAGACTATTCACCAACCTAAGCTAAATTTAGTTAAATCTAAACATAATGGTGATAAGTCTTAATTAAAAATTTATCAAGTCAAATCTCCTTCTCCTTTAGTTGGTAGGATTTCTAACATAGACCTAAAAGTTCAAGACCTTAGATGGATACCTAAGGTTAGACCTTTAGACAAATACTAAGATCTTTTTATTAGATGGGACCATTCTTTTCTCATAGTCATATGTGTTAATGGTTTTAAGTCTAGTTCTTTGTGCTTCTCTTAGTATTTTCTTTTGGTTTTTAGCTATAGTTATTTTAGGTTTATTTGTTGTCAATGCATTTTGATTTTAAAAGGTATGTTATGTTAAAATGCATGTTGTTGATCAATTTGGTTTGAAAAAGGTTCATCAAAGTTATATCTCTTTAAATCAATTGATTTGTTTTTCAAATGTGTTTATATTTGATTGAATTCTTAGTTAAACCAGTTTTTATCAAATTAAATATTTTTGAAAACTCTTTCTTAGTCTTACAAGGCTTTTCGTATTTCAAAAGGAATTTTGTAGAATTGATTTTATAAAATCTCTTTTCTACTTCGTTTTAAGCTTGTAGGATAGCTGGGACAGGGGTAGTTTCAGTGGAGGTTGTCCCTGAAATTTTCAGGACAAATTATTCTCTCTGTTTCTGGTCTGTTGTCAGGCTGGCCCTGTTGGCCCGGTCGACCGCGTGGTCTGGCCGGTCAACCGGCCACACGGGCCCAGCAACTTAAAAAGTTGTTTTTTCTTCTCTGTTCTGTTCCATTTCAGTTTTCTCTGTTTTCCCTCCTTCAGCCGGTCGACTGCCCTGGACTGTGTTCCCTCCTTCCCATCTTCTCCTCTGGTTCTTTCCTCCTCTTCTTCTTCCTGGTTTTCCTCCTCTCTCTTCTTCTCACTCGTCTGCTGTCTCTCGTCTGCTGGCTCTCTCTCACTCTGCTGGTTTTCTCTCTCTGTCGTTCTGCTGTGTCCCTTTTCATTCTCTCTCTCAGCTGTTACACATTCTCCAAGCTGTGTAAAACCCTCTGGCAGACTCATCCACTTTGGTCGTCCCAGGTCTGTGCTGCAGCAATCCAACTCTGTGGACTGTTTTTGTGGTTTCCCAACCTCTTCTGTGCTCTTTCTCTGTACCCTCTGGATGTTGCTATGACTTCCATCTCTTTAGTAGAGCTTGTGTAGCCAGTTGTGCACTCATTGGGTAATTGTAATTTGTAAATCTCTTAGCCTCATAGTTAGCACTCCAACTGTTTGACAAATTGCCTGAACCAATTTTTTCAAAACTTTTAAAGCATTTGTCTCGGCTTTCAATCTTGTGTGAGCTTCCACTTCTCTAGTATCTCCTTGACCATCTATGGCTCGCACTAAACAGACATTTAGGAGGCCCAGCAAAAAGTCCAAAACTGGACAAGCTTCCTCCTCTCATAGATCTCCATTGTCTTCTCCCGAGGCTCCTCCTCCTCCTTCTATGATTCGTTTCAACCCCAATCATTCTCTATCATCAGTTGTCAAATCCTTTAGGAGCAAAGGGATCATTGTAGAGAAATTATGCGTTGTTGAAGATCTAGTGGACTATAATGTCCCTGCTCTTCTTGAAGCCATAGGCTGGGGGAGTATCCTGACCTGGAGTGGCAACACATTTGCCTCCTCTGTCCATGGTCTGTATGAATCTATCTGTGCCACCTCTGCAAACTCCTTCACTATTAGATTCATGCATGGTGAAGAAGTGGTCACCATTGACACTATTTCCTCCATCATGGGCATCCCTAGGTCTTCTGGACCCAAGTTCATTTCTGACGTATTGCCCCTTGATGAGAGAGACATAGTCACCACTGCTCTTTGTGGACACCCTAAGGTTTGGTCAGCCAGAAACTTTCTCCAGGCCTCTTCTATGATTCCTCCTCTTCGGATTATTCACAGCATTTTCACTCACTCCATTTACCCGAGGAAAGGAAACAGGACTGAGGTAACATCATACATGGCAAACATTTTATACAACGTTATCTCAGGTGTCCCCATATGTCTCCCTTCTGTTATCATGCATCATATTGTTAGAGTTATCACAGGCTCTCAGCCCTGTGCAGCTCCATTTAGGTTTCTGATGACCCAACTCGCTAGTTCTTATGGAGTGATACCTCCTGCTTCTGAGAGACCGGAGACCACAACTGTCTTCAACAAAACCAACCTTCTCTTGATGAAGCTACCACCTCCACAGCGAGTTAACCCAATAGCAGAAGGTGATGCTGAGGTAGAGGCTGCAGACGTTGCAGTTGCAGATTCAGGAGTTGATCAGCCTCCTCCAGAGCCTCATCAGCCTCCTCCAGAGCCCCATCAGCCTCCTCTTCACGAGCCCCCTCTTCCTCCTCAGCCCCATCAGCCTCCTCCACAACGCAGCTTGGAAGACCGTATGACATCTGTTGAGCACGTGGTGTCTTCCATGCGAGCAGAGTTTCAGGAGTTTCGTCAAGAGGTATCCGGCATGATGAAGAAGACCTTGAGATACCTCTCGAACATCTCGAGTAGCTGTAGGCGGCATGATGATGTGATGCCTCCCTCGCCTACAGATTCTCCTTAGCCCGTAGGAGGGTTTTCTCTTTTTGTGGGGAGTTTATTTCTGGGGATCTTGATGTATTTTTTTTTTTATCAAACTCTCTGACATTTTGATTACTGGCCATGATGTTGATTTTGATTATGATTTTTGTATTGGTCAAGTAATTTGTAAATGAAATTGTACTAATCTCCAAATTTAAATCAATGAATCTTCAGTTTCATTTATTCTTCTCTTCTTGTTGTGAAATGGTTATGATGCTTTGAATCTATATAATTATCTTTGTCTTAGCTTCATTCACACACAGCATAAACAACCCATATACATGATAACTTGTTCTGCATTTCATTTTCTATTTCTTCTGGTAACAGGTGCTACTGAAAGGTATTTCTTTTCTCATGTATACAGGTTCCTTTGCAATTCGATGACAAAGGGGGAGAGAATATCAGACAAAGGGGGAGAGAAGATCAAACAAAGGGGGAGTGAAGATCCTCTCTTGGTATCAATCAAAGGGGGAGAGAAGATCCAACAAAGGGGGAGTTAAAGAAGATCAAATCTGTCCAAGGATCTTAAAAGAGTTCAGAGCACTTAACAAAGGCTTAGAGCATGGAGAAAGCTCTAACAAAGGGGGAGAAACCAAGGTTAAGCTGCTCTCCAGAGACTTCAAGATCTGAAGCCCTAGAAGTGTTGTGATCGTCTTAGTTGCCATCAAATTGCAAAGGGGGAGATTGTTAGGATTTTTGTGTTGCTAATTTGATGGAAGCTCTATCATCGTCAGTCATCTGATCACACACTCGTTCAGCTTAGTCTGGACCTTGAAACCTGGACCTCAGATTTGAAAATGCTTTTGATTTTCAAAGACTTCATCCTGCATGTTTTTAGAACTTAAATTGTATTTTCGAAAACCTAAGTTCTTCGTGCATGATTTTGAAAAATCGAGTTTGAAATCGAGGTTCTTGTTTTGCATACAAATTCCATTTTTAGAATCCTTTTAGTATGCATAAATTATATTGGCTAAGAGTTCATTTTTCAATAAATCAATTTCTCAAAATTTCAACTGAACTCAGCTCTGACCTGTGTAGCCGGTCGACCGCGCCTCCCACCAGGTCGACCGCGCACACTAAAAAACAGGTTCTGAAAAATCCAGGATTTTGTCTCAGAACCTGTGTACCCGATCGACCGCGTATATAGCCGTTGGGCCAATATGACCGTTGGACCCGGTCGACCGCGTGGGCATGGGGTCGACCGGGCCAACTAGCCGTTGGGCAGTCATTTTGTATAAAAGCCCATTCTTTTCCTTTATTTCTTAAGGCTGTTGGGATGCAATCTTTGAACCTTTTTGAAGCCTAAAGAAGAGGAATAAGCTAGGATAGCTAGAGGCAAATTGGAAATCAAATGTTTGAGATTTAATGAGGTATATCCTTCAAGTTAACTTTGATTTTCATTCCATTTAAATTCATGCATGTTCAAATCTTTGTAATTTCATATTTGCATGATTTCTAGCTTTAGTTGAGATGTTTTGCAAACTCAATATAACCTTGGAATACTAGTTTGTTTTGCAAACTTCCTCATCACAATCACATGTGTTTTTAAGCTTTAAAACTTCATACAACTTATGTAACATGTCTTTTCAAGTTGTTTGAATTCTACATGTGATTGGTTTATAACTTCAATCATCATTTTCAGTGCTTAGATTTTCAAATGCATCAAGCATTCTTTTGTGAGCTTCTTTTTAGAAAATGATTGAAGTAAACATTCATACACTTTGAGCACACACCTTTGCTAATTGTTTGTGTATGATTGTTCATGATTTAAACTCTCATATCAGCCTATTTAAGAGGCAATTAAATTGAGCTTAAATTGTATCTCTTTGAGTGTTTTTGTAGACACTTCCTTGAGAAGAAATCTTCATCTTGTAGAGGTTATTGCTTAGCCTTTGAAAAGCATCTTGTAAAGGTTATTGCTTAGCCTAGAAAAGCACATTGATAGGTTGTTGTTTAACCTAGAAAAACATCATTGTAAAGGTTATTGCTTAGCCTTTTGAAAAGCATAAATAATGGAAATCCGGTGGGGTGTTAGAACACAAAACGGTAGTGGATGTAGGCATTGAGGCCGAACCACTATAAATCTTTGTGTAAGGTTGTATGCTTGTGGTGATTTCTCTTGTTAGCTTCCGCATCTTGTTTGGTAAATCATCATATGTGACTAGTTGTTTTCATTAAAGTTAAAATTGGACTTGATTAGTCATAAAGTGTAGATCACCCTATTCACCCCCCCCCCCCCCCCCCTCTAGGGTTAGGATCCCGGACTTTCAAAAAACAGTGCTTCATGGAATAAGAAATCCAGACAATTGTTATGTTGTCTCTTCAGAGAAAGAATTGTCTTGTAATTCTGTAATTATGAGTGACATTGAATTGTGGCATCAACGATTGGGCCATGTTAATTACAAAGATCTGGAAAAATTGTCAACTCATGAACTGATTCGTGGGCTTTCCAAACTCAAAAGAGCCTCGAATACTGTTTGTGGTCCCTGTCAAGTTGAAAAACAGATTAAAACACCATACAAAAAGATTGATTCTCTTACCACTAAGAGACCTTTAGAACTATTGCACATGGATCTTATGGGACCAACAAAAGTTGAGAGCATTGGTGGTAAAAAATATATATATATATATATATTTGACTGTTGATGATTATTCCAGACTAACATGGGTGCGTTTCTTACGTTATAAATCAGAAACTTTTTTTTTTAATGACTTGTGGTCCTTGCTCATTGCAGATAAAGGATAAGAATTTGGAGGCGTCTCAAGGATACGTTCCGATCATGGAACCGAATTCCAAAATTCTGATTTCTTATCTTTCTGCTCCAAACATGGACTTAAACATGATTTTTCTGCACCTAAAACACCACAATAGAATGGGGTAGTTGAAAGAAAAAATCATGTGGTACAACAAATGGCACGGGTGATGTTACATAGCAAAATATTCCACAAAGATTTTGCGCTAAAGCTGTAAATACAATTGTTTCTGTTATCAACCGTGTCTATCTTCGTCTTGAAACTAAAACCACCCCATATGAAATATAGATAGTAGTCAAGCCAAATATTAAATATTTTTGAACTTTTGGCAGCAAGTGTTACAGTCTTCGGGATAGAGAGCACTTGTCAAAATTTGACTCCAAGAACGATGATCACTCGACCGCCCGTTCTCTTCGCTCGACCCAAGAATTTTTGCGCTGAACGTCCGCAAACAGAGAGCAGTTCCCTCGAGCGAACCTCCTTGTCTGCTCGAGTGAACTTGAGACTTCTAATTTTGGACAAACTTCTCTTCTGAGTTTTTCCTTGAGGCAACTTCCTAGTCCTTAAGCCTTTGAAACACGAATTATGGATTATAAAAGGCTTCATATCTCTCTTTCAAGAACAACACTGATCTAGAGAAAATCTGAGAGATTCATCAAGTTTCCTCCGAGGCTATTTGCTGTGTTGTGCTGATGTTCAAGCTTTGGATTTAATTCCATCCACACTTCTTGAAGGTGGTTCTGTTTCAAGCACGGTGAAGATTTGTGACGAGTTGTCAACAAGATCTGAAGCAATCCTTAGGTTGAGTCAACAACTGGGAAAGGGTTGTAAGTGTTCTTGTATTCTTCGTTTTTTATATAGTGCTTGGTTGTCTGTTGGCCTAGACGATGAGGCCCGTGGTTTTTTCCGAGCAGGGTTTTCCACGTAAAAATCCTGCGTCATTCTCTCTTTGTGGTTTGATTGTTTTTAATCTGGATTAGGATTAATTATTAGATTAATCACTTATGGATTGATATTCATTAAAGATCAAGTTTTTGGGACCTCTGCCTGCATTAAGGTAGAAATATAAAAATTTTAAGTTCAAAAGGATTGGATCCCACCGTACGATTAAGCACCATAATAAAAATGTATTTTAACACCACACCACAACAGTAGTGATGAACAACCATACGAGTCACATTTTCATCATGGTCCCAATTGAAGGGAGAAACCAAATTCTTCTTAAGTAAAACTAGAGGATATTTCAGTTGCGTGGATGAGATTCATCTTGCATGGATTGGATTATCTTTATGTGAGCCTCAAGATAGAATTTCATACGTGTTACATATAAGCCAGGATAGAGGATCAGAATTGCACTCCCTCCTGGTCATTTTCCCAAGTTTGGTGACCATTTTTAGAAGAGAGAAGGCCAATGGGGGGTAATTACCTCTAAAGTGAATTTAAGTTAAGAGTCACTTTAGAGATAAAAAAAGAAAAGGGGTTTTATAGAAAAGTAGAAAGTTCCATAACCAACTTTGTTGGCTTTTTGTCATTTTTATGACAAGTGGAGGAACTTTTTTATTTTTTATTTTTGATAAGAGGACTTTTTTACTTTTCTTTAAAAAAAACAAGAGGTGGTTTTTGAAATTTTATATTTTTTTTAGAAGACCCATCTTTTTTTTTTTTTTTTTTTTTTTTTTTTTTTTTTTTTTTTGTCTCTTAAAATAACCCTTCACTTGAAGTCATTTTACAAGTGAATTACCCAAATGGGTTTGAAAGGTCTTCTTTTAACATTATATAATCCTACTTAAACCACTACATAAGAATTAACTTATGTTGCAACCTAAATAATTGCTAGGAGAATCCGGATTGTCAGAGATTTCAACCTAAAGAAATTCTGAGTTAAAAAATAATGGACTTCCACCATTTAAAATAAATGCCCTTTAACCATGTGACGCATCCTTAAATCTTATTCCAATTCAAAGTTTGTTTCACTATTAGATTGACTATTTGATTAAATATGTAGTTAAGAAAACACGTAATTAAGTATATTCATTATCACGTTTTTTCATGAAACAGTCAATCCAACAGTAGAACAAATGTAAAATTTAGTATTACCCTACCATAGATTTTCACTCATCCCCTACCATAGATTTTCACTCATCCACTCCTTTGCTTAGGATTTCTCTTGGTTTTTGGTTTTTTTTTTTTTTTTTTTTTGGTCTTTTTGGGAATGGGATGTGGTGGGGGTTTTTTAATGGTTTTTTTTTTCTCAAGATAAAAAAAAAAAGGGATTTTTACCAAATGATTGTTGCTAAACCTGTATTAGACGGATTTAATCACAAATACACCAAAACAACATATTCGGTGTTCGTACGAGGTATTTGGACGACTTTACCCCCATATTCTGCCGAAAACGTCATTGTCACAAACTTACCCCAAATCCTTACCAGGGCCGATTGATTCTTCTTTCTTCCGCATTTTTCCTATCCCGCCTTTTTCTCTCTTTCTCCCTCTCCTTGATCTCTTCTCATCAAATCCTCCTAAAAGCGCCTCTTTCCAAAATTACTCCTTCAATTCCGTCCTCCGCTTACCCCTCACATGAACCCCCTCTTCCTCTTCGTCTCTCACTTAGTCATCCCTCATCTCCTTTGCTTCTTTCCACCGAGTTCTAGCTCTCTCCTGCGCTGTTCTTCTTCTCAAGGTATGTATTTTATTTTCAAGTTCTTTCCCCCCACGGTTGGAGCACCATATATATATATATATATATTGGTTTTTGTTTCTCCTTTTCCTTCCTATTCACAGTTTTTAGGTCGAGCTTGAGTGTTTGCATGTATTTTGTTTTCAAGGTTTTTTTTTTTTTCTTTTTCTTTTTCAAGTGTTGGAGCACAACACATGTGTATATGATGTCGTTTTTTTTTTTTTTTTTTATATCCTTCTTCATCTTTATAAATCACAGCTTGAGGGTTTTCCCCCCTTCCTTTACAAATCCTAACCGTTTGATTAAATGTCCAATAGAAATTTAATCTTAATGACATGATTTTCTCAAACGGTTTAACTCCTATTAAAAGTGTAGAACTAATGTTAGGAGGCTTAAATGACCTAAAGACCCATTGAGAATGAGATGAGAATTCTCAAATATAAATTTTCTATGAGATTATTGAAAATCCTATATGTTGTCTATGATTTTTGCTAAAGAAGACTCACATTGAACTACGAATAATTTTCTGCATGAGTTGAAACCAAATTGGAAATGTGCTTGGACATGGTAGATATGACATTATCTATAGGGGAAGCTGATTAATGGAATCGAAGTTGTAGTAAATCTAATTTTAATGTGAGAATCTAAATGGTTGCAACCATTTATTGACTGATTTATTAACTAATTTTAATGAGTTCCTGGAAGGTCTGTTTTAGTGGAATGGTAGCTTTAGAAACTAACCAGTGTAAAGCTCTTTGTAAGTGTTCAAGAATGTCATGGACTTGATGAACCACTTTGATATGGGTTGGATAAGTTGGTCTCTATGCCATTGAATGGTAGAGATCGTAACACATGAAATTTCCTCATTGATTAGTGAAATTCTTACAATTTAGCTTTGTGAATTGACACTTTTGGCAATAAGGTTGGATTTTTCTAAAATCACATTTCCTTGTACATCCTTAATTACAAGATCTCTTTTCTAACGTACTCTCTCCAAACTGTTATTATTTTTGTCTATGGATAATCGGTTCAAGGCCTAATTAAAAAAAAAAAAATCAACCCTACAGGACTCAATCATAAACCCTTGTCCCCTAGTGGGAGGTGCTCAACCATACCTCTTCAACTTTCTTTTTTGACCATCCTGGGCATTCAGCGAAACTGTTAATGCAACCTACATCAGTAGTTCCACTATTCTACATCTATACTTTATTCCCATAACAACATATTCAAAGGAACATAAAATGCGAGAGTTACTTCCTAAGGATGCAGAAACTTATTGGGTTAAATCAAAATTAAATAAGAAAACAAGTTAGGGGGTAGAAACTGATTTCAAGTAAATAATTTATCATAGGTTCTAGCACTATACACTGTATACTTAAATTCATATCCTACCAAATTGCACAAGGATAAAGTATGTTTAAATTCATATCCTACCAAATTGCACAGGGATAAAGTATGTTTTCATGGTTCACAGGTGTGTTTTGTTGGTCTTGGCTTTGGTTCATCAATTATCACACCATGCCTAAATAGGGATACTTCTTACATGTCCAAATTTCTTCTCAGTGATTCTTCTACATTTGTGAAAATTTGAGGGGAAAGGAAAATGAATGGGAGGAAAAATTAATTTTACCTCCTCTTGTTTGGGAAGGGGGTAGGGGAGGAGAGTCAAAAGGGCAATTCAGTAATTTGACCCATCTTTCTCCTCTTTCCCTCATATTTTCCCCCCAGTTTTGAAGGAAAAATTTTGAAGGCAAATTTCAAAAAATTTACCCCAAATTCCTCTCCCCCACTTTCCCTTCCCCCTTCCCAAACACCTTCAATTTCAACATTGCCTCCATTTTTCCATCTTTTTTTTTTCTTTCCCCTCATTTTACCTCATTCCCAAACGATACATTAAAGATAAAAATCAAGGGAGGCGATAGGTTAGGTGGGCTAGGTTTGGTGGATTCAGTTTAGTATTGTGGATAACTTGTAAAGGCTCAACTTGTATTTAGTTTATTTATTATTCAGGTTGAATAAGTCAATCCAAATCCAAAGCAAAAACTAATAGAGTATGCTGGAGCATAAAATAAACAGGTTGGATTCAGGTCTGATGGGCACTTCATAGTGCAATTACTAGGTTGGTTGATGGTTCAAATAATAAGAATAGGCTTAGCCTCAACCCAACATGTTTAATAATTGGGTCAACTTGAGAATAGAAAGGGTCATATGAGACCAATCATAGGTGCTGGCACTGCAACTCAACTACCATTCAACCTTTCAAATCTCCGCGAATCCACCTTCTCTTCTTCTTGATCAACATGATCTCAGTCCTTCATTTTCACCATCACTGACCATTCCATTTATACAAGTTTTAAAAATGTCCAAAACATATCCAAGCCTAAAAATCACACGACCATACTCAAACCCACTTGCAACTCATTGCACCCATTTGTTTCCATCAACTTTCGAGCCCAAAAAAAAACTTCTCATTATCTTGACCACCAGCTGAGCCACCGGTCTTCATCTCTTCTCATCTACTGTACCCATCTTCTACTTCAAAGAAATGACCCAAACTCTACCCTCCTGAAATAAAAAGATCCCAGTTTCTTGTTGCCTTCATAGAAGTCCTCATTGCCTGTTTCTATATCCTTGTTGCCTTTCCTTTACTTGTTTTTTCCATAATTTGTTCTATTTTCAGTTTCTCTTCATTTCTTTGTTTTCCTTCATGCTCTGTTTCTCTGCATTTTCTCATCAACTTCATCTAAAAAACTCAACACATTCAGCCACCTTTCATCCATCCCCATGCCATCTCAATGCCGCTTCCACTATGCCCACTTTCACAAAGTGCCTCACCTCTCCATTTTCTACTTTATCTCTAGATTCTGTCTGGCATAGACCCAACGTACAAGTAAAACCAAATTGAATTCCCAAGTCAACTTACCCATTTAATCAAACTCAACTTTCCGTCCGTGATTTAAGAAAAACTGTCGGTATTCCCTCTTTACTAAACTTCAGAAACAAAAAAAAAAAAAAAAAAAAAAAAGACTATGATGCCAAACAAAATCCTAAAATGAAGTAACACTTTCTGATATCTCGCTTCTCTCTCAGTCCTAACAACTTCTAGTGTACAAAACTTCGTTCTCGAACCTTTGACTAGAGGATTTAAGGGATTTGATCTTGTTGTGTGCTTTTTTGTTCGAGTTTTCTGCAGCTTCAATCCTTGAAGGCGATCCAAATGGCGAATTTTTCTATTGAAATCTCAGTAGATTTAAGCTCGTTTGGCCTTTTTTTGAAAATAAAAAATTTGGGAGAACGGAGTTAGATGAATAAATGAGTTGGATGATTGGTTTTCCTGAAGAGATTCACTAGATCGTCGGGTAGATTTATCGAATTCTAAGCATTTTGTGAGTGGAATTGCTCTACTGCAGCTTTTAATGATCTGATTTGCTGAGGGGAACATAGGAGCATTTTCTGCAGTTATTGGATTCGGTTTTTTACTTTACTGTTTGTGTGTGGAAAGGGCCTTAGATTGGGTTATTTTTCAGAAATATTGATGAAAAAGGGTTTTTAGAAGTCCTTTTTTTCACTTTCTGATTAAGAGAATTACAAGGGGTGTTTTTTTTTTTTTTTTTTTTTTCATTTATTTACTTCATGGTTTTGTCTTTTATAAGGAGTTTTTTTTATACATGAACTTCTAGTGGATTTGGAACCAAAATGAACCACTTGAACTAAGTTATACCCGACCTTAGCCTTCATCAATTTGATGGCCTTCCTATTTCAAAAACATTGCCTCAACCTGTGTGCATACTTAATAGTTGAGCACTAAATTATGATGTTCAATTCTTATATATGAAAGCTGTTGATTTCAATTGCAGAAGTTGGTCGGATTCCATCAAATTGATTTTTACCCTACTTTAATTAGCTTGACTCTCATTCAATTTTATAACTACGTGCATTCAATCTCATTAACTACCCTCTTATATGTGTTTCATTCCATTCTTTCAAGTTGAGAGCGCAAGGAATACAGAGAGACATCTACTTCTCAAAGTTTTTTTTTTTTTCAAAACTTCTCAAAATTTAGTGTTCATTCTTTCCGTCTTACCTCTACCTTCATAGGATAAGCTCTCTCTCATACATTTTTTCTCTAGAACCATCCTTTCACAGGCTTCTCATCTTCTTGTTTTGTTCAACACGAACTTAATCGCAATCTGTACCCATGGTTCTTAAGGTCAATCTTCTGCCACATCAGTCAAAATCTCTACATGCCTTTTTCAAAATTGAGGTTTCATCAAATATTTACTCTTTTCATACCTCTTTGTTCATCATTAAATTATTTTCTAGATTGTGTCTTGGAACAATTTTTTACATAGATTTAGTTGGTATATATAATGCTTGATATGGCGTGTCTTTGATTTGGGAGAAGGACCAGTATTGTTTAGTACTTATCTTATGTAGATTGTTGTTCACATCAAACATTAGAAAGCTCAGATGCAAGTGTGACCGTTAACTACTTCGATAGATGCAATTAATTACATGGACAAGATCTAACATTTACTTATGAAATTTAGGTTCTTTAATTGGGTTCAAGGTTCCTCAGAGTACCTAACTCTTCAACCGCTTGTGTAAAGCTCATTTTAATGTGAATTATATTCGTTGTTTAACATACAAACATATAGATTTTGATAGGATGGGGTACTTGAGTTCGCGTCTATTTGAGTTGGGCTGAGTCAACCAAACCCAAAACCCAAACCCAACTTAGTTTAAAGTCTAGAAATTATTACCTAATTCGAACCCCACACTAACTCACTACCAAACTCACCCCGATAGGATAGGGTATTTTAAATTTCTTATGAAATTTTCATTCTCAATATATTATATATAGTATTATATTTTTAATTTCATTTGAAATTTTAAACTTGTTATAATTTTTTCTATAATATGGATTATACTAGCACGGGCGTGTTTTGCTAGTCATTTTTAAATGTGCAGCATGATTATGACTATAGGATTGTGTTCTACAAATTGAAGCTCTTTACTTGAACTCTATGAGGTGAATGTGGGCCATGTTTAATAAAGTGAGATATTGTATCAAAACACAGAGCATGATGAAATAAATTCATCCATTTTTTAGAATGTTTTTGCTAGCAGGGAACTTTGCATCAGCACTCAAAAGATTAATTAGGTAAACCAAAACAGACTCTATAGTCATAGCCTACCTATAGGAGACTCGAACTCACGCACTTACACACACACCCCACACGATATCCCTAACCAGCTGACGGTTCCAGTTTAGGGGATGGATCTAATTAGTTCAGTTCCACAAGAAAGGCCCACTTGCCCAAAATTATGAAACTAAGTTCTCTGTTAGAGTAACTGATTCTAGTGAGAGCCTTGTCAGCCATGAAACTTCTGTAGCAGAATTAACTCAGTTAGTTGGTTATGAATGTACAAATGGCATTGACATTGATATGGGAAATTGCACACTGGCAAGCAATGCTGAAAATGGAAATGTTTCAAATAATGCTGGCGGACCTGTTGTGGAGCAACAGTTTGAGGAGGGTTCTGGATTTACTTCTAATTAATGACTGAGTCTTTCCCCTTTATCACAATTTAAATGTATGTTTTTTTCTTTTTGCATTAAAGATGTATTTATTGAAAGCTTAGAAAAAAGACAACGTAAACGACAACAACATAAAGACTAGGAGATAGCAACCGTTACTCAAGTATCTGAGGAAGGATCTGAGTAGGATTGTAAACGGGTCAGTTCCGATCCTAGTCCAGGGTGGAACCGAAAACCAAAACCGTTTTCTAAGAGGGGGAACCGGAACCAGTTCGGAACCAGAAAACTGGTTACGAAATCGAAACCGATAATATTAAAGGGAACCAGAACCGGAACCAGAACCATTTGTGAGGCAGGTCTGGTTCCAGTCTCGGGTATAAGATATAGTAAAGTAGAAACCCTAATGTAGAAAAGTAGAAAAGTAAGAAGGGTTTTGTTTTCACATACTAAAATTACCTTATGTTAGTATATATTGGGTCGGATCCCGGATCCATGGGTCTAAGCCACTGTGGATCCGGGACCGGAACCATTTAGGTATCGGTTCCAAAAAAATGATCTGGAACTGGAACCATTTGCTTATCGGGACCAAAATAAGGACCCAGATCCGGAATCTAACGGGTCGGAGCCTCCGGTAATCGGAGAATCGGGGACTCATTTACAACTCTAGCTCTGAGAGATATACCAAAGTCCTTCGGTAACCGCCACCAGTATGAAGATAAACTAAGATAAACATAAAGAAGTAACCAAACATCACTCTGCCTAAATGGCCATTGATGAAAAACTCTCCACCAAGACGCCTTACGAGGTGGCATCCCAGCTCTCGCTTCGTTAATCATCCATGCGTAGATGAACTCCCCTCTCCCGAGAATGGACTTGACCCTTGAGAAGGTAACTCGGATCGTTTTCTTTATTGGGCCTGGCCCATAAGCAAAATACATAAGAAGGCTGACCCAAATTGTGGAAATTTATTATTTTAGGGCACACCACAGTTGAACAATCACCAGAATTGCGTGGTCATCCTCTGAAAAAACTCTCAAATCCTCTAATTTTCTTTTTGTATAGTGGGTTGCCCTACCATATTTTAATTGAAGTTAATATATTCTTACTTACATTCCCAAAAAAAAAAAAACAGAAAAAAAGAAAATGAGAATAAACGTTATCGTATCCGGCTCAAAACTTCCTTGACCTCCTGTTTAATTAGAGGCATTTCTTACAAGGAATTGGACTAATTGGTGATTTATGACATGATGAAACATCATATTTCCTGGGCATTCTCAATGCTCTGTTTGTTGCAAGAATTCAAAATTCCAATCTACATGAAAAAACACTACCTTATGAATTCCTAGAATTCGAGCATTCCAAATGCTAGATGGGAATTGAGCATTTGGAATTTTTAGAATTCTACCAGACAAGAATTCTCACAATTTTTCTAAACAAACAGGCATTTGAAAGCCCATAGAGGTCAAAAATAGTCTAAGATAATACCATGTTATTACAAAATGTTTTAAACGCCCCAATGACCCATGGGCCAAATGACGTAAGAGTCTCCTGATGAATGCTTTCAATTAGAATTTAGATTCAACAAAACAAAACAAAACAAAACAAAACAAAACAAAACAAAAAAAAAAAAAAAAAAACACACACACACACAAAAGAATAAAAAAAGAGGTCCACAAATAGATTACAAGTGGGTTTTAGGTCATTTTGCCGTTTGCCATCTGAATCTGATGGGAGCAAACCAATAGAGGCTTTATGTAGGAAATGAGAAAATCAAATCGATTCAATTTACATACTTTACAACGATCAAGGACCAATTAGTGCACCGAATGAGATCCACACAATCAAAGGGCCTATGTAGAAAAGATATACTGAAAATTAACCCATGACCATCATTCCTTATTGTCCAAAAATAAATAAGTAAAAATCGAAATTCGTCTTGTTGGAATTGGAGACCCTAATTAGGCAAAAGTCATAAGGAGAAGAAGAATGATTACTTCAAGCTTTTTTATTAAAATAATATTCACTATCCATTTGGTGGAACAAAAACAAAAATCAGTTTACAATTGAGTTGCCTGTTACGGTCCTAAATAATTATAAGATTTAATTTGACACGTTCCATCATCAGTAGTAAGGCTTTTGGCATATTGGTTAGGTCCATAATTTTTGCTATCAGAGCCACCCTCCACTTCTTGGGTTCGAGTCACGGAAATAACTACTTAGAATAGAATGAGAGCCGTCCGAATTAAAAAAAAAAGATAAGGGCTACCTACAGCCAAAAAAGGGTAAATGAAGCCCTCATAAGTCCACATCCCCACATTTGGAGTGGGACCCAAGCAATACCTTCTCAAGTTTTTTAAATTAAAAAAAAAAAATACACTACCTCATCTAATTCTTTGACAACTCTTTAAGTCACATCATCAAAGAGAGACACCAAAAGAAAGTGGGCAATCCTTTCTTCTCGTTCAACAAAAACAACCCTTCTTACATCTCATCAATTTTGATACGCATCCATTGATGAATGCCTTACTTTATTTTCCTACTTAAACAAAACTAAAAACTGTATAAATCAATAAAACTAACATTAGCATTCAAAGAAACCTTTCATCCTTCTATCCTAGACCACAATGACTACTCTTTTCACCAATCATCTTGCCATGCTCAGGGATGTAGACATGATTGCAATACGAGAGAATGTTTGGTTCACTGTTGGAAATCAGATATTGGGAATTGGGATAGATGAGTTGTGGGCTGTTCATGGGCATTGAAGTGATGAGATCTGAGAATATAAATCCTCGGTGAAACTGTTATCCCGTCTTGGATTTTTGGCTGTTTCAAAACTTCAAAAGGTGTGTTTTGAAAAGATGTTTTGTCCTTTTTGTTCTTTTGCTTTACGTGGCTAGTAGGCTATTTGAAAACAAGGCATCTCACGTTACTAAAAGTTCATCTTTTGAGATGGCTTTATATGTATTTCCATTCTTATATCTTTCGAACTTTTGAAGACTTTTGCCATGAGCCTTATGCACGCCATGAAGCCTGTGCAAAGGTTGTAGTGTGTGGTTTTTTGTGTCTTATATACCTCTCCAAGACTCTTAAGAAGCTTAGGTGACCCTTCATATAATTTTTTTGTGTCTCATATACCTCTCCAAGACTCCTAAGAGGCTTAGGTGGCCCTTCATATAATTTTTTTTGTACCTCTCCAAGACTCTTTAAGAGGCTTAGGTGACCCTTCATATAAAGGTTGTGTGATAGCTAGGTAACCTTTCATTTAAATTGGCTTTGATCCTTCATCAAAAAGGGCGTTGACCCTCATTTAAATTGGCTTGTGACTCTTAAAAATAGACACTCACAATGGTCCCTTGGATGAGTCAACCTTGTTTGGTGAAACGATTAGCTCATGAATGGGCTAATGACCCTACCCACCTGATAACTTGGTGAATCGAGTCACAATTTTTCTTACTCATCTGAGTCAACATAGCCACACTCACTCGGCGTAAACAATTGAGACTCCTCAGAGCCCCTTCTAATTATGTGAATGAGTTATTTTTCAATGAGAGGAAATTTCCTTTCCAAATCTGCATTTGAAATGTCAATTGTTTTAGAAAATGTTTTCCATTTAATAATTCAAAAATAAAATTTGGCGATTTATTGAAAATTCTCCAACATTATGTCTGACAATGTGGGATGCAATAGCCACCCTACAGGCTACAACCCTTTGTAGACCATCAAAAAGAATTTGGAGGATTAAAGGTTAACACCAAGGTATGCAAGCCATTCACAGAAATTCAGCAACTTTTTTGCCAACCTTTGAGTGAAGCCCGTACAATCCTAGATTGCTTCAAAGTAATTGCTTCACCCCACCAAAAATTTAGTAACCCAAAAAAGGAAATAAGGAGTGTTCCTAATGTCCTAAGTGCAAAAAAATCAAAGATCAAGCAACAAGGGTCCTATGGTAATAAGGGAAACAATCAGGAGAGAATTGCTCTCACGGTTCAAATTGTGAGAACTATGGGTGGGTCCCATCTATCACCCAATCGAAACCTTGCAACGGACAGGGACCTCCTTTATAGTCACACATCCCAGGATTTGGCGCCAATGAGAATGAGTTGGGCCGTTGGATCAATTATATACCCATATGAATGGACTAGGCTTGCCGGCCATGGATAAAGGGATTAGGAGCATGGGATTGGGTCAAACTTGATGATATTCGGGGTGATCCCATATAGATCTTTCAATCCCCATCGGTTTCATCCCAAAAAATGACCCTAGTGAGCCCCACAAAAAAGTTCTCACGGAGTCTCCATGAGAACAGTTCTCACCGGATCAAGTCCCAAATAATAAGGGAAATAATTAGGTGAGAATTGATCTCATGGTTCAAACTGTGAAAAATATGGGTGATGCCCATCTATCGCCTAATCCAAGCCTTGCAATGAACAGTGACCCCCTTGATAGTCACATGCCTCTTGACAGTAGTTCACCCTTACTCATTGTTATCTCTAAGTTTGATTTAGAGAAGAACAAATTACCTAGTATCTTTAAAAACGTTTAGAAAGATGGCACAAGCCTTAAGCTTGTTTGGCTAGTCTATTTTTTAAAGACCATTCAAAATAGACCCATACAAGAAAGAGCCATAGAAAAAAGAAGCTAAAATAAAAATAGGTGTTTTGTAATGCAAGGGTCTATGGTAAATAGGCATTTTTATATCCAAAGAGGTCTCACAGGTTGGATCTTGTGTTTGGGGCCCACATAATCCACAAAATTATACTTAATTGCTCACTTTTTTTTGCACATATCTAGAGATTGGTGATGATCCAACGGGTGAAATTTGGTCTCATGGTCATGTTTAATATTGTGAACATTACTAACGGTTTTGATTTTATTTTACATGCCTCTAAATAATAATAATAATAAATTGAAACAGTCTACTGCTCATGGATAGATGCAATATTGAGCATAATACATCAATGGTTTTTTTTTTTTTTTTTTACACATAGCTCGAGATTCACAAGGTATTATGTGATCAAAATTGACCACATAGCCATTTTCAGCCTTCCAAACATATCCAACTATTTTGATCTTGTGTTTGAGGCCCACAGATCATAACAAATTATATCCAATGGATCACGATTTTTACACACATCTCGATATTGGTGATGATCCAACGATTGAGATTTGGATGGATGGTCGTGTTTGACCTTATGGACATTTTCAATGCTTTAGATATTAATTGTCCCCATCAGTTTTGGAGTAAAATAAAAAAACATCAGACTGGGCGTGATTATGCACAAATGACTATAGCTCCGCTTCTTATTTTTTCCCTCTATTTCTCAACTACCTCATCAAAGTGGCTGTGGAAAGTAAAGGCATTGCCTCTACTTCTCTAAAATGGGTGGAGCCTGAAAGATGTTGCCAAACACTCTATTTTTTCAAACCTTTATCCATTTTCGAGAAATAAAGGGAAAGATTAGACCTCCCAAACATGCACTTAGAAGCGTACCTCATAGCGATTCATAATGAATTTTGAGTGAATAAGTGTACAGTTATTAAGTGTGGCTAGTAACCGAGGCCGATCTTGTTTTTACAAACGGCTGAAATAAATCATTTGAAGAGAAAACCAACTAAATTGAGCACTATAGGGGCCCATTTGGCATCCTTCTCGTGTCGTTCCTAATTTTGTATTTGGATTAGATTGTGTTGAAATCGGGTTATACTAATTTGACAATATTATATTATATTATTCAGCTAAGAATATACTTAGACAGAACTTGTTTGGTAACGTTATAAAAGTTTTGCTTCAAAGAATGGGAGCAAGAGAATAATATGATTTTTATTATAGGACCCACCTTTTATTGTTTGCAGCACTCTATTATTATCGTATATGGGACCCACTTGTGAAATTACAATGCAGTATCCACCTTTAAAAATTAGAACATAGGGTCATATTCATGGGATTTACAATATGCTCCCACTTTATAGAAATTATAATGTGGTGCCACTTTTTTGTGATTGTAAATATGGAACCCACTTTTATAAATTACAACATCGTACACACCTTTAGAAATTAGAATATGGGCCCACATCCATAGGATCTACAATGTGGATCCACCTTTTGTGATCATGACCATGTGACCCACATTTAGGTTTTACAAAGTGGAACCACATTTTTTGTAATTGTGGACACATGATACCCACATTTAGGTTTTACAAAGTGAAACCATATTTTTTGTGATTGTGGACACATTACCGACCTTTAGAAATTACGATGTGGTGCCCACATTTACAAATCAGAACATGGGGGTACATTCACAGGATTTACAATGTGGGCCCACCTTGATAAAAATTCTAATGTGAGGGCATCTTTTTATTTATTGTGAATACATGACCAACCTGTAAAAATTAAAATTTGGTACCTACTTTCAGAAATTAGAATATGGTGTAATATTCATATGATTCACAATGTGCGCCTACATTCATAAGATGTACGATTTGGCTCTACCTTTTGTGATTGTTACCATATGACCCACTTTTAAGAATTATAAAGCGATGTCACCTCTTTTGTGATTATGGACACAGGGAGCTACCTTTAAAAATTACTACATAATACCCACCTTTAGAAATTAGAACATGGGGACTACCTTTAGGATAAGCGAGAGGATTTGGAGTCTTTAAATGACCTTCTTTAAAAGGCAAGAGATAAGAAATAAGTAGGAAACCACTATGCCAGGAAGTTTTTTAAGAAAAAAAAAATTGTTTCGACTTTCTTTGGCATCTTAAGATTTGGAAATCCCTTCCCGTGAGAACAAAATTGAAAAAAGTGATTTACATTAACAACATGTTTTTCATATGTTATTCACAACTTTATCTCGTGAAAATATGGAACATCTAAATGGCATGCCAAACGCACCGCAGGCCTCTGACTGTATTTAAATGGCGATAAATGAAGATGCAAGAGAGTTCAAGGGAGACCGAAGCCTCAAAAGTGGCCCTCAGATCCCACTATCTTAGGGTGCACCAGTTGAAGGGATATGTGGCCCATTTTAAATTGTTGGTTCTTTATTTAATATATTACTAACAAAGGCCCCTAAAATATAATTAAATTCTTACTTCAAATTGTAGTTCCATTTGTTTGGTTAGGGAAAGAAACTAAAATTATTTAGACTTTATAGCAAGCTTAACTAAGAAAATATAATAAAGTCTAATAAGGGTAAATGTTGACTCCATCTTTAGGAAATTGAAGGGACCCACCACTTACCCATTAGATCTAAATTGGTGAAATGTGGGCCTACTGATGAGATCATACCCAATCAAAGCCAAATGACCTCTATTTCTTTTATTCTTTTCCTCCTCTTATTGCTGGTTTAATAATATGTGGGGGCCGGGTAAAGTCCAGTTTTGTGTCATTATTCCTTTGAATCATAATTGCTTTTATTTTGTCGGTATAATTTTGCATAATCCCCCTTTTCAAGCAACCCTTTGAAGAATCCAAATGGGGATCATAAAAAATAAAAAGGAAAAGACAATAAAAATAAAATTAATTATAATAAAAAAAATTAAGCTACCAAAAAAATCTGCAAGAAAAAGTATCATTATCTTTTCATAACCATATAAAAATAATTAAATGCACCATCATGAAATCTCAAATCATCAAATAAGGTGCATACATGTAGGGCTAAGATAAGGTTTTTTTTATAAGAAACTAAAGTCTTTTCCCAAATAAGAGGGTCATTATTTGGTTTAACACGGAGTTTATACAATGGGTTGAGACCCCAATATCTCTAATAAGAGCCACCCCTTGCTTTGAACTCAATCTTGGATTCACCAATCCTGTTGAAGAAAGATAATATAAAAAGGAAAAAAAACCCCACAACACCATCTCCAATCAACAAACTTTAGAAATAAAAAAAAAATCACATCAGAGATATAGATTTTATCAGATACTTTCTCTCTCTATTCTTGTGAATCAGTTGATTATCCTAGATTGTTATATATGCAATTTGAATGGGATTCCCATGTGAGAGAATGCAAAGAGAAAAGATTAGAAAATGTCGACCTCCCTAGAATGGTTAGATGAAAATGTCCCAATCATCCCTCCTATAATAATAGGAAAAACAATGGTGTTTTAAGTTGGTCGGGTTTATCCCTTCCTACGTTTAGATACTCTTGGTCATTTAATGCTTAAAGACCAGATCCCTTTAAGTTAGGACTTATCTTTAAAAGTCCAGCTCATTAAAAAAAGGGGATTTTGGGCGGAGGTCCCTGAACATTTGATTTTAAAGGCTAAGGTCCACAATAACTTATCGTACCGACGAAAGTCCTCTCATAAAAGTGAGGTAGTGAAAAAGACAAAAAAGCCCCTGTACAGGTTAGCAAAGGCAGACCTTAGACAAATTTATTTGAGTTTTAGCAAAACGCAGAACTGAACCCAACATCTTCCTTCTTGGTTCTGTTCCTGGGTTCTATAACAGAAATCGATGGCTTAGAGGCAACTGCTGCAACGGTCTTCTTCTTCCTCTCCGGCGATGGCATAGCGCAAGCGGGATGGTGGCAGTCGGCGGCGAGCAACAACGGCGGTGATGCCGACCGTCCACGGCGAATGCGGTAGCAGCGGAGGTGTAGCTTAACATTGTACATACCCTGTGGGCACTTGGGGTCCTTCATGCTGTCCAATCCATGTTTCTTGATGACAAATCCCACGTCTGTTTTTCGAAGATGGACACAAAAAAAAACGCTTGCAACAGATCACAAGCAAAATACACAAATGGCTCCCTTAACGTTTTGATTGTTAAAAATTTTTTTACACTACACATGACTAATCCAATTCAGGGCGAGAATTATCTTCAAACAATTACAGGGAAGTTTAAAGTCACCTGTTTTCTTTCGGTCCGGTGATGTTTTCTGTAACAAGAATAGAAAAAATCCGACTGCAGAACTCGGATAAATTTGTCCAAGTTCTGGCAAAACTCAGATAAATTTATCTGAGTTCTGCCAGAAACTCAGATAAATTTGTCTAAGTTCCGGCAAATTTCTCTGAGTTTTTTGTCCAGTTTATCAAAGATTCTGAAAAATTTATCAGAGTTCGGCGACAACAAAAAACAAACTACTGAAAATCAGATTCTAATAAAAATCGAAATCCAAAACAAGAACACTTGATGACCACGATCCAATCAAGAAAGAGAGAGGGAAAACAAGAAAAAAGAGCAAACTGCTCTCTTTCAAATCAGTTGTAGAGAGAAAGATAGATTTGGAAGAGACTTCAAATGAACAAGTAAGAGAAAGTAAAACCGTTATTATCTTTGAAGAAATGAAAGAGAGAAAATCGGGAAGTCATGGTGGCGACGAAATGTGCTCTGCAACGATAATCCATGGCGCAGCCAGACAACCTCGATCGAGAAGTGTAGACCAATCTCAGTGATGAGATTGATCGAATCCAAAGGATTCCAGCCCTAGGGCACAAAACCAGCCATAACACTCAAAGAGGAAAAACTCACGTTGAATAATTTACTTGAATAATGCATATCTTCACAAGATGAAGGTTCTTCTATTTATAAAGAAAACACTACTTCTAAACTAACTAGAACATTAAAAATAGTAACATACTTAATCCTAATCAAAATAGAATTTTAGAAAGCTGTTCTTATTAAGCAACTAACTAATTTAGATAGATATGGATCTCTGATTGAATCAGGGATCAAGTGGACCCCATTAGATGGTCCATCAGAGGGGCCTGCGGGCCCTATTCTGCTGTCGGGCTGCATCAACTCTCCCCGGCTTGAAAGAACTCGACTCCGGCGAGTTAATTGCTTGATAGCGCTCATAAAGATCTGGATTCAAGCGTTGAAAATCTGTTGCAGTGATCCATGTAGCATCAGAGAGAGGACGATTCTTCCAACGGACATAGAACTTTTGAAAACCTCCTTGACGAGTAGAAACAATTTGATCATCAAGCACATCAACAATCTCATCAACAGGTGGAAGATTCGAAGGGAGAGCAATAGTCTGCTCTTCAGTTTCACCATCATTGTCATGACCACAGTAGAGTGTAAGATCCTCTACGTTGAAAGTAGAATGGACACCGAAATCAGATGGGAGATCAAGCGCATAAGCATTGGAACCAATCTTTTTGAGAATCTTGTATGGACCAGCATTTCGTGGATGCAACTTTTTATAAGCTCCTGGAGGCATACGTTCGGGACGGATCCGGACCATGACCATATCTCCTTCAGCAAATTCAATAAACCGACGATGCTTGTCTGCTTGCTGTTTATAAGTGGCATTACTAGCAGATATATGGCGGCAGACCTCATCATGTACTTGTTGCATATGGTGAAAGAAGTTTTCAGCATCAGCACTTACTCTGGCATCTACCGGCAAAGGGACAAGATCAACAGGTAGTCGTGGTCGAACTCCTGTAACAGCTTCAAATGGAGAAGTACCAGTAGACCGATTGACCGAATTATTGTATGCAAATTCAGTCATAGGCAATGCTTGATCCCAAGATGTGATGTGATAACGAACAAGGCATCGCAATAACTGTCCAAGACTTCTGTTTACCACTTCCGTTTGGCCATCAGTTTGAGGATGGTAAGCAGTAGAGAATTTGAGCTTAGTATTGGACAGCATCCATAAAGTCTTCCAAAAATAACTCATAAATTTGGTGTCCCTGTCTGAAACAATAGTCTTTGGAAGGCCATGTAGACGTACAACTTCTTTAAAAAAGAGCTTGGCAACCTTGTAAGCATCACTGGTAGAAGTACATGGAATAAAATGTGCCATCTTTGAAAAGCGATCAACAACAACAAAAACAGAATCAACTTTTCGTTGTGTCATTGGCAAACCTAGCACAAAATCCATGCTTATGTCTTCCCAAGGAGTATAAGGAACCGGTAAAGGCTGATAAAGTCCAGTGTTCTTCTTATTACCTTTGGCTAGCTGACATGTCCGACAACGTTCGCAAATGCGAATAATGGTAGTCTTCATTCGGGGCCAATAATATCTATCGCTAACAAGAGCAAGAGTTTTATCGCGTCCCAAATGACCACTACATCCTCCCGAATGCAACTCTTTGACAACATATTCACGAATGGATGTGGCAGGGAGGCAGAGTTGTGTACCTTTGAACAAGAAATCATCATGAATGCTATAATGAGGATGCTTACCAAGATCACCATTGCTGATGTCTGCATAGATAGAACCAAAATCTGGATCTTCCGCATAAGCTAGCTTGAGTTGATCAAAACCTGGTACACTAACAGTCATGGTTGTCAACAAATGCTTTCGTCGACTAAGTGCATCAGCTATCAAATTATCTTTTCCTGCCGTATGACGAATGCTGAAACTGAATTCCTGTATATATGCGCTCCACTTGGCACGGTTGGCACTGATCTTCTGCTGTGAATGTAGATGTCGCAAAGCATCATTATCTGAATAAAGAACAAACTCGTTGCCAATCAAGTAGTGTCTCCAATGACGAAGTGATTGGACTAAGGCATAGAATTCCAAATCATAAGAGGAGTACTTTTTCTTGGCATCAGAAAGTTTTTCGCTGAAAAATGCAATTGGGTGTCTCTCCTGACTTAGAACACCCCCAATGCCGACATTCGAAGCATCACAAGCAATTTCGAAGACTTTGTCAAAACTTGGAATTTGTAAAACTGGTGCCTCTGTGATTTTGCCCTTGATTTCTTGAAAGGCTCTAGTAGCAGAACTAGTCCACTTAAATTCTCCCTTTTTCATGCACTCTATGACAGGAGCCATAATACTGCTGAAGTTTTGAATGAACCTCTTATAAAAGTTTGCAAGACCATGAAAGCTTCGAACTTCAGTGAGTGTAGTAGGAATTGGCCAATCCAAAATTGCTTTGACCTTCTCAGGGTCCATTTTAATTCCTTGTGCCGTCACAACATGACCCAAGAAGACAACAGATTCACTCATAAAAGTGCACTTCTTGAGATTAATATAAAAACACTCCCGGCGAAGGAGTTGGCAAATTGTGTCCAGATGATGAAGATGTTCTGCTTTTGTCCTGCTATAGATTAGTATATCATCGAAGTAAACGACGACAAACTTTCCAATATAAGACTGCAGTAATTGTGTCATGACCCGCATAAAAGTACTGGGTGCATTGGTTAACCCGAAGGGCATAACCATCCATTCATAAAGACCATCTTTGATCTTAAAAGCAGTTTTCCACTCATCACCTGGCCTTATACGGATTTGATGATAACCACTTCGCAGATCAATTTTTGAGAAAATACATGCACCAGTCATCAAATCTAGCATATCATCTAATCTGGGGATTGGGAAGCGGTACTTTACCGTGATTTTATTGATGGCACGACTATCCACGCACATACGCCAACTTTCGTCTTTCTTTGGAGTGAGAAGTGCAGGTACTCCACAGGAACTGAGGCTTTCCCTGATATATCCCTTTTGTAAAAGATCATCAACTTGCCTTCTTAATTCTGTGTGCTCCATAGGACTCATCCGGTATGCAGGTAAATTTGGCAAAGAAGCACCTGGGACAAGGTCAATGGCATGTTGGATGTCACGTAATGGAGGAAGCTCATTCGGCAGTTCATCTGGAACTAGATCAGCGAATTTCTTCAAAAGTGGTTTTACTTCTTGTGGGACAGGTGTAGCAGGAGATTCTTTTGGAACTTGTCTAGCAATCAATGCATACATGACACCCTGTTCTTTGCTTTCATCTTCAAACTTCCTCATGGTCAATATAGGAAGTGCTGGAGCTGTATCAGATGTGGAGGAAGATTTAGCGGGCAATGGAAGTAACCTAATCTTGCCTCCTTTCCAGTTGAAAGAATAAGTATTGTGCTCATGATCTGTGATGACCTTCAGTTTCTTTAACCATGGTCGTCCAAAGAGGATATGTGTAACGTTCATTAGAATGATGTCACAACGAATTGTATCTTCATAATTGCCGACTCTGACAGGGACGACACATTGCTTTCGGACAGGAATGGAATAATTGTTGACCCATGCAACTTTATAAGGTCTCGGATGCTTCTCAGTTGGTAGCTTGAGTTTCTCGACTGCCTCTTGAGAAATAACATTTATCGCGCTGCCACCATCAATGATCATGTTACAAGACTTGCCCTTGCAATTGACTCGTGACCGGAAAATAGATGCATGATTCCAGTCGTCATTTTCTTCTATTGAATCAGCTACTAGGAGACGACGATCAAGGAAAAGCAGTGGGGTACCATCATCAGCTTCTGTATCTTGGAATTGATTTATTGCAGTTTCATTTTGAGGCTCTGCATTGAACAGTTCTGCTTCTATTTCCTCATCATATTGTTCATCATCTTCTGGCTCATTAGTAGCATATAAATTTCTATGAGGACACTCGGCTGCATAATGTCCCTTTTGTTTACAACATAACAAACGATTTCTCTTTTATCTAACCTTCCGCGGCCACGATTATCATTCTGATTCTGGTGCACCCGCTGATTTGGTTGTGGCAAAGCTTGCCTCTGCTGGATGGCTTGCTGTGGCCTCGGTGATGCTTGCTGGAATGGTCTAGGAGGAGGAGGAGGACGACGACGAAAACCTTGCGTCTGAGTACGGTTAAAAGTAGGTTCAGGTCCTCTTCTAGTGGAAGACTCCCCGACTTGAAAAGTGTTGCGTCTCCGCAACTGGAGTTCATGCTGAGCTTTCCTGGCTTTACAAAATACCTCATCAACTCTAGTGTAATCAAACATAGCAACTTCCCGTCTGACATCATTGCGCAATCCATCTCTATATCGAGTGATAGTGAGGCGATCATCTGTTTTCAAATTACAACGAACAATATATTCTCGAAATTTGTTTGTATATTCTTCCACAGATAGATTGCCTTGCTGGAGAGTAAGATATTCTTGGTACAGTGTGTCAATGTAATCAGAAGGAAGGAAATTGTTCTTGAGCCTTTCTTTCATGTTGACCCATCTAATAATGGGCTGTCCCAAAGCAAGTTCATTATTTTCAACACCATACCACCATATTCTAGCAGGACCCTTAAGTTTAACCTTCGTAAAGGCTATCCGCTACTCATCATTCATGTTATACCAAGTAAAATAATCTTCAAGGGAATTAAGCCAATCAACAAAAAACTTTTGGACTGACATCTCCAGAGAAATCAACAACATTAATTCTGACTTTCTTCGTGATATCATCAGTGCGTTGTGCAACCATGGGACCCTGGGTGTCTCGTTCAGCAATGAGACGCTGTACAAAGTCACGCATGGACTCACGCGGCTCAATCCTTTCTGCTTGGATGGGTGTGACTATTTGTACAGAAGTGGACGACCCTTCCTTTGCAACCAACTGGGTATTTTGCAACTCAATAAGTGCAGTCTCTACTGTGCGTAGACGATCCATTACTTCGTCCATATCTTGGCCCAATTTGAATAACTGTTCATCACGTTCTTTGTCCGTGAGCCAATGACTGAGATTGTCACCTCTTCTAGGCATGGTTGGATTTTATTTTTATTTTTTTTTAAATTGGGCTGGGTCGGGTCTGTACTCAAATCAAGCCCAATGGCAGGTCGGGCTCAAACTTCGGCCCAGTGCAATGCTTCCGGCCCACGTGTTTCAAGAGATAAAAGTTGTCTCTTTTCTCCTCGGCTACTATGCGCAAAGAAAAATAAGGAGAAAACTTACTGTTTGGACGAAACGAAAGGGAGGTGAGGGAGGCCTTGCGCTGGAGCTGGTGGAGGCGAGACTGGGCGACGGATGTTGCGACTGCTGCGACTGGCTGCTGGAGACGACGACAGTGCTAGAGTTCTCGTCGGTGCCAGGTATGCCTTCCGTCGACTTCTTCTTTCTGCTGCTCTTCTCTCTCTCTCGATTACTGCTGCTTTTTTTTTTTTTTTGGTTCTCTGGAATGGGGTTTTCGACGAGGCCGGAGGGACGAAGGGGTGGCTGCGGATTTCTGGGAGTGAAAGGGGACGGCTGGGTGGCGCTGGTGAAGGGTTCCGGTTTCGGCTGGGTGGTTTGGGCTTCGGTTTGGGGGACTGCTGGGTGGGGTTTGGTTTTCGGTAGGGGTGGTCGGTGGATTAGGGCGTCAGGCAGAGCGAAGGCAGGGGGCTGTTTGGTTTTAGGGTCTAAGATGGGAGAAGGGAGATGGGGAAGGGTTCTGCGTTGGGTGAAGGGGAAGGGCTGTTTGGTGATTTCGGATGAGGGGAAGGTTTTCGGTAGTAGAGGTTTTCGGTAGCAGTGGACGACGGATTAGGGTTTGGGAAGGTGGGATTGGGTTTAGGGCTTCAGGATTTGGGCTCGGCAGGGGGTTGGGTGTGTATGTTGGGTGGGGTGGATTGGTGGGAATGAAGTGGCTGTCGAAGGAAAAGGGATGGGTGGAGGATGACGAACCGGAGAAGACAATCGTTTCTCCGGCGACCGGATCTGGGCTCTGATACCAATTTGGCGCAGCCAGACAACCTCGATCGAGAAGTGTAGACCAATCTCAGTGATGAGATTGATCGAATCCAAAGGATTCCAGCCCTAGGGCACAAAACCAGCCATAACACTCAAAGAGGAAAAACTCACGTTGAATAATTTACTTGAATAATGCATATCTTCACAAGATGAAGGTTCTTCTATTTATAAAGAAAACACTACTTCTAAACTAACTAGAACATTAAAAATAGTAACATACTTAATCCTAATCAAAATAGAATTTTAGAAAGCTGTTCTTATTAAGCAACTAACTAATTTAGATAGATATGCATCTCTGATTGAATCAGGGATCAAGTGGACCCCATTAGATGGTCCATTAGAGGGGCCTGCGGGCCCTATTCTGCTGTCGGGCTGCATCAATCCACAACCATGGAAACAAACAAAAAATGGAAAATGAGAGAGAAGAAGAATGAATGATTTCTCTAAGACAAAAAAGAATAAGAGAGAACTTGGCCTAGAAATGAGGGTTGAAAGGGGCAAATTAGTCATAAAAATATATGACGTGGCATATTAGGGACCTTTCACCAAAATATCTCCAGCTGTCTGGATTAGAGACATTAGAGAAAAAGTTGTTGTCCTTGATACCTTAGAAGACTGTGTATAGGGACTTTTGGCTAATTTACCCTTAAAAAAACCAAATGAGATTTAAGGACGACATATGGAGAGTATCTAGGGTTGAAAACAGGGACAGTTCCGGATCGAAACCATAGTTGACCCAGACCCGGACCGTTTTAAAATAACGAAGGTTTTTACTCGGAACTTGTTTTGTTGGTTCCAGATCAGGTTTCAATAAGAAAACCCAGATCCAGTTCCGGAATCTGGTCCACCTAGAGGACTCGAATCTAATTCCAAAATCGATTCTATTTTCTCTTTATTCTTCTTTTTTTTTTCTTAAAATAAGCATATCTTTCAACTTATAACAGTGCATCAAGTCTACAACATCCAGTATTATGCATAAAAATGCCCAAAAAAAGTTGGTTTTAAAGTACAAATTGCAATATCAAAAACTTATATGCGGGGTCCCGGGTCCACAGGTTGGAACCTATATGAACTTGGAACTGAACCCATTTATCAATCGGAACCTAAATTAAGTTCCTGACCCAAACCTGTTTATGAATCGAAACCTAAAATAGTTCCAGACCTGGTTTTTTGCGGGTCGAAACTTCCGAGTAACTGGGTAATCAGATACTCATTTGCAACCCTAAGAGTATCCTTAGTTCAAATATATAATTGGCCCAATCATCTGCAATACGAACTAGCAATAATTTTCAAGGTTGCCGGTTCTAAGCACATACCCTGTGCGCGCACAAAGGAAAAAAGTGAGAATATAAAAAAAAATACAAATTAAAAGGAAGTTATTTTATAGAAATGAAGAGTATTAGTAAACACGATAAACAGATGATAAATGGCCACTAATAAATTAAGGAATTGTTCGGGTGAGTTTGATGTGTGGACTTAAGTTCCACGTTACATACCGCACACATAAAAAAATTGCAAACCAAATGAAATTGAAATCAATAGAACAGTTTCTAACCTAACACACAAAAGAAAATCCAGATATAAAATCGATACTTTGATGGACGAAGTTGATACGTGAATCGAGGATTGATGCTTGAATACATGAATCACCGAGAGATTGAGAGATCACCAAGACATTGAGAGAGGGGTGAGGGAGATTTTAGAAGGATATAGAGGATTTAAATGCTTTATATTGATTATTTAGATGGGATAGACGTTAGGGACGACATACATATTGGGATGGTCAAAACTATCGTCCAAATTAGTTGACATTCAAATCTTTTTGAATTTGAATTTTATGTTATCTTTATATGGAAATAAGGAATGTTAGATGGATATTATAACTGTAGAGGAGAGATTTTAGGACATGGAAGTGGAATGGGTATGCAATATCGAGGATTAAGGTGTCGTTTTTCTTAGTATTTCTTCGAAAAGAAAACAAAGGCCCGTGCTTAGCCCGGGCCCTATAATAAGAACAAACATTTCAAAATTATATTATTATTTAATAATAAAAAATGAGAGCTACAGAGACACTGGGAGCAATTACATTATCATAATAACGTAATATAAAAGGATCTTTAAACCCAATTAAGTTAATGCAAAAGAATAACTAATGAATTTAGTTTCAAATAAATAATTGAATAAGAAATAAGGTAGTTATTTTTCCAAGTCATTTGAAAGATGATCGATTAAACAAAGTTAGAAAAATGGAAAAAGTCAGCTTATGTTAATGAAAAATTATACAAAAATGTAAAGACAATAAAAAATACCAGAATTCATCATGTTTGAACAACTACTATGAAATTCATATACAACAAATATAAATGTACTTTTATGATATATATATATATATATATATATTCAACAATTGCATACATAAAAAGAAATAGAAAATACAAAATTGTAAAGCATACCTGATTTGAGAAACACCATATTTGTAAAGATTAGGCCTTCTTTATCTGATATCAGTTCTCACTTATATTCATTCATTCACCCTAGACATCCATATTAGTAGAAATCTGAAATCTGATATTTGATATTGAGAAACATACTGTCACAGAAAGAGAGAGAGAGAGAGAGAGAGAGAGAGAGAGAGATTTACAAAGAGATAAAAAGTGAAGATCTTTTACTAGATTACCATCTTTGTAGAAGTCTCAATCTCCCCACCCTGCCTAGACAGCAACATTGAAAAATGGCACATGCCCTTCTCGCACCAACCACCAGCTTTCAAATCAATGATAGTTACCAGCAATAGCCAGTATTGAACCCAATCACATGCCCATCTATACTTCCATCCAGTCAACAAATATATAAATTGCACTATTTTTTTTGCGACTCGGTTTCAAGTTGCTTGTGATCCTCCCCAAATCCTAGTGTACAGGTCCCATATGCATCAGTCACCAATCCCAGCAACAATTAATATTATGATAAAACCCATACCTTTCTCTACTTATTCAATGTTTCAAACGATTGCCAGAGCATGACCAGCCATTCTAACACTTTTGACATGATTATAATTAAAAAATGATGCAAACATCTATCTCTACTTGTGTAAACACAAAGGCCTGAATTTGTATTGCTGTATGCTTCTTGCAGGGAACAAAATAAAGGTTTATCAACTTTTTATAGAAAAAAAAAAAGCTTCAATTAATATAAAACATAAAAAATTCAATAATCCATCACATAAGTTCTAAAATCAACACCCATGGAATTAAAAAAAAATGCTCGTATGTTTTTGAGATTCCTAACTATTTTGTCGCCCTGTTCTTTGAAGATGACTACAACCGGCTGGCAAGAAGAGGGTTAAATTAGATCTTGTACCAACTCAATTGGAAAAAAGGATTAGATTGATCAAAGTGGACTATACAGAAAGGCTATGTAAACTACTTTTACTACTATTTTGGGATAGGCAAACATCTTTGGAAGACTTTTCTTTTAGTAGGAAGGAAGAGAAGTTTGAATGAGATAATTTAAGGTGTGTGGATGTAATCTAAAAGAAAAAATTAGCTAAGAGAGGAGAATATTTTTTTCTAGGAATGAATGTTAATGTGGATGGAACTTTTAAGAACCAAATTCCATTAAAAAGGGACCACGATGAGGGGGATTGATTTAAATTGGGGCTTTTGGCCGCAAGTCCCTTGTCATTTGCTTTTATAGCCTAAGCTCCACAACATTGTATCATACCGGCAGCAGTCCTCTAAATGAAAATGACTTTAGTGAAAAAGACAAAAAGACCCTTCTACACGTCAGCCTTCTACGCGTTAGCAAAAATGGTCCGCTTCAAACCATTTCAAAGAAGCAAAAAACCAGACTTTTATGAATCGCAGAAGCAAAAGGCGAAGGTGAAAGAAACTACAAAACCTAAAAGCAAACTCAACTCATCAAATACATCCATCATCTGAATCGTCTTCACTTGGTTATAAAAAGTACTTCTTCCATTCCTAAAAGAAAGATGTATAAGATAATTTCTCTAAAAAAAACTAAAAACCTAATTTGATTTCGTTCTTCTTTGATTTTATCTATTCTTTATGCTCAACTTTATGTGGACAATAGCTATAACAAACCTCAATTCAAAAGAAAAAAAGCAAGTGAGAGTTAGATAAATTTGTTCGAAACTCAGAATAGATGTTCAAAACTCAGATAAAATTTATCTGAGTTTTGCCAGATGTTCAGGTAAGTTTGCCGAAACTCGGATAAATTTATCTGAGTTTTGGAAATTTATCTGAGTTTTCGTTAGGTAAGTTTGCCAAAACTCAGATTAAATTTATCTGAGTTTTGGCAAATTTATCTGAGTTTTCGTCGGGTTTATCAGAGTTTCTGTTAAATTTATCTATCACCAGACAACCTAACATGTATCTTCTAATGTGAATCAGATCTATAAACTCATATTAAGAAAAACTATGCTTTGTAGCAACGTCAGAAGAAGAAGAAGAAGAAGAAGAAGAGAAAATGGATCCAGAGAGAAAATGGATCCTCATGCACTACAAACGACTTGCTGTAGAAACTGATACATTCTACGCCAACTTCCATCAATCGTCAATCCCTCCAATTCAAAATTTGAAATTTGATCCAAAACTCATCTTACCACATTTAAATCCGTCAGTAGTCAGGGAAAGACGATGAACTCGAGCTATAAACCAGAATTAGATTGCATGACAACTATACAAACAGTTAGAAGGGCAAATCAGTCATAAAAAAGTATGACGTGTCACGCAAGGACCACCGCCAAATTAATCTCATGCACAAGGACCTTAGGCTTCAAACAATTATGCTCTGTACTGGAGACTTCATAGCCCAATAATTAGGGATCTATCGCTAATTTACCCATTTAAATTCTTTTAGTTGATTTGAGGAGTCAGTCTTTTAACCCCCTGCTCTTTGAATTTCAAATCTTAAAGTTACCAAATCATTGTTTTTAGGGAAGTATTAGAGGGAGAGATATTAAGAGGATGAGAGATTTTAGGAAGTATTAGAATGAGAGATTAGAAAAATGAAATTTGAATGTGATTAGAAGAAATCGTAATTGATGAGGAATATTAGGGGGGTGGGAGATTTTAGGATAGACTTAGAGGGAGAGATATTAGGAGGATGAGAGATTTTAGAGAAGTATTAGAGGAAGAGATTTTAGAGAAGTATTAGAGGAGAGATTTTAGGAAATGTATAATTGCTTGATGAGGGGGAAAGAATTTAGGAGATTGAGAAAGGCACCAAGCAAGGCCCCACGTGATAGGCAAAGCCTTCCTCCCTATTTTAAAAGTGATTTTTTTGAAAGAAGACCTCATGTGGGTGATGACGTGGCACCCCTCACAGCCCTCCTCTCGGTTTTAATAAATACTAGTATGAGAGGCCCATGCCCAACACGGCCAAAAAAGAAATGAAAAACATAAAAAAGATTTATAAAGGAAGCAAGATTAGGGAAGGAGTAAGGGAAATATAAATATTTGGATCGATTAGACGGGCTCATAATGATATAATACTGACCTAGTGGTCGGAAATAAAAAAAATTAACAACGCTAAACTATAAAATTTAGGTTATGATATTAATTTAATTAAAGTCAAATTAATGATAGAGAACATACCAATCATTACCAAAATTACTTACCAAAATTACTGTATTTAAAAATCTAAGATAATAACACAAACTATAACATAAAACTAAATGGGAGATGCTCCAATAAGAGATTGTTGGCATTTGATGTGAATGTAAGGGCTCCCACCTTATCTCTCATGGTAAGGTGAGAGATTGTCTCGCATCTCCCAAACTAAATTAGTATATTTAACTATAAAATCTAATATTATTTTAATTTTAATATTAACAGTAATGTTAAGTAAAATTAATCTAAAAAACCAAACTCCTGCACACCCATCAAAATCTAACCTAAATACATACTATTATTATATTTTGCCCAAAACAGATCAGATCTTTCCAATAAAACCAAAAAACCATAAGATAAAACCAATACAAAAGATCATATCTTTCCAATAGAACCAAAAAACCATAAGATAAAACCAATACGTACCAAAAAAACCACCTTTTGAGGAATTAAACCGCTTTGGATCTTGATGAAACCGCCAGTTTGGAAGAGGAGAGTGGAGCAGCGAAAGAGATTTGAAGGTAGGCCAGGCAAAACTCTAGAGGATGAGAAAATCTTCTTTAGAAGAATCACTCAATTACTCCATTCAAGTTATCCATGCATCAAACGAAATCAGTTTCTCCTGAATCGATTACAAAAAAGAGTCCCATCTGCAAAGTTTCTTTCCAAAGAGTCCAATGTAAATAGAAGTTTTTCTTTGATTGATTAAAGAAAAGTTTAAAATTAAATGTGAGGATTGAATGGAAGGAATTTTAGGGGAGTTTGTGAAGATTTAATACTTTTATTTGTGATGCCACGTGTCAATTTTTTGAAATGCCCACATGGCGTCCTTGAAAAATCAAAACAATTGAGGATGCACCACGTGTCATTTCACCTGCTGCTTTAATGCTTTAATATTATTATATAATAAAAGATAGCAGGTGAATTCGTAGAAGAGCGACATGTGACGCATCCTCAAATTTTTTGGTGGGCTAGATTCCGGAATTGCCCTTCTAAATGAATTGCCCTTCAAATCCTTCCCAACATTTAAATGCTTTAAAAGTCATCAAATGCTATTGCTAAAATCTAATCACACGGTCATAATCACTACTTTATGTCACACGGTCATTGCTTTAAAAGTCATCAAATGCCATTGCTAAAATATAATTATACGGTCATAATCCCTACAATCTCTCTCATTATATCAATCTAATCACACGGTCATTTTTTAGTGCCATAATCCCTATTTTATCTCTCTCATCCCTACTTTATCTCTCTCATTATGTCAATCTAATTACAAGGTCATTACTATCGGCTAAATGGAAGTCACATATATGGAAGTCACATATATGGCATGGGATTCAGTATATGTAAATTAAATTCTATTTTAGTAAATAATCAATTCAACAAGCTCATAAATTCAATGAACAAATTATTCTTAAAAGTATCAAAGGATTGAACAAGGGACTTAAATTCTTGACTAAAACAAAATGACTAAAAATTGGGCAAATTCACAAAATGGATTATGTGTTAACATGTAGAATAACAAAGTTGAAAAAGAAAATGAAAAAAATAGATTTTTCTAAAGAATTTTCAAACCAACATTTTAAGAGCATAAACCCATCGAAAAAGTAAAATGTAAGATATTTTTTATTCGCACTAAATTAATTGAATGAACCCATTGAATCCATTCAAGATCTCAATATATAAAATAAATATTAGTCTTGCACGTACTATTGCCCATGCTCTTTTATTTATACATTGAATTTGAAGCCATCTAAACATAAGTTAATTAATTCGAAGAAACGCCTTCTCTCCTTAAAAATTCGTAGAAAAAATCATCACGAGTGGGGATGATCCATTGGTGTGGATCCTTGTGGGCCATGATTTAAGTGTACTGAACTGTGAAAGTTGTAGTTTGTATGTAAATGTCTAGTTTTATTAACCTAGCCAAAATCTGATGCAATTAATTAAAGGCAATAAAAAAACAAAAGGAAAGTGCAAAATAACATGGTTAGTTACTTCTTCTTTTTTATTCAAATCCAAAATTAAATCGTGTGATCAATGGCATTAGACCAAGATACATGATCGCTAATATGAATGGCATGGGGTAGATATAAAGAAAAGAAGTAATCAAAAAATACCTTCTTAAAATGTAAAACTTCCGTGGAGGAGGAGTATTATGGAAAGAGGAAACTCACGTAAGAGGGGGTGGGGGGGAAAGAGTATTAATGTAATTGTTTTTATTTCCGACACTAAGCCAGTATTATATCACTATGAGCCCATCTAATCGGTCCAAATATTTATCTTTTCCTTACTCCTTCTCTCATCTTGCTTCCTCTATATATCTTTTTTTATATTTTTCATTCCTTTATTATTAATATCATTTGTTTTTGTCATGTAGTTCTATTTTTATTATTATATTTTGATGACGAGCCTAGTTTATTTAGATTTATGTTTGTTTATTTTTTACATTCATTCCATTTTTATTAATATTATTTATTCTTGTCATGTTGTTCTATTATTATTATTATATTTTGTTGAAGAGGTTAGTTTATTTTTATTTATATTTTTTTTATTTTTTCTGTTTATTTTTTAAATTCTTTCCTTTTTTTATTAATATTATTTATTTTGTCATGTAGTTCTATTATTATTGTTTTTATGAAGAGGCCAGTTTATTTAGATTTAGATTTTTTTATTTTTTCTGTTTATTTTTTACATTCATTCCTTTTTTTATTAATATTATTTATTTTTGTCACGTAGTTCTATTTTAATTATTATATATTAATGAGAATACCCTTGCCTGAGTTTTTAGTTAGGGGTCCACTTCCTCTAATTTTTTGAGCTAAAGAAGCTCTTCTACGTAACTTTGAGAGCCATCAAGAGTGTATGTTTAAAGACTTTCTTACTCCCTTTCTTGTTTGTATTCTAGAAGTGGGATGGAATATTGATCTCCTGTGGTCCCTTTGGGATGAGGGTATTGTCAGTCCCCATCAGGGAGAAATCAATTTGGGGTTGGATATTCAATGCTAGAATCAAGAAAATGGTAGCACGGGCTTAATCAAGACAAGGCCATATAAAAAATTATTCACCCCTGAGTTTTTGGATCCCATCTAAGCTTGTCAAAACTATGGAAACTTTAAGATCCCATCAAGCCTGACGTTGTTTGCCTCGTGGATCTAGTTAATCTACTTGCCCACCCTGGATTATTTAAGCAAACTGGCAAACTCCTTCCACATTTATCTCTGAATGTGTTTTGTGCCTTAGAGGCCCAAAAACAATTGATCACTTATTTACCCAATGTGACTTCACCAAAATAATTTGGGGAAAACTTACAGCATCCATCATTAAACCAATAATTCACCCACTAGCAAAGCATGCCCGCGCTAAGTCTGGGCCCAAAAATAAAAATACGTCCAATTTATGACTATTTTATGAGATATTAATTAATGAAAAAATAAATATAAAACAAATAAATATAACATTTATTATGGTTCGAAGCATAGCCCAATTCGGCATTTATACAAAATAAATATTATTTTTTATATAAATGAGTATGAAACTTCAAGTCTTATGTAAATTAACATCAATGTTTATGTATTTATTTTAGTAATTTTAACTTTATTTCAAGTTGAAAACCCTGAAACCCATAAAGTCTCTTTTAGTTTATATAAGCAAAATTAAAAATATAAAATTAGGATGTGCATGTGGGCCAGCTCGTGAGTGGCACTGTCTGGCCTAATCAGGGTACGACATGGCACTGTTGAGCCAATCTGAAAGTGGGTCATGCTTCCTTGACAAAAGTTCAAATCTTATCTTTATTTGAGAATTATTAAATGGCTTTATATCTTCTTGTAAGAATCCCTTTTGTTTCTATATTTTCTTAAAAATAACTTTGAAACATTTCATTTTCTGCAGAATGGGCCAAAATCCCATTTGTACGCCGGACGCCAATAAATATAATAATTTTGGACTTGAGTAGTTTGGATTTCATATGTACACATTAGGGATGAATAAAAAAGGTAGAAAAAAAAAAGTCATCGATCAAGATTTGACTTTTTTTCTTTCCGAATGGGGAACTTAGGTGCCTTGAAAAGTTGCAATATAAAAGATAAAATATATATTATGAATTCTATTTGAATGAATCTCTTTATAAGAAAAATCCTAACAAATAAGATTTATCTCTATTTTTTAGAAAGAAAATAAAATAAAGTCAATATTAAAATCAAAATCAAACAATCAATTGCAAAATTGCATGCGGCCCCGTCTTTAGGAATTAGAATATGAGGCCCACTTTAAAAAGTTTATTGTATGTGAAGCCCATATGGATAAATCACTATCAAAGATCCACTTTTAAAAATCACAAACATTAAAGATTTTCTAAACATAATAGATATATTAAAATTCTAAATCCACCTAAAGAAAAACTCATTTTAACTTGGTTGGATAGAGTTATTGAGCAAGATGGGTTTTTTCATCTAGACTATTTAATCACCTATCCATAATAGATATATATTAAGATTTGAATTCACATAAAGAAGCTTAACAAAAGTGGATTCTGAATTGATTGATAAAGCTTATCTCTTGAAATTGATTTGAGATCCAATTTCTCAAATTGATTTAAGATTAGAGTCTAATTTTACTATCGATTAGCAAATTGGACTCCAATTTCGAAATTGATGCCTACGTTTATAATATATTATAATTGATATAATCTTTCCATTATCGATTGTGGCTACAGATCACAATCTTAGGGGTCATGGTCTCATGGTAAATATGAAAGTTCAGGATGAATATTATTTTGGTGCCATCCAACACACACAATTAGTGATTAGGAAAACCACAGTAGTATACATGAATGGTACATCTCAAACATCCGGCATATCGGTTCAAAATTTTATGGATTGCCTATTGAGCTTTGGTCTTCGCTGCCATTAGAATGGGGGATTAGGCTCGCTAAGGAGGGTTTTTTTTTTTTTTTTTTCTCTAGTGTACCTAGCTTTGGAGGGCCAGAATTGGCACTCAAGTGAGGGAAGTAGACCACGTACGGGTAAGATGTGGTTGAGGGAAGGTGGCTGCCCAGTTTTGAATTTTGGGCAACCAGGTAAGAACTAATACCTCTTACTTCTAGGGTAAGAGGCTGTTCTTAACTTATTAAGGGGTCGTTTGTCTTTTACACATGGGATATGTAAATACAATTTACACATGTAAAAGATGAATATTCAAATTTTAAGTATGTAACGTTTACACATATGTTTCTTTTTACAACGTTTGTCTAATAATATCATTTTCGCATATTATACACATGTGATTCATTTTTTTATGTTTGTTTCAATGATATGTGTATATATATTAAACGATTTTGTAAATGATACTTATTAATCATTAAATTATATTCTACTATAATGATATGAAAAGGAGACAAAAAATGTTTGGTTTATATCAAAATTTTCATTTGCATTTTAAATCCTTAAAAAAGAACATATCTTTCAACATGAAATATACTTTTCAAAAATAGATATTTCTATCAATGATCACATTTAAAAAAATACATTCCAACATGTTTGCTTAAGGAAATAAGAGTTAATAGTCTGATGGTTAAGAAAAATATGATTATTATTAATATTTCTATTAATTAATATTTAGTTCAATATTATCTTAATTCATTATTCAATTTGCATAAAACTTTACCCATGCATCTCACCGGCTTTATGCCAATATTAATCAATTATAGAAAGTTCTTAAAATGAGTATTTTATTGCTAAGTTCTATTATATTAAAAGTAACACAAATTTATTATGGTTAGATAAAATTGCATTTATATATTATTTTTTAATGATACCATAATGCTATATAATATACATTCTTCCTTTTCTCTTACATTCATTTATACATATTTAAATATTTTTAAAGTAATACAATAATAAATACTTTTAGAAAATTCATTAAGACATTGGAAGAAAATCTAAAAGGAAAAGAGAAGATAGAGAATCAAATTCTAAAAGAATAACCTACATAGTAGATAGATTTTAGAAAGGTGTTTTATATATATATATATATATATATATATAGCAAGCAATAGAGAGAAATAGAAATGTTACATTCATAAAGGGGGTTAAGATAAAGGGAGGATTTTCATTCATAGGTTTCATCAGTCTTTATACATCTTTTATTATTATTTTGTAAATGCGTTGGAAAGGGGTTTCGAACCCAGAACCTCTTTAATGGAAATGCCTCTTTTATTATTATTTTTCTAAATGTGTTAGAGGGGGGTTTCGAACCCAGAACCTCTTTGACGGAAACTACCCAAAACCAAACCGTTCGCCTCAACGTAGGGCTGCACAACCGGAAATCCGGTCCGGTTTTTGGACCGGAATCCGGTCGGACCGAATTTCCGGTTGTAGTTAAATGGAAGGACCGGACCTAACCACTTCTAAGTGGTCTGGTCCGGTCCGGTCCGGTCCGGCCTAAAACGGTCCGGTCCGAACCATTTAAGTGGTCCAGGCCGGTTTCATTTGTTTTTTTTTTTTTTTTTCATAATCTTTTTTTTTTTCATTTTCAGCACACATCTTAAGATAAAAAATGTGAATTCATTTAAAGACTTGAACATTGCTGACTTACTTAATTCAAAGTTTAGACATTTTGAACGTTTTTATTTTTTAAGTTTGAAGTTTTGTATTAAAAAAAAATTTAAAAAAATATTTATTATTAATCCGGTCCGGTCCGGTCCAGACCGGTTCTTAAAATGTCTAGACCGAACCGGACCGGATATAACCGGTTTTTCAAATCCGGTCCGGACCGGACCGGATTTGTATTGTTAAGACCACAAATCCGGTCCGGTTTAGTGGTCTGGTCCGGTCTGCGGTCCGATTTTGTTCATCCCTATTCCAACGGGTATTCTTTAAAATCACGTGTGCTTTTGGTATTCTCTTTTCCCACCTCAACAGGTGTTCAAATCTTGGTGTGAAAATGGACTCATTTTCACACCATTTACACATCTGATTTACACACAAAATGCGTAAATTCTTGTAGACAAACATTACTGATGCGTAAATATTACGTATATTCACCATTTACATATGTAAATGGGTGTAGACAAACGACCCCTAAGGAGTTGTACAATAGACAAGCAGATGTTGAAGGAGATAGCCTACTTCCAATGCATTCGAGCTCAAGGGACACTCTCTTGGCACTTTTTTTTTTCTTGATTGGTTCAATGGTCAAATTGGAGAGGAGTAAAGGCAAGGATGGAAGTGGAAGCCTTTACCGTTAGGTCATCTCCAAGTTCCCACTTTCTTGGCACTTGATCACTATTACGTGAAAGAACATAGAATTATTTTTTAAAGAGAAGAGGGCTTGCCTTTGTTATTAAATATTATTTCTTTAAATAGTATAAACATTGCCTAAAATAAAAGACATTCACATCAATCAGTAGAGATAAATAGAGAATGTACAACAACAAAAGATATTGTACAGCAATGGGCTGACTCGGTGAAAATATCTTTTTATCATGTTCTAATGGATTGATCCCACCCATTGGTTTTGGTCCAACCCAGAAGGTTTACCCATGTCTTGACAATCACAGCTTGGAAGAAGAATTGTTTCACAATCGGAGCTAGATTGGATGGGAAGCCCAAATCTGTTGTTGCTAACATATATCAATTCTGCTAGCTAAATTGGCTCCTGCCTATCTATTTTGTGTAGAAAAAATAACAAGTTCAAGGATTACCTTAGCAGGAAGTAAGGCAGCCCAAACCTAGTGGTTCAAGCCAAACCCTCTGTGGATCCAGCAAATATGTATGTTTGGGTTTTCTCGTATTTTTCTTATTCTTTCTACTATGAAACCTCTTTCATTTTTTTTATTATTTTTTTGTTTTTGGTATCCATGCGTAGGGTGGTTTGGGCCCCCTAGCCCTCTGGAGAGGGGGCCCTCGGGTGAGGAGAGTAAACCTCGAGTGAGGTGTGGGGCCCTTGGGTGAAGTGATACAGTTTCGGATGAAGAAAGGTGCATGCCCGGATTCAAATCCGGAAGACACAGCTAAGATCTGAGCTGTTCTCATGAAACCTCTTTCATTAGCAGCAACCACAAGTGACTGAACTTGGGAGCAACAGACAGGGCTGTAATTTACTTCTTGTAAAACACAACACTTGAAGTTCAGTGCATATTTTTGTTCTGCCGTTACATCAAGTAGAGTCAATAAAGTTAATTGACTTTTATACCCTAGTAAGTGCAATGTGCCATGTGGGGCAACTTGCTCACCTTCTAAGCTTGTTATCAGAGCTTTGCTTTGTATTTTAATACATGGGTCAACCACCCATATTGTATTTCTGGGTTTCCATTAGAGAAATCTTCATGAGTTGATAGAGAGTAACTCTATAATGAAGTCCACCTATCGAAAAACAAAGCTCTAAAAAAAAAAGCTCTTTTATTGTACGATATATTTTTTAATTTTACTTCAACAGGAGATTGTCTCATTGTAAGATTGTACGTCGCTCAAAATAATTGTTTTTTTAGTGTGTAACATATTCCCGACTTTTTTAGTCTCATCGTGAAATTGTGAATTTGTTTTAAAGAAAAATTAACACATTCTTATGAATATTAGTCGATCATGGTTTTTTTTTTAATTAAATAGTCAATAAGATGGTGGGACCAATTATATATTATATATATTAAAGCAAACGGGAAGGAGGGCTGTGAGGGGTGCCACGTCATCTCTCACATGAGTTCTCCTTAGAAAATAGGGAGGTTCTCAATCTCCTAAAATCCTCCCCCCTCATCAAGCAATTATACATTTTAAAAATCTCTCCTCTAATACTTCCCTAAAATCTCTCGTCCTCCTAACATCTCTCCCTCTAAATCTACCTTAAAATCTCTCATCCCCCTAATATTCCTCATCAATTACGATTTTTTCTAATCACATTCAAACTTCATTCTTCTAATCTCTCATTCTAATACTTCCTAAAATCTCTCATCCTCTTAATATCTCTCCCTCTAATACTTCCCTAAAAACAATCGATTTGGTAACTTCAAGATTTGACACTCAAAGAGCAGGGGATTAAAAGATTGACTCCTCAAATCACCTAAAAGAATTTAAATCAATCCCCCTCATCGTAGTCCCTTTTTAATGGAACTTGGTTCTTAAAAGTTCCATCCACATTAACATTCATTCCTAAAAAAAATCTTCTCCTTCTCTCTTAGCTAATCTTATCTTTTAGATCACATCCACACTCCTTAAATTATCTCATTCAAATTTCTCTTCCTTCCTACTAAAAGAAAAGTCTTCCTTCCAAAGATGTTTGCCTATCCCAAAATAGTAGTAAAAGTAGTTTACATAGCCTTTCTGTATAGTCCACTTTGATCAATCTAATTCTTTTTTCCAATTGAGTTGGTACAAGATCTAATTTAACACTCTTCTAGCCAGAAGCCGGTTGTTGTCATCTTCAAAGAACAGGGCGACAAAATAGTTAGGAATCTCAAAAACGTACAAGCAGTTTTTTTTAATTCCATGGGTGTTGATTTTAGAACTTATGTGATGGATTATTGAATTTTTTATTTTTTATACTAATTGAAGCTTTTTATTTTCCTATAAAAAGTTGATAAACCTTTATTTTGTTCCCTGCAAGAAGCAAACAACAATACAAATTCAGGCCTTTGTGTTTACACAAGTAGAGAAAAATGTTTGCATCATTTTTTAATTATAATCATGTCGAAAGTGTTAGAATGGCAGGTCATGCTCTGGCAATCGTTTGAAACATTAAATAAGTAGAGAATGGTATGAGTTTGATCATAATATTAATTGTTGCTGGGATTGGCGACTGATGCATATGGGACCTGTACACTAGGATTTGGGGAGGATCACAAGCAACTTGAAACCGAGTTGAAAAAAAAAATAGCACAATTTATATATTTGTTGATTGGATGGAAAGTATAGATGGGCATGTGATTGGGTTCAATATTGGCTATTGCCAGTAACTATCATTGATTTGAAAGCTGGTGGTTGGTGCGAGAAGGACATGTGCCATTTTCAATTTTGCTGTCCAGGCAGGGTGTGGAGATTGAGACTTTTACAAAGATGGTAATGTAGTAAAAGATCTTCACTTTTTATCCCTTTGTAAATCTCTCTTTCTCTATGTGTGACTGTATGTTTCTCAATATCAATTATCAGATTTCATATTTCAACTAATATGGTTGTCTAGGGTGAATGAATGAATACTGAGTGAGAATTGATATCAGATAAAGAAGGCCTAATCTTTACAAATATGGTGTTTCTCAAATCGGGTATGCTTTACAATTTTGTATTTTCTATTTTTTTATGTATGCAATTGTTGAATATATATATATCATAAAAGTACATTTATATTTGTTGTATATGAATTTCATAGTAGTTGTCCAAACATGATGAATTCTGGTATCTTATATTGTCTTTACATTTTTGTATAATTTTTTATTAACATAAGCGGACTTATTCCATTTTCCTAACTTTGTTTAATTGATCATCTTTCAAATTACTTGAAAAAATAACTACCTTATTTCTTATTCAATTCTTTATTTGAAACTAAATTCATTAGTTATTCTTTTGCATTAACTTAATTGAGTTTAAAGAACCTTTTATATTACATTATTATGATAATGTAGTTGCGCCCCCGTGTCTTTGTAGCTCTCATTTTTTATTAAATAATAAGATAATTTTGAAATGTTGGTTTTTATTACACACATTTGTTCTCTTTTCGAAGAAATACTAAGAAAAACGTCATCTCAATCCTCGATATTGCATACCCATTCCACTTCCTTCTCCTGAAATCTGTCCTCTACAGTTATAATATCCACCTAACATTCCCTATTTCCATAAAAAGATAACACTCCTCTAAGTTATAATATCCACCTAACATTCCCTATTTCCATATAAAGATTACATAAAATTCAAATTCAAGAAGATTTGAATGCCAACTATTTTGGACGATAGTTTTGACCATCCCAATATGTATGTTGTCCCTAACATCTCTCCCATCTAAATAATCAATAAAAAGCATTTAAATCCTCTATATCCCTCTAAATTCTCCCCCATCCCTCTCTCAATGTCTCCGTGCTCTCTCAATCTCTCGGTGATTCATGTATTCAAGCATCAATCTTCGATTCAAATATAAACTTCGTCCATCCAAGTATCGATTTTATATTTGGATTTTCATTGGTTTGTTAGGTTAGAAACTGTTCTAGTGATTTCAATTTCATTTGGTTTGCAATTTTTTGGTGTGTGCGGTATGTAACGTGGAACTTAAATCTGCACATCAAACTCACCAGAACAATTCCTTAATTTATTAATGGCCATTTATCATCCGTTTATCATGTATACTCTTCATTTCTATAAAATAACTTCCTTTTAATTTGTAATTTTATTTTTTTTTATATTCTCATTTTTTCCTTTGTGCGTGGTATGTGTTTGGAACTGGTAGCCTTAAAAATTATTGGTATTTCCTATTGCAAATGATTGGGCCAATTACATATTTGAACTAAGGATACTCTTAGGGTTGTAAACGAGTATCCGACTATCCAGTTATCAGGAAGTTCCGACCCGCAAAAAACCAGGTTTGGAACCTATTTTAGGTTCCGATTCATAAATGGATCTGGGTCCGGAACCTAATTTAAATTCCGATTGACAAACTGGTCCGGTTCCGGGTCTATATAGGTGTCGACCTGTGGACTTGGGACTCGGCATATGAGTATTTGATATTGCAATTTGTACTTTAAAACCAACTCTTTTTGGGCATTTTTATGCATAATACTGGATGTTGTAGACTTGATGCACTGTTATAAGAAAAAATGAAAAATAAAGAGAAAATAGAATCGATTTTGGAACTAGACTCGAGTCCTCTAAGTGGACCCGATTCCAGAACCGGATTCGGGCTTTCTTATCGAAACCGGATTCGGGCTTTCTTATCGAAACCGGATTCGGAACTAACAAAACAAGTTCCGATTCAAAACCTCTGTTATTTTAAAACAGTCCGGGTATGGGTCCACTATGGGTTTCGATCCGAAACCGTCTCATTTGCAACTCTAAATACTCTCCATATCTCATCCTTAAATCTCTCCATTTGGTTACTTTTAAAGATAAGTCCTAATTTATAGGGATTTGGTCTTTAAGCATTAAATGACCAAGAGTATCTCAACGTTGGAAGGGATAAACCCATGCAACTTAAAACCCTATTGTTTTTCCTACTATTATAGGAGGGATGATTGGGACATTTCCATGTAACCATTCCAGAGAGGTCGACATTTTTTGATCTTCTCTCTTTGCATTCTCTCACATAGTAATTCCATTAAAATTGCATACATAACAGTCTAGGATGATCAACTGATTCACAAGAATATAGTAGAGAGAGAGAGAGAGAAAGTATATTTGTTTCAACTGAAAAAGTTTGTATCTTTGATGTGATTTTTTTTTTTAATTTCTAAAGTTTGTTGATTGGAGATGGTATTGTGGGGATTTTTTTTTTCTCTTTTTTATATTATTTTTCTTCAACAGGATTGGTGAATCCAAGATTGAGTTCAAACCAAGGGGTGGCTCTTATTAGAGATATTAGGATCTCAACCCATTGTATAAATTCCATGGTAAACCAAATAACGACCCTCTTATTTGGTATAAGACTTTATTTCTTATAAAAAAAAAACCTTATCTTAGCCCTACATGTATGCACCTTATTTGATGATTTGAGATTTCATGATGGTGCATTTAGTTGTTTCCATATGGATTATGAAAAGATAATGATATTTTTTCTTGCAAATTTTTTGGTAGCTTTTGTTTATTATAATTAATTATATTTTTATTGTTTTTTCCTTTTTATTTTTTATTATCCCCATTTGGATTCTTCAAAGGGTTGCTTGAAAAGGGGGACTATGCAAAATTATACCAACAAAATAAGAAGCAATTATGATTCAATGGAATAATGACACGAAACTGAACTTTACACTCAATGGGCCCCACATATTATTAAACCAGCAGTAAGAGAAGGAACAACAAAAAAAAAAAAAAAAAAAGAAACAGAGGTCATTTGACTTTGATTGGGTATGATCTCATCAATAGGCCCACATTTCACCAATTTAGATCTAATGGGTCAGTGGTGGGTCCCTTCAATTTCCTAAAGATAGAGTCAACATTTACCCTTATTAGACTTATTATATATTCTTAGCTAAGCTTGCTATTAAGTCTAAATAATTTTAGTTTCTTTCCCTAACCAAACAAATGGAACTACAATTTGAAGTAAGAATTTAGTTATATTTTTAGGGAGTGCGGGCCTTGGTTGCTAAAGAGAACTCATCACCCACATGAGTTCTCCTTTCAGAAAAATACTTATAAAAACACACAGAGCATTGGGTTTTAATGTGGGCCACTCCAAATCTCTCCCTCTAATACTTCCTTAAAATCTCTCATTCTCCTAAAATCTCTCATTTTAATACTTCCTGAAATCTCTCATCCTCTTAATAGGATTAAATAATTGCTAAATAGGTCTATATCTCAATAGTTGTGAAACCTTATCGCTCCATCTATATTTCCCTAACTTTTCTCTTGATCATTTCTATCCCTAAAATCTCTACGATTTGGGTAATCATCCTGTAGATAAGACTGAATAACTGATTTTTTTTTTTTTTTTATAAAAAAAATACCTCTTTTGTATTAAGATGTTGGGTGATGTCAAGCAACCCCCATGCCACCTACATTAACACACACACAAAACTACACTAATTGAGATTGTACGTAAGATTTCAGATAATGTTTGTGGGTTTTGATAGCTTTTTTTTGTCTAAGACGTGAAAATCATATTATTATCCATTATATTGGGCATTTTCATTCCTTTGAATTTTTTGGATTTTTGTCACATTTTGTGAATTTCATTGGGGTTTTTTTAGACATTATTTTTTTCCAAGGAGAGCAAGATCTTATTTTTATTAATTTGTTAGGGTTGTTTTCCCAAATCCACTAGCATATGGTTTTTCTTTCTGTTTCTATGGATTTTCTTTAAAAAAAAAAAAGATATTATTTTTAGTGGATTTTATAATCCATCATAATATAATTCCTTTCATCTATTCTTTATAATATATTATTTTAGATTTACTTTTCATTAATTATATTTAAAAACTCTTAAATTTTTATGTATTTTCAATTTTGGCCTCGGGCTTAATACGAGGCTTTGCTGCTAGTTTCTATTAAGATAAAATTAAGGGATACCCTATCGGGAATTTATTTGTAACACGAGGGATTTTTTTAAAATTCATTCCACTCAGGATTTATCAAAGTCAAAGCCTTATCCAATGCGGACTTGTATTTCCTGGGGCAGGGGCCTCCAAGAGGAGTCATGTCCTAATTTTTTGGGTCCGTGATGAGAAGGAGAGAGGACAATGCCCCAGACTTTTGGGCACAAAAATGGCCCACCCATGGCCATGGCCAAGAGGGAATGGATGATGGTTAAAGATTCCGAACCAACAATTAAGTGCGATGCTACCATCACCACTCACTTTATCATTGAAAATAGATGAAGAAAATATCTCTGCCATTATGAATGGATGGAAAAAACGATATAGATGGAAAAGCTCACTCCCTGGAGGCCGGATCCTCTATATCAGCTATAGCAGAGTACTGTAAGACAAATGTCTGGAACTTCATTACAAAGAGATAATCCAAAGGGTACATGGTGAATTGCATCCACTCCTCTGGTATGTCCTCAAGTTTTAGCTCAAAAAGATTGGATCCCACTATACAATTAAGCACCATGATGAAAATGTGGTTAACAATATATCGGTAGTGATGAACAACCGGGCCAGTCATGTTTTCATCATGGTACTTAATTGGAGGGTGAAACCATATCCATTTTAAATAAAACTGGAGGATATATGAGAAGAGTGGATGAGATTCATCATGCACGGATTGGATTATCTCTATGTGAGCGTCAAGATAGAATTTCAAACATGTGTTACATGGTTTTTATAAGAAGGGATAGAGGATGGGGAATTGCACTCCCTCCTTCATTTGATACTAGTCATTTTACCAAGTTGGGCGACCATTTTAAAAAAAGAGAAGGCCTATTATGGGTAATTTGCCTGCAAAGTGTATTCAAGTTAAGGATTACTTTAGATATAGGAAAAGCAGAAGGATTTTATAGAAAAGTACAAAGTTCATAAACCTACCTTCTAGGCATTTTGTCATTTTATGACATGTGGAGGAACTTTTATATATTTTTTTGATAAAAAAAAGGCCATTTTGTCTTTTATTAGAGTGAGGGATTGACCTTTTTACTTTTCTTTAAAAAGCTAAGAGGTGATTTTGAAACTTTATAGTTGTTGTAAAATCCGTCTTCTTCTTTTTTTTTTCTTTTTTCTTTTTTGTTCTCTTAATATGACCTCTCACTTGAAATTATTTTTCAAGTGAATTATCCTAATGGATTTGAAAGGTCTACTTTTGCCATTATATAATCCTACTCAAAACCACTGCATAAGAATAAACTTAGTTGCAACCTAAATAACTCTTAGGTAAATCTGGATCGTCAGATGTTTCAACCTAAGAAAAATCCAGAGTTAAAAAATAATGGTCTTCCACCATTTAAAATAAATGCCCTCTAACCAAATAACGCATCCCCAAATCTTATTCCAATCCAAAGTTTATTCCATCATTCGATTGACTATTTGATGAAACACGTAATTAATACAATCTTAAGTACATTCATTGTTATATTTTTTCATCAGAAAGGTCTACTTTTGCCATTATATAATCCTACTTAAACCACTGCATAAGAATAAACTTAGTTGCAACCTAAATAATTCTTAGGTAAATCTGGATCGTCAGATGTTTCAACCTAAGAAAAATCCAGAGTTCAAAAATAATGGTCTTCCACCATTTAAAATAAATGCCCTCTAACCAAATAACGCATCCCCAAATCTTATTCCAATCCAAAGTTTATTCCATCATTCGATTGACTATTTGATGAAACACGTAATTAATACAATCTTAAGTACATTCATTGTTATATTTTTTCATCAAAAAGCCAATCCAACATAGAACAAATGAAAAATTTGGTATTACCCCACTGTAGATTTTCTCTCAGCCACTCTCCTTTGCTCAGTATTTCTATTGGGTTTTTGTTCTTTTGGGGATGGGGGGCGCTCAGGATTTCTCTTGGTGGCGTGGGGTGTTTTGGGGTTGCTCAGGATTTCTCTTGGTGGGGTTGGGGGGCTTTTAAATGGTTTCTTTCTCAGGATAAAAAAAAGGAAGGGATCTTTTCACCCAAAATAAATGGAGGGAATCCAGTGAGTAAAACGCTGCCAGATTATAGGAAACGGGGTATTTTGGTCATTGGGAGATAAAAATTCCTACTTTCCATTCCAAGTTTCCAAAACAGCTAAGCATTTCAGATCGATCCCATTTCACTCAAATAAACTATTCTAATCTCCTTTCTGTCTGCTTATGAAACAGACTCGTATACTAGTTTAAATTTACACTCCTCTTCATCTGTTACCATACCAGAAGAAGGACAGCAATTGGGATTTAGACAGACAGAGAGGGAGAGATGACGCAGTTGAGAAAGATGGTTCTAAATCATCTCCTTCGATCCAAGGCCAATACCCAGGTCTTGATTTTTCAAGAAAACCAATCATGCTATTTCTCTGTTTCCCTTTTCACTTGCATGTGTTCTTGTGTGTGTGTTTGTGTTTTTCTTCCTGATCAGTTTCATTTCATGTTTTATTTATTTATTTGGGTTTTGCTGTTGAGAGTTCTGTTTCTTCCTGATCAGTTTTTTTCATCTTCATAGGCTGGTTATATGATAGAAGTTTTCTTTAACTCGTTTTGAGCAAGTCATATGCATTGTTTGATTTGGGTACTGATAATATGGTTCTGTTTTTACTGTAGTTGTTGTAGTTAGTTTTGGGTGTTGGGTTGGGTGGGTTTTTTTATGGTAGTGTTTTGCTCCTTTAACTTTTGGTTTCTAGATTAGATTCTCTTTTTTAGTTGGATTATTGATAATCTAAAGAATTCTTGGATTGGGACTCCTCTTTTGAATTGTTTTTGGGTTGATGGTGAAAAGAGGAATTTTTTGAGACTTCACATGAGGATATTTTGTGGAGTCCTTGGGCTGTTGACCATTCAAGTGTTTCTTCTTATTGTTTAGCCATTCAGATCTTAGTATGATGGGTCTCCCACCCCAGATATACCAGAAGCTTCCCTGATGGGGTTAATCCTAACCCTTCAATTGGTACTCTGTGAATAATGGTTTGGGGAAGAAAAATGATATAAAACCTAATTCAAGGTATGCCCAGATATTGGCTGGTTAAGATATTCCAATCTTGTTGGGTTTTGGGGGATGGTTTATCTAACAATCTGGATCAGTCAGTGAACTGTGAGTCGCACTTAGGTAAGCTCCACATTATGCATTTCTTCCTGTTACTAAATTTATTTATTTTTTGTCTGTGTGCATGCATGCTAGATTGGGTAAGTGATACAGTACTTGTGGTATAACGTACCCATCCAGGGGCGGATCCTGTCTGGCTGTCTGGGGAGATTTTGGCATTCAAAAATTCTATTTATGTTGCACTTCTGTATTGATAGAATATTTGAAACTCGCGACAAGTAATGAACATTACCTGTGAAAGAGTTTTGCTGATATCACACTACGCTCACTTTGTGCTGGCACTTATATTACCCACCTGTGCAAGATCAAAATTGTGAATCATGTGGACCCACCAGGTAAGCTTCCAAGCAAAAGGATAAAATATAAAAAATAAAAAAGGTATGATCCACTCATTGTAGGAGCTCTACTTTGAGATGGAGCATGGATCATTGCCCGGATTCCTCTTCTTCTTCCTTCCAGCCATCTATATGCTTTTTATACTGTGGAGCATGGACGACCTGTTGAGTATTCAACTTTATTTTTTGGAGCACTTCTCTATGGTGGAACTGGAACCACTTTGGCTGGATCAAATATTGTACACATATACAAACCTCAGCAGGTGCAAAACATTGTTGTTATGTTGGTTTTCGAGAATGCAACTTACAATGTGTTTAACAACTGTGAGGATTGTAAAAGGTGAATCTTTGAGTTAGCTTGTCCAGAATTTGCCATGTTTCACCCTTCATACTTTGGCTTAGTTCCTTACACGTTATCAATCCCATCCATGCAATTTTTATTTAAACCTGTAAGTTACGTGGTTTCCTTTGTTTATAGGTGGGTGCATTCATTAGACATGCCACATCCACTGGAAGATTGTCAGAGAGCTTGCTTCAGGTACCTGCATTTACCAGATGTAACAGTTCAGAGGCATCTCTGCAGAATGAATCTACACTTGCAAATGACATCAAGGAAGAAAAGGGGTATGGATTGATATTCTATTCTGGTGGATTTTCGGTTACTATACCTATTAATAAATGGGCGTGTTTGCATATAACTTTACGTGTGTATCCAACGTGCATTGTCATGTCATCAACATCTATAGTTTGGTGTAAACATGTGGTTACAATCTAACATAGGATCAAATATCAGAAGCTATGGATAGTAATCCTGATTCGCTTGGATGCCAAACTGACGCAAGAAGAATATGGTAGATTATACAGGCAAATAGAGGCAGGCCACTAATGCACGGCCATGTGCTTGACCCTCACTTACTTTTTTGTTCTTTTGTCCTTAACTCTAGAAGTTGCATTCAAATAGTGTTAGGAGTCCTTGCTGTAGATAAAAATCATATTTTTGTAGATTTGGTTTTTTATCTTTGTTAATGTTTAGGATAGATTGAAGGGGAAAGCTGAAGGGGACGTGGGTGGAAGTTGTAAGGATAGATGTGAAGAAGTGAAACTTATTTGAGGATTTGGCTCAAGATAGATCGGAATGGAGGAACAAAATTTATGTAGTCGACCCCAACATAGTTGGGACAAGGCTTTGATGATGATGATGATAACCTTTAGAATAGATTATGTCTTCTTTTTAAGAATTTTTGTTGAGGGTATTTTTGTGTAACATGAACTTTTTGCACTGGCACAAACTCCCACTCCACTTCTCATCTCCTCTTTATTGTGGAAAATCAGTACAAAAACGGGTCTTTTTCCATGTTGAAAGATTTAGCAAACGGCATAAAATAAGCTGCATTGAAAATAAGTTTGGATTTTCTCTCTATTGTGGAATGCTCATGTTACAAAGACATCCCCCAAGAGTTTACACTTTAGAGACAAGAGTAGTACTATATGAGTAGTAGGCGAATTGTTTTCTTATATATTGGTAAGGTATGCGATTAAGAGGATTATCCTTGTCATTCTAATGAAACAAAGGGTTCATTTGGTTCTAAAAAATTTTGATCGTAATTTTGTGTAATCTTCAATTACGAACTTATGAGAGAATAAATTTTATTTTAATTTATAGGTACAATTTCGTTGTTTAAAATCATGGGTTTCAACAATTGGAAACTCATTTAGGGCCAAATGAAACAATGAGAACATCATGAGAAATACTTTTTCTACTAATAGTAGAAAGCATGAAAGTCACGACAAGAAATTCTTTTTCCCTTGAATGGAGTCATGATGAGTTGTTCTATCATGCTATATTTTTATACTATTGTTGAAAACTAAACATCAAAATTTAAGAAAGTATTTTATTTATTAATGGTAACTATTAAGTTGTTTATACAATTGCAATAATTGTATAGACAACCATACTCGTAGGCTTGAAGAATGGTGGTTGGAGGTGTTGTGATAAATGTCTTTATTTTGTTGTGATTGATCTTCTGGGTGATACTATACACAGTGTCATACTGTACACTGCCCCTGACGACTAGGTTTTCAGGGGTATTTGGGTTATTTGGGCCAACCATAAATTTTCTCTAATAGTGCTTTTTAGAGAAGAGCGAAAACACTAAAAATTGTAACCCTAATTTCTCAGAGATAGTAAGAAAAATTGCTCTTTGCACCATGGATTTGCCAAACCACGTCAAGCTTGTTGCGTTGTTCTTGTAGGCTTGTTTATTCACTACATTGTGTTTGGTTGCATTCACAAGAGGAGGCCCTTAATCTTGTCAGTGAGAGGCTACCTTATGTTTTGTGAGTGATCCTAAGTCTTTTGATTTGGATCTTACTTCAGATGAGTGCATCATCATCAAAACATCCGATGAATGGCTCTTTTTTTTTTTTTTTGAATGATATCAGTGGCTTATTCTCTTCTATAGTTTTATAATATTTTGGAGCATGATATTTCTGGATCATATATCTGGCTGCAACAGTACCAGGGCATATTAGAGTGCACAGAATTTGGTGTTGCAAATTTTTTGATGTAGCTCTTGCTTGCATCGTATTAGTTTGGGCTGATCATGGCTTGTTTAGGACTGGGCTTTTATTTGCTTCAGTTGAGAAGAGATCTTTATTGTAGATAAGGTAAATAATAGAAATGGAGGAGATAAAAGAGTACATTGAGCATGCGAGAGAAATGGTTAGAAATTGAATATGATGTGATTCCCCAAAGAAGAGTACAAAAACTGGGAGATAATGCAGGGTTGTTCAAACATTAGCTTTGGTTCTAATCCTACAACATTAAGTTTGGTTCTAATCCTACCCTTCTATTTGTAATAAAAGTTACAGTCACGAACATATCTTAATGTCATTACACTTTTTTTTTTTTGCTCTAGGAAATACTCACATGCACAAGTCCCAGACCATGAGCGCTACAGCCAAGGATTGATCCCTGGTTATTTTTGTGGAAGGGAGGTGTGTCACCAACTGAGCTACCAGTAGTCATTACACTTAAACATCCCCTTAGTATTTTTACTGTACCTTCTCCAAATCATACCAGAATAACAATTACTTCGGCTCCACTGCATAGATTACTTGAAAAACAATCTGATCTTACATTGATAATGAGATTTCCCCTTGGTGGTGTCCTCAAAAGTGATACACAAAATAAGTAATGAGGGAAAAAAAAATGTGACATCTGCAAATAACTAGAAGTTCTAAGAGAATAATTCCTTATGTTGATAAACCACACCATTTAAGATGAATGTATTTGCACCTGGCCACCTCCCAAGAAATTTTAACCCACTGCATCCTATTCTCACACTTGTATGTGTGTATGTGGACAAACAATATCTATTATACGGATGGCCTAATGCATCATATTCTCACACTTCTACATGTGTGTATGTGGACAAACATGTCAGTTATGTGACCTAACTGCATGTGTAGCTGATAGTTGACTTTGGGGCCCATGTTGGACTGTGTATGGCTCAAAGGTTGCTGTTATTGGATTATTATGGGATAGTGCTCTAGTGCTCTCACAATCTTAGTAATCGATGGTGCTGACTGCTAAATTCAATCTGAACATGTGGACGGTCAACAACTAGATCTGGAGTATCCATATGGTCCAGCCCAGTATTCATGTCGCTTGTGTAGGTAATGTCTTTGGGATTCCTTTCATCCAATTAATTCTATAAATTAGATGGTTTGTATCATTTATGATAGATGAAATATATCAATCAATCAGTTTGGGACGCATCTTGGTTTGGGACAGCACAATGATACATATCCAAGATGAACTTTTGTGGTTTATGCTGTTTGCAGATTATGTGGTACTCACTGGTCAGATATAAAAAGCTAGTAGATGGTAAGTGACAGCTTTGGAAAACATGTTCAAGTCAAATGGGTTGAAAATTAGCAAATCAAAGAGAGAATTTGAGGAGTGCAAATTTAACTGATCTGAGGGCGGAGAAGATGAATTGATCAAAAATGTATTTCGATATCTCGGTATTTGTAGGAAAAAAATGGATGGTCTAATTTGGATATAGTGAATGAGATTGGCATAGGATGGGCAAAGTGGGCACAAGCAAGTGGAGTGTTATATGATTGTCGAGTCCACTCCGATTGAAGGGGCTTTTTTATAGACTTACTGTTGGACCTACTGTGTTGTATGTATGGAGCTGAATATCGGGCAAGTATTGACCGAGAAGTTGGAAGTACATTTGGTAGTGATGCGAATGATGATATGGATGCGTGGAGTTCCAAGCAAGGGTAGAATTAAGAATGGTTACATAACGGGAAATTTATAGGTAGCTTCAATAAAAAAAAAAATATAAAAAAATCAAGGACTCTTGTTTTAGATAATCTGAATAGGTACATGAAAGGCGAGAAACAACCCTTAATCATGTATTGAAGTGTCTCAAGTTCCATGAACTAGGAGAAGGGGGAGATGAGTGAAGACCTGGGGTTGAGTAGTTGGAAAGACATGCTAGAATGTGGCGTTGCAAGGAACATGGCTTATTATATGGTTGACTGGTGTCCATAAATCGATGAGATAAGGCTACAGAGATGGTGAATGGTGGTGTTGTTGATCTATTGTACTTGTAGTCTTTTCTTCTTTTTCACTAATTATTCTTTGTGTTCACACATGAGCACACAAAACACACTGGAGAGAGAGAGAGAGAGAGAGAGAGAGAGAGAGAGAGAGAGAGAGAGAGAGAGAGAGAGAGGGAGCTCACTTTCACATCATCAATGTTGGTAAGATAGCATAGATGGACCTCTTTCGTTCTTTTCCTTTCTTCATATAACACATTAAAGCCATTCCCAAATTGATGGAATAAGGCTATGATGATGATGATGAAATACAAAAATCCATTTGAAGTCAAAACTACAAATCCAATGGGTCTCATCTCTAATTGCCTTAAGGCTTTTAGAATCACTTTCGCAAATGATCCTTTCTGCTCATTTTGTGGTTGGAAAATGGATAGTGTTAAAATGAAGGTTAGAGTCGATATGTGTTGTATCATATGATTAGTGTGGTTGTTGAATGGTGGCCAATGAATAATGAGCTAGCATAATGGATGTGCAAACAAATTGATTAAATCCTCCATGAAACTCTCTTAGCAAAACAACGTATAATACTTGAGATTGGCTGGTCACAAATTCCTGATTGTTAGTGGGCCAATTTTCTCAGGTTTAAGGGGCATGACATGTTGGCGCCATTTACCGCTGGATGGCAGAGCAATGACTTGCATCCTCTAGTTATTGCAAGATCCGAGGTACTAAATTTCTTATGCTTTGAAGATTTTTAATTGACTGAAGAATTTTCTTTTCAATGTGTCATTTGCCATTGACTTTCTTCGAAAACTCAGATTGTTTATATCAGTACAGAGGTAACTTTCTCTTTTCATAAAAACAATTTATAAGCAGATACTCATCTGGTGAATGTGCAGGAGTTTTTAAGCCAATCTTAGTAAGAAAATGGTGTGACAGTGATATGAAGAAGACCGCATGTCACGTCCCAAATCCGGGGCCCATTCGGATTCTGGACCATGACCAATGAGCATCATAAACCAACATAATCAAATAAACATCACATCATAAAGCTGGGCATTTATTAGATTATTTGATAACCATTAATAAAGTTCACAAATAAAGAAAAAGAACAATCCAACTACATATCCTAAATAAAATTCATAAGTTCAGATCTAACTAATGAATATTCATTATTCAGATTTAGAAGAACCAAACGAGGCTAATCCTCGAAGATATTGGTGAATCGACTCTCAACCGCGGATGTCAAAGTTAAGCTCCTCATCATTGCAGCCTGCATAATCTTCTACAATCTGGTTACCTGGCAAGGGCAAATCAGGTGTCATTACATACTGAGTTTGAAAAACTCCTAATCTAGCTATGTGCTTGAATTTGTATTTACATAAGACAAAATATACATCCGTAATTAAAAGAAATAGAATTCAGACATTAACATAAAAGGTTCAACAATAATTTTAGGAGACTCCAACCAACATTCTTCTAGCCTTTGGCTGACCTTGGCCCACAACAGATTCATCACATAGTTACCAACCAGCATGTGCAACCCAGCTGGCACCACATGCATAACACACATGATACCACCCCCACACAATGTATAAGAATCCCGCACCATCTACAACTCATCAGCCCTACCATCCGTAATCAAGGCACATCCCTTGTCACAACAGAATGCTCCCACAACATCAAAATCACCACAACCACCCACAACACAACTCAACAGATACATCTCCCGCAACAAAACAATCATAGCACACCCTCATAAGATCATGCTCATAAAATGCTGCCTTCAACATATATACACAAACGAATGCCCAACCAGGGGTATCTCAATCAGCCAAGTACTCGAACATAATTTCTCATTTATTAGCCCATTGAATAGTCATCTCTAGTATAGGCATCATAATGATTACTACACCTTCCTGGGGTTTATGTAGTCATACCACACACCTCCTCCTGATTGTAATTTCCTTGCTGATATCAGAATAGGTCGTTATACGGAGTGTGATATTACTACATCTAGCCCGTTAACAGTGTAGAATGATTCTAAGCTGATCCAACAAGTTCATACACTTTATTGTTTTGTTATGGTTCATCGTTTAAAATGTGTACAAATTCAAGTTTATCTCTAATAACAGTGGGGTGCATACATAAAATGTGTATCACTTTCAATCTTCATTTTTATTACTGAATTCGGGAAGGGTTTGCAACAATAACAGAAATCAGACATTAGAAATTGGAAACTAATGGATAATACAATTGACAGCCACCTTGCATAGAGTTAATCTCATTCATATACCTTTAATTGAAATTTCAGTTCCAGAAAGGTCACAGAAGAAGCTACAACATGAAGTGAATTATTACGCGACATAACAGTACCGAAACTACTTTCTAAACATGTTAAGGATCCTCGAAAAGGGGTCAGCCAGCCCTGGATCCCATGATCTAGGGTTCGACCGGTGTTGGAACCACAACTGAGGTTCAGCCAGCCCTAGATCACTAGATCTATGGTTCGGCCAGCCTCAACCACCCACTCTTAGGTTCGGCAGCCAACCCATTTTCCCCAAGATTCACTTTCGACCAGCCCTAGATCTCTTGATCTAGGGTTCGACCATATAGGAAATAGCCACCAACTGTGATTTTATTATAAATTCCTCTAAAGGAGATTTAACACAGTAATTGCATAGATTTGATAATAGGCAAGAACCCAACCATATTAGAAATTCCACTCACCTAGAATAGACCTTGGTTGCTTTGATCACTTGTGGCAGACTTAAGGACATCCAATCTGAAATCCAATCCTTCCTCTTTCCTTCTTTCTCCTTTTGATCTCCAAAAAAACTCCAGGTTAGGGCTCCTTCGAAAGAGGACACAAGCTTAGAGGGGAAAAAGATGATTGGGAAGTTAGAGCTTCTAAGAAAGACCAGTTAGCAAAAATCGATGGAAGCCAGTTGGCCCTTGTTGATACCTACGCAAGTACCCAAAAGGGTTTCGGGGAGTGTGCGCAAGACGCAAATCCCTCTGGGGGAATGTGTGCACAACCTCCCCCCCCTTTCAACCATCGTGCTCTCATAAATTTTTTTTTTCTTTGAAGAATTAGTTAGTTCTTCATTTTCCAAAAATCATAGAATACAAGAGAGGAAGTCTATCACCCAGAGTGGATGACAAAAACTTCCAATGGGGCATACCCCATTAAAATAACACTATAATCAGGAAATATATCATATAGACAGCACTATTCCACGCCCACAGCCTGGGCAACAGGCCTCATCTCAGCTAGAAAGATAAATTAGCTCCAACTCAAAGGCATTAATGCGAACTGGAGCCAATCTGTTCCTACTGACTTTCTTGCTGAATTGCACTGTTTGAGGGTGTAAGATAGAAAATTGAATTCCTTCAAACCCCCTAATGCTGGCCTCCAAACGTCTCACTTGGAACCTCACCTTCCATGAGGATATAGAGGGATGATGTAACACTTGAATAAGAGCAGAATCTTCCTCAATAGATATATGCGTTACAAGATTAGGAATGATCTGCAATAATTGAAACACACCTGAATAATAATCCACCGCTGACTGAATACCCCCAGTCACTGGTTGGTGAACATCACTCCACAAAATTCCCCGGTCTTACAGCAGCCACTAATGGATAATGTATGCAAGAAGGATTCGGAGGCATATTCCAGTAACTAGAAATCACTTCTGGCAAAGTTACGCCAAGATAGAGAATTCGACTTCGAATTGTGTGAATAATACTATGCACTACATTTATGGCTGATTTAGATTGCATTCTGAAAATACGCTCATTTCTTTCACCTCATATATATTTGTTTGGTATATATGGGGTGAAAGAAATGGGTGTATTTTCAGCATGCAATCTAAATCAGCCATAAATGTAGTGCATAGTATTATTCACACAATTCGAAGTCCAATTCTCTATCTTGGCATAACTCATAAAGTTGTACTTTTTGTTAACTAGTGTGTGTCCCATCACCTAAAAAAAACATGTACCTAAAAAAAAACATGATTTAGTCCAATGGTTCCTTTCCTAACCAAACAGAATTTTAATTAAACTCAGGGCACTAACCCAGCCCATTAATCGAAATACCACAAATTTTATTACACCAAATAAGTTAATTAATTACCCCAATGTATAAATCTCAAATAAAATAAATACATAAAGATATGGGACATTACACCAAACCAACTTAGTGAGAGTATACACTACCAATGCAAACCCTTTGTTTCTTGGATACAGTATCCTCAAGAGAATGTACTGCTTCATGGGAGTCTTGAAAGCTGCAATGACATCCAAAAATGTGAAACTATGATACCCGGATACTGTAAATTACTTGTGGTATCCGTACCGATACGGTCCGATACGGATACCGGTACGGGATACGGCAAGATACGGCTGGGATACGAGGGAGCCAATTTTAGGATACGGCTTGCATTATTTTTCGCCCAATATTTCAACAGATTTTTCATTTTGGCCAATTTCTCTTTTTCTATGCTGAGATATTGTATTGTGAGACCCACCTCATTGAAAATTTGAAACAAACAGTGGGCCTTGTAATATTTGAGCTCTAAATTGAGATAAAATAAGCATTCCACCTAAAATAAATCCCTAACCAAATATTTATATTTATATATTTCTAGGAATGCCGTACCCGTATCCGTATCCTAAAATTTTGAAGTTGACGTATCGGATGCTCGTTCCCGTGTCCCGTATCCGTACCCGTGTCCGTATCCGGGCATCATAGATGTGAAATGCAAACAGGTTTTTTTTTTTTTTTTAAGAAAAACTTTGGACCAGTCTTTTGGCCCCTTAGGTTGTCAAGTTTGCCGACTCCTAGAAGGAAAGGGTCCATTTGGGGTAGCTGAAATGTGGGCCCAACAGCCATGTACATGACTGTAGCCCTTTCTATCTTATTCATCAATCTTTTAAACTATAGGAGGTGGAACTCTCTTTATTTACGACCCCTTCTCTCACCACCTCTCTCTCTCTCTCTCTCTCTCTCTCTCTCTCTTTCTCACGTGATGTGAGAGGGAGGTGCTTTTACACCTCACCCCTCCATATGATAGCAAGAGTCTGTAGCATAGTTGGAAGGTTCGCATTGTTGCAACAATGAGCTTCCGGGTTTAAGACACGTTAACTTTTAAAAAATTATGGCTAAATCCATCACGAGGAGTCTCATATGATCATCATCATAGAATCATTGAACAGGGACACATTTTTCTACATGGTTTTTTGCGGGATAAGTGTGGAAAGCAGAAACACTTTTCTGCGCTACAGCAAAATCTATGTCTGGTGTTGTCACTTTTGCACGAGAAAAAAAATGTAAAAATGAACTTACCTTTCTATGATTACGCAGAAAACCAGTTCAGATTTTATTGTTTTGTGGGTGGGGGGTTGCGGACTTGGTTTTCCACTTGGTGTGCATCTAAATCCTTGACACAAGTTAATTTCCACTCTGTTCCTAGAGAAATTGTCCTGAAATCTGTTTAGAGAATGGAATAAGCAGATTGCCACTTTCTCTAGAGCCTCAACATCAATGGCACAGAGTTTGGATAAGGTAGATCTTTGATCAAAGATCCAAGTTGTAGTTCTTTGGACTGACGTTTTGAACCTGCTCTGTAGATGGCATATGCTCAATTTTTTATTTTTTTTCATGTATACCATGTAGACCGCAGACGAATGTAGAACAAGTTTTGTCATTTGATGCAGCTAACAAGGTTGAGAAACATGTTTTATGTTCCGGTTGATCAATTCATCACTCGTTTGTTCTTTATTCACTTCGATCATAATGCCTGAGACAGTGAAGTAATCAGAATTAAGAATCTGATTGCCTTTGCAATGATATTTTATTGCTTGGAAATATTTTTCATGTTGTATGGATTTTCTGTGGTAATATTGCAGGGTAGTTATGTTTACGACATCAATGGAAAGAAATATCTTGATAGCCTTGCTGGTTTATGGTGCACAGCATTGGGTATGTGTTCTTTGCCCAAAATTTGAAAAGCTGTTTTGAAGTTAACGTCCTAATGGTTTTTCTCCTAATCTTTTTCTCAAAGTTAAAGGAAGTGGTGTAAGAAATTTGATTGTCTCTTAAAATCCTTGTATCTTTGGATCCACTAATGGTTAAGGTTTAGAAAAATGGTATAACTAAATTACTATTATTACTTGCTACATCTGGGATTTGAATTCACGCTCTCTCACACACAAATACGTCCCTAGCTAGCTGAGCTACAACCGAGAACGTATAACTAAATTATATGCTCGTATCATGAGTGTCCTCATTATTTTAGGAAAAAAGAAATTTTCATTTTTGAAAGAAAAAAAAAATAGAGAACATGTTTGGAACTTTGGATGCATAAATTTATGTGTTTCATAAATACTTTCTGGAAACATTGATGGAAACAGCCCTAAATAAAATGAAAAATGACAAACGAATTTAAATTGTTTTTATAACGGAAAGCCCACAAAAGTGGGTTTTCCATTCCTCTTGTTGAAGGAAGGTGTTGAGTTTGAAACATTAGCCCAGTGATGCAGCATAGACCTAATGGCCACATGTGTAGGGCCCACGTAGATTTAGGAATTTATTTTCATGTCATTAGTTTCTTTAAATATTGTTATTAGGATTAGTTTTCCTATATTATTTAGTTTCCTAGTTTAATTAGGTTTCTTAGGGCTCAAGTCTTCTTTTACTATTTATATGGCATTGTAGAGAATTATTTCTCAGAAATTTGAGTTAATAGAATTTTCCCTTTGTGGGTTTATCGTTGGAGAGTTGTCTTCTTCTTGTAAGTGTTCCTTGGGAACCCTAATTGTGCTCCGGTACTTGCATCCTAACCCTAGGATTGCATCAATTGGTATCAGAGCAAAGAACCACAACGCTCCGGTCACCCTTCGGTTACCGATCGGAGCCTATCCGTCCATAGCACCCATATCCCACTCGTCCAAACCCAACCCCCACCTATCCAGCCAGTAACAACCAACATCATCCACTGCCATCACGGAATCCAGCCCCAGCCACAACCGAACCCAAAAATTAGCCCACCCTCTTCATGATACCCACTCACAGAATCTAGACCCCACCCTAATCCCAGCCCAAACTTCTGCCAGTGCACCACACCCACTCGCCACCCATCCCATACCCAGAAAAAAAAAAAAAAAAAAAAAGAAAAAGAAAAAGAAAAAACCATAGCCCCACCAGCAGACCACTTCCTCACTGCCAATAAACCGACCCCACTCTTCCTTCGCTCCCATCACCCAGCCCTAGAGAGAGAGAGAGAGAGAGAGAGAGAGAGAGACAGAAGAGAAGAAAAAGAAGAGCAGTAGGAGAAAAAGGAAGAGAGAGTGTACCGTGCACCGAGGGCGCTGCTGCCATTATCGTCGATTGCCGTCAATTGCTGTGGCCCATCGACATCATTGCCTTCTCTTCTCTTCATGACAGCAACAAGGAAGTGAAACTTCTTCTTCAAGACACAAGCAAAAAGGGACTTTTATCTTCATTCACACGTGTGCTTCTTTGACAAGTGACAAGCTCAAATTGAGTTTGGCCCTATTCCAGGTCACAGCCAGGTTCAGTTCAGGTGGATCCGACCCATTGAAGAAGCCCACAAGCAGAATTTAAATACCAACTCATCACAGGAGCAGCCAAACGAAAGTGTGACCAGATCAACGGCTACAATTTATTTTTGCGATACTGGGCTCATTCCCCGTCAGATTTTCAATCCATTTTCTTCATCAGGTTTGTGAAGAGCAGATCTACAGAAAAGGTCAGTCCCTTCACACATCCAATATGAAATTCCATATTAGTAAATTCCACCATGCACTTCAAAGTGTCAAATATGGAATGTGGTATTTTGAGAATGAAGTTTATTTTCGGTCCTTTCTTGATTTGAAACAAGGAGAATTATCTGTTCTTGACTATGGTGACATGTTTGCATGGCTCCAAGACAAGTGTGGATTAGAAGATGATGAGGAACATGATTTAATCAGTTTTGTTAGAGATTTGAGACCGGAAATAGTGGAGAAAATGAATGACGGTAAAAACATTCATGAGGCATATTGGGATGCAATTCGTTTGGAGCGGATGCTTAAAAGGTCTAGTCTAGTGGAAGTTACGCCTCAAGAAGAAAAGTCGCCACACATAACAGACAGTGTTGAGGAACCAGTGCCAGCGGATATGCAGACCGATCAGTCAGAGCTAGACACAGAAGATTCCACATCTACAGTTTGCCTTGAAATTTCTCTTATGAGTACTAATAATCCCGAAGTGCAAACAGCAAGCGATGAAGAGCCAGTTGTTGATATTCCCCACATAAACTCTCAAATTGATTTTGTCTTTGGGGATCAACAATGGAAATCGGAAGGTCAAGAACAGCGAGTCAAAGCTTTTGATTTGATGGTGCGAATTCCACAAGTGACACCCGGAACGGTTCATGTGTACCTCCAACCACACTATAACCGTCAAATCAAAGGATGTGTCATCATCAACATTTTCAAGATCTGTGTACAAGCTCAAGATCAGCCAACTAATAGAAAGTTCGTTCGATTGATTTTCGATCCAGGCGGACACTTACGAACTCGAGGTCGAGTTCTTTCCAACCCGGGGAGAATGATGTAGCATAGACCTAATGGCCACATGTGTAGGGCCCACGTAGATTTAGGAATTTATTTTCATGTCATTAGTTTCTTTAAATATTGTTATTAGGATTAGATTTCCTATATTATTTAGTTTCCTAGTTTAATTAGGTTTCTTAGGGCTTAAGTCGTCTTTTACTATTTATATGGCATTATAGAGAATTATTTCTTAGAGATTTGAGTTAATAGAATTTTCCCTTTGTGGGTTTATCGTTGGCGAGTTGTCTTCTTCGTGTGAGTGTTCCCTGGGAACCCAAATTGTGCTATGGCACTTGCATATTAACCCTAGGATTGCATCAATCAGTCTGTGAACTAGTGCATTCCCTATGAATCAATGGCATAATGCAGACATGTCAGTGGAAAACATTCCCAGTTTGTAAACTTGCTAATTGAATGTATTCATAGCAAGTTGAACCAAGGGAATTGCACTAAATAGATTTAGAAAAACCTCTGAAAATTAGTAGAGAAGGAAGAAAAGAAAAACTATGAAATTTCTCCATCGTGGCGGACCCGTGCCCCCCCTCTCTCCATACATATAGATTATGCATGTATACCTTTGTGATAGAGATTACATTGGATGATATCTCCTTATTTAGAAGGTTTACTAAGACGAATCTCAGATTATCTTCTTTTTTATTGTTAATAGAAATTATATTAAGAAGAAAAGAAGAGAGAAGCACAAGATACAAATGAAGATCAAGGGATAAATGGGCTAATACCCCTTAAACCAAAAACAGAAAAAAGAAGATAGAATTACAAGGATAACTATATAAAAGAAACTATTGAGATGCTCCTCTCTTACCCAACATATCTGCCTCGCCATTTGCTAACCGAAGAATGTGCCTAAACTCCACCTCCAATTCTGACGATAGAAACTTAATTTTATTAAGAAGAAAATAGAATTTTTATGGCCCCATAGCTGAATTCGACATCCAAGAGATAGCGTTGAGGGAATCACTTTCTACAATCAAGGGCTGCCGAAATGACACTCTAAATATCCCGAGAGCTTCTTGGATGGCTAAAACCTCAGCTTCATTCGATTCTTTAACTCCAATGAAAGAAGAAAAAGAAAAGTTATACCTTCACGGTTATGAAGAACACCACCAACACCTGCCAGTCCTGATTTCCCTCGAGTTGCTACATCCACATTAAATTTTAAGACTCCCATAGTTGGAGGAGGCCGTTGCTCGTTCTTTTTCACCCTTAAAAGGGACGACCAACAATACCAGCCTCCCAATTGCTAAGAATAATATCAAGATTGAAAATTTTTAACTCTTTCGATATCATCACCTATTTACCAATTCTCAGCTTCACAACATTTAAAACATCACAAGGAGATGCTGCTACATTACTGAAGATTCAACTATTTCTTTCTTTCCATAAGGACCCAATAATAGCACAATGGACAAGTTTCCAAAGAATCTTCCCACTTCCTTTCCAAAAGGAAGCTCCAAATCCTAACTGAAACCTCACAATGAAGAAATGAATGAGAGATTGTCTCGTTTTCTTTCCCACAAGGCACAAATATCAAACAAAGCAACCAAAGAGAAGCCTATCCTGCGATTGTTCACCGTAGATATTTTCCCAGCCACCACTAACCAACAAAAGACTGCCACACGAGGAAGAACCAAACCCATCTAAACTGCAAATAAAGGATGTACATCCCCATTAGAAGCTTCTAATTCCAAGTAAAAGGACTTCACCGAGAAAAGGCTAGAAGGATTTGGTTTCCAAATGTGATCGTCAATATGATCCTTGTAAATAAATGCATTAGAAATAAAACTCGACAAGGACTCATACTTGGACTCCTCAAGCTGACCCGGGCATGTTTGGATGGGTGGTGAAATGAATTGAGGTGAGGTAAAGCCTCCATTATCTAGACAAGAAAAGACCACCTATCATATAAAAAATACATAAATTCAAAATTCCCTCCTTCTAAAAAAAAAAAAAGTAAAAAAACAACCTCCTTTCTCCACTAAATGACAAAAAAATAAAAATAAAAATAAAAAAAATCCTCTTTTTACAAAATGTAAAAAAGATTCCCTATCAAGCCACTAAAAACAAAAGACCATCATAACCCCTTATATTTTATTTTCTATTGATTTGATGCTTCACCTCACTTTACTTCAATTCACCATTCATCCAAACCCGCTATCCTCCACACCACTTTGTTCCCCTCAGCCACATAACACTCTTTTATAATTGACTCTTTATTTGACGCCACCCTAAATACACTAGGGAACAAGACTGACAAAGAACCCACACCGATTCAATCATTCACACAAAACCTCACTCTACTTACTTTCCCAACTCTAAAACCCACCCCCTTTAGAATGGCTCCCCACATGAAACTGAAACATCCTCAAGACATGATATAACGCCCCAACACCCAGATCTCCTGTATCTAGGGACTCTACTAGGAACCCACCTCCTCTTACCCTTACCAAACTTGGAAACAATGACTATCCTCCTCCTCCATAAGGTCTTCCGTTTCCAGCCCAAATCTCCACCACCATTTAGCAAGCAAATCATGGTTCTTAGGAGGAAAACATCCCAAGCCCATATCACCAAGAGCCTTAGCCTTCACAACTTCACTTCACTTAATTTGATGCAGTTTTCTTTTATCATTATTTCCATCCCACAAAAAGTTCCTCTGAATGTGATCCAACTGCTCCCTCACCTCCACTGGCATCTTGTATGAGGATGTATATAATAAACCTGAGATTATCTTCAAGAGATAAATTACAAATGGTAAAGTACAAACATGCTGATTCATCGGCTGTTTGAATGAACTAATTGTTGAATGCTACACTGTTGGACTACACTAATTTTTTATTAAACTGATAAAAAATATATGATAAAATTCAAATATGGCTCACTGTTGGTATAAACTAATTTATGAATCTCCCATAGTGTAGTAGTCCTAAGATGGTTCTATCTTCTATGTGGTATTTCTACGGTATTAACTTAGAACCTACATGAGCCAAACCAAACTGCAAACCTGACAACATTGGGTGATACCTGCAATTTATTGTGGAGTTTATGGGAGGTTCTTCCTTTAAATTTGATTTCCTTACTTTCTATCCATGGTTCAAATTAGTGGCCACTATGTAGTGTAGAAGCCAGATTATCATCCATAGTCATTTAGGCTACTACGCTACTTTGAAAATAGTGGCGCTACGGTCTAAAACCTAGTAGAGCCATGCAGTTCTAATTTAAAACACTACTTTTTCAATTTCTACTTCTCAATTGCCCTTCCTAAAGTTGTTTTTACCCTTATATGATTCCAAATCACTAAAAAGCACAAGATTGGTTGTTACTCAAGATTCAATTTTTTTTACCACTTAAAATATTCACCCTGTTGTGCCGCCACGTATTGCTGTAACCGCTACGTATCGCCTGCTGGATAGCATTTTGGCCACTGGGCACTACTCCTGCCATAACTGTTATTTTGATCCTTGACACTATCTGAATGCATGGCAAGCTATACATTACTGCATTTGTTAATAGTTCAAGTATTCATAGCTCCATGTGTTTATAAATGTTGAAAATTATTTTCAGGGGGAAGTGAACCTCGACTAATTGCAGCTGCAGTTGAACAATTGAATACTTTGCCATTTTACCACTCCTTTTGGAACCGTACAACAAAACCTTCATTGGTAATCATAACTTGCATTGGTTTCGATGGCAGTTCTTAATGAACATTTTATTCTCAGTTTATTTGATATAAGTTAATATCGTTGTCTTCTATTGGATGCTTAACTGCTCAAGACAAACTACAGGAAATGTGAATTTACTGTTTCCCCTTAACAATTTCAAGATTACTATAGTTTTGGAAAATATCATTTTCCCTATTTAATTCAAATTGCATTCTACTTAAAAATTTAGACTCCATTTGGTCGGAATTTTTCTTAGGAACCAAAAAGGTATCACTTTCATTTCTATGATTTGTCTAAGCATTAAAATTTTCTACTTCCATAATTCATGTAAAGTTCTCGTTTTCATGCTTTCATATTTCCTACGATGAAAATGTGGGGTTATAGCCATGAGTGTTGCATCTTTCTATTGTTTTTGTGTCTATTTTGAGATTTTTGAAAAAAAATAGAACAAAATGTAAAATGTTATAATTCTTACAAAAATGCAATTCCGTGCCTCCGAACATAAATACACCAGAGTTTCCTATTCCATTTTTTTTTTCTGCTCATATATAACATTATCCTTTAATTTCCTTATTAGCTACTGCCACACTTTTTCCAGTTGAGTTGCTTTCTCTATAGAGTCTTTATGGGTGCTTATCATTGTGGATGGATAATTACTGGATGCTGTACAGGATCTTGCAAAGGAACTTCTCGAGTTTTTTACTGCAAAGAAAATGGGGAAGGTCTTCTTTACAAATAGTGGTTCAGAAGCTAACGATTCTCAGGTTTGTCTTACGTTTTTAAGCAGCATAAATTAGTGATTAGTCCTCAAGGTCCCCTTCTCTGAGTTGACAGGGAAGCATTTCGTAGAAGGAATTTAGACTTTGGGTGAATCAGTACAAATCTTTTGGAATTAACTTGAAAGCATTTTAAATATCTAGTATCAAGGGATCACTTTTTAGTAGTATATGTTCTTTTTTTTTTTTGTAAAAGGTAAATGTTCATGGTTAAAGTTAGTTCTATAATGTCACGGCTAGAAACCTGGATTTCTAAAGAAGTCTGCCTTTCTTGCTGTGGAAAAAAATTTCTTGTTTACGAGATTAGGCTCGTAGCAGATTCTTTTTTGAACATTAATAACAGATCTCAGACATCATAATAGAGCACAAGTAAAATAGTCTAAATTCATCAATAACTTTAAATGTCAAATTCAATTATGTGCTTAAACAAACTAATAAAATCCTCAGCCAAATCAAGGGCCCTATTACAACTGTCAAAATGGAATAAAACTAATCAAAAGGTAATCTTTTGTGAGTGGATTCGATGTCTTTAAACTACATCGTCCACACTCTACTCTTGATATCCTTGCGGTTTCCCTTCTACTGCATTTGCATCCTGAGTATCACTTACCACATCTTTACCTTCAAGTGCCAAGGGAATGGGTTAGGTTTACCGAAAACCCAGCAAGTATACCATCAGTATATTCCTTACAATCTCAATTGAGAATAAAAGACGGGTAATTCATTAGAGTTCAATGATTAGTATAACAATGTGAGATTATGCAAGAATAATGACACATTGATATAAAAATCATCGAGACAAATATAAAAACACAAACAAACTTCCTAAACAAAATTGGTCCCCTCGGCTGAGCACCGGTGCTCACCTTATGCCGAGCACTAGTGCTTGTGGGGCCCACTTGGGGATGGGACCGGATAGTTTTCACCATCCAAACGAGTGCACAGCCGATCCAACGGTCCAATCCATTCGGATGGATTCCAAACTTGGGATCAGTAATTATCATGAGGGGACCCTATTTTATGAACTACTCAGATGGATCATAAAGTGTGCCCCACTAGGTGTTTAGGAAAGCGGTGTTCACCTTATCATGAGCATTGGTACTTGGCGGAGGCTAGATGAAATCAGTATTGGCCTATTTCCCCCCAAAAATTTTTTTTGTAGCTCTTATTGTGGTATTAAATATATTGGGTTGATGTCTCTGCTCCAAGAAGAGTATAAGTTTCTGCCTGTTTGTATTGGCCAATAAATAAAGAATAAGTTAGCATCTCTCATTGTGGCACTTCTGCATAGACCATCATTATTATCATCATTGGAGGCTATCACTTCTTAGGGTGGGCTTTGTGATAACATAAGGATAAGTTTTCCATCACCTAGAATCCTTCAATATCAATACTACCTACTTCCCTCCAAGTTTTTATTGGTCGCCCCTTTGGTTCCTTGTACTTGCAGCAGTTCAGTTTTCCCTACCAGGGTTTTTCTCCAGTCTTCTTCCAAGGCCATAATGAAACTATAAAGATTCCTCTATTTCTCTTGTATTTGAGCAAGTTCGGTGATTTCTCAGAAATGTCAATCATGACTTACTGCAATTTCATTTTGGATTCTGTAGGTGAAGCTGGTTTGGTATTACAACAATGCATTGGGAAGGCCAAATAAGAAGAAATTTATTGCGAGGAAAAAATCGTATGAACTTTAATTAATTTATTAATTGATAGTTTGTTGCAGAAGGGTATATTCGACTGTATGTTTTTGTCCCACAAAGACAACTATTCTGTGTAATTCTTGTTATTGGTTTCCATATTATTGCAGTTATCATGGATCAACACTAATATCAGCCAGTCTTTCTGGGTAAATATCTGGCTACATTATCTTCTGTGATGAAAATTAATGCTTGATATCTCTACTCTCTAGAATTTTTTCTATTTTCTGTGAGACTTGCTTATAACTAATTTTTTTAACAGAACTGTTACATCTTCAAGTCTTGATTATGTTCCATAATTACATAATGAGATTGCTTTTCTCTAATCAACTTAGTTGATTAATTCTGTATTTCTTTTATAGCCTTCCAGCCCTACATCAAAAGTTTGATCTACCAGCACCATTTGTGTTGCACACGGACTGCCCACACTACTGGCGCTTTCATTTGCCAGGTTCTTTTCTTGTTCTTAACCACATCATCTGAGTTGGTCTGTTCCTTTAGAATTTCCTTTGATGTATCCCAAATACAGTTGGTTAAAATATTTGGCAAAATGATTCTCAATTTGACTTTGCATTTGGTCCAGTTCAGAACTTGTATACAACACTAAGCTTGTTGCCTTTTGTCCTTTCATATCATTATCAACACTGGTTTCTGACATTGTTTTGGATTAAAAGGAAAAAATAGGATTAAGAGCACCTCATTTATTGCTCCGATTTTTGCTCTTCCCAAACGCCAACTGTAAAGGGAAGCTAAGTTAACCATCTGTTTTCTAGAAGTATTCAAATCAATTGAAATTTGTGTCACTTTAAAACAGACCTGTTTTAAGTAGGTGCTAAAAATTCTGTGTCAGGTGAGACCGAGGAAGAGTTTTCCACCAGATTGGCCAATAACTTGGAGAATCTTATTGTCAAGGAGGGGCCAGAGACGGTAGTTGCTTTATAATATGTCTCGCCATAAGTCAGTTTGCAAGTTTGGCTTAGCCATCTATCTTTTGTGGTTGTGTCAGATTGCTGCATTCATTGCTGAGCCTGTCATGGGTGCTGGAGGCGTTATTCCTCCCCCAAAGACTTACTTCGAGAAGGTGAGTCTTTATCTTGCTCTTATATTTCCAAGAATTGGTAGCTTACACATTGCAAGTACAGTTGTCTGCAAAGAAAGAATTGCACAGTGCAAAAGGAGGGAGTAAATGGGGATTGAAGTTTTCACAAAATCAAAATTAATAGGTCTTTCAAAGAGTTTCGTGACTTTTTGTGAGGATTGGACAGACAGTAGGAAATAAATAACCAATCAAAGCAACACACGGATGATGGGAATAAACGTGTGGTAAATTTGAAATCTCATCTGGATCCAAGGATATGTTCCAAGGCGTAACCTGTGCTTTAGATGTGTTCAGAGTTTTTTTATTTTTTGCTTATTTTGATTTTTTTTTTTTTTTGGTGAGATGTAGAATGTTAATGTCTAAATATTCATAGAGATTTTGCTTCTTTACACTCTTGAGCTTCAACATTGTCCAAAAATTAATGATTTTTTTTTTCAGAAATTGGTGGTTTGAAGGATTTATTTCCTCTCTTCCTTGCCCCCTTAAAAAAAAAAAAAAAAAGACAGCTAAGTAAGCTTCAATATTTATGTTCAGCACATGTTGTATCTGGCTTTAAGGTGAGATGACTAGCCACTGTGGCTAGCATTGATACTGAACTTTGGTAGATTGCATCCAATTGAAAAATCAAATCTCCTACCATATAATCAAAATTTCAAATTATATCCTTGCTTGTAACAGAAGAGTTTGAAAGAGCTCTAAAGACCTTTTGTACTTTGTTACAATAATGAACAGTATCTCCCACCTTTGGGACTGTTGGATGGGAGAGGCCACCATGGATGCAGTGGCTCCACTTTATCAGCTTGATTGATTGATCCAAGGCTCACATTGCAATCCTAAGAATTGGAGTTCGACCATACTTTCTTCATCGTCTGTTTGCAGGTTGTCTTGGTAGATGGTTAGGATCATCAAATAAATGGTGGGTCTAACTGTTCAACTTAATGGCATTTGCACTAGGTCATTCCTCCATGATGGTCTTATGCTGCGAAAAACATTTATTATGTCTCCAAAAACTGATGCATGTTAACTCTAAGTGTTATGGATTTGGGCATGTTCCAAATATATCTCAGATTGGGACATCCTAACACCTTAATAAGTGGCCCACAAATAGTTTGATAAAAAGGAGATTGAACAGTTGTCATGAATCATGAAGAGAGCTGAGGATTTAGGGATGCATATCTTTTAATGGGTGACTTTGGGAATCCTTCATCCAGGTGGGGGCCATCAGAATGATCTGGATTATACTGATGGTTTCATGTGCTAGAATGGATAATGATGACAGTATGGTGTTTAGTCATTGGCACAACTACTCAATACTGACCATGAATTGTGTATTTATCATTTGCTTGTCCATCCTTGTAACGGGACCATGCTGTCAATTTCATTGTATTGACAATGTAACAAAGAATTTAACTACTTTAATGAGCAAATACTTTTCAGCCTCTTTCATGATTGAAAGTTTTTATTTTTCTTCTTTTGACTTGACATTGATTATTCAATCATACTACAGTGCGTCGGTGTTCTAATAACTTTGCTTCTTTGATTCACTCTGCAGATTCAAGCTGTCGTAAAAAAATATGATATTCTTTTCATTGCAGATGAGGTTGTATTATTTCTTCCTTCTATATTTGCTATTCAGTTAATTATATTTACACATGTAGATTCTGATGGTTTATGATAGATACTTGGGTTCCATTATAAATACTTATGTGGTCCCCCTTCTTTTGCAGGTCATATGTGCATTTGGAAGGCTAGGAACAATGTTTGGATGTGACAAATACAACATTCAGCCTGACCTTGTATCAGTAGCAAAAGTGAGCTCAGACAGGATTTTGATTAGAGTTCTCAAAAAACCTTTCAGAAAAGAAATTAATTGTTAATGTTGTAAAAAAATAAATAGAAATTAATTGTTAACTGGTTTTCCAGGCTCTTTCATCCGCTTATATGCCTATAGGAGCAGTCCTTGTCAGCCCGGAAATTTCAGATGTCATATATTCTCAAAGCGATAAACTTGGTAAATGATCCTTTATCATCAGATACACTTTGAATCATCCATGAAAGGTAAATTATTTTTTATTTTCATATTATTCCTAATCTTGTGATTCTCAGGATCATTTTCTCATGGATTTACATATTCTGGGCATCCAGTAGCGTGTGCAGTTGCTTTGGAAGCACTCAAGATCTATAAGTATCTTTTTCCTACTTATATTTTGTATCTGAGATTTTTTGAGAAATTTTAAAGGACAGCCAGGCCGTTCCTAACGAGGATACCCTAGCTCCCTTAATGGAATTGCCACCAACTCATAATTGAAACTCATCTGGATTTTCTGTGCCCTCATATTAATCATGCAAAATTGGGAACTCATCCGACTTTAGGTTAGAAATTTGTCAATTTTGAGGCCTTCAAAACATTACCTCATCCCATTTTTTGCACATGGTTAGGTCATAAGGAAACCATGTAAACCCCTCAGGCCCCAATGACAGATGCTCCCTACAGGCTGGGGGGTACAAGTTAGGAGCTGCCTAGGCATTCCCATTAATAACTTGACGTTTCTGAGTGAATTTACATGCATTCGGGTATCCCACAGGCCACAACCAAGTTGAGCAACAGGTGGACCCACCATGTATATGGTCTGTTCTGAAATCTGGTGGGTTCATTCATTAGGTGTGAGTATAGCCTTATATAATATATATATATATATATATACACACACTTCTCATGATGATCCGTCGAAAATATTTTCTAGTAATCTGTCTTTATGTGCTGTATAGCCTACCTAATGAGTGGACGATGATAATTCTTGGGCCAGAACTTGTATGATGTGTCGAGTCGCTTGATCGATGTGTTGGATCTCACAAACAACTCGAAATTTGTTAGTCATCTGAAGCTTCCATGATGGTTCATATTTTTATTCTAAGTGTTTCTATTTCCACTATTTTCAGAGAACGTAATATCCCTGAGCAAGTTGTGAGGATAAGTCCGAGGTTCCAAAATGGCATCAGAACCTTTTCTGACAGTCCCATTATTGGGGAGGTATCTCTCTTTGACCAAAAGCCGCAGAACAATCTTTATCAATATTTAGAATGGGCCTTCTATGCATAACCATTTCTTCCATGCTATTATAATCATATCATTCAATAGCAAATGTTAAAGGCAATTTTTTCCAACAGTTGATGTTTAGCTGTTTCTTTAATTTTCAGGATCTGTAATACCTAAATACTTCGAAAGAGAAATATCTGTAGTGCATTTTATCTCCTTCATTTTTGTGTGTAGAATCTGCCAATGGCAATCGTGGATACCACGTTAAGCATGCCCTTTTTCACCTTATCCAGCGCCGCAATTGCAATGGCACTCTTTTGAGTGGGCCATTGCTTTTGTGAGAAGATCATCTTTTATGCCAATCTGCAAGACTGTGGCATTATAAGCTTTGATGCACAGATACGGCATGGATACGGCAAGGACACACCATAGACACGACAGGACATGGATTTTACACATAAAAAGTGAAGTATTGGATACAATACGACACGATACATTGCCCATTTTGAAGTATCCGTACATCATAGATTATAAGTTAGGATCATTTTTATGGAGATGATGATTATTGCTTTTACGTGGTCGGATTGCTTCCTGAATGGTTCTAAAAATATAGGGCCCCACCCATAGACTTAAATATAACTATGGTCCTGGGGACTTCTGAAGTGGTCTACTAGTACTAAGTCATTGATTCTCGTGGTGATCATGCATCAATTATTCATACCATCTGTGCTTAAAATTAAACGTTTATGTGCAGATAAGGGGAACTGGGTTGATTCTTGGGACAGAGTTCACTGACAACAAGTCACCTAATGATTTGTTTCCTCCCGAGTGGGGTAAGCTTCCAAATTTATGATGCTTTGTAATTTGTATCTGATTTAGTGAACCATGATATTTATTTTAGGAATAAAGTCACTCTAACTAGGTCATTTTGGCTTACTTAAAGCTAAGCAAGGGGTGGATAGGATGTCTCCTTTCATTGGCCATACTTTGTAATGGTTTTTTTTTTTTTTTTTTCCTGGTCAGATATAAGGCTTTTATACCCATTTCTGTTTTTCTTGTGTTTCTGTGTCCTTTTTTAGTAGTTGTCTTCTTTAATATAAAGTGATACTTTGTTACCGCTAAAAAAATAAAAAAAAAGGAGAGAAAAGAAAAGAAAAGGCACACATCCAATAGACTTGAACATCTCCAACGTCTTCAATGTAGTTGACATTTCACAAAATTATGAAAATTCATTCAGCAAGAAGTTGAACACATGAGTTCTCACTTGTGGACACGTTACTTCCCAACTAGGGAGGATGATGTGGATGAAACAAATCGTTTGAATTTTCTTTTAAATTCAAATTCAAATAAGGATTAGTTAAGACAGAAATAAGGAGGATTTGTCTATAATATTTGAATTCAAATAAGGATTAATTAAGAGAGAAATAAGGGTGATATGTTGGGGTCTTTCTTCTATTAAAGGGCCTTTCTTGTGATAAAGAGGTAGCTGGTTATTTTCTCATCATTGCTATAGAAGTTTTTCAGTTTTATTTTCTCTAATTCCATTGAAAATGTGGGGACACCAATGGGATCTTGGATCATTGAGACTGCATTACTTTTATCCATGGAGCTACTATCAAGGATCAAAATAGCGGTTGCAGCAGGCATAACAGCCAGGGGCCAAAACGCTACATAGCGAGCGATATGCAATGGTTGTGGGGATATGTAGCGGCATAGAGGTCTACATTTTTTATGTGGTCAATTTTTTTTTTTAATCTTGTGTGGAAAGCAATCTTGTGTTTTTTTTAGTGATTTGGAACCATATATGGTGGAGACAACTTTAGGAAAGGCTATTGAGGAGAAGAAATAGGAAAACCAGTATTTTAAATTAAAACTACTTGGCTCTACTAGTTTTTAAACTGTAGTGCCATTATTTGCAAAATAGCATAGCGGCCTCAACCGCAACAGGTGGCGGCCGCTATTTTGAACCATGCCACTTATATAGCACACATTCTTGTTTGCAATGACATCTAAGGATCTATGGGCAGTGATGCAAGTATTGCAACTGTGGTGCTAACTTTTCCTTTTAATTTCTCTTACGAGTATTTTAAACTTTTGCAATGAGGGCATTTTTTTAATTTGGTAGGTCTTAGAGAAGGGTAAAAGTTTCTTAACTAGTTAACTTTGAAGTGGAATGTGTAGAACTTTGTAAACTTGTAGGTGGTTTTTAGTTGTTATGTCATTGTACATATGAAAAATTGAGATGTCCAATTGAAATATTCTCCACTGTTGTTTAGTTGAAGTTTTTCAGCTCTCTTTTGTGTTTCTCCTGTTTTGGATCTGGGCCTTCATTGTTTTTCTAATATGTGGGACATGTAGTGTATGGTGTCTTGATATAGCTGAAGAGCATGATAACTCTTGTTTCATGGTTTCAAAGCTACAGTGCTAGCTTGGTTGTTTGCTTGATGGAGTAGTAACTTGTTTTTCCTTTTAAGGGGTCGTTTGCCTTTTATGCATGGGATCAGAAAATGGGTTTTACATATGCAAATGTCACTATGTGAAACACAATACCATATTTTTCAAAATCACCATTTTCACATGAGTAAATGAGTCTTTCCGTTACCTTTCAAAAAAAAAAAAAAAAAGACAAAAACAAAAACAAATGAGTAAATGTGTACATCCAACAGTTTTGAATTTGATCAGATTTTTTGGACATTTATAACAAATATCTCAAAATCCATAAAGGTTTAAAATATGAAACTAATTGTCTTGATGCTTATCATTAATATGAGAATATTTGACAATTCAGATCATGAATTAGGGACCCACAGACATGTAGAAACTTGATCTATAGGTGGGGGTTTTGTTGTACATTTTTTCACACATTAGTCAAAATCTATGAGGATTTAAGATAATCAACTTAAAGATCTTGGAGTTTTATTAGTTAAATAAAAATATATGAGATCCATGGGGATGAAAATAAATAAATAAATAAATAAATAAAAGTGGTTGCTGGGATTTGATCACGTGACCATAACCAGATGCAATCACCGTGTGAAGCTTATGCTGGTGCCTTTTTGCAAGTGGGAGATGTGTAAGCGCCTTTTGCAAGTGGGAGATGTGAGTGTTTCACACCTATTTGGGCGTGGAAATAACCTTATTTGTGCACCATTTTCACACCTCTTTTATGCACCACATGCATTAGTACGTGCAAATAAACTTAATTATACGTGACCATTACGCATGTGAATCCTTTACATATATAAATGAGTCCAAAGAAACAACCCTTGAGAAGTGAAGACTGTTGACAATTCAGGATCCTAATTGAACCTTAGAACATACTGTTCGTTTTTCAAATTCTGTCACATTGGAGGCTCTACATCAGCTGGCTAATTAATAGTTTCTGAGTCTCATCTGGATTTATCAATTATTTGAACTCCTTTCACGTTGCAATCTGTTGTCTAGATTGTATCAAATGTATTAGGGCTTTCCAATCTGAATTGATTGCAACTTGGACTGTTTGTTGCTATTAAAGCAATCCAGGGTGCAACTCTATGTAGCCCGGGCTATGGTGTTTCTTAGGTGAGTCCCACTGTGAACATTCTCAGATTGAAATCAGGTGGTGATATGTATCAATTGTGGTGGGGCATTTTTTTTTTTTTTATTTTTTTTTTAAGTTTCTGTAGTTCTCCATTTTTATCACACATTTGTGGCCCACTTGTGCATTTTGAACTGAATTTTGCCTTACACAATGTTAACTGCATTTCCACCTGATGAGTGTTCAGACCTGGTGCAGTGCACATTCAATGCTTGCTTGTGGAAGGAATGTGAATCTTGATTTTCTTCTCATGAATATCCTTCAGAGTTCTTAATCTATTGTTTGAGCAGAATCATTTGTGAACTGGAAAACTAAAAAGGTCATATCCCCAAATATTTGAGCAACTGCTATGTGGAACAAAATACTTTCTTGGTTCGGTGCCATTTAGGCACATTTTGCTAGCCTTGGTTTATGATGGGCTTCATCATCTCATATACACTTTATGCCTAGTCTACTCATTTTAGTTTTTTTAGATCGGTCAGACCATTTGGTACTGGAAACTAAAAAGGTCATATCCCCAAGGATTTGAGCAACTGCAATGGAACAAAATAATTTTTTAGTTCGGCGCCATTTAGGCACATCTTGCTAGCCTTGATTTATGATAGGCTTCATCATCTCATATACACTTTATGCCTAGTCTACTAATTTTATTTTTATTTTTTTTAGATGGGCTAGACCATTTAGTACTGGTAAACTGGTGACTGAAGATTTTAAATATGCTGATGACAGGAGTAGGAGCAATTTTTGGATCAGAATGTGAGAAACGTGGGATGTTAGTTCGAGTTGCTGGTGATAATATAATGATGTCACCCCCGTTTATAATTAGCCCTGAAGAAGTTGATGAGGTAAAATAATTGTATTCTTTCCTTTCAAGGTGACATTTGTTTTTAGAAGATTCTAGTTTTACTTTCTGTTGAAGTGTTGTATGTAGAAGTCCTTTTTTTTTTTTTTTTCTTGCTTATGATTATTTCACATAAGATTTTGTGCGACTTAAAAGATGCATTTGTCAATATTACAGACATAACCTGTCAAACGTGCTGAACCTTGAAGATAACACATCCAGACATGATATGCACACACAACCAAGATATAACTGAGGAAATTTCTGCTACGAACCTCTGCAAAAAGCAAGTGCGTGAACCTTTCTGTGGGGCCCAACTTTAGTGCATGCCAATTAAAATTTTTGGGTAGAAGTGGAGTGTCCAGTGTGGCCATCCACTACAATCAGATTGTGCCGATTTTCAACATACACCTAATCCTTAATAAGAGCTTCCAGTCCCACCCTTACCCTTTGATTGGCATGCTTCAAGGTGTGCATCCCAGAAAAGTTACAAGTTTCATTCCTGTGAACTGTTCTTAGATTAGTTTTCCAATATATAATTATCTAAATGGGAATTTATAATTGGATAAGATACTGAGAGGGAAGGTTAGAAGATAATGCCAATTAAGAATCAGTTTTTGAGCAAAACTTCAGTCTTTGTGTGTATATGAACAGTGCCAAAAAGTTGTGTATGAATAGAAATCACAAGAATTGTGTTACAGTTCATTGGGTACAGTATGTTCGGCAAACTTGTCGGAGATTTGGTCCATTCTCTGGGCTGTAACATATGGTAACACTTACCGGCAGTGTCAGTTTACTCAAGGACTTACTATATTTACAAAGTTGATGGTTAAGAGAAAGGAGAGAGAAATGAGTGGTGTGAAGTTCATCTTATGTATTTTGGGCATTCCTTCCACAGTTAAGCAGGAGATAAATGATCCAGATCTTTTAATTTCAGGTTATAAAATAGTTCTTCGTAACTATCCTATATACAATAGCATAGCAATTCATACTTTCCCTCTTTAGGTGCATTTCATCATTTTCCTTTTTAACTGCATCTCATGCTCATAATATAGTAGTGTTGCAGATTCGAGTCATGTTACCATTTCAAAAATGGAAAAAAATTTAAAATAAAGTACTATAATTTCATTACTAATAACTGTACTACATGGTAATCGGTTTCCCAACATTCCATTTGGCATCTCTTGCCCTATTTAAGTTGCATAGATTGATGGGTGGATGAATGGGAATTGGACTTTTGCTGGAGAGGGTTTTTCTTTTTAATTTTTTTTTTCCTTTTGTTTCGCTCCAGTTAATAAGCATCTATGGAGAGGCACTAAAAGCTACAGAAGAAAGGGTGAAGGAACTCAAGTCTCAGCAAAAGTAGTAGTAAATACTGCAGATAGTTGTTGATAATGTCGAAAACGTCATCCTGTAATTCAGAGCTCCTTGTGAATATCAGCTTGTAATAGATACTAATGACTTGCCTTAACTGTTTCAATACTAAATTTAAGTAATGACCATGGTGTGCTAGTTCGAGATTCTGCTATTTGACTCATATGAGTTTCTTCATTTATCCCTTTAGAACAAATAAACTATTTTCATTCATTCATTTTTTGTCAGTCATGATTAGAGATCATTACCAGTGATTTATCTAATTATTCACATGCACGAATGGATTAATGACGGTCCCTTTTTCACGGAATAATACATTCACTTGGTTACTTATAGATGCCTTTCTCTCACAATCACTGGTGAGTTTTCTGTGGTTCTATCACCTATCCTGCATTGTCCGGAGTTGGTGGTACTTGGAGGTGTTGATGATCAGAGGTTTGGTGGCATTATATTATACATGGTTTATAAAATTGAAAGGCATTTTAGTTTGACACAGAAATTGAGCATGTGGGCCCACCGTTTTGCGTTCCACATACAAGCACTCTCTTAACTGCATGCCCCATTATATTCTTGTCCGGTGATCCTCATTTTTAAATGATCATTGCAGCATTATATTAATGAAGTTATCAATTTGGGTCTAATGATATTTTGATTCTATTATCTGATACAGTTGTCCAATGGCTCTTAAATCAAAATTTGCACAAAGAGGTAATGCCGGAGTCCCTTGCACCAATATAAGCTCCCATTGTACAGGAGCAGAGCCTTATTGTTGAGTCATAAACAGGGGGATCTATTTGACTAAGTAGTTAAAGAGGTGCCCCACATAAAGCAATTTGTTGAACCATGCAGGCGTGCAGTAACTAACATAGAAAACAGAGTAAAAATCCCTTTTCTTGCCGTACTTTTATGTTTCATTAGATTCTCGAGCACAGACTAACGCTGGCCAAGTCCTTATCCAACAGTCCTAAGTATTAATCCCTGGTTGTATTTGTGGAGAGGGAGATGTCTCACCACTTGGGCTACAAGTGAATTGGTAGGTCCACATGTGCCTAGTGCCTACCAAATGCAAGTTGGATTTGAGGATTATAAATGCCATTTTGCTTCTAGCCGTAGGGGCTGAGAACTGCCTTAGAATTCAATGGCAAAGAGGTGTCTCACTTTTGTAGCCGTGATGGTAGATGGTTAGGTCTCATGGTAGTCTTCTCCTTGTAAGGGCAAGTGAGAAGTAGAGATCAAAGTTCAAACCCAAGAGTAAATGTGTAAAAGCTTTTCAAGAAAATCACGATGGAAATCTAAAGCAATGAAATAAATGGTCAATATGAAAGAAAGAGGAGGGTTAAATCTACAATTGCATGATAGCATTCTACATTCCACAATTTTCCTTGCATTTAGAGTGCGTTTGTGCGAATAAAGGATTTTGCTCTCTGCAGATTTCCATTTCTACAAGAGCGGAATCCTGAGCTCCTATCCTCATGTAGGAAGTTGAATTCTTCATTGTAAAGGAAAATCAGTTTTATTTTCCTTCTGTTTAAAAAAAAAAAAAAAATTTGTGTCACACAAAACAGCCAAAAAGGGGAGTGCATGGAAAATTAGAGCAATTCTCCTCTCTAGTGTGGATTACTCTTGTCGCACAAACACACTCATAAGGATTAGTTTTGACAAGCGATCTGTTGTTTCGTCGTACAAATGGTTTGGATCTCCTTGCCAAATCTTACATGTGAAATTCAGCTTCCTGTATACATTTATACAGAACCATGAATGGTGGATATGGTGGAAAACAGTTCAGCAGTTCTTTGATATATTTTTTCTTTTAGCCAAATCTTACATGTGAAATTCAGCTTCCTGTATGCATTTATACAGAACCATGAATGGTGGATATGGTGGAAAACAATTCAGCAGTTCTTTGATATATTTTTTCTTTTATGGAGAAAGAAAGATTTTATTTTTTCTTTTATGGAGAAAGAAAGATTTTATTAAGCCAAGGGAGTGTTCCTTAATATTATTATCTATGATGTACAAATACAGCATGGATATGGCAAGGACATGTCGTACACACAGTAGGGACACGGATTTTACACATAAAAAATGAAGTATCGAATACGATACGATACGTTGCCCATTTTAAAGTATCCGTGCATCATAAATTATTATTATTGAAGATGGACAGGGAGTGTTCCATTGGATGAGACACAAAGTGTTCCATAGGATGAGACACATAAATATATATATATATATATATATATCTCGCTAGACCTAACAGTCTCCTATTAAACTGCATCCTCTCTTCATCCTGGCTTCCTATACATCTCTAGCTTCCTATTAACTGTCTCCTATTAAGGCAGCTCGCTTGTTAATTAAAGATTTCCTTGGACTTTGCATGTTCTAGATTTCCTTCACGTTTGGCCATAAAATCCTTGAGAAAAAGATTTTCATTTTCCACAAAGTTGTCGAAATCTTGTAGATCGGCAAGGTAGTTTGCCTGTTAAAGATTTTCTTGAGACTGGACTTTTTTTTTTACCCCAGCCAAGGGTGAAGGGTGTGTTAGGACTTAGGACCCAAGAGAGATCTCACATACATGGAAAAATAGCCTGTACACGTGGGAAAAAATGGCATATCCAGGATTCGAACTGCCGCCCCTTACCCGAGCTCACCTTGGGCTCAGCATGTTAGAGATTTCCTTTATTATATTTATCTTTCTGAAAAGCATGTCCGGCATTGATAGGGAGATTATAATTTTGCTAGACTGTCCGCAACTCCATTGGCCAGTCTCCAGTTGAAATTGACCTCCAAGAACTCACCTTCCAGGTCCTTTCACAAACGCTTCCATTTGTGCATTATAGCTCCCTTTGGCACTGAGCCCTTGTGGTGGAGGCAGTCCAGCCTTGGAGCATAAGACTTATCACCTTCTATGACCATCCTTTTCAAGCCAAGAAGACAAATAATTCACAACCCCTTCATAGAGCTTTAGTTTTGTTGTTAAGGGTCCGCAAGTATAACTCCAAGGGGTAGTTCAATTGGCCTAAGATGACGGTTTGCACCTGGAGGTTATAGGTTCGAAACTGCACTTTGCTACAAGGGAGTTTATCCGGCTTTCCCTTGCGCTCAAAGGGATTAGTCCAACTCATTCTATAGAGGCTGCAATTATATGACCTGATTGGTCTCTTATAATTCCTCCAATGCCAACAACTTATTGTTGGAATTGCCCGAACAATTAAATGAGATTGAAATTTTTTTTACACAACAATAATTAGACCAACTATCATTTATGGAGTAAAATATTAACTCAATGAAAAGCATAAGTGAACAAAATGTGCAGAAATAAAAATCTAGACCCCGTGTGTGGTATAAGATAAAAAGTGGGTTAGAAAAAAGGACTCTCAAGGGTGGCATCAGCACGTGATTAAAAAACAAAAAAGAAACACTCATGCTCTGATTTGCGATTGACCATCATGGGCCATTAATGTCGGGGCCACTGTTTTTAACATTTTTTTATCATTCAAATTCTATCTGCTCTGCACACCCTTTCTACTGCTAATACTACCTGCATCCCATTAGAGAGAGAGAGAGAGAGAGAGGGGTCTGAAATGGCAAGTCTGTCTCTAAATCTCGCCCACTCCTTTAGGAACTTCTCGCTGCGTGCTACAACAGGTTCCTCCAACGGTCTCTCTCTCTCTCTCTGAGTTCTTTCTTTTAACAATCAGTTTTCTTTTCTATTCTAGTTTCGTGCCTTTTCTTTTAAGAGGATTTAAACCATGACTGCTTGTTCTTTGTCAGCTTCAAAGCATTTCTTAGAGGACTCAATTGTCGAATTTTTTGTAGTTTCATGTCCTTTTTATTTCTGGGTTTGTTGGGTTTTTTGTCCGCTTGCATCAATTTCTGTAATTTGAATGACCCCCTTTTGGAAAATTCACATCATGGGTGCATTCCAAGAAAATCAGAAGAAGAAGAAGAAGAAGAAGAGAGATGTAACTTTATGACATGGGCTTGAAGGTTTTGTTTTCTTGTTGAATTCCTGTCTTGTTTCTTGAATTGCTGTCTTCTTTGCGTACAGGAGCTGCTTTCCCCTCCTCTAAATCTGGGGGGCCTGTAATTCTTGAAATTCCTCTGGATAAGATTCGGAGACCGCTTATGCGCACCAGAGCGAATGATCCTAAGAAGGTGGAGGAACTCATGGAGAGTATCCGGGAAATTGGGCTCCAAGAACCGGTAACTACCACCCCAAAGTTCCTAGAATTTGATGGATTATGCTCATGAGTTTTTGTGTATGGATTGTTACAAGGATAGTTTTCTTTTTACTAGCAGAAAACAATTAACACAGAAATGCAGCATAGCAGAATGTGCAAATTAGTTCATGAATAGAATAAATGGTTGAAACTGGCTTAGGTATTTAGTAGTCGAGTTACGATCTGTATCAGTGCCAAGCATTTGAATTATGTCGGAAATCATGACTGTTCGAATATCGGATTGATTCTGAAGGCTCATGGACTTAATGTTTGTGTTTCGGAAATGATCACAGTATAGGTACGGCCATCATCAAGTTATAGGAAGTTAAACATATGAAATGGATAGGCCACCAGTATGTGACAGTAATGACAATATTAGATGAGAGTTTTGGGGATGGATTGTTTGCCTTCATTAATCAGCCCCATTCACCGGCCTAATCAGTGGTAATTACTATTGAGAATGATCATCTCTATCCTAATCAGTATGCTATTAAGTGCACTATATGATATGATGGTCTTTACAGATGGCAGTCCATCATGATATAGGGTCCGTAGGAACACAAAAAAATTGGGCTGAAGTCATCCCCAACCAAAAAATGGTCTTTAGGTCAGCATTGTCTCACTTTTCCTATGTCTTGCTTCTGTATGACACAACCATCATGAAAAAAAAATAAGACAAGGCAGTTATTATCAACAAGCTAACCAACAAAAAGAAATTTTGTAGAATATTTAGTTAATAAAAAAGCGTTGTTTAAAGGCAATGATGGTAGTAAATGAGACAAAGTTCTAATACCATAAATGAGAACACTATCTCCATCAGCTATTTGCACCTTAGAATGCCTAGTAGAAGATTTAATTGTGTAAAGATTTGATGGACACCAAATCATACGATTTGAAGCACTAGAGACACAGTTTATAGCTGGATAGAATGAAAGACTGACATGCGGAAACGAGTCTTACCGCATTGTGTGTTCGACTGGGGTTGGATAACCGAATCAATGTTACATCAGTGGCATTCTTGGCCGTAACCATGGATGTAATGGATACAATCATAGATGTAATCATCTCCAAGGATTTGGTAGAATCCATGTAATCCTATCTATTTATAATAATATATATGGTATGTGCATTACTTCAGTGATGTAATGATATAATCTTGAGTTAAAGGATAGTCCATAGGAGTGGGCTTTTCAGTCTCTACACTCACCTCACATTGATGTGTAGTTCGAGGACGCATCAATTTGTTAGTAAGAAAGTTGTGGCAATACTGAGGCATATCTTTGGTACCAATACTATGGGAGACGTGAGGAAGATGTAAAGATCTAGATGCCAATACTATGGGAGACATGAGGAAGATGTAAAGATCTAGATGTGACATGTTGATGAATGAAGTGGTAGTCAATTTCGATCTGTTTGGTCCTCTCATGAAACACTGGATTTGTTGCAATCTGGACAGTGCTTGTGTTGTATAGTGGAGTGGAAACATTTTGTGAATTCCTAAGTTCATGAAGAAGACATCCTAGCCTGATCACTTCGCTACTGGTAGAATACATAGATTGATGCTCAGCTTTTTAGAGGATTTAGAAATAGGGTTTTGCGTTTTACACTTCCATGAATAGGAGATATGCCCTAGAACATCTACCACCAAGTGGTAAATTGACGAGTAATGGGGCATCCAGCCCAGTCATCATCGATGTAATCTCGAAGTTGCAATGTAAAAGTGGAGGAGTAAATGAGTCTTTGATCAAGTGTCCCACAAATATATCGAAGAATACGTGTACTGAGGTGAGATGAAGTTTATAAGGAGGGTTACAAACTGGCTAACAATTTGTGCTGCATTAGAAATATTAGGACAAGTCATGGTTAAGTAGATCAGACTGCCAACAAGTCAACAATACATACTGGTCTCAGATAATTTTCCCCAAAATTTACATTAAGCTCCAAAGGAGTATCACTATCCTATAGTTAGAAAACCGTGCCATTGAAAATAAGTCTTCTGTGTATCTGCCTATTTGCATTGGTGTAAGTGAATACACCATAGGTGCGCACAATTTGAAGCCCAAGGAAGTAACTCAAAATGCCCAGATCTTTCATCTTGCATGTGTGCACAATATATCCCTTGAGTTGCAACATGCCAATTGCTTCATTACTGCTGATAATAATATCATCATCATCAAGCCTTGTCCCAACTATGTTGGGGAATAATATCATTAACAAAAAACAATAGAATAGCGTAGCATTGGAAAGTACAGCGAATAAATAGTGAATAGCAATATGAAAATGTGTTCGGAGAAATGCATTATGATAATACTGGGGGCTTTTATTTTTTATTTTTTTGTTCTTGTGTGTGTGTGGTTTGTTGTTGTGGGGGGTGCGGGGTGGTGGGGACTTCTTTCGGTGGCAGACGACATTTGATGGAAAAGCATATCTTGGTTATTGCCACATCGAGCTAGTCTTATATAACTTAAAGAAGCTGATCTAGTATTTGATGAAAGTGCAAAGGTGGATCGAGTGATAGAAGAGATAAACAAGGAAGATAAATGAAAATTTGATCAAGAAGAGAAGGCTTCAGATCCATTGGATCATATGACACCCATCATCTGAGAAGGGCCTATAGAAGGATTAGAATTTGATGATACTTCCCTGATTCTAACCAACCTTGAGGCCTATCCTACCACTTCAAATGACCTGCATTGACTTTATATATGGTGATTTGACAGGTGGAACATACTGTCTTGCATATTTGATGATAAGATCTAAACCTTTAGATGATCCATATATTCAAAGGCTCTACAAAGCACAACAAGACCATCAATTGAAGCCACATCTTTGTTTTACTAGTGTGCAGAGAAGTCAATTGCATGTCCTACCTATGTAGTATGTAGCGATCGATGAAAGAAATCCAACCATTATACAGCTTCTCTGATCCAGGAGGATTAAGTCCATCTCACTATGAGTTCTCTCAAGCTGGGGAAAACTGATGCAAGCCATGGGCCAGAATTTACTCATCAAAGAAGGCCTTAGAAGATCAGCAGAGGCCCAAAGAGGGCCCATAACTTAAGTAATTGATTAGTCACATGTTAAATATGGGCATGGTGGTCATGGCATATGCCAAATCTCATATTTTTGGAAGCCTTATAAAAAGAGAGAATCAAGTTGATTGTAATTTTCTTAAGTTGGAATGATGATTAAGTCAAAATCCTTAAGATCCGTGATTAGAAATTATCAATCCCTAATTGAGAGTGAAAGATTATTGACCTCTCTAATTAGAAGGGGTAATCTCTAATTAAGAGTCAAGATTGTTGTCTTACCACTCTATATAATGGTTGTAATGCCCTTAAATGAAATCAGTGAATGAACACCTTTCTTTATTCATATTTGAGTTGGCGAAAAACCCTCTATTGGCCTTGTGTTCTTCACTGGCATCTCCAATGTGTGAAGACTCCATTGGCATGGATCCAAGATGTATGTGAAGACTCCACATGGATCCACCCTCCAATTCTTGCCAATTTAATCAACATTAGAGTTTCTGGTTGGGCTGGTCTGGAGAGTAAGTTGGAGGCTATTTTGGTGCAGGGATGGGATTGAATAATATGACTGGTTTAAGAAGGATCTAATGGTTAGAGTCGCTGCAGAAATTTTGGCAGAGTTTTGGCTAGCATTAAGGAGATTGGGGATTTTAAAGAACAATGGAAAAGGGTGAAATGGAGAGAAGAGAGTGATTTTTGAATGAAGCATAGGTTGAGATCAGTACCAATAAAAGCTTTAGTGAAAGCTTACCTGCTCTGATACTAAGCTTCATGCAGTCCATTGGAGTCATAATTTGGTCTTCAAACTTCCATAGCTTTCTACTAATCACTAGTAAGGATTGCGCAGTTGAATATATATATATATATATATTTATATATAGAATGGCAAGGATTGCCCAGTTGAATATTCATGAAGTTTTAACTATTCCATTCAACAGGGTCATCAATTACATATATGGGACTGCGTTGATTTGCTGCATTTGGTTAGTGTTATAAAATCCTATTGCAAGATTAGTTGACCGTTGCTTTGTACCTGTGCACACTTAAATGAACACATAAACATGAGTGGGTATATAAAAATTCAGTAGGTGTGTGTGGTATCATATTTTTATAAGTCAAACTTTCTTAAGGACTGAGTTAAGGGAATAAACTTGATCTTTCTGATTTTGTGTGATCTATTATGGTAAGGAACAGTGCATTACAAAGTGTATGCATTACCATATTTTTAAGTATCCTAATTTGTTCCATCTTCGTGATTCGTTATATTCTCCAACTCACTGGTTCAGTCAATGTAGATTGATCTTGTGTCCTACAAAATCTTAGGTTCACAAACTGAACTGAATTAAAATCAATTTATTTGGCTGACTTCTTTTCAAAACTAACTTATAGATTCCTGATATAATATGGACTCTTTACCACCTTAAAAAGACTTGTGAACGTAACCACCTCACTAGGACTTCTTAGCTACTGGGACTGACTGCTTCCCATCAAATAGGTATCCAACGAATGAGCAAAGTAAATTTTTAGGACACATTTGGCTAACTCTGCATTTTAGATACACTGCTCAAACAGCTTATTAAATTGTTTAGGCTTCCAAGTGGGACCCTTGGGTGGGATGTGGGCCCCTTTATCTCCCAAGCATTTGGCTTCACATCTGTACTCTCTTTCTGTCAATATCTTTCATTTTTTTTGGCTTGTGTATAATGGCATTACATTTGTATTATGTCTGATTATCATGCAGATTGATGTGCTGGAGGTTGACGGAGTGTATTATGGTATGTGTTTATTTGAACTTTTGTGCATGATTTAGGACATTTCTTTTTAGAGACTGCAATTCTGGCAAGTCCTATACAGTGCAGGTTTTTGTATTATTATTATTATTTTTTTATCCTTTTCCCATTTCAAGAGTATTGGGATTTGGGAGTGTCTTTGGATGTAGCACACATGCAACAAAAATTTTATCATTAAGAAAAAGAAAAGTAAAAAAGAAAGAAAAAAGAAATGCAACAAGCACAGTTTTTTCTTTTCTTTTCTTTTTTTTTTTTTATTGAAGGGAATGGTTTTCTTTTATGGTAGTCTGGGCAGCGTAGCAAAAGGAAGCTGTATTACATGGCTATTTTTGGTTTTTGCCCAACATCTTCAGCACTATATCAAGATTGGTGACATTGCATGTTGACCTGAGAAGTTGACAACATCCTTGAGTATCTGTGTTCGTCCAAAACAGTTGGAATGTCAAATGACAGCCTAGTTGTCTTGCCAACATTATATCTTTAATTTTTGTTTTTCGTTCTTTTCTTTACAGGCTTCTCTGGCTGCCACCGGTATGAAGCTCATCAGCGTCTTGGATTCCCAACAATCCGCTGTAAAATTCGTCGTGGGACAAAGGAAACACTGAGGTCAGTTCCATCTTCTCATAATATTCTTTGCTTTTAAACTTTTAAAACTCTTAATTTACAATGCCCAGCTCATTTTTCAGGCATCACCTACGCTGATTTCATCATTTCAGTGACACCATGTTTGTTATAATATATCAATAAGGATTTCATATCCCATGAATAAGAGGCATCATAATTCAGTTTGCTCCAATTTGCAGTATGGTGTCAGAGGTTATGAACATAATGTCATCTGCTAGTAATAATGTTTCAGAATCTTTTCATTATTCGAGTGGTGTGTAAATTTGTTGAGTATAACCCAGACCTTGTAATTGGTGCCTCTTGTAAAATCATGTAGATCTTCATGCAAGTTTGTGTGGCATAATATCAATATGTAGTTATACATACCTGCATTTGTTATAAGTTGTAACTCATGAGTCCTTTAAACCAGAATTTTCAAAACTGCAATCTCCTTCCATCTTGTATAACTGAAAAGAATAGAGTCATTTGCAAATTGAAGATGATTAACAACTACCCCATCTCCCCATCTTGAAACCTCCTATAAACCCAAGGTCCATAGCCTTCGAAAGGAGAGCTCACAAAGCTTCGGTCACAATAGTAAAAAGAAAAGGAGATACAGGATCACATTGTCTAAGCCCTCTTGATGCCTTAAAACAAATGAGGGGAACCACTCACCAAAACTGAAAAGATGTAGACGAGATACATTCCCAAATCCAACCTTCCCACCTATCTCAAAATTCAAACCTGCCCAACATGTAGTCCACAAAACGCTATTCCACATGGTTAATAGGCTTTCCCCAAATCAACGTTGAAATTACACCCTCTTTCCGGGAGTTTTTTAGAATCAATAAGCTTGTTTGCAACTAAAATTCCATCAAGTATTTGTCTATTATACACAAATGCCCCTTGGAAAGCCCTAATATTATTAGGCATAAGCACTTTCGTATGATTTGCAATAATCTTGACAGTAACTTGTAAGCACACCCCCACCAAGCTAATGAGGCATGTAATCCTTTGGGTGCATCGGGTTAAAGATCTTTGGAATGGGGGTTGAGAATGTTGTATTAGTTTCTTTATTTAGTTGACTTCTATGATGGAATTCTGAACCATAGCACAAAAATCATCCTTAAGAAAACCTCATCCCGTGTTTACAAAAGCGAAGGAAATTCGATATGGACTTGGAGCTCATCACCCTCACAATCTGCTAAAGCTTTATTTATCTCTGCTTCTTTGAAATCTGTTTCCAGAAAAAGAATGTTCTTGGAGAAATGAAATCCCATCGATGTTAGGCCTAGGGTACTCTTCTTTCACATACAAAACTTTGAAGAATTGAACGGTCTCTTCTCTTATAATGGTCAGGTCTTCGGCAAACCCCCTCCCTCTTCTTCATTTACCAATATAGTTAGTCCTGCTCCTAACATTTGCCATTCAATAAAATAACTCTTTATTGTTATCACTTTCCTTAAGCCATAGTGCTTTCAATTTCTGTCTCCTTGACATTTCTCCCATCTGGTTAAGTTTCTATAATTGCTTAAATGGTTCCCATTGTGCCATTCTATCTTCCAAAGAGAGTGCTCTATCTTCCTTTGCTGTATCCCAATCCTCCATTTCACTTGTACAACATATTCCTCAAATTATTGAGATTGCTAAAAGGCCTCCATGTTCCATTGTTTAATCTTGGACCTTAAGACTTTGAAGCTTCTTAAAAACTCTAGAACCTGTGAAGCCATGAATGTCTTATTCGGCCCACCATTCTTGAGCCTTCTGTAGAAACTCTTTATGCGTGAGCCAATTATTCTCAAGACTGAATGACCTCAGCTCCCAATTGGCCGGCATAAACTCTGGCATGTTATTTGAAAACACGGAGATGAGATCTTCCATTTCACCTGGTTGTTCCTGAAACCTTGTTTGCCATCGTATCTTCTCTAGCCTCTTCTCTCCATTCCTCTCTCAAGTTCTCCCCTTCTCGTATTTGATCTATCATGAATTGACCAACAAGATGAAATGCATGAGAACTATCCGGCCTCCTAATGGTTAAGATATACAAGGCTTCCAACTTTCTTTAAACTATTGCATCTAAAGGAAGTTATTCATTTTTTCTAACCTTGACATTTAGTTCTACAGGTTGTGTGACCAATATTCTCCATTTTTCCAAAGTTTGACATTCAATTCCACAGGATGTGTGACCAATCACCGCCTTCATTTCTAAACCTTGATATTAAGCTAGGAATATACTGATTTTCTGACAGCTCCATTCAAGTTTGATGTTGGGCACTGTATAATTCTAATCACAGTGAAACTGCAAGCAGAATAGACAATAGTACTCAGTGAGTCCAGGATCTGTGACTCATGGCCATGTTCAAGAGGCTCTGGGTGCCCAAACATTGGGAGGCCATAAAGCAGCTAAAATTGATGATTGGGACTAGGGAAAGTGCTGTTTGGATCTGTAAGATGAAATCATTTTGTGAATTGCATTCAATCTGGAAAGATGTTACTGCTACTATTTATAATTCTTGGATAAAGGCCCCTATGCAATGAATTCTTAGGAATTCGATACCAAGTAGGAAAAAAAGACTCTTTACCAGTTATATATGATGGATCTCTTTGTGACATAGTTTTGTGTGGGCCTAAGACAACCACCAATTATAGTATAGAGTGGAATGTGAAGGATTTCATCATTGATGAAAAAAAGTGCACCTTGAGGCAATGTATAAAAAATCGAAAGAACACCTAAAAGGCTTTTGTACATGTGGTTATCATTTCAAATTGTAAAAGCATGCTTATCTTCACAAATCCATAGGCTTAAGAAAAAAATTTAAAATAAAAATCGCACTTGTGCATATTAAGGGCGTGTTCTGCATCGTTTTCTAAAACATTTAGGCGTTTCTTTGGAATGAGAAATATGTTTGGATATTGAAGTTGGATGGTTCAGCCAAAAAATGTGGAACATTTCACAGAACGTTTGCAGTGAGAATGGAAATATGAAAGCGATTGTAAAATGTAAGGCCCAGTCAGAAAACGCAAATACGATGCTCAAGGTATAAGACATGCATCTTATAATCAACGTTTGAATGTATGTTACCCACACACTGAATAGAGATGTAAATGGGTTGGGTTGGATGGGCTGAAGCTTGTCCAAACCCACCTTTACACTTCATACCTAGGCATAAATGTTAGGCCCAGGTCAACTCTATCCAAAATGTAACGCCTTTATGCAAAAAATGCTGAGACAGGGCCTTTAAGCTTAAATCGGTCCAGGCTGACCCATTTAACCATCAACCCAAAAAGTTATGCCGTGTCCAGCCCATCAGCCTACAACACAGCCCAAATCCAGCTGAATACAAGCTATGCTCAGCCACAATTGGCCAGGTCTGGCGCCTGAGCATCCCAATTAGTGAGTAATGTCATCATCACAGGGCTAGGCAGGCCCATTGGACCATTAGACCAACTTATTTCATATAGGTGATGGAAGTCTCTGTTTCGTTTTAAAGAAGGAATGTGATCCAGTGAGAACCGAGAACTTTTTGTGGGGTCCACTGGGGGGGCCCATTTTGGAATGGGACTGGTGGAGATTGAAAGATCTATATGGGACCACCTCGAATATCAAGTTTGGCGCCATCCCATGCTTCTAACCCCTTTATCCATTGCCGACAAGCTCAATCCATTCATATGGGTATATAGTCGATCCAACGGTTCAGTTTATTTGCATTGGTGCCAAAGCCTGGAGCCTCTCGCTGTCCTTAGAGATAGAAATGGCACAATGACATAAGAGATAGCACACATATGAGTGCATCATGGAGTACCCAAAGAGTATATTTGATTAATGATTACTTTTTAATTTTTCAAAACTTAAATATAACACAAACGTTTGTAACGAATATTTTTCATTTTCAATTAATAATATGGATTTATGAGTATTTTCCAAAATATTTAAATTCAAAAGTTACCACACATCATTCTGCTAAATTGCTAATTCTACTAATTGGGAATAATTATGGCAGAATAATACTAAACAAGTTCATCACAACTCATTCTCAGGAGAGAGAGTCAGTAGAATAAATCGGTGGATGTTTGTCAACACAGCCTGCTGATTTTCTGCACTTGGGTAGAAGCTGAGAAAGGATGCCAAGTACTCTCTCCCACATAGCTAGCAGGTCCAGTGAGATTCTCTCCTTCAATCAATATCTGTTTTGGGCCCAATTCAATACAATTGGATCCATCTGGACAGAGCACTCAATTCTGCCTCCACTTCCTTACATGACTTAGCACTTGCCCAACAGTTTTAGCCAAAAGCATAATTGCCTTCTAACCATTCATCTTTTGAGAAATCAATCCAACAGGTGACTAGGGCTTAGATGAATGTTAAATTCCGTGAATCTAAGTGAGCCCAATTGCCCGCGCGTGAGCTAGTTTAGAGCCAGGCCGAGCTCGGCCTCCATTGTGCTGGATATGGTTGCGTTGTTAGTCCTGTGGGCAGTGTGCTGATCAGGCCTATAATTCAGGCCATTATCTGAATGGCCTGGGCCTGACCCTAAATATGCTTAAAAGCCAGACCGAGCCTCATTCAACATATGTAATTGTAATACCATACAGTGGAAATACATTTTTGAAATGTGCTGGCCTGGGCTTGACTATAAGGTCCATGGGCTGGCCCAGGCCCAGATCTTAATCCTAATAACGAAATTAGCTGTGCTCAAATGTGCTTCTCAGCCTGTCCATGAACAGCTGGACTTAAAACTAACTGTTTGAATCATACTTGGATTATCTGGTAAGGAAACACCAAATGAGCTGAGATGATCATTTGTTTGGACTACAACAGTAGCTAACTCATGACTCATCTAGTGGGGCCCAGTGAGAATCTCAAGAATGATCAATGGGGTCCACATTTTAAATCCAAAACGGGTCTGGAGCAAATTAATTATTCACTTTATGAGTTGGGTCCACCATTAGCTTGATATATATTTCTTAAACGATGGTTCCGATTACATTTAGCTGAGAGCTAATAAATGGGAAACCGAATTTGAGAGGTTTGATATAATTCATATCTGAGACCCACTGATAGTTAGAGTTCTCATTCATTCCTGTAGAGGTGGCCCACTTGACGGTTACGATCTCTGATATTTTGGACAACTGTCTCTCGTAACGGAACCCATGCATGCATGAGATGTCCCCATGCAGACCAACTTTCTATTTTATTATTATATCGATCGCCGCTTATATATATTGATCTCATGTGGGTCTGGGTGTTTCATTCAGACATCTCTCTCTCTCTCTCTCTCTCTCTCTCTCTCTCTCTCTCTCTCTGTGACATTGTTTATCTGCTCTCGAAAAACGACGATGGTTCCATTAGGCTTTCGTTTCGATCCAACTGATGAAGAACTAATCTATTATCTGCGGGTCAAGAACAACGGATGGGTTCTTCCAAGCAATGCTATCATGGAATTCAATGTCTATGCCTGCAATCCAGACCAACTCCCACGTATGCCTCTCCTTTCTTTCACTGATTTCTTTATCTTTATAGTTGTGCTCTCTTTCTTTGATAGATTTCTTTATGCTCAGTTCCTGTCTCTCTCTATGAGCATTTGTCTTCTTCCTTTGGATGTGCCACATTTGATATTCATGTAATTCTAACCCATGTTCAAGAACACGATTTCATAGCTCAGAAAATTATGCAATATCAGATAGCTTAGTTTAGTCTTCTGATCATATTCTTGTTCTATCATGTTCGAGAACACGATTTCTTTCAATGATTGCTTCATCTTTAGTTCTTCTATCTTTCTTTGATTGATTTCTTTATGCTCGGTTCTTTACTCTCTGTGTGTACGTGTATTTGTTATATATATGGTTTATTGTTCTTTTCTTTTTCCTTCTTTTCTTTTGGGTTTTTCATGGATGCACCATTTTCAAGAAACTTATTCAAGATCGGATGGTTGAGTTTAGTCTTTTGATATTCATGTTCTAACCCATGTTCAAGAACACGATTTAATTCATAGCTCAGAAAGTGATGCAAGTTCAGATAGCTTAGTTTAGTCTTTTGATATTCTTGTTCAGTCATGTTCAAGATTATGATTTCTTTCAATGATTTCTTCATCTTTAGTTCTTCTTTCTTTTGTGTGTGTGTATTTGTTGTATATACGGTTTGTTCTTCTTTTCTTTTTCCCTTCTTTTCTTTTGGGTTTTTCATGAATGCACCATGCTCACGAACATGATTTCATAGCCCAGAAACTCCTTCAAGATCGGATGGCTTAGTTTAGTCTTTGATATTCATGTTCAGTACCCTTGATCGAGAATACGATTTCTTTCAATGATTTCTTCATTTCAGTTCTTCTTTCTTTGATTGAAATGATTTCTTCATGTTCAATCATGTATATAACTTCAAGTTTTTTTTTTTCAACTTTTCCTTCTTTTCTTTCGGATTTTTCCTGGATACTAGTTGTTCATTACTTTCATACTTGTTGCATTTTTTGGGTTTTTTAGACCATAGGTCAGATCCAAACAAAATATCAAAAGATACAAATATACTAAAGCCATGAGACAATTTTCACATACGAACAGATTGCATGCTCATTCCTATCAAGAAGTCTTGTCATTCATGCATCATATACGAGATACTTCATTCCTTATCTCACGGTCATTGTAATTTATTTACAGGGCATTTCAATCACAGAATGGGAAACGATTTATATTTTTTTACAACCAGAGAAAGGAAGTACTTGAAAGGAAGCCGGCCATCTCGCACCGCAGGTGATGGTTTCTGGAAGGCCACAAGCATAGAAAAAGAAGTTCTTGGCGGCGACCAATCAATTATTGGATATAAGAAGACATTAGTTTTCTATTACAAAGAGAAGAACAAAAAAACAAACTGGATCATGCACGAGTATAGGATTGACAAGACTGATGGCTCAATAGGCAAGCAAAGCTTGAAGGTGAGAATGAGGGAAAAAAATGCTTACCAATTACACATACCTGTAGCATAATAATATACTCACTATTTCACATTGCATATATGCAGTCCAGCTTGTGGGGCAGATGGAAAGGTCTTCTTACGGACCAAGGAGAACCAAAAATTAGCCCCACCAAATTATCCTAACACTTTATTTAACAGCCTTGAAGTTTATTGATATCTTAATTGTAGTTTTTTTTTTTTTTCTTTAGAATCTATCCAATAGTGAATGATCACCCATCAGCCCATAAAGCTGGACTGCACATGCAGTTGCTTGTAGGAGAACATTCTCCTTCAAGCAATGCTCTTTCTATTTAAGAAGTTACAACTGAGCAATTAAAGGTGGAGATTGAAAAGAAACTATTAAACTATCTCTTCTTTTGCTTTTAATGATCACCCATCTAGCCATCCATTGTCCTAGGAAGTTTTACATCTTAAAAATGCCAGTCCATCTTGATACCCACCATTTATACCCCTCACTCTTCACCTCTGCAATGCTCAGTTTCAGAAAAACTCCTCTACAGGGCCTTTATCTTCTGTAGATTGTAAATTTGCTAATGCTAACTATTCTTCTTCACCTTTTCAGATGGATGGGTTCGTAATTTGTAGGATATATGAGCGCCACACTAAAGCTTCTAAATCTGATACTCGTCAAATGATCCAAAGCTTTGAGTATGACACCCGTACACCGATTTCTTCGTTGCAAAGTGCAGAAGGAGATGCGAATGAGCTCATGCAACTCTGTCAGGGCGAGAGTAACTGCTTTACTGAAGAGATGACTAGAGCTTCTAAATCTGATACTCGTATGGATGATCATCTGATCCAAAGCTTTGAGTATGACACTTGTACACCGATTTCTTCGTTGCAAAGTGCAGAAGGAGATGCGATAGAGCTCACGCAACTAAGTGAGGCCCAGGACGACTGCTTTATTCAAGAGATGACTAAAGCTTCTAAATCTGATACTCGTATGGATGTTCGTCGGATCCAGAGTATTGAGTATGACACCCGTACACCGATTTCTTCGTTGCAAAGTGCAGAAGGAGATGCAATAGAGCTCATGCAACTCTGTGAGGGTGAAAGCAATTACAGCTTTATTGAAGAGATGCTGCTTAAAGATGATAATATACAAGGCCTCTATGATATTCCCATCCATCCATCTTTACTTGAATGTTTCAACTATATGTAATTGAACGTTATTAATTTGATGAACCTTTTTGTTTATGTATTACATATCATTGGTTTGTGTCATAGTTTTTTTTTGTTATTCATATATCAGTTGTGCACATGCTAATCTAAGAAATTTGCCCAAAGCCAGGTTGTTTATTTTATTTTATTTTATATACAGTTTTTGTATTTGTTTACTATTCAAGAAAATTAGTGTGTTAAAAGATAGAAAAGGTCTTTTCTTGAATCGTAAATGATTACTTAGCCATCATCCATACAGTAATTCTTCATCATCTACTATTTTGTTGTCTGTTATATGATCCATTGACGATCCCAAGCTTGAATAATGGAGCATTAACATTAGCTTTAGTGTAGAAAAAAAATTTAAAAAGTTGATTTTCTTCTCTTTGGGGTAAGGGGCCTAGGTATTGTAGGTCCTCTGAGGGCTTTATTTCGCTCCAGGCCTAGCTCAAATATGTTGAGGGTAGCGCTTAGACAACAATAGGCATGGCCAAAAATCCATAAAAAACTAATAAATCCGCAAAAAACCAACATAAAAATGATTTTATTTTATTACCTCCATCTCTTTTGCCAAATATTTTGAAAGACCTAAGATAAAAGAGAATAAAGATTAATCTAAAATTTTATTAATAAGAATAATAAGACTAAATGCTTGATTTTAAAGACTCTCTTCAAACAAATCAAATGACTGACCCAAAAGTGGTCACCTTAAACAAATTGACTTAAAAAAAGTGGCCGCCTTCAAACAATTAGGGTCAAAGTGGCCACAGTCCTCTTTTCTATCTTCAAAATCATACACTTATACGTCTTATTTGGATCATGCTTTTGTTTGTAAAGTTAGCCTTTAAACCATATTTTGTAAAGAGCTTTGAAGGGAACCTCTTTTTATTCATTTATTTTATTTACTTTATTTTCTTGAATTTACTTATTTGATTATCTCATTATCTGACCCATGTTTTGACCCTTATTTTGACCAATTTAGGGATGGCTAAGACAAGGGCGGAACCAGAAAGTTTTCTTTTTGAAGGGGCCACTATATAAAAAAGAAAAAGTTCTAGGAGGGACCATATGTAAAGATAGTACATAATCTCGTCTAAATCAAGGGGTTTTTTGAAATTTCTAGAGGCATCATGGCCACCCCGTGTCCCCCTCCAGTTCCGCCCTTGGCAAGAGGGCGGGTTTGGTATAAGTTGGATTAAGCCCAAACCTGACCCATCTTAAATTTATCTCATCTAAACCTGCCCACCCCATGACGGGTCGCTAGGATGTGATACCAAACCCGATCCATTTGGTTGGGTCAAGTTGAGTTTAAAGCTTAATTTTTTTTAAAAAACATGAGAATGAGTGTAGTAGAGATTAACACACCACCTTCTCTTCCCACATGCCTTAAGGCTCAAAACCACCTACGCTACTTGAGTTTTAACTATCAATTCATGTTTGGATGCACAATAAAATAGAAGATTAATTTGTTTCTTTTTAGGATAATTTTCTTCTCTTTTAAATTGGAAGTGTTTGGATAAGTTTTAAAAAAGATAAGAATAGATTCTTTTCTACCAAAAATCAAGAGATTTTGTCCTTCTACATAAACCTAGGTATATGAGGAAATCTCTAAAGAAAGAAATATGTTATTTCACGGGCCATACTCTCGAGAAAGAGAGCACATCCACAAAATACCACATCCATCAGTTTCAACTCCCCTACTCATCTCTCTTGTCGTTGCCCTTTTCTCTTTGCCTCGTCCTCTCCTCACCATCTTCATTTCTCATTCTCTTCATCCCCCTCTTCTCTTCACTCTTGCCCTCATTTCTCTCCTTACCCACACCCTCTTTTTCTTTACCTCTCTACCATTTTCTCTTCTTTGTATCTTCCCCTCTCTCTTCTATTTTCCCTTGCTGTCTCCTTTACCTTATTCTCTTCTCTCTTACTCCCTCTCCCATATTCTTCTCTAGCTATTTATTTCTTCTTCTTCTTTTTTGTCTATTCCTCTTTCCTTTTTTTTTTTTTTTGTACTCTCCCTCTCTCTGTCGCCCTCTTCTTCTATTTTTCCTTTTTTTTCTCCCTTTCCCAAACCATTTTGTCATTTCTTTTAGAGAGAGAGAACCATCTTGTCATTACAACAAGGTAGAGTCGCTGATTTGGATTGCATTTAGGGCATGTTCGTTTAGTTGCTAATTTGGATTGCATTTAGGGCATGTTTGTTTGGTTGCAATTAGATTTCTAGAAATTAATGTTAAAATGGGTTGAAAAGAAGAAGGGTGATGACACTGCTTTCATTAAGAAAATTATTTGACTTCTTTACCATGAATTCCTTGTCCATAAAATATAAGAGATTCTTATTCATTACATAACGAAATTATAAAGCTATATAAACTTAGTTTTTTTTTTTTTTTTTTTTTTTTTTTTTTTTTTGGGAATGAGGTAAATCTTGATTGACACATATTATAATATAAAATGATTGCCAAACAACTCAGTTTAGAATCTGTTGAGTTTTTCAAATATTGTCAAACGACAAATATTATTAGATTATAATATTTTCTTTTGTATTATTTTGTTCTATCAATATCTAAATCTACAAATATTTTATTCTAGATGTGCCCATACAGGATGGGCTAAGTTAGGATAACAAAACCGAAACGCTAACCCTACACAAAGAACACCACTACCAAATCTGCTCCTAATAGGAGCGAGTTGAGGCGGGTCCCCATTTATACCCGACCCATTGTCATCCCTAGACCAATTGTTAAGACCTATATTAAGCAAATAGACAACCATCATGTGTTTCTGATGGCTGATGTGAACAATAATGTACCGCAAGTGCACTACTACCTTTTTCAAGACAGTGGAAAATATGGGTTGAACCCATAGGGTGCGAATCAAGAGAAACGTTCTAATTTCAGAAAAATGATTTAGATAATGAATATGAGAGCATAAAATTAATAACAAAAGGAATAAAATAACAATAAAATAATCAGAGTGATAAAACTGATCAAGGCATCGGAATCCATTAAGTCATAAAAAATCTCCATTTTCATTAAGAAACACTTAACTTGTTCAGTTCTTTACTACAAATCAAGACCATTAATCAATGGATCAAGATCTGGATAATGTAGCATTAAAAATCCAATTTCTTTCTTTAGAAAGATCCATTTCCTTTTTCTACAACAATATGTAAAAAGCCAAGACCTCCTTCCCTTCTTCAAAGTACTAAAATTATCTAAGCATCACCCATCAAAGATAAGAATAATCATCAAAGAAAACATAGTCCTAAAAATGGCCTATCAAACATAAGCATAAATGATCAAAGACATATTCTTATATTAAGAACTAAGCATGGAAGGTACCAACCGGTATAAAGACAAGTCTATTAATCGAAGACCCTACTTAAGCAGCTACACGGGTCAAGGTTAAGCTCGCCCTTGACTCATTTCTAGTGTATCCCAAACTGTCCAAATAGAAGGTTAATAGGGCCCACACATGAAAGAAGTATAAAAGAAACCAAATTTGGGGAATTGTTGTGTGTAGTGTACCGAGTCGACATCATGGGTTCCCGGGTCAACCTGATACTCTGTGGAAGGGGACATCTAATTGGGAAGCAGAAATCACAATTTGTAGTGTTCCCAGTCGACCTGATGAACTAGGAGGCATTTCCACAAAAACATGGTAGATGGACATTTCTTAGTGTGGTTGGTCGACTGGGTATATTGGGTTCTGGAACCCTGAGTGTAATTTCAACTCCCAGTTGTGGGGAAGTCCACTGTGTGCCCGGTCGACATCCTGAATGACCAAGTACCGGGTACACACGAAACCCTTATTTTCAGTATTTTGTCATCTTCCATCTTCCATCAAAACTCTATCAAATCCATCCCATATCTACACCAATCATCTCCAAACATCAAGCACACCTCCCATATCAAGATTCCATCACAAATGGGCCATTGGTCTTCTAAATGAGAGATTCTCATTCATCAATGGCCAAAAAACACAATAGAAGAGCTTAGAATAACAATGCCACACATCAAAGCATCCAATCAACCATCTAAATATAAAGATCATACCAAATAACCATAAAAGACAGTAATTAACAATCTAATCGTATTAATCAATTCAAATTAAAGAATCTAAGTATGTCTACTTGCCTAATTAAGAAGAACCTCCTCAAATAGCTTGGCTTCAGTCCAAAAGCTCTAAGATCGCCCCAATAGAATCTACAATCTCTACACCCATTCCCAAAGAGAGAAATGCATAAGAAAGGAAATTCTAAGAGAAATGACTATTCTACAAGGAAATTGAAAAGGGAAAATGGAGATTACCTTCAATTGGAGAGGGGAGAGAGATCTAGAAGATGGGATGAGTTCCCTAACTTGAAGATAGCTGAACCTTGATGAGAGTCTCCTCTTTTAGCAACTGGATGCCCTAGATCTAGAGGGAGAAAGAAGAGAGAGATGGGGGGAGTTGTAGTGAAATGAGAGGGAGATGATATGAAACATTTGGGAGAGATGGGTGGGATTTCTTATATAGAATTTGGTTGGGTCTTTATTTAAAATGCCTTCCTTAGCAAATGAGGATAGTAAATAAGAATTGGGGTATTTAGGGAAGATTTAAATGGAATGACCAAAGGGTCATTGGTTGCTAATAGAAATGAAGGATAAGAACTATGGTAGTTTAGGTATTAAGGTACCCTCAAATGAGTGGTTGTAAATGAAGGAGCTTAAGGGCAATAAAGGTAGGTTATTTATAATCACTAGAGTCACTACAACAAAAATAATTTTTCGCGGCAAATATTTCGCGACGTTTTGAAATTTTGTCACTAAATATTGTTTTTCGAGACGAAAAATTCATTTCGTCGCCTAAAACGAAAACACAAATTAATTAACGACGATAATTTTCAATTGACGCTAAATTTTGTCGCGAGAAGTCTGGCGCCAAAAACTGGAGTTGGCGCCATGAAGGGGTAAAATTTTTCCGACGAAATTATTTATTTTGCAACGAAATTTTTTCGTCGGTAAATCCTTTTTACCATATTTTATTAAAGAATTTTTACGACAAAAATATGTCGTCGCAGAACCCTTAAAATTAATCCACGATGAAATAATTTCGTCGCAGAATCCATAAAATTTGGGGCGCGCGCGGTGCCCATGTTTACTTGGTTAATAAAGAAGGAGGCCAAGGTCAGTCAAGGTATTTGGAGGGAAAATGTTTGGTTAGAAGGACTAGAGTACCCTCATATAATTAATGGGCTAATGGGTTAGGCCATGGGTGATTGGTCATTCTAAGGTTAAATGCACAACTCTCTAAGGAAAACCCTTCTATAATTAGGATTACAACTAAGGCCTTTAATTATCTAATTACTTCTGGGGAAACCAATCAAACTCCTATTTGAACTATTAATCTCACAAGGGTCCTAGTTCCATAAACTAAGCTAAATTAGTGGGAAATTACTAACTACTCATGTTAACCACCTATTAAATAGGATAATCTAGGGTTGACTTGGTCAAACTGGGTCCCACTAGGCATTTCTAGGGACGTGTCCTTACACCAAAGCTAGCGGGCATATCATTTCTGAATGCAGGAAACGACCAGAAAATTAAAATTCGCATGCTTATTCTGCCATTGCTTCTTCATATTCGAGCTCCGTGGCATCTGCTTCCCCGTCTTCGTCCATGTCTTCACAACCATTCGCACCCGGGCCTCCTATCAACGCTGAAATGATTTAACAAATGATTCTCCAAACATTCTCTATCTTGGGCATCTCAAGTAAAACTTTCTCATCTCCCTCTATGTGGTATTTTGATTCTGGAGCATCAAATCATATGACTTATACTTCCAATCTCATGTCTAATAATATACCATATGATAAAAAAATCCAAGTTCAAACTGCCAATGGGGGACACTTATCTATCACTACCATTGGAGATAGTCCACACAAATTGCCTTCACGTAGCCTATCTACAAATTTGTTAACTGTTGGACAACTCGTAGATAATCATTGTAATGTCTCATTCTGTTCTTTTGGTTGTGTTGTACAGAATCAGGGGGGCCTAAGTGTGGACGGTTGTTTCTGCTTAGTCTGCCTATACGATCTAAGGATGAATCAACCTCTGTTTTTTCAGGCGTTCTTCAAAATAATGCACATCTGTGGCACAAAAATTAGGACATTCTAATTTGAATATACTATTATCTTTGAAAAAACTCTAGTTTGATTAATAAAATGAATTTCTCTCATTCTGATATAAATATTGATTGTTCTATTTGCAAATTAGGAAAAACTGTAAATCTTTTCCATTTTCTATGCATACCCTATATTAGAAAAATATTTTGATTTGATTCATAGTGATGTCTGGGGTATAACACCAGTTATTTCTCATTCTCACTATAAATACTGTCACATTCATGGATGATCATAATCGATTTACTTGGGTTTATTTCTTAAGGGCTAAATCGGAGGTGTTTAAGGTTTTTAAAACATTCCTTGCCTATGTTGACACACAATTTTCCACCAGCATAATGATTATCCGATCTGATTCAGGTGGTGAATATGTGTCAAACAGATTTGAAGAATTTCTCCAACATAAGGGGATTGTCTCATAACGAACCAATCCTCATACTCCATAGCAAAACTGTGAGGCCCCACCCTTGGTGGGCCCTCATTTTTGAAATTGAATATTATTAATTACAGTAATATAACATAATTGTACTAATTAATAGGGGTTATCAAGGGTAGATAAATATTTTCCTAAGTTTTAGCCTATTTTATAGGATTTAGGCCCATTGTGTATTTTATAGATTTATAGGGTGTCTTTTTAAAATTTTTGTAGGGTTTTAGAAATTGAGGCCCTTACTAGTAAATAGGTTTTTGTAAGGGGGGTTTTCCACATTTGAGAATATTCTAGAACCTCTACCAAAGGACCTAAATGCTCATGTCCTTATCCACATTCCTATGCAAACAAAAAGGTCATTTTTGGTAATTGTCCCAAAAATCCTAGCCTATATAAACTAAACTATTGCATTGGGAAATGAACCCTAAATTCACTCTCATTTATCCCTCATTTACCTCTCATTTCACAAAACCTTAGCTAAAATCCTAACTCCCCAAAACCCTAATTCCAAGAAGAAGAAGGGGATCACTTCCAACCTATTGTTACTACAATCTCCTAAAGACTCTCTCTTACCAATCTCTTCTTCTTCTACAACTTAAGGTGAGCCTTCTTCCTTAACTCAATTTCCATATAATTCTTTAGAATTCCCTCCTTTTCTCTTGATTCCTTCTAAACCTTTTTTCTCTTGTGGAATGGGTGTTGGGTTTGGTAGATTTGATTTGATTTGGATAGCTTGGATTGAGTCTTATTGCTATTTTCCCTTGCAATCCGGATTTGAGGCAAGTGCAATGTACATAATTAATACAGAATGCATATTTACTTTTTTTTATTTTGAAAAATTCCATTCACATTATGTTAGAAATATTTAAATTTGCTCATGAGCTTATTTCTTTGGATTATGGCCATTAATGAATGGATTTGTTGCTTAACTGGAAGATTAATAGGTCAATAGTGGATGTGATAGATTATTGGAGTGAAATTCCACTCAAATGTAACCACGACAGTAAGTGAAATTACCTGTAAAGGTTTTGTATTATAACAGTAGCATGTTTGTTACATTTGTAATACGTTCATCGGAATGGAACGGTGAGGGTTTGATCTCTTGCGCTGAGGCCGGGACCCAAGTGGGCCACCTGATGGCCAATCCGATCCGTGGATCCGAAGGGAGACCCACGGGCGACCCTAGAGTTTCTGGTCTCATAGGGAATGAACACCCCTGGCCCACTAATTATTAGCTTGATCAGAAGATGACATGTTTAAGTGGAAACAAAAATCAGTTTTGACAACAGATGATTGCGGGACCCACTAGATGATCCGATTGTAGATCGGGTCCCCATATCTGATAGTGGACCCCGGGGCGAACCTGATGGTGGTGGACCCGAGGGGATCGGGTTCCATCTGGCCCCACATCTTAGATCTATACTTTATTGGGCGTCATTCACAAAGAGGGTTTTTATTTTTGAATATCAGATCATGGCGGGGCCCACTGAGTGCCTTATCATGATCTCGTCCGTTCCAATATCCGTACAAGGCTGGGCGACCATGATGATGAAGTCTGATCTGGGCCTGATTCAATGGGGCCCACGATTTCTGCTGTCTGCTGTGTCATATCCCAGACGAGGAGCTGCTGTTGGAAACGTTCTGTTGCAGAACGTTACAGTGATGAAGTGAGAAAGAAGAGATCGGTTGTGGTCCGGTGGCTTGTGAGAGTATGAGAAAGTGTGGGCACTCCATGTGACACAACTTTAGGGAATTGGTAGGTCATGTGGTCTGTGGGTGTATGGGAGACCATGGATACTTACTTTCAGTATTTTATCCTTTTTATGTTTAATCACGTAAGTAACCCTTAGTTCTAGAAAATTAGGATAAAGACCATAGATATTTTATTGGACCCAAATTAGATTTTTGAATTATTTTGGAAAGGGAATCAACATGCTACTTTTAAAATAATTACTTAGCCCCATTAATTTCTAGAAATTAAAATAAAGCCTTGGTTATTTCTATGAACCCAGATTAGATTCTTGGATTATTTATAGAGGGTAATTATTTTGAGTAGGACCCATTGACCATCCAAAAAGACTCCATTAATGTGCCAAGCACAAGTCAATGGTGTGGCTCAATCTTGACTCGTGGGGCCACTAAGTAGGGTCTACGATTTAGATTTGACGTTAATTCGATCCTTAAATATTGTCGAAGATGCCCGTAACTTCAGGAGCACCAAATACAGTATACTTGGCATCTAAAACTTCGTTTATGGATCCAATTAACTGAGATAGACCTGGACCTGAATGTGGGTCATTACTTAGGATTGGACCCTTGATGTTCCTTTGATTCAGTTTCTTAGAATTTATTCCACTTATTATATTAATGTCACTCTTAAATCCTTGTCATTGTTTTATACTTGTTAATTAAATGAAAAATGAAGGACCCGAACCTAGGATTTCCTAGAGGTGACCTGGTGATATAGTTTGGAGGAATTTGACCCGTATCTGTGTTTAGGCAGGCCTTCATACGGCCTATGTTATATGTGTGAACCCTAGATGGAGAGGTGATTGTGATTAGACTTGTAACTCATTTCGTATGAGTATAGATTGTTTGATATCGGATTGAGATTGGTGATCTCTCCTGAATTATTTAGACTAAGGCTATGGTTTTGTGGGCCTTGGTATGGACCCAATGATTGGTACTTGGACTTCTTAGGGATTTGTCAGAACCTTGCTCGCGCAAGGTAAGTCTAGACAGACACAGACCTGTACCTTGATTTCTTGAGTCAGCATGAATATTCACTCAGTTATTCTAAGCTTAGCCCGTTGACTGATCATCACTGGTATGAGCTATTTATGAGTGTTGAGTGGGCTATCATGATAAGCTGTGTTTTAGACGGACGGTGTGATGCCGGGTCCGGTCTCTTGAGTGATGAGTGTTCGAGATTGATGAGTGTTTTGCGGGGTTAGTTATCCCCATCACTGGTAAGATTTCTCCACCGCGACTGTGTTCAGTATGGGAGGGCCGCGGTATAATATCCCGTGGTATTCAGCTTATGTGAATGTGCCACGTTGTGTAGATAAATTGGCTTGTCTTATTTTCCTGATTCTAAGTGTTTATCTTGCTCAAATTGCCTAGCATTTGTACCTTGGATATTCTTATTAATCTTATTACTGTCTCTACTCTTTTGATGCATACATCCTATGTTATTTGTATACTGTAACTTGCCAGATCTTTGGATCTGACCCATTCTTGGTGCTTAGGTGTTGACCCCGATTATGAGGACGACGCGCTCGTCGAGACGCCCATAGCCGGAGACTATGGATGGGGACCAGCCGACCAGGGGGTCGAGCTGGAGGATGGAGCGCCTGTACCGGGGGTTTGAGTGTTATCCTTTTTCTGGGTTTGAGTGTCTTTTGTGGTGAGCAGGGAGTTAGTCTTATATGTTTTTAAATATGTTTTTAATTATACTTTGAGATTTAGGCTGGACTTCAGCCCTGCTACACTTGATATATCTCTATGATACCTTATACTTCCGCTTTGCTCTTTACACTTCCCAAATTTTAAACACTGATTATATTTCTGTCAAAAAGTTTTAAATTGGACCTCACTGCGGACCTACGGTCTTGGAAGTTCCCGGATTCTTCGGGAAGTAGCGCGCCAAATTCTGGTACCTTGACGGTTTTCTCAGCATTCGGAATTGGGGCGTTACAAAAACGGCATTGCTGAACTAAAAAATCTCCATTTACTTGACATAGTTCGTTGCCTACTACTTGAATCCTTTGTTCCCCGTAGATTCTAACCTGAATCTCTATCCACTTCAGTTCACCTTATTAATCGGCTTCCGTCTCCCAAACTTAAAAATCTGTCCTCATATTTTCGTGTTGTTAACTCTTGTCCTACATATACACATCTTTGTCATTTCGGGTGTGTTTGTTTTATTCATCTTCCTCCTTCTGAAAGGATGAAATTGTTTGCTCAAGCTACCAAATGTGTTTTTCTTGGTTACGCAACTCATCAAAAATGATTTGTTTGTTATGATCCATCCTTCAAAAGAATTCGTGTTTCCCGAAATGTTGTGTTTTTCGAAAATTTATATTTTTTTCTTCGAACCACCGATTTCTCCACTTCTATCACCATGACTACACTACCAACTTTTTCATCGATACTTCTTCATCTTATGTTGAAAGGTTCAAACCTGGAATTGTATATTGGCGACAAACATAACCAATTACTACTACAATACAACTCATTCAAGACCCGCTTGATCCAGCACCTGATCCAACTTCTATAGCAACTACACTAGAACTAGCTATGATGCCCACTCTTCGACGCTCCACGAGCGTCTCTCGACCTCCTAATAGATATGGGTACTCTCATTTGTCTTTTATTGCCACACTAACCTCTATTGACATCCCCACTTCCTATTCCCAAGCTGTAAAACATGAATGTTGGTGGAAAGCTATGTCCAAAGAATTAAAATCCCCACACTAATTATACATGGGATGTGGTTACCTACCCACCTACAGTTTGACCTATTGGGTGTAAATGGGTTTATTCGGTCAAACTGAAATCTGATGGCTCATTAGATCGATACAAGGCTCGCCTAGTCGCTCTTGGTAATCGGCAACAATATGCAATCGACTATGATGAAACATTTGCTCTAGTTGCAAAGATGACTATTGTTCGGATGATTATTGCCATTGCAGCATCTCAGGCTTGGCTCATTCTTCAGTTAGATTTAAAGAATGCCTTTCTTCATGGTGATCTTAAAGAAGAAGTTTATATGCACCTTGTAACGACCCGGAATTCGGGGCCCTTCGAATTTTGTGCCGAGAGTCATAAGCATCACATACATAGGTTAAATCAACGATCACATAAAGATTCAGGCATTTACCAACTTAAACCAACTTGTATTGTGAGGCCCCACCCTTGGTGGGCCTTCATTTTGAAATTGAATATTACTAATTACGGTAATTTAGCATAATTATACTAATTAATAAGGGTTATCAAGGGTAGATAGATATTTTCCTAAGTTTTAGACTCATTGTGTATTTTATAGATCTATAGGATATCTTTTTATAATTTTTGTAGGGTTTTAGGAGTTGAGGCCCTTACTAGTAAATAGGTTTTTGTAAGGGAGGTTAGAACCTCTACCAAAGAACCTAAATACTCATGTCCTTATCCACATTTCTATGCAAACAAAAAGGCCCTTTTTGGTAATTGTCCTAAAAACCCTAGCCTATATAAACTAAACTATTGCATTGGGAAATGAACCCTAAATTCACTCTCATTTATCCCTCATTTACCTCTCATTTCACAAAACCCTAGCTAAAACCCTAATTCCCCAAAACCCTAATTTCAAGAAGAAGAAGGGGATCATCTCCTACCTATGTTACTACAATCTCCTAAGGACTCTCTCTTACCAATCTTTTCTTCGTCTACAACTCAAGGTAAGCCTTCTTCCTTAACTCAATTTCCATATAATTAACTAGAATTCCCTCTTTTTCTCTAGATTCCTTTATAAGCCTTAGTTCTCTTGTGGAATGGGTGCTAGGTTTGATAGATTGGATTTGGTTTGGATAGCTTGGATTGGTTCCTCTTGCTATTTTCCCTTGCAATCCCGATTTGAGGCAAGTGCAATGTACATAATTAATATAGAATGCATGTTTACTATTTTTTATTTTGAAAAATTCATTCACATTATGTTAGAAATGTTTAAATTTACTAATGAGCTTGTTTCTTTGGATTATGGCCATTAATGGATGGATTTGTTGCTTAATTGGAAGGTTAATGGGTCAATAGTGGATGTGATAGATTGTTGGAGTGGAATTCCACTCAAATGTACCCATGACAGTAACAGAAATGACCTGTAACAGGTTTTGTAGTGTAAGTGTAACAGTAGTATGTTTGTTACAGGTTTGTAATATGTTTATGGGAATGGAAACGATGAGGGCTTGATCTCTTGCGTTGAGATCGGGACCCAGGTGGGCCACCCGATGGCCAATCCGATCCGTGGATCCGAGGGGGGACCCACGGGCGACCCTAGAGGAGCTGGTCCCATAGGGAGTGAACACCCCTGGCCCACTAACTATTAGCTTGATCAGCAGATGACATGTTTAAGTCGAAACAAAATTCAGTTTTGGTATCAGATGGTTGCGGGACCCACTAGATGATCCGATTGTAGATCGAGTCCCCACATCTGATAGTAGACCCCGGGGCGAACCTGATAGTGGTGGACCCGTGGGGATCGGGTCCTATCTGGCCCCACATCTTAGGTTTACATTTTACTGGGCGTCATTCACAAAGAGGGTTTTTATTTTTGAATATCAGACCGTGGCGGGGCCCACTGAGTGCCTGATCATGATCTCGTTCGTTCCAATTCCGAGTAATGATAACTGCTTATCTTTATCCCGCGCATGTCCTTATCTTCTGACACGTTTTGTAACACTAGTTTAGAGTCGGTACTCGTCTCGGTTAACTGAACTGAGGATGGCACCGAGGCCGAGCACGACTGTAAGATGGACGCCATCTGGCACTATTGCCAAGATGCATTATGCCGAGTTAGTACTGTTATCAAACTGGAGTAATCTCACCAAGACCGGGTCATGTCAAGCTGGTACCTTTACCGAAGGTTTGACGGTTTCAGTACTGTAAGAGTATATTGTTGCCGAGATGAGATGAAGCCGAGACCCAGTTGGTACTCTTACCGAAATTAGGGTAATCTCTGTATTATGAAATGAACCACACAGTTGTTAATTTATTTGCTCTGATAAATTTGTGTTCGTCCAGACTCAGATAAATTTGTTCGCGACTCAGATAAATTTTTTTCGCAACTCAGATAAATTTATCTGAGTTTTGTCAGAAGTTAAGATAAGTTTTCAGAAAACTCAGATAAATTTACTGCTTTTATGAGTTTGCTGTTAATTTCTCTGCTCGGATAAATTTGTGTCGGTCCAAATTCAGATAAATTTGTTCGAAACTCAGAAAAGTTGTTCAAAACTCACATAAATTGGTTGAGTTTTGCCAGAAATTAAGATAAGTTTTTAGAAAACTCAGATAAATTTACTGTTTTTCTGTGTTTGCTGTTAATTTATCTGAGTTTTTGTATATGTTATCTAATTTTGTCATAAAGTAATCTGACTTTAAATTAAAGTTATCTCTGTATTTATATGAATTTATCTGTCTTTTATGTTAATTAATCTCTATTTGCTGTCAATTAATCTGAGTGTGACTTCAATTTATCTGAATTTGAAAGTAATTTATCTAAGCTTACTGTGCATTTATATTAATTTGATCTGCACTTTTTTTAACTTTGATGTGAGTTTATATGTATTTATTTGAGTTCAAGATCAAAACCAGTTCAAAAAAAAAGTTATGTACCATAAAAAAAAAGTTATATGAATTTTATTTATGTCTTTTGAAATTTATTTACATTTTTTAAATTTATTTTAATCTTTTGAAATTTGTTTTTGTCTTTTTAAATTTATTTACGTTCTTTTGAGATTTATGTACGTTTTTTGAAATTTAGTTGCATAATTTTTAAAATTTATTTGCGTCTTTTGAATTTTAGTTGTGTTTTTTTTTTAATTTATTTCAAAATCTCATTAATGGTATTTTCATTAATCGTGACCAATTAAATAGTAGCTGGCCATTATTAATGGCATATCCCCCTAATCATGGGATATGATTTATCTTTAAATAGATAAGGGCTTTTAAAGAAAGGGCAATTTGGATATTTTAGATCTTCAAATTTGGAAAAAAGACTTACGACACTATGAAAAGAAAGTGTGGATCTAAGGTCATAAAATCAAATGTTCAGGGACCTCCGCCCAATTGCCCCTATTTTTTATTGGGATATTTACTTCAAAAATCACATTAAATAAGGTAATTACAACTGAGGGCCCTACATTTTTATTATGACGGCCAAGGACCTTCAGCCCAAAATCCAATATTTCATTCCGTTTTTGCCCTTGCTTAGTTGATGTCAACATAACCCTTAGAAAAAAAGTTCTTCACTCACAAATCAACAGAAACAGTAGAATAGAAGAAAGAGAGGAAGGAGAAGAGGGAGATCAACGCCCTACCCCTTTTTCTCTTAATCACAATGAGAGAGAGATTGCTCAATGTCAACAAAACCCTAAACAACGGAGAATTCAATTTTTGTTGACGCTAACTGGGCGTTTTTGTTTACGTCAACACAATTTTATGCTGATGTCAACGAATCTTCTGTCGACGTCAACAAATTCACAAGGTCAATCATACTGTTAACTGGGCATTTGTGTTGACGTCAACACAATTTTACATTGATGTCGACGAATCTTCTATTGACGTCAACAAATTCATAGGATCACTAATTGTAATAACTTGGCATTTTTGTTGATGTCGACGAATGCTTTGTTGATGTCAACAAATATTACTCATGACAGAATAGGGAGATGGTTATGTTGACATAAAAAAAAAGGACAAAAAGAGAAAAAATAATAGATGATTTGGGTTGGAGGTCCTTGGCCGTCATTATAGAAGTTTAGGGTCATCAACTGTGGTTACCTTATTTAAGGAGATTTTTGTGGAAACAACATGACATTTTTGGGACAAGGGAGACTTTATTTTCCTGTTTGTAGAATGGAGATGTTACAAGTGCAACCTTAGCTGTTGTTGTTCCTTTGCCAAAGTAAAGAGGTATCCACAACTAAAGTGAAAAAAAAAAAAAAAAAAACACCCTTGAGGGATCACGTTGATGAGAATGGAGCATCTAGATGTGCATATACATTCCTCAATGAGATTGATCCAAGGTTCCTCAAAACTAAAGAACTTTAACGTGTTAAATAGAAATTACTAATTAAATTTATCAAATGCCTTTTGTGATATCCAGCTTTAAACAAAATGACCCTCTCTTTATTTTTGGATTCAATTTTTGAAGTTCATGTGCAAAACGAAAGCAACCTGATAAGGGGGGAGAATTTTGGAAGGGCGGGTTGGAAGAATTTTGGATGTGATTGTATAGGAAAATCTGAATAAGCTAATAGCTTATAATCTGCAAATTTCTTGGGGGACTTGGATTTGGGAATGAGGTGGGGAAATAAACCTCATAAGACCTAAGCAGAGACCTGAAGAAATGAATCATAGCTTGGACTACAAAGTTACCTGTGATCTCCGAGGAAGCAGCGATGAATGCTGTTGAGAATCCTTCTAGGCCAGGAGCACTGCTCTTTTTGATAGAAAAAAGCAGCCTCCTTGATCTCAACTCCATCAGGGATAGCACAAAGCATCGAATTCTGCACGTTGGAGGTTGCAGGGCCCTACAAACCGAAAAGGCTAGTGGCTGGCCAAGCTTGGTTCGGTTGGAACAAGGTGGAGAAATAGTTCACCATCATCAATGAAGCAGCTTCTGTATTTTGTAGTAAGGTGAGAAATTTTAGAATTTCCGCCACCTTCCATTAGCCATTTCAATTTGGATTTTTGTCGTCAATGCACCTCTTTAGCTTGGAGCTAGTTGTGTTAGGAGACTTTTGTAGATGCAAGGTCCCTCTGATGAAGGCAAAAGGCTGGAATCAAGATCAACATGACATCGATCTACTTTCATTTCAACAGCTGAGATGTAATTGCCTTCAAATGACTCAAGACCTTATTCCATAATTTCAAAACTTTTTTAGAGGCTTCAGATTATGAGCTAAAACAAACAAAGGACTACCCACAATATTCGGTCTCCAAGATGACCGAACGGTCTCCAGCAATTGTGCAGAATAATTTAAAGGGACATCTCTTGAAATTTGAAGGGAGCCTTATGGTGGTTAATCTCTATGACCCAAAATAATGGGACCACTAGTGCAACAGGTCTGCAGGCCTGCACCCAACACAGGCCCCATGATAAAAATAAATAAATAAATAAATAATTAAAGTTATAATTAGTAATATTTATAAATATTTTAATAAATTATAAATGAATATTAACATATAATTCATAATACAAACACAATTAAAATCGAACTTCAAAAATCAAAGTTTTAAAGAAAAAATAAGTAAAATAATCTAATTGAATTATCTAATACATGATATTGGAAGAATGACTCAATTACATAGAATAATGGCTCAAAGAAAATGAAAAAATTGAAGTGTAATTATGAATAATATAATATATGATGAAGAAGAAAACATATAATAGAATAATCAGTTTGAATTGTTGATGTATAAAAACTGAATTGATTTATAAAAAATTTTCATGCTTGAAAAACTATCTATTACTTGGTCCAACATCTTGATTTGTCGCATTTTATTGTTTCTTTGATTCTCCATATTTATTATTTAGTTAAATTAGTAAATATAAATTATAATAAAAAATTATAATAAAGATGGAAACTCGTGAGAGGAGTTTTAGGGGTCCGAGAGATTTTAGGGCAAGATCAAGTAAATAGTAGATATTTTATGACCTTGATTTTATTATATTTGTACTTAGGCAATATAAATAGAGTGTTGATTTCAAAATTAAATGTGAATTTTGAAATCAATTGGCTCCATAATGGGCCCCACAGATTAATCTTACTGAATATTGAAATGAAAACAAGGAGAAAAAAGTAGCAAAATATAGCCTACGAAAGTGGCCCTTGTAAATTGTGAGATAGGAAATAAAAACATTTTGCTTTCACAATGTGACCCATGGATTGTTCGCACTTAGGACATAAAAAAGTAAAAGTAAAAAATTGACTTTCAAAGTGAGCACCACAGATTGATTAAAAACAACAAAGAAGAAGTCGACTGTAATCTATAAGTAGGCCTTAAATTTTTGCATCTTGGACCTGACATGGGGGTCCCACAAATTAATTTGCAACAAAATTTAATACATACTTTGCCCACCTATCATTAAAATCATAGCCAACTTGATAACTATATTTTTCATCAGTCTGTAATGCCCACGGTCAAAGCCAAAAAGCCTTTGTTCTATTTTTGTTAATTTAATAACCTATGGGGCCCTTGAAGGTAAATGCTCAATATAATCTAGAAAAATGACTTTGGGAGGACCAAAGAGAGGTTAGTATCATATGCTATGTTTTATGAAAGAATAATAAGGGAAGGGATAAGTTTTTTAAATCTTGAAAATCCAAGAAGAACTTTAGAAAAATGGTTATCTCTACATTGTTTTGAGAGTATTTGCCGGAGAGCTACCTATAATGCCACGTGTCACTTGCTCACAAAGAGGGATGTTGTCATTATATATAAGAGGTTTTTCCCTATAACTTACATCTACAAATGACTTTTTCCTTTACCTTCCCAAAGTCTGAATATTTCCCCCCAGCTACAATTACACCATTTCAGGTCTAAAATACCCATGGTGTGGTTTATAAAATAAGAAAAATGCATTTTTATAAATATGTTGGGGTTTGGTCAATGAAAACACTCAAACTTGTATTACTGCATTTATGGGTTGAAAATGCAATGGTGTAAATGGGTTTGGGTGAAAATATATAGCATTATTATATAATTGAAAAGTGGTGATCTAATATGTATTTTCTTATACTCTTATAGATCTTACGGAATGTTTGGAGGGATATGTACATAATGAAATATTTATATATTTAAATACTAGAAAAACAAAATATTACATAATAAAGTATTATAATATTAAAATATTTTAACATTGTTGTTGTTTGGTAATTTTCAAAACATTCAATAGATTTTGAACTAAGCAATTTGACAATTATTTCATATTATAATATACGCTAAATTCAATATTGACCTTAATTTTCAAATGAAAAAAATGGTCAATAACTTTATAATTTTGTTTCAATATTTCTTTAAATGACAAGATGATGACACCATTTTCTAGGAATTCAATTCAATGAAAATAAAAAAGGCTCCAATTATATTTTTAAGATAAAGAATCTATGGTAAAATGGGTTTTTGGATTTTCTCGGAATTATATTCATGCAAACAAACATGCTGTAAAATCTCAAGAGAAGGGATTTTATGGTAAAACATGTTCCTTTGAATTTGTAGGAATTCAATTTTATGTGAACTAATAGGTCTTATATTTCATGGCATAATGGGTTCTTTTGAATTCTTAGAAATTCAGATCCATACTAATAGATCAAATTTTAACAATAATGAATTATTTATTTAAAACCTTGATTATTCGATTCCATACAAATAAGTAAGTCATGTTTTATGTTCGAGCTAAGATATTAGTGGTAAAGTGATTCCTTATAATTTCTAAGAGTTATTTTCATGCAATAAAATCGGCCCTAAGCAAGACAACCAACTAAAATTTCATGAGCCTCCATCCTTACTATCAGTCAATCAATTAATGTGATTTTTGGTGTTCGGACCCATAAAATGTACGGATCATGAAAAAAAGACTAATGTATAAAAAGAAGAAATAGAGATATAATTAATTTATCCTATTTGAGGCACATCTTTTATTGTTTAAAGTTTTGATCATATGAACAACCACTCCCAATACGTTCATTGAATCGTATTTCACTTTAATAGGTAATGGTAGATTGTACGCAAAGGTGGGCCACGCATGGTGCAATGACCAAATGTTTGATAAAGAAAGAGGAAAATAGAAATCATACCAAGAGGGGGAAAAAAGTAAAAGTCAAAGAATGAGAATGACTCAAGAAAAGGTTTGGGTAGTTTTGACATTTCCCCTGGCATTGAGAAAGCATAGGAAAGATTATAGTTTTTGGGAAGGAGGGGAAACTGATCTCTAAAGGTAAGCTATAAGGAAAAGCCTCTATATATAATGGTTTGAAGAATGCCTTGTCAAATGAGAGTCAACAGGATTATGGCAAAGTGGAGAACCAGAGGTTATTGGTGTCATGTCAAACCGGCACGGCCCGCCCAGATCAAGGCATGCACGGGCCATAGGCCGGGCCGAAACAGCCCACCCCATCTAGCGGGCCGGGCCCTCAAGGGAATTTTATTGGCACAACACAGCCTGGAGCAGGCTGGGCCATGCCGAGCGTGCTCGGCGTGCCTCTTTAATTTTTTTTCGATTAATTTATTTTGCCTTTTCGGTATTAAAGTTAAAAATTAGAAAACACGCACGGAGAATGATAAAGATATTTTAGTCGTTCAGTCAAAACCGACCTACTCCATTAAGAAGAGAACCATTTGGATATTAACTTCTTGAAAGTTTGTAAATAGGATTACCTTCAAAACCTTACAATCTTTTTAAAGAATAAAAATAAAAACTTATATATTTACAAATTACAGTGAAGGAAAAGTAAAAAACTAGATGTGTAGTCTACTATTGTATTATGCTGGATCATAATCTTCCATTACTGTTAACTCTTGCTTCCTCTTATCTGCCAAATACCAATCTCGTAGGCAAATACAACACTCCACCGTCTCTTCAGTTAGATTTGTTTTCTTGTCATCCACCACACATCCACCTGCACTAAAAGCCTGTTCTGTTGCTACAGAAGACATTGGAATAGTCAATAGATCACGACACATGGCGTCCAACAACGGATAAATGTTTTATTGTTGCTTCCATCAGGCTAAAATGTCAAAACTAGATGCATCATGCACCCGTATTACACCGACGTCAAGACACAAGGATAACTCCATCACTTTGTTATTTGAGCTTGAGCTAGATGCCATGCCCGTGGACATGGAAGAATATCACACATCCCACATAACTTCACATGTTTTCCGGACTTCTGAAGTGGTCATACTATCCCCAATTCTACCCATTTGCTCATAATAAAATTGAAAAAGTGTTCTTGTAATTTTGCCCTTTATATTAGAAAAAATATTTAAATCCTTGTAATTCATATTTTTATTTATTCCATCAATAAAAAAAACTCTATATCTGTTAATTTTAACTTAGGATCAAATATAGCAGCTGAAGAAAATGTCATTGGAGCCTCTTTCCAATATTTATTAAAGTTTTCTTTCATGTTTCTAATAGTATTATTCAGTAAAAAATGATCTCTAAATCTATTGAGTTGTAAAGTAATTTGAAAAAGCTTCATTACATGTGGGGTATTATATTCCGTAAAAAAAAATAATGTTGAAGTATAAAAAGCTTCTTATAAATCTCTTATATGGGCACACAACTCCCAATGTTCATCACTCATCAACAAGTGTTTTGCGTGGAAAGCACAAAATTCATTTAAAACTGTTTTCCGGTCAATTGCATTGTTTAACAAATCGCACATAGAATTTCATCTATGTTATATCTCTTTGGGTATTTTTATAGCTGATATGCCTTGCCTTGCACATATTTGGACATACAATTGTCTTCTTTGTACTGAACATAAAATAAATTTAGCAATGTCTTTAATAACATCTGTTAACTTATAATATGATTTAAACCAACCTTTGCAATGAGATTTAAGATGTGACATACACATATATTTTGGAAGATCAATAAAGCTTTCTATCAAAGTTTCAAGTGGCATCTGCAATCTCATTAGTTCAATAGCCACTGTATTATTACTGGTATTATCTAAAGTTGTAGATATAATTTTTTCCTTAATATTGTATTCATTAAGTTTTTCCAAAATAAATGTATTTATTCTAGTGCCACTATGTGGCCATTTAAGATAGCTAAAACTATTTATTCTTTTATTAATAATACATTTTGCATCTATATTTCGTGCAGTAATACAAAGATAATTATCATCTCCTTTACAAGTCCATATATTTGCGGTTATGGCCATTCTACCAGAAATTTCTGCAAGGTAATTTTTAATATTTGTCTTCTCTTTCCTACCAGAGCCTAATAGCATCATTTCTAAATGTATTTCTTGAAATACTGTGAAATTGTGATTGAAAGTATTTTTGGACCCATTCTTAAAAAAATTCATTTTCAACAAAAGAAAATGGTAATTCGGTTAACACAATCATTTTAACAATATTTTGTCTAGCACTTTGTGCATTAAAAGAAAAAAGACCCAAACTACTACTACTACCACCACTCGTAGTAGAATTTTGGGTTTGTGAACCAAGCCCCCTTGCCCCTACATCCGTCGGCTTATGTAAGGCTAAATATTTTTGCCTATGTTTTAACAAAAGGTCGGTGCCCGCTTTTGATTCGGCACCATAAATCTTACTACAAAATTTGCATTTTGCATTTTGGACTTTCTTTCCGTCTTCAACAACTTCAAACGTATCATGTATATTCCAAACTTTTGATGTTCTATTCCTCTTGGATGCTTTAAGGGAACTACTAGGAAATGGGGGTGGTAAATCACCTACTTTATCTTCTAATTCAATAAAATCTTCTTCTTCGCCTAAATTAACGGAAGAAGATTATGTGGGAACTCTTTTAGAAGATTGTCTAGCCATATTTCAAAAAACAAAATTTAAAAATAATAATACTAATACTAATAGCCTTCTTTTTGTGATAATTAATATAAAAAAGGGGAGAAAATGAGAGTTAATATAATATATTATAAACTTATAAATATGGAATTTCAAATTTAAATGATATAAATACCTCCCAATTTTTTAGGCCCCATTAATTTTGTCTCTTGATAATTTGATCTTTGGCCCTCCAAAACTTTTTTAGAAGGAGTGAAAGAGTTGAATACTTTGAGAAAAGGCTAGAGAGTGTATAGAAAGTGAGAGAATTATATAAATTAGTGAGAAATGAGAATGAGAGGGTTATAGTATTTATAGACTTTGTAAATTTGAAAAGGACAGAAAATACCCCTTATATGACCATTTTATGGCTGTTGGGGGGGGGGGGGGTGGTTTGTGTAAAATGGACAATTTACAAAAACCTAGTCGTTTTTTATCGTTGGGTGGGCCTGGCGGGCGGTACGTTATGAATGGGTCGGCCTGGAATGTGCTGTGCCAAAACGGGCTGTCCATGCCCGTTCCCTTGGTCCAGCACGGCCCATGGCACGAGCCGTGCCGTGTCGTGGGCCTTTGATTCGAGCCGGCCCAACCCATTTGACATCTCTATGTCCAATATAGCAGCAATAATGTAAGAATCAGTGGCAGACCAAGGGCTTTTGTTTAATGGGTGCGGATTCAAACAGGCAATTGGATTTTGAGATCAAACTCAGAGCTGTACATGGGTTTTGGAGGCGAACACACGATTTTTTATGATAATTTTCTAAACCGAGCCAAAATTTTCAATATGGATTTAGAAGTAGATTGAGGTCCAATGGGCGCGACCGCCCCATATGGATGCACTTGGGCCACCCCTAGTAAGAACTACCACGACGGTTGTTCGACCATGTGAATTCATTCCCTTTGAATCCCATATCTTTAAGACCAACCATCTAATATGATGCGACCGATATCATCCTCTAGAGTGACTCACATGATATCCGCTCGAACAAAAATTGAAACTACAAATTAGTGACAACGATTGCTCAATTAGGCTAATTTTGGTCCTACTCAAATCACATTCTGTTTGGATGCACAAGAAAATAATATTTTATAGAATATAAACTTTCATTTTCTAAAGAAAAAAATCTTATACGTTTGGTTAAAAAAAAAAAAAAAAAAAAAACGAACAAAAGATCCTTTTCTTTCAAAAAGATAAATATTTATTCCTACAACTCTCCCCTATAGAAAACTCTCTAGAATGAAAAATTCTTTCGAAATGAGGTTTACAAAGTCGTATTGTAGAAGGTAAATGTCACATCATGGTGAAGGTGAGGTAAAGCGAAATGTGAGATAAAGTATATGGTGAAGTAAGAATATGGTGAAGTAAAGTGGGAAAGATCTGTGGTAAAATAGTTTTTTTTTTTGTTTGACTTTACTTTATCACACTTTACCATAGTTTATAATGTAAAATAAAAGTGACTTTAGCGGCTAGACTTTACTTTACCACACTACTTTTTCATCTAAACATGGTGAAGGGATTATGTGTTACATCTAGGTCAAGGCATGTTTGTTTATATGTGTGGTAAAGTAAAATAAATGTTGATATCACATCATGGTAAAAAATGAGGTAAAGTAAGGTAAGATGAAGTATGTGCTAAAGTAAAGTAGGAGAGTGAGAGACTTGTAAAGTAGTTGCACTCTGTATTAACTTTAATTTACAACACTTTATATAGTTTTATGTGATAAAGAAAAGCGGCTTATGGTAAAAAAAAATGGCAGTTGAACTTTACTTTACCTTATTACCTTTTCATCTAGACATGGTAAATTACATATAAATTAAGTATTTAATAAAAAAACTATTCTAATAATGAACTTTACTATGATTAATAACATTAACTTATTTTTATTTTAAAATATATATTAACATCATAGTACCTTCCAAATAACTCAATTTAAAATTTGTAATATTCTTCAAAATTGCTAAACAACAAAAATATTTTAATATTACATTATTCTATTTTATACTATTTTATTCTTGTAATATTTAAATCTATAAATATTGTATTATGTAAACATCCAAATGAGCCCTTAACTTTCCACTTCTTGTCTGCAAAAAAGTATTAAATTAAGTATGCCTCATGGAGGATCTTATTTTAGCTGAGTTAAAACAACACTGCTGTCCCATTTATGCTGTGTTTCAACAGAACAAATTCCATTTTACCAAAAAAAAAAAAAATCCCATGCCAAACATTTTTTTTTTATGCAGATCACCATATTTGCTCAGCCTAGCAACCATGTAAGGATGGGGCCCACCATGCCACAAATCAAGAGACAGACAACTATATTATTAAGAAAAAAAATTAAAAAATAGGGTAATGTATAGTTAAATTTCATGTAAGAGACATATGGCGATTGAAATATCAAAAGATTGACACTATTCTTCCTATTGGAAACATGCGTCTATAGTACAAATCAGAAAAAAACCCAATTCCCGGTGTCTCCTCTATCCTCCTCTTTCTTTAGCATAATCAGAATTATACTTGTCCCTTGACATTTAAAAAGGCTATATTTTTCTTTGCTAGAATTCTAAATTTCAATTAGACGAAAGTTGTAAATATATATCTGAACTCGCTTTCTAATTTTTCTTTTTATTATTTATTTATCATATCATAATCTATCATATGGTTCACTCCATAAATCCCACTAATACACACGGGCTAGTAGGGAATTTATCCGATTTTTCTCTGGACTTGGAAGGATTAGTACAGTCCAAATGATTGAAAACCCTTCGATAGCATTAAAAAAAAAAAACCCTCAATGACAATGAGGGCTGGTTCATTGGGTTCAATCCATGTGAATCAAGTGGCTAGGTCCCATTTTAGGGTTGATCCGAATCTAGCCCTAAGTTGTTGAGCCTTTGCCCTTTATGTGTTTTTTTTTACAGATTTTGTGGTGGGGCACCGTCCCTCATCTCATATTAACCGGCGCATGCTAAAAGTGTCCTTCTTCTTCTTCCTTCGTTGCGGTTTCAGAAATCTAAACCAGAGAGAGAAGAAAACGAGCAAGGGAAGAGGGAGGGAAAGAAAGATGGGTTGGATCGGCGAAACCATGGACTCCATTCGCTCTCTTCAGATCAGACAAGTCCTCAATCAGGCCGTCAGTCTCGGTTCGTCATCTCTCTCTCTTCGTCGTCTTCTTTTAATTCATTGATTGAAGATTCATTTGGGAGTTGTCAAAATCCTACTCGTTCTGATCTTCCTTCTTGTTAAAAATCACTGATGTTGAATCATATTCATATGCGCATTTTGAAACCGATTTGTTTCGGCGGATCAAATTCATATCCGTGTGTTGGAACTGATGAGTTGGGATCTCATGGGGTACCCCAGGAAGTGAGATTCTTGAACTTTCTCTCACAAATTTCTTGTCTTTTTTTACAAACCCGTAGTTCCCTTAGCTTTGAATCTGCGTTTGGAGAAGTGGGTTGACGACCCTTTGACTAACCCAGATGATGCTAAGGGCCAATAGAGATGTTGTGGGGCCAAAGGAGTGCCTTGTGAAATATGTCTCCTTGGCTTACTCTTGTGGACTCTGAGCTAGCTACAGTACTTTTTGAGTAGAGTTCTAATGGAACAGGATCAAGATCTCAAAGAAAAGAGAGATTTTTATCATGATGATGGATAGTGGATAAGGCCTGAAAGCAGTAGAAACATATATCAAGACTTCAAGATAGAGGGTTGTGATTGTGAAGCTATATGGGTGGATGTCAAATGTTAAACAAGACATCTAAATATTTTCAAGTCTGGAGAAAAGGGTAAATAAAGTGAAGATAGGAATCTAAAGAAAAATTTATCTGATAATATAAGAGAGCATTACATTATCTTTGGAAAAAATTGACTAACTACGAATGCATGTATCCTTCATAGGAAAAAAATTGGCTTACCCTTGTGCAGATGACCCAAGAATTGCAGCTAGCTTGTCAATCCTTCTCCTAGCTCTTTTGTATCCATTATAGGATTTGCTTCATAAGACCACTTTACCATGAAGAAGAGTTATGTGGCGATTGGTCATTGGTCTTTTTTGAATTTGACATCATGAACAATGAAGAAATCTATTAGAGGACTGGGAGTTGAAGACCACTCGACAAGCATCTCTTACCTGACTATGAGCCGCTTCTGGAAAATAAGAAGGCAATGTAGGCTGAGAGTTGGAAACTCATTTCGATGGTACCACGCCCAAAAAAAAAAAAAAAAAAAAACTCATTTCGACGGTGCAATGAATAAGAAAAAGGAGTGGTCCAGGAGATCTCTGCCTTTCTCTAGAAGTGGCTTATGTTTCAATCTTTATGTTGCAGAATTTCCTGTGGACTAAAAACATCATTGAATTGTAAGCATGTATTGCCGGCTTTTGAACTGCACTGAGGCTAGACGTAAATGCCGCTCTTTGCTGATCATCCACCAAACTAAGGGTGAGTGGAAAACGAGAGTTGGGAAATGGCTTCCTTATCATGAGTATCTGGAGAAAGTGGTGAAAGCTTATGTGGCAAAAAGTCAAGAGAGTAATTCAACAATTCCTTGGATGCATTAGCATCTATGCTATCTCTTTTAGGAGTAGAAGTGTAAATATAGAAGTAAGGTGGAAAAATCTAGAATTTCTGTCATCATCCATTAGCCATTTTCAGTTTGAATTTTTGTCGCCAACTATGGTGCCCAGATATGGATATGGATACGAACACTGATACGAGGATCGGCGACACGACTTTCTCACTTTTGAAAATCTAGGACACGGATACGGGTGTTTTAATTTTTTCTTTAGATCACTTTTGAATCAATGAAATAATGATTGTTTTTGTCCCTTTCTAGATTTTTTTATGGTGAGAAGTAAAAATATTAAAAGAACTATATACAATAAAGGACTTTATAAGTAGGATATGTTAAACTTGTTCCCTAAAAGTATTGATGAAGTATCAGGTACCAATACAAGTGTCGTATTGGTCCGATATGGATACATTGGGCTTGTACAAGTATCTAGGTATCATAGGTCGCCAATGCAACTCTTTAGCTTGGAGCCAGTTGTGTAAGGAGGCTTTTGTAGATGCAAGCTCCCTTTGATGAATGTCAGAACGATTGGAACCAAGATCACCCTGACATAATCCACTTTCATTTAAACAGATGAGATGTTTGCCTTCTGTATTTAGAAACATCATCATCATCATCACCATCACCATCAAGCCTTGTTCAACTATGTTAGGGTCGGCTACATGATTTATGTTTCCCCATTCCGATCTATCCCGAGCCAAATCTTTGGATAGTTTGCACTTCTTCAGATCCTAAATTCTCTTAGAAATATATTTCTTTAATTGAAGTGGTCCTTGACCTCTGGAGTTCTTGCGATCAGCGCATACCACCAACGTTGAAGGAAAAACTTGAGAAGACAATATGGCCTATGGAGCAGAATATTGGCCAATTAGGAAACAAATGCAAAAAATGTGTATAATAGAGATTGAGAATGTCGAGATGGATGTGTGATACAACTAGAAAAAGATAAAATCAGAAATAAGTGCATTTGGGAGCATTTAGAGGTAGCACTAATCAATGTAAAATGAAGAGAGACTCGTTTGAGATGGTTTGAATACGTCCAACGCATGTTAGCCGCGGTGCCAGTGAGGAAATGTTTCTTTATGCAGGTTGATGGCCTCTCCAGGAGAAGGGGTAGGCCGTAGAGGACATGGATGGAAATAGTAAGGAAAGATCCGAAGAAGTGTAAGCTATCTCAGGATTTGACCTAGGATAGACTGGATTAGAGAAACAATTCATGTAGTTGACACCAACATAATTGCAACAAGGCTTTGATGATGATGATGAATTGAAGTGGCCCTTGATGGATCATATAATCTTGCACTACCTTGCCTCAATTTCACCCACCCTATACAATCTTTGTCATCTCCTTAATTCTGTTCCATAGTTGCTCACAAGTAACGGAACCCATTCACTGGGTCAGTAAGTAGTTTTAATTTTTTATCCAATTCTTCCCCATACTCAGAAGTCAGAATGCTAAATTCGGATGTTGTATATCTCATCTTTCTTCCACTAAATTGCAAATGGAAGCTCTGTTTGTCATTGTTGAACTTGTTTATTTATTTTATCCTTTTTTCACTTACTATCTTTCAAAGCATTTCTCTAGAATAATTTTTTTTCTCGTCATTAGTGAGAAATGCCTTTTTGCTGATCTATGCTTTGCAAATTTATGCTTAGAAGGTGCATATCTATAATGGATATCTTGCCATTTTTGGGCTTCTGCACTTTTAGGTCAAGTGGTTTTCTTTCGTTCTTTTTCTAGGACTAGAATCAATTATAGAAATATTTTTCTCTTTGGCATTCATATTAGTTTGTGTCAGTGTCTTCAATTGGTTTTTCATTCTTTTCCCCACTTAAAAAAGCAAGGTTTTGTTTTGGCACAGTAAATGCTTGCATATATTGTTCAATTTTTGTGATTGAGCACGTGTGTGGCAAACTTACAATTTCTCTTTCACATGTTTCAGGAATGATAGTTACATCAGCACTGATAATATGGAAGGGATTAATGTGTATTACCGGAAGTGAATCACCTGTTGTAGTTGTACTTTCTGGAAGCATGGAGCCTGGCTTTAAGAGGGTGAGTCAGTTTTGTGAAAAATATTGTTGACAGTTTATTTTGAATAAATTTAGCATATTTACTGCACACTTTAATTGCTATTATGTGATATGTCTTTTTTGCTTAGTTTTGAACTTTAGTGATTAAAACCATTTGGGCTTAAACTTTTCTTCCTATTTTCATTTTAAAAATGTTTTAGTTTCTGTTTATTTTTTCTTTTCTTTTGAAAAATTGGAAGATTGTAAATACCAGTCTATATTTTTGCTTTATTTTATAAAGAGAATGAATCTTACATAATAAATACAGTTGAATGAGGCCATGAGCTGTCACAAAGATGATAATTAGAATGATTATTGTTGCGTGAAATATTGCTATATTGTTATTACCTATGAAAAGGTTTTCCTGTGTGCTGCAAGCTTTAGTAACTCCTGTGCTTCATAATTTTTTTTTTTTTTTTTCACTTGGGATTTGCTGCAATGCTGCATTGGTTTCCTTTGTCAGCCTTTGAATCTCGATAATGGTGACCTTGGTGTCGTCATCTTTTTGCTTGTCTATTTATGGAATTTCTGAGTTCCATTCTACAACCAACAGTCTGAGATACCTCAGTCTTCATCTTTTCCTAAACACTTGGCTAGTGTGACCTGAGAATTGAAATTAGTTTGTTTTAATATCCTTTAGTATCAAGGACTTTAGATTCTAGCATTTTATTGGCAGAAGATTTGGGAATTTTGTAATTTGGTGTTTTTCCTGGAAGATGGTTGTGATGTGGAATGTATATGCACTGTAAGGGTCGTTTGTGTAATGAGAGGAATTCGCGGTAGGAAGAGAAGTTGTTTTGATTTTCCATGCACATACTTTTTCAGCCGTTTGGTGCGATGTATTTTCCTCACAGAAAAGGATAAAAATGAACTGATTTTATTTAATAGAGAGGATTTCGATTTCCTATGTGAGAGTTAGGAAATGCAGGATTCCTCTCTCTCTCTCTCTCTCTCTCTCTCTCTCGGAAGTGGAAATCTACAGGGGGTGAATCCTCACGCTGCACAAATGCACTTGCAGGCATTAGAATTGTTTATTCTTACTTCCTACTGTATTTTATTTAACTAATTAAAAGTGAATTTCTATTATGGATCTGTGCAGATTTATTTTAGAAGAGAGACGTATCGAGTCTGAATGAAATCCTTGGAGCCCCATTTTCCATGGCTTTTAAAATCCATGGAATCAGTAATCCTTGTTGACTTAATCTGTTTGTGGTGTTGCCGAGGAAATGGGCCTGAATTCCTCGAAGTTGCCATTTGGCGCTGGTGTGCAGCAATGGATTCCTTGGAGATTCCAATGTGTTGGTGTTTGGTGCGACCATTTTGTTGCATTGGAAAATAAACTTGATCATACACATTGATAAAAAAATGTTCATTAAAGGTGTGGACCCTACTACTCGTCCACTGAAGAAAGAAATCAAATTCAACGGATACCATTCCATTGCGCGAGTCGGGCGCGACCCTGTCCATGCGCGACTCGTTGTGGGGCCTATGTACAAAAAATTCAGCCACATCCGATCATCCTAACCCTATCATCCAGGGGACAAAAGTACTGTCCATTCGCATGGGGTGATCAGTCGATCCATTGGTGTACATGTTAATAACTAGAAACACCAAAAGCTCGAGCTATTAGAGAACGGCACAACAATGTATATATATCAAGGGGTCCTGACAGCTGCCCTCACGTGTGGGCCTCCACACGTGGATAGAAACACGCCAAATGACCATACTTGGATAGAAAAACGTCCCCAAGGATTCAAATACATGACCCCCCGGCTCTTATACCATGTTAATAACCAGAAACACCAAAAGCTCTAGCTGTTAGAGAATGGCACAACAATGTATGTATATTCCCCAAGGATTCAAACACATGACCCCCCTGCCTCTTATACCATGTTAACAACCAGAAACACCAAAAGCTCTCGCTGTTAGAGAACGGCACAACGATGTATGTATATCAAAGGGTCTTGATAGTACAATCCATTCGCATGGGTCAAACTCGGTGGGACCCGTGAACTATTTTGGTGGTGGTGGTTTTGGGGGGGTGGTGGTGGGTTTGGTACACTTGGATGGACCCCCAGGTGGGCCCACTAGGGATGCGCATAGGATAATTTTCCTATATATATTATTGTTACCACTATCTAATTAATAAAAAAAAAAAAAAAAAGAAGAGATTACAGGGAAAATCTATTAATCTGAGGCCAATGAAAAGAGAATCACAATGAGTGCACGTTAGGGAAAAGATGCAGCACTAACTACCTCAACTAATTTGTGGAAGCAAGGCAACATATGCTTATATTTATTATTCATATGCAATAATGCTCAATTTTACACTTAAAGTGACTTTTTCCATCTGATTGGATATTTGACAAAACTCATAACCTGAGCAAACGATTATATTTATTATGCATTTGCGGTAAAGGCTTTAGTGTGTCAAAAAAAAAGAAAAAGAAGGGAGAGACAAATTCCACTACATACAATAAATGAAAAAAAAGACAGCTTAAACTATTGTGAGAATTGAAGACCATGAGGTACCACAAAGTGATTATTTCTGCTACCTTGGTTCTATAATTAGTAAGGATGGGGAGATCGATGAAGATATCGAACATAAGATTAAAGCGGGATGGTTGAAGTGGAGACTTGCTTCTAGAGTGCTTTGTGACCGACGAATGCCAATAAGATTGAGAGAAAAATTTTACAGGACAATGATTAGACCAATTATGACTTATGGAGCATAATGTTGGCCAATCAATAAGCAACATATGCACAAAATGGATATAGCAGACATTTATTTTGAGCCTAGATGTAGTAGAGACGAGAATGTTGAAGTGGATGTGTGGTAAACTAGTAAGGATAAAATTAGAAATTAGCGCTTTTGAGAGCATTTAGGGGTAGTGACAATGGGGGATAAAATTAGAGAAACTTGTTTGATATGATTTGGGCATGTCCAACGAAGGCCAGTAATGGCGCCTTGGCCATTAAGGTTGATGGCCCACCAAGGGAAAAGGGTAGGCCAAAGAGGACATGGATGGAGGTAATAAAATATTTCCTAGTGATAGCTAATCAGTCCTTCAACTTCTTCCCTACAAGTCTCAGAAACCAAAAAAAAAAGCTGATAAAATATGGGATCTGGTCATCTTAGGCCATAGTTTTATCATGATAACCATAGCTTCCAATGACTGTTAAGTGGTCACACTACTGAAATATCAAAGCCTTGGTGTCCATGCAATATTCTTTTACCTTGATTGACTGCCTGAATTCACATCAATGGTTCTGAGAATGTCCATTCTCAGATCAGTTGAATTTGCCAGCTCATTGATTACTCCTCTAGCAAGCTCTAGCACAGGGACTATCCTCTGCACTAACAAGATGAACCACCAATCCTCAATACATCATGGGTGGTCATTTGTTTAGCAATCTGTTTAGTTGGTTCGTTTGAAATTCCATCCCAAACCATTACAAACTCCATTCCCCATTAAGAATTTTGATCAGAAAGTTGGAAAAAGGTACCCCACCTCATTGTGATTTCCAATTCCCTTGGGACCCAAACATGCAACAAAACACATAACCATCCAACTGTGACTTGCCCTGCAATCTATTTAGGGCCAGTGCATAAATTCCACCCCAAATCATTACCTACCGTGATTCCCCAATAGTGATTTTGGGAAGAGTTAATTGGTAAAAACGGCACCCACCTCATTTGTTTCCCAATTCCCAGTGGACAAGCGTCCAGGGCATCAAAATATTCAAACCCATTTCAAATGGGATAATTGGTACATAGAAATAAGAACCACTGCTTTACAGGTATAGCTTGGCTTTTTGCATATAAATTGTCTCTAGAGATGCAAAATAGCGGAAGAAACATGATACCAAGTTGCTAATCATGTTTCCTGGTGCTTTGGGCACTTAACCTACTGACACCATGATTTAGAAGACCATACTACTAGAATCCCATTAGTGGCACTAATGTGCTAAGGATCGTCACCTTCACTGAGAAAGAAGAAATATGAAGGCTGAACATCCATCCCTACCATGTTGATGCACTTGGGCCTTCATTGGATCCACCACCTGAAGCATGATCGATCAAAACCTTTCATTTGGGTTCGATCCTTCATCTGCCATTCATTCATTGGCCTAGAGCGGGATATGGCAAAAACTCACACTCGCACTAGAAACGATCATTGCTTTCCACATCAATGATTCAACACTCTGCCACCAGAAGAAACAAGACTGAAGATGATTTGAAACCTCTACCTCCCATTATAACTATTGCGACTGACCTAGCTATCGTCCCTATAGTTGATGCTCTGCCATCATCTAATGTGAAGAATTACATCCACAACAAAATTTCACTTCCATTTTCCTGCTTCCTACCCACTCCAAACTCCAAAGCACCTATCCGTAAAAATACTCAAATTGAGAAATCAATGAGTTTGGATGCTATTTTGTAGCCTCGCCCAAATCAAGATCTTTGGCACCATCAATGGCTCTAACAATGATTTATTGCTACTGGATATAGCTAAAAACAACATCCATTCAACTAATCAAAATAAAAAATCAAACAATACCCAAATAACAGTGGCTGGGGGAATAGATTGGGAGATGGAGGCCAAGAGAGAAGAGGGTGGAAATAGATTGGGAGAGAGTCATAAAGTCGGGGTAGAGGTGGGTGATATAGAGACAAGAACAAGGGTTACAGAGAGAGTGGGAAAGAGAGATGTGGAGAGCGAGGGAAAAGGGCATACCTGATGCGAGAAAAGCGAGGGAAGCTCGAGTCGGATCGTTTTTCAGCATTGCAGAAAGTGATATTCCACATATAAAATACTGTCATTGTGGACTTGGTGAGGAATACGATTTCCCATGGCGGGGCCATAGGAACTCTGAATCCTCGCTGAGTCTCTGTCAAAGAAAATGCAAAATTTCAAACAAGATTTTTCTGAGGAAGGTAATGCACCGAACAACTGACTTGAGTTTTGTCAAGGAACAAGCTCTCCTTTTCTATGGAAAAGGAGCTGCACAAACATGTCTTGAAAACGATGGATTTTCATTACAGCATATGAAATTTGGAGCGGTATGATGATTTTCATTATGGTTTAACATGTACTCCTTTTTTGCTTCTGAAAAAAGGTATGCAGAAGTTAGAAACGGTATATAGAACTTCCTTGTGGAATGAGATTATTGGACTCAGGGCATATCTAGGGAAGATGGAACTTGCTGGGGTGCATAATTGAAGATTTAAGTCAACAGTTTAGTTTCAGAAGAAAAGGAATGAAGGTTTAAGAAATTCGATTTTTGTATGAATATGTGGATGTGGTGAGGTCATAACAATTATTCTTGGCGCCCAGCATCCAATATTCTCTTTCAATCAGGAAAAGAAAGATGAAGTTAAGGGAAAATTCGATTTTTGTATGGACAATTCAGAGTGGTGAGGTCATACAACTATTCTTGGGACGTGCTCCCCCACCGACCCAATATTTTCTTTGCTTGTTGCATTTGTTTCTTATTTGGAGTTACTTTTTTTTTCTCCTTTAAAGGTGGTTTGGATCTTAGGTCATAGGAAATTCCTGTCTTGCCTTCTTTAATTAAATTTCTGAGTTCAAGATTATGGCATGGTGTTATGAGTTAGTGGTGCAGAGTCGATCATCTTAAGGAATATCTACTATGTTTTGTGTTATTGCTTAAGTAAATTTTTTAGTGTTTCGGTATGGGGATGAGGAACGGGGTAGGACCCCCAATCCTTTGGGGCATGTGTCAAAAACCTAAGATTCATTGTTTTTAATGATAACTAATTAATTTACTTAAAACACATTATAATTCAAAATTCGTGTCCCTGAAAGGCAAGCACTCCATTGAGCAAATGCAACAACTACCCTGCTATTTCGAAGCATTAATGCCACAGCATTCTTTCTGTCACCTTCAAAGATCTGGCTTAGAAACCCAACTCTAGTTATTTCTGGATGTAATCTATGATATAACCTTCAATCAACTTTAGTAAAACCACACTGATATTTCTGTCTTATTCTGGAACATATGGTTGAGACTTGAGTGTTTTATTCTTATTTTTCGCTTATGTCGCTGTGAATGGCTTTGTATTGTGTGATTTTGCAATCAATTATTCGTCAAAGCCTGAAAACATTGACTATATCATAGTTTGTACATGGTTTTAAACTTGAATGTCAATCAAGCCCAATGTCATCAGGCTGAAGTATGATTTTATGTGGTACTGGACGAGATTTCTAACTTGGAACCCAAGCTGTTGTGCTCAGTGGCAGTGCTGTAACTATACATGTTCAAACAGTTTCACATGATTTTTTGTTAAATCAATGAAAGTTGCCCAATAATGCTGAATTGCCTCAATGTTTTCTTTTATGTCAGTTTTATTTTATACAGTTCTTGAAGTTCCAAATTTTTCCTTAACAGTAGTATTATTGCATCTTCTTCTGGCTGGTCTAACCAATTGCTGCTACTGCAGGGTGATATACTGTTCCTGCACATGAGCAAGGATCCTATTCGTGCCGGAGAAATTGTTGTATTTAATGTTGATGTATGTATTGATTTTGCCTTCAATGTAGCACTTGTATCTTATGATGGGATTTTTTTTTCCTTCAAATTCTATTTGATTTTGATGCATGTCAGTAAGTTCATGCTAATGTTCATGATGATAATTATTTATTTATTTTCGGGAAGGGAATCTATTTATTTCTTTCCACATTGGTGCGAACTTTTTTTTTTTTTTTTTTTTAATATCATACCCAAGATTTTGTTGACGTTGTGTCCTTCTGTTTTATTACTTCAGATTTTGACATGAAGTCATGTAGAATAATTGTTTCACTGGAAATATCGACCTCATGATGCGTGAGTCATGACTTTGACGCAGTCCCGACTCGATATAATCGGAATGCTAGGGCCCAAATAACCAATACCAGAAAATATCCCAACAAACAAAATTGATTACAACAGATTAATGAAATTCCAGAATTAAATTAGTGCAAGGAACAATACAGAGAAACCCAAAAATCTGACCTATAAAGCTTTCTCAATCACCATGCCAAGACACAATGGAGAGTGGAAAAACAAAGCAAAACAGTGCTTTATTGAATAGTATCCTGAAACTTTACTGTAGCATGAACTGTAATTTTGACCTTAACATCTATATATAAGACTTGAAACCACACAAAACCCTAGGAAAAATCCTACTAATTAAACTTCTACTATGATAAGAAGTCCTTACAATACTTTCTTAATCAGAATCCATAAATATTACTAAACGAAATAAGGAAAAATAGCAGTTTTCAGAGATCTGGTTGTTGTCAATATCCTGCATGAGATGGCTTGTGGGGCCCATGTGGGCCACTTGATGACGACTCCGCCACCCAGATCTGGAACATCACTTTTGGGCAACACCATTGAAGTTGGACTTGAGAGGATCGGGTCTGGTATGGCCCACCAATCAATCCTCTAAAGTTGTTGCACGTTAGGCTCTTTTAAGAGCTTCAAAACTTCTGAAAATTTCAAAAAGGACCTTGTATTTTCTGCTTTCAACAAAACAGCCCCTGTAGTCATATTGGATTTAATATCTGGGTTTGTTTCAGGCCCAATTGTGCCTTGAGCCCTTATACAAGTTTGGCCATGTCTCGTAGGCTCGATCACCGGTGTCCAATAACGAATCTTCTTAATCCTTATCGATTCGTAGAAATTGATCTGCATCAGACTTGCATCAAAGAAGCATGATTTTAGACAGTATACTTTCCATGAAAATTCATCCATTGTACATGAAAGCTCTTCCTTGCATTTGAGGTCTCCTTTCTGTGATCTACTTGTTCACGCTTACCTCTGAGGTTGCCTTTGTGTGATCTACTTTTTCACTTAGCCTCTATTCAAAAGTCATTTTCTTTGTTATGCTATAATCTAACTTCTTTTTTGGCCCTTGGTTAAAGATCTCCCCTTCTTGTTCCTTGAACCTTTTTGTATTTTTAATTGTTGGGTTTATCCCAGGGCTTTTTTCCTTTTTTTTTTTTTGAATAGTAACTTTTTCCGATATTCAACCATGTATTCACACAAAGAGTTTGTTTTCTGTTGTATTGGTCTCACTAGCAGATTTACTCTTTATATATATATATATATATATATATATGGGCTTTGTTCAGGTGAGAACTGTTCTCACGGAGTCACCGTGAGAACTTTCTATGGGGCCCAACTGTAGAGATGGGACCAGGGGGATGGAAAGATCTATGTGGGACCACCCTACGTATCAAGTTTGACCCAATCCTATGCCTACTAACCCCTTCATCCGTCACCCATAAGTTTAATGTATTCATATTTAAAAAAAAAAAAAAAACCTTCAACTCCTCCATCCAACGGTCCAGTCCATTTGGATGGGTGCCAAACCACGGGATCAGTGACTATCGGGGGTGGGTGGTCCTTTTTTGTGCTTGGTTTGGATGGGATCAGTGACTAGTTCTCGCCTGAATATTTTTGTGTGTGTGTTATGTATGTATGCATATAACAGTTAATGATTTGAGATTACAAATACATCAACAAAAAAACAAAATCAGCTATAGGAACCTTATAACCTACAAGAGAAAAAGCAGTCATCACGTAGTATCAGCAATCAAAGGAACCATCCTATCAGCCCCTTGTAGGTTATAAACAAAACCGAATGATCATCTAGACTAAACTAATACAAAATCAACTTAACAAACCACTGGGATCTACCAAACTATATACAACTATATACCACTGGTCATGGACAGCTTCAAAAGGGGTCCCTTCGTGGCTCCGTGGGTCATCCCTGAAAGCTTCCTAAGAATTGATTGAACCAATATATCCTCTGATATTAAGCTGGATTTCCAATAGTTTGTCCCTCAGGTAAGTTTTTCTTTTGTTTTTGTTCTTGGAGCTATCAAGTATAATCACCATTTTTGTGTAAAACTTTGATCTTTAATGTGAACAGAACAGATAATTTTATATCTTTTCCTTGTCTAGTTGCTGTTTATCTTCATGATCTTGAATTATGTAAAAACAGAGTAATGTTTCTCCTTGGGAGTAACTTTTTTCATGTGTGCTTATTCTTATAATTGTTGTTTCTGTGTGCTTTCCCCACCTTTTCTTTTGCTTCTGTGTGAACACCTATATATGTCATCATCATTGGAGCTTATCCCATTGATCTAGAGTCCATCTGTCCTGCACATCTGTTTCCTAATCCATCTTGTCCACTCAAATGTTTCAGGGACGCGAGATTCCAATTGTGCATCGGGTAATTAAGGTAATTATTTTTGGCCAATCTCTTTCCATGATTCATTTTTATTATTTTTAGCCAATCTCTTTCCATGATTCATTTTTGTTAAATATTAAGTGATTTAGAAGTTTTGGTTCCCACCGAACATAAGTAGAGCATAAACAGTTAAAAAGAAGGGGAAACACAGGTGTGAATGCTAGGATATTGGCTTGTATATTCTTGCAAGCAGGCAAAACACCTTTACCTGGTGAGGTGAGGTGCAAAATCAGTCCAATTCTAAACATATGGAGATTTGAAACTCTAAATCTAGAATGACATTTACTTCTCTCTCTCTCTCTCTCTCTCTCTCTCTCTCTCTCTCTCTGTGTGTGTGTGTGTGTGTGTGTGTTGCATATCTGGGATTTTATATTAATATTTCAAAAACTTTTAGCAAATATATGTCACCCAGTCATTACATTTGAATAAATTCCAGCAGTTTTTTTTTTCTTTTTACAAAATAGAGTTACAGGATGTTTTCTTTTTTTGTGGACCATTAAATTGCTTTTTCTTGTGCCTGATGGAAATAAAGACATTGGATTCTTGCATTTTTTGGATATCTTAAAATTTTGGATATATTTTCAGATTTTTTAGGGGAAAACATTCATGTGCAATGGCTCATTGTGGTGTGAACCATAGTGTATTACTTTGTTATCAATGTTTAGGATCGACTGTGATGCCTATCGCGACTGTGATTTTGAACCATGGTCCCAAGACCTTAGGGGAGCGTCAAAGAATCTATAGTGGTTGATGTGGCATATTTTGTGGCAGCTAGAACTTAGAAAGGAAATTGTAAAAGGTGAAAGAAATCTGTGACACACTCACTTTCTTTCTCGTCCTAATCATATTAGTTTTGTTTTTGGTTATAGGTTCATGAAAGACAAGACACTGGAGAGGTTGATGTTCTCACAAAAGGTAACATATTTTGAAGATTTCTATTTAAATAGACAGTTATATGGATGGCGGAACCTATTGACAGGTCCCAGTTTCACGTCCTAATGATCTTGACAATGAAATATTTGGATTTCATTTATTATGAGGCTTGACATGACATGGTACTGCAGTTGATTTTCTTTTTTCTGACCATTCTTTAACTGGTATCATCCCTGACTATGTTATCCATGTTGATCTTCATTAGGAAATTATTAGCATTAGAAACAGAAAATAAGTTAAAGGGTATGAGGCAACTTCAACCGAAAAATTTATTGTTTTTCGCTTGTTCCCCTGGTACTAAATATATGCAGATGCAAATGAGATGTTGGGTCAAAATACTCAAATCAGGTTCGTATGGATCAAATTCAGTTTATTCCAGGTTTACTCAGACCAATCTGACCCGAATCTGACAGTCCAGCGCATGATCAAACTCCCAAGTAATATTCAGTAATCTAAATAAAATTCTAGTATTGTCACCAAAATTCAAAAGACAAATAAAGGCCAAGACAGCATCCATGTTGTGGTCTATCTGTTAAATGAACGCAAGAAAGAGTTCAGCCAATTTGATGGTGAAAATTCAGTAAATAAACTGGCCCGTATACGGATAAGGGCCAGTTGATAGTAGCAATCCGTCTATTAGTTCAATGCTATTGATTGAATGTCTCTCAGGTTCACATGACAGAATACATGTGGTGTAATTCATGGTGAGTCAGTAATTAAACGTAATAGTCACATCATATACTTGATGGGAAAATAGGATACCAGTGGATGACAGCACTCAACTTACAACAAACAATAAGATGACATGTTCAAAGTGTTTATGACCAAGGTTTAAAATTGTGGATGGCACATCAGCCGGCCCACAAAATGATACATATTGAGCAATATGTATTGGTTGAGGGATACGTATCGATATCGAAAAAAAATGTATTTTAGGTTAAAAAAATGCTGAAAGAAATCAGGAAAGTCCAAACTAATAGTTTATTTTAGATATGAGGAGAAACTTGATGGATGAAATGGTTGAGGTCTTTAAGGCCTTTATGAATTTATTGCATCAGGATCATGGACCAAGTTCAGGAGAAACTTTTGGAATGGCATCCGGATAATGATGGTGAATTTTCTGTCGAGCTCCCATGATCTGCTAATAGGAAAGATATAGATTAGTGGAGTCTTATCATTTTTTTTTACAACTTAAAATTCCTCCAACTTTCAAGCTTCTGTGTGGGGATTGGCTTGAATAAAATTTTTACGGTGGATAATTTGTGCTGTTTAATTGGTAATGTCTGTAACTTTTGTTTGTGGAGTGGGAGGATGTGAATCATCTCCTTATTTGTTTCCCGTTTACTAAATCAGTGTGGGATCATTTCGTGGAACTGTCCAGAGATTTTTGGATATGCTGTAGTACATTAAGCTAGCTAGTGGAAGGTGGTTTGGGTATATAAACTAATGTGATATCAATATCATCCTTGGTAATTACACTGTCAGATGTTTGTTGGTCTATTTGGCTGGAAAGGAACAATTGTGTGCGTGACTCTGTGGAGATCAATAGATGTTTTGATTGTTAAAATATTTGATGCTAGAGATGATAAACCTCACTAGTATTAGGTATTGGGATTTGTTTATTATTAATAATTAGAGATGGAAGTATCAATGCCTAGCTTTATCCATGAATAATTATGCAGTGATAGGATATCTTTAAGGTATAGTAGTTGAAACAGTACAGATGGTGCCGGGCTGAGGGAAGAAGCTTGGGCCTGGCTTTCATATTAGATGGGCTACTTTATAGATTCTGGAAGGGTTAACATCCCAACGGCCACATGGTGGCCTAGGCAAGTATTGAATACCAGAGCCAGTGTTCGAGCAAGTCACATCAGTGTCAGTATGGCTTGATTAAGTTCCTTTTGATTCCAGTAAGTTTCATCATGCTATTTGTTCTGTGTCTCTCTCCTATATCGTACTTTTTATCAGCTGGGTGGAAAACTGATGCATGTTGCTAATAGGTTGATATGTACCAGTGTATCAACTGTACCGGTGTGATTTCATTTTCAGCTGAAAAAGTGAAGGAATAGTTCGTCTTGGCATATCATTAAAGATACATTTGCAAAGGGTATTGGTTGATGCCATTTCAGTTTGAGAAATCTAGGGCCCTTTAGGCATCGTTCTCTTGTTCCCAATTCTTGTCTCAGAACAGATTGTGTTGAGATTGGGTTGTGGTGAGGCTATGCTTTGTAAAACTTGGTTGGCGATATGTTAGATTATTTTGCTGAGAATATGCTATACCGAACTTGTTTCATAACATTGTAAACACAAAGTAGGAGAATTATAAGATTTACAACGTGGGACCCACCTTTTATTATTTGTGGCACTCTATTATTTTCATACATGGGACCCAATTTTAGAAATTACAATGTGGTATCCACCTTTATAAATTAGAATATGTGGCCTCTTTTCATAGGATTTACAATGTGGGCCCATGTTTTGTGATTGTGACCATATGACCCACCTCTGGGAATTATAAAGTGGTGTCACCTTTTTGCGTTTGTGAACACGGAACCCACCTTTAGAAATTATAACATGGTACCCACCTTTAAAAATCAGAACAAAGGGGCCACATTCATAGGAATCATAATGTAGGGCCACCTTTATAGGAATTATAATGTGGTGCCACCTTTTTTGTGATTGTGAACATGGGGCCCACCTTTAGAATTTTAACATGGTACCCACCTTTAGAAATTAGAATATGGGTCCACATTTTGTGATTGTGACCATGTGACCCACCTTTAAAAATTACAAAGTGGGGACACCTTTTCTGGGACCCACCTTTAGAAATTACAATGTGGTGCTCACTTTTAGAAAATTACAACATGGGGCCCACACTCATAGTATTACAATGTGGTCCCACCTTTATAGGATTTATAATGTGGGCCCATCTTCTGTGATTGTGACATGTGACCCTTTAGAAATTATAAAGTGGTGCCACATTCTTTGAGATTGTGAACATGGGGCATACCTCTAGAATGAGTGACAGGATTTGGAATCCTCTCTAGAAGGGCTTCTTTAGACAGTAGGAAGTTAATAGGAAACAATTGTGCCAGCAAGTTGTTTATTAAATATATATATATATATATATTTGTTTCAACTTTCCTGTGCCAGCAGGTTAAGATTTTAGAATTCCTTCCTGGCGAGATCAAAATTAGGAACAATGATTTACACCTACCGAACATATTTTCTGTGATCTCTTCTCGTGGGGGCATGGGAACATCCAAATGGCATGATGCCAGACACACCCCTATATGATATAGATCGAGACGGTTCACATTGTGGCCAAGATGATTTAGTGGGGGTGGTTTATGTTCCTTTTTTTAAGCAACAATCATCTTAATCATTTGATGCTGATTTCTCTACTTCAGGCGATAATAATTTTGGAGATGATAGGCTTTTATATGCTCATGGTCAGCTTTGGCTTCAGAAGCACCACATCATGGGGAGGGCTGTTGGGTAAGAACTCTGAAGTTCAATTTTAGTTCAGCTTTACATTGTTATCGTAAATTGACATCGGTGAGAAGAATTTGTTATTTACTTATAATTGTCCTTAATTGTGGCTTTTAAACCTTTTTGCTCAATTTATTTTCCTTTCTTAGCAGTCACTTTGGTTATTTCTTCTCAGGTTTTTACCATATGTTGGCTGGGTGACCATTATCATGACCGAAAAACCTATAATCAAGGTTTGCCTACTTGAGAACTCCCACTATTTGTTGATATTGCAGAAATGAAATGAAATAAAGAAGGGAAAAAAAGGGGGGGATAATGATGCTTCTTAGCTGAAGTCTGTCTGTAAAAAATGGACCTTGATGTCATTATATTCCATAAAATGTGGAGAGATTTTGCAACACACCTATCCTTTTTTAACTTATGCTCCAAATAAGCATGTCTAATATTTGGTTCGCACAAAACATTTAAAAATGGGTTTTATTCGGGTGTGAACCTTGTGTACGAACCAATTATGACGCCCAATGTGGGTCCCATATGGGAATGGGATTGGGGGGATGAAAAGATCCATGTGGGACCACCCTAGGTATCAAGTTTGACCCCAATCTCATGCCCCTAGCCCCTTCATCCATGGCCCACAAGTTTAATGGCTTCATATTAAAAAATAAATAAATAATCGAGCTTCCATCCAACAATCTAGTCCTTTCACATTGGTGCCAAACCCTGGGATCGGTGACTATCATGGGGATCCTTGTTTGGTGCATGGTTTTGGATTGGTGATAGGTGTGCCCCACTATGCGATTCGCACACCGTGCAAACTGGTTCTCACAAGAATGTTTTCATATAAAAATAGCACCCTACTGTCCCACATAATTTGATTTCCAAGTCTCTTGCAAGTCCAATGGATGACAGTCTATTCTGCCAAAATATTCAAGCTTTTTGCTATTTTCTCTATAACCAAATCCACCTTCAGCATCACAAGTTTTATGTGGAAGATGAATGTCCATTCATTAAGTTGCAACGTGCAATCTTTAAATTATTTTGAGCTGTATGATTTTAATTTTTTTAAAGATAATATGAGATTGTCAGAACTATTTCTAAATTGTTTTCAATTTGTTTGGTCAAGTGGAAGTCTGGTGGAGGAAGCCTTGTGTTTTTCTGGATTCTAATGCCTGCTGTTCATTCTTTCTTGCAGTACGTACTTATCGGGGCCTTGGGTTTACTGGTCATAACTTCGAAGGAGTAGAAATGCATCTATTGATTTCAAGGGTGTGGTTAACCAACCCAAAAGCTTGTTTGGAAGAGTCTTGTACGAACCTAATTTTGTTTCATGCACCTTCTGTAGATTGAGTGGAAGCATTATTATGCCTCTCCATTTTTGTTCGTTGTTTCTGACTTCTTGCTTGAACTTCTCTGTCACTATCTAGGTAGTGTTGTCTACATAGTTGCAATAGTAGTAAAGAATCTGAGATGCAATTGGTTCTGAGCCATTTAACAGATTGTTGAGTAGATAATCCATTCTCCACCCATTTGGCCAGCTTTTTCCACACAACAAAAGAGTACTTGGTGTTCCCACCAAAAAGATTAAAAAAAGAAAAAGAAAAAATGTTATGGGGCTGAGGTGGTAGCTTATCATGGAGGATGGTAAAGAGAATTTAAATGATGGAAGCTTTGTTGAATGGGATAATATAGGTTAAATATCTGCTAAGAGGTACCTCTCAAATACTTACGTGAGAGGTAAACTTTTTACCGCCGCATGGGATCTCATGACAAATCCAACCCCCCTCACACTCACTCTCAGTAACCCCCAATTAATAGCACTTAATTCTGATTTGGCACTGATCAAAATGATAATCACCATCAGATTATATTTCATGAATCATGAATTTTAATACGATGGTGATTATTATTAAGATTAGTGCCAAATTAGGGTGAATGCAATGAGGATTAGTGACTGTGAGTGGGTTGAATTTGTAATTGAGCCCCGAGCCTGAGATGGATTATAATGAATATATAACCCATTATGATAAATTATAGGTTTTACGTGAGAGGTGACTCTTTTTTTTCTTTCCATGTGGGGGCTCTTGATTAATCCACCACTAACCCGCTTCAGGATTGAGCATTAACCTTAATTTGACGCACGGATTGAATTTCATAGAAAATGTAAGTTAGAAATTGCTAAACTTTTAAGATTTTAAAATCAATTGTTGTGAAGACAATAACCGAGTGGTAGCTCTGGTAACCAAGGACTTTGTGCAGGAAGCGAAGAGGTCTTGTGTTTGAAACTTACCTTCATTGGCCGCCTCCCATTATTTTATCTGGTGCATGCGGATAGGAGGGTTTACATGTGTCTTTTAGGTATTAGTTTTCGATTGTTAAATTCTTTCATTCAATAAAATAATGGTTTAGGTTTAAGTTGGGTTGAGTTTATTCTCTCTATACAACCTGTCATACCCTCTTGGGTGATGGTCTACCGGCAAGGTTTGGATTTGCTCCCCATGTCTTATGTTCACACCTATTTCGGACCTACTTGGTGCAAGTGTGTTGCAGGGCATGCGCCCTTCACAATAGTCATGTCTGGTAATACCATGGGGATACCCTCGTTGACCGAATTTACTATTGCAATGTGATCCAACAAGAATACCCAAACCTGTCCCGGCAATTTAGGGCTTCATTATACCCTCGAACTTTCAGGCTATATTTGGGTTAACATTTTCAGTAGGCAGGTGTTAACATATGTGTCAGGTTCCTATTATATGTTATACACAGTTTGTATTATATGTTATACACAGTGCTCAATTTTGAATGAGATCATGGACCAAATTTGAAAGTCTTGGATCTGAATGTGGTTCTGAATGTTTCTATTTCTATATGATTGGATCTGAATTCAAGCTTATAAATCAATGGTAAATGGACATAAGCGTAGATAATGATAATATACATCAATAATATTGAAAAAATTCAAAATTAAAATATTAAGAAAAAAACCAATAATTTTGATTGGTGTTTATTTCCATTGTTTTATTTTATAAATATCTAGCATCTATGGCGCTTATAAACGTTGGCCTTTATTTAATTCTTTAACATTATTTCTACAACAATCTCCAAAAGGGTTGATATTTTTAACTTTCCTTGGAAATCTGAATGTGCCAAAAGGGCCATTTTTATATTTTGTGCATGTATTAATCTATTTGCATTGTTTGAAAGTCTTAGCAACTATCTTTATAGGTAAGGGTAAACTTCTATGTTCTTTGTTTTCTAAGTTTTGGATACTATTAACTACAATTGTATAAACAATCTATCAATATTCAGTGGCAATGTAGAGAAAAACTAAAAATCAATTTTCTTATTTTTGGGACCTGTGCCCTACCGTGACCCTTGAGGGTGGAATAAGTATTTAAGTAGAGCAGGCCCTTCGAGGGCTTTGGCTCACCTGAGCCCGGCCTTGCATATACTAAAGATAGGGTAAGGACCCCGGCCTAACCCTAACCCTAACCCTTGAGGGTAGGTTCAGGGCATACGTAGGGCAGGCCCTTTGAAGGCTTTTTCCACCGGGGCAGGGCCATGGATAAGCTGAGCGTAGGGAAGTTCACCAATGGGTCCGGCCTGGCCCAGCCCATTTACAGGCCTATCATTTACAGGCCAATATTCAAGTTTGACTCCCAAGTAATATTTTAATGCCCTAGGGCTATCTTGCATTGGAAATGCCGAATTGTCAAAATATATAGGACCCGCATCGGTGTATACAAATAGGACTTTAGGATTGGCGATGTGATCAATGAATAAAATAGGATGACTAATGATATATAAAATTGTGTTAAATCATCTTATATCATATGCTCACCTTATTGCTGGACCAGCTTCTATAGTTTTATTCCATGAAACTTTGGGACATCCCATTACAGGAAAATGCAGTTATTTTAAGCAGTTTGGATTTTCAAAACATGAAATCTTTCATTCAATCCATCACTCACAAAAATAAAAATAAAACAAAAGGACCATAGATTTTTCCAAGACACATTTTAGCTTATTCACCTCCTCCACTTTCGAAAAAATTTTTTTTTTTTTTACTATCGGAAAAGTTCCCAACCCTTTGAACTAGACTAATCCCTCTGGACTCCGAGTGAAGCCAGGTAAACTCTCATGTAGTCCCAGTGTGGTAGTGCAGTTTTAAACCCCCAACCTCCGGATAGTGTAGTTTTAAACCCCCAACCTTCTGATGCAAACTGTAGTCCTAGACCAACTAAGCTACCCCTAAGGATTTTTTTATAAATAAGGTTACATAAACTTATCATCCATCTAAATCCATTAATATTTTGGAAAATTTTTTTTATCCAGAATCATAACAATAAAGGTCTTGTTTTTAGTTTTTTAATAACGATTTGTCCCCGAAGGAATCCAAGACCAAAGCTACAATATCTAACCCAATTGACTCCCATATATGTAGATAGAATTTAATATTATCACACAATGTTCTTTCCACAGTTTCCTCTCTATTCATTAACCAAGTTTCGTTACTTTGTATACTTCAAACCTCCCCTCTTTACTGCTCCTTCAGCAGACCCAATCAATTATTTTACTAGGGAATTCAATACAAAGCTTGCTTCGGGCCTTTTAGGTATCATTTGGGTCTTAAATCCACATTCAATACTAGCAAGTTAGAAGGGAAGTGTCATGGAAGTGTAATCTTATTTGAACAAACTCCTCTACAACATGAACCACCCTTGATTTTCCCAAACATAAAACTTCTCTTGTACAGCCCCTAGCAAAAGAACATGACCAGAAGAGGGGAAGAATAATTAAAGAAGAGAAAAACTCTGCCTTTAGACAGCAACAGGTACAGCTTCATCGAGAGCGAGAACTCCGGGAAGTTCCTTGCCTTCCAACAACTCCAAGCTCGCACACCCCCTGTCGAGATGTGGCTCATCACGCTGGCAACTCCTACTTTCTCCACAGCTGCAACAGAGTCACCACCTCCGATGATCGTTGTCACTCCCTTTCCACTGAGTTCAGCTAGCTTCTTTGCAACCGACTGCAATTAAAGAAGGTTAGCCATGATTGCTGAACAAAATCATAATGTTAAGGGCAATAGGATAAACAATCAAATGCATAAATTGTATGTTCCATGAACAATTTTGCATCCATTGTCTATTCTTGAATAGAACAATCAGAAAGTGATATGAATCCCAAAACTAATGATATGCAATAATGCAAGTATGTTAAGGTCTTGGCTCTACTTATGAGCCAGTTGTCTGATGACCAGGATGTTACAGAATCTCCCAGATCAAACACCCTTCATCACCCATTCATAACTCTGACTATATGGTATTGGTGCCTGTCTTAACCATCGATCTTAAGGCCACAGCATCTTCCAATCTAAGAAATTTGGGATATCCAGATGGACTGGAACAGTGAACAATGCGCCTCAAATCAACCAGAGGGGTAGCAAAATTTACAGGCATAAACCTAAAATTGATTGAGATATGATGAAAGTAATTGTGTACTATATATCCATGACGTTAGGATTATGTAATTGCAATATACGTGTGCGTGTAGAGAGAGAGAAGAAAGAAAAAGAGGCTTTCTATAAATGAATGAATGTCCATGCCTCTGTTCCGACTGCGAACTTCTCAAATTCAAAAACTCCCATGGGCCCATTCCAAATAACGGTCTTGGTAGTCTCCAACGCATCGTTGAATGTTTTCACAGAATCGGGTCCAATATCCAATCCATCCAACCATCTGGGATACTAATGACGGTACAACCTGCAAAAACACCGAATAGTTTCCTTAGTGAAAAACTGATATCAGAAGTGGTCAACCTCGAAAAGTCAATTCAACAAAGGCCAATCAAGTTTGCATAAGTGCAAGTGATTAATTGTTAAACTAAATCACCATAAGGGAAAAGAAATGAATAATATGGATATTTTTCCTATGATATATATATATATATGTATGATTTACATTTCCAAAAGTTGAGACTCAATCGGCAATTCAGCAACAAGGCCTCATTAAAGGATAAGACTAATCAATAACAAAGTGTCTCACTTATAACTAAGAGCCTGTTTGGATTTCTATAGAACACGAGACTGGATGGACATCCATGGATTAGAGAAGAGGGACTACTAATCCTTCTGTAGAAATTGTGAATTTGAATGGGTCTACCAATCCGTTGCATCTGAATATTCTGACCCTTCTAAATGTGGTGAGAGTGATATTGCTCGTCAAGATCTCAACTTGTGGAATGGTGGATATCCAAACAGGCTGAAATGGAATCTAAAAATTATGCACTCATGTGTGCCTTACGCAACAACCTTGCTGTTTGCATCGGGCGCGAACTTGTCAGCAATAATAACATCAGTGGGCAACAAGAGAGACACCCTTTTAACTTGGCTTCTCACAAGAAGTGAGGTTGCAAGGCCAAGTTTGTCTTCCTCACAAGGGATGATCCTACAGACCGACCTTGTGCCTTGTAGAATGTGAAGATCATTCCTCCCCCAAGAAGAAGAATATCAAGCTTTCTCGAGCAGTGACTCAATCACTCCCAATCTGGATGATACTTTTGAGCCACCTACAATGGCTGCAAATGGCTCTTGGGATTTGAAACAGCCCAACAAGATAAATCAAGCTCCTGAAATCACCAAGAGTCAGGTGTTAATTCAACACCCAACAAGGCATCCATGAAAGCACTAGAAATGGAAAATAAATCAACCAAGTTCTCAAATAAAAATCATATACAGGAAAATATTGGTTCGAAGTAGAGTTGCTTCATCTAGATGATGAAACTGTTAAGTGATGCTCTCAACCAGTTACATCATAAACCTACACAGAGAAAAGGTTTTACAAACACAGGCTGATCTTTTTAGTGGCAATTTACTCTCTACAGGAATGAGGACAAGAACATAATTTTCTACCTTCTGCAGAAGGAAGCCAGCAACCGAAGGCTTTCAAGAACTTTGTAAACCCCTTCTGTTGATGCATGTGCTCTGGTGTGCAGTACAAATGCATCATTCACATACAAGTCGCAAGGGAAGCAAGCTTCTTAGCAAACTCTGGTTCATTCTTCTCTCTCCTCCTTAATACGAAATCTCACATTCTCTAAGAGAAGAATAACACCTCCTTCGGGAAGTGCAGCCACCATTTTTTCTACTTCTGGACCCGATACAGTCATCAGCTTTCACGACCTGTATTGTATTTTGCAAAGGATTAAAGAAGCAAAACAACACGGCTCTAAATTACCGTATTAAAAGCCTCTATAACTTGGGCGGTGTTAGCAAAAGGATGCATACTGTGACACCGAAGGAAGTTCAGACAGCCTAGCGGTACAAGCGAGGAAGCCAAGCTGAATTTTTTGGTGTAAACGCCTTTAGGGCGGCCCTGAAAAGGAGAAAAAGAATGAGAATTCAGATCCAACTTTAGTTTAAAATTTTATCAACTCCAACAAGTCAAGTTAGAGACGATTTTGAGTCGGACTGCACCATAAAAACCAAATGATAAAGAACTTTTATGTTTGCAACTCGTAAAATGCTTTTCAAATACCTGATTATACTTTGAAAAACTCAACCAAGACTTCCGACTAGCACAGCTACCAAATAAGTAGACTCAGTCAAAACTTGTTTGCAGACTCTCTTGATGCCGATCCTACCTTTTACGGGCGTGGGA
>QPKB01000007.1:18029851-18063711 GCA_003546025.1 Camphora micrantha | reverse complement strand
CCCTTCTTGTTCCTTGAACCTTTTTGTATTTTTTAATTGTTGGGTTTATCCCAGGCTTTTTTCCTTTTTTTTTTTTGAATAGTAAACTTTTTTCCGATAATTCAACCATGTAATTCACACAAAGAGTTTGTTTTCTGTTGTATTGGTCTCATAGCCAGATTTACTCTCCTTATATCTATATATACTATATATATATGGCTTTGTTCACGGTGAGAACTGTTCTCACGGAGTCACCTGAGAACTTTCTATGGGGGCCCACCGTGTAGAGATGGGACAGCGGGATGGAAAGATCTTATGTGGGACCACCCTACGTATCAAGTTTGACCCACCATCCTTAGCTACTAAACCTTCATCATCCGTCACCACATAGTTTAATGTTATTCATATTTAAAAAAAAAAAAAAACCTTCAACTCCTCCATCCAACGGTCCAGTCCATTTGGATGGGTGCCAAACCACGGGATCAGTGACTATCCGGGGGTGGGTGGTCCTTTTTTGTGCTTGGTTTGGATGGGATGAGTTGACTAGTTCTCGGCCTGAATATTTTTGTGTGTGTGTTTATGTATGTTATGCAATATAACAGTTAATGATTTGAGATTACAAATACATCAACAAAAACAAATCAGCTATAGGAACCTTATACCTACAAGAGAAAAGGCGTCACACGTAGTATCGCATCAAAGGAACCATACCTCAGCCCCTTGTAGGTATAAACAAACAGAATGATCATCTAGACTAAACTAATACAAATCAACTTAACAAACCACTGGGACGTACCAAACTATATATCAAACTATATACACTGTTCCATGGACAGCTTCAAAGGGGTCCTTACGTGGTTCCGTGGGTCATCCCTGAAAGCTTCCTAAGAATTGATTGAACCAATATATCCTCTGATATAAGCTGGATTTCCAATAGTTTGTCCCTCAGGTAGGTTTTTCTTTTGTTTTGTTCTTGGAGCTATCAAGTATAATCACCATTTTTGTGTAAACTTTGATCTTTTAATGTGAACAGAAACAGATAATTTATATCTTTTCCTTGTCTAGTTGCTGTTTATCTTCATGATCTTGAATTATGTAAAACAGAGTAAATGTTTCTCCTTGGGAGTAACTTTTTTCATGTGTGCTTATTCTTATAATTGTTTTTTCTGTGTGCTTTCCCCATTTTCTTTTGCTTCTGTGTGAACTCCTATATATGTCATCATCATTGGAGCTTATCCATTGATCTAGAGTCATCTGTCCTGCACATCTGTTTCTAATCCATCTTGTCCACTCAAATGTTTCAGGGACGCGAGATTCCAATTGTGCATCGGGTAATTAAGGTAATTATTTTTGGCCAATCTCTTTCCATGATTCATTTTTTATTATTTTTAGCCAATCTCTTTCCATGATCATTTTGTTAAATATTAAGTGATTTAGAAGTTTTGGTTCCCATCGAACATAAGTAGAGCATAAACAGTTAAAAAGAAAGGGGAAACACAGGTGTGAATGAGCTAGGATATGGCTTGTATATTCTTCAAGCAGGCAAACACTTTACCTGGTGAGGTAGGTGCAGAATCACGTCCAATTCTAAACATATGGAAATTTGAAACTCTAAATCTAGATGACATTTACTTCTCTCTCTCTCTCTCTCTCTCTTCTCTCTCTCTCTCTCTCTCTCTTCTCTCTCTCTCTCTGTGTGTGGTGTGTCGTGTGTGTTGCATATCTGGGATTTTATATTAATATTTCAAAAACTTTTAGCAAATATATGTCACCCAGTCATTACATTTGAATAAATTCCAGCAGTTTTTTTTTCTTTTTACAAAATAGAGTTACAGGATGTTTTCTTTTTTTGTGGACCATTAAATTGCTTTTTCTTGTGCCTGATGGAAATAAAGACATTGGATTCTTGCATTTTTTGGATATCTTAAAATTTTGGATATATTTTCAGATTTTTTAGGGGAAAACATTCATGTGCAATGGCTCATTGTGGTGTGAACCATAGTGTATTACTTTGTTATCAATGTTTAGGATCGACTGTGATGCCTATCGCGACTGTGATTTTGAACCATGGTCCCAAGACCTTAGGGGAGCGTCAAAGAATCTATAGTGGTTGATGTGGCATATTTTGTGGCAGCTAGAACTTAGAAAGGAAATTGTAAAAGGTGAAAGAAATCTGTGACACACTCACTTTCTTTCTCGTCCTAATCATATTAGTTTTGTTTTTGGTTATAGGTTCATGAAAGACAAGACACTGGAGAGGTTGATGTTCTCACAAAAGGTAACATATTTTGAAGATTTCTATTTAAATAGACAGTTATATGGATGGTGGAACCTATTGACAGGTCCCAGTTTCACGTCCTAATGATCTTGACAATGAAATATTTGGATTTCATTTATTATGAGGCTTGACATGACATGGTACTGCAGTTGATTTTCTTTTTTCTGACCATTCTTTAACTGGTATCATCCCTGACTATGTTATCCATGTTGATCTTCATTAGGAAATTATTAGCATTAGATACAGAAAATAAGTTAAAGGGTATGAGGCAACTTCAACCGAAAAATTTATTGTTTTTCGCTTGTTCCCCTGGTACGAAATATATGCAGATGCAAATGAGATGTTGGGTCAAAATACTCAAATCAGGTTCGTATGGATCAAATTCAGTTTATTCCAGGTTTACTCAGACCAATCTGACCCGAATCTGACAGTCCAGCGCATGATCAAACTCCCAAGTAATATTCAGTAATCTAAATAAAATTCTAGTATTGTCACCAAAATTCAAAAGACAAATAAAGGCCAAGACAGCATCCATGTTGTGGTCTATCTGTTAAATGAACGCAAGAAAGAGTTCAGCCAATTTGATGGTGAAAATTCAGTAAATAAACTGGCCCGTATACGGATAAGGGCCAGTTGATAGTAGCAATCCGTCTATTAGTTCAATGCTATTGATTGAATGTCTCTCAGGTTCACATGACAGAATACATGTGGTGTAATTCATGGTGAGTCAGTAATTAAACGTAATAGTCACATCATATACTTGATGGGAAAATAGGATACCAGTGGATGACAGCACTCAACTTACAACAAACAATAAGATGACATGTTCAAAGTGTTTATGACCAAGGTTTAAAATTGTGGATGGCACATCAGCCGGCCCACAAAATGATACATATTGAGCAATATGTATTGGTTGAGGGATACATATCGATATCGAAAAAAATTGTATTTTAGGTTAAAAAAATGCTGAAAGAAATCAGGAAAGTCCAAACTAATAGTTTATTTTAGATATGAGGAGAAACTTGATGGATGAAATGGTTGAGGTCTTTAAGGCCTTTATGAATTTATTGCATCAGGATCATGGACCAAGTTCAGGAGAAACTTTTGGAATGGCATCCGGATAATGATGGTGAATTTTCTGTCGAGCTCCCATGATCTGCTAATAGGAAAGATATAGATTAATGGAGTCTTATCATTTTTTTTTACAACTTAAAATTCCTCCAACTTTCAAGCTTCTGTGTGGGGATTGGCTTGAATAAAATTTTTACGGTGGATAATTTGTGCTGTTTAATTGGTAATGTCTGTAACTTTTGTTTGTGGAGTGGGAGGATGTGAATCACCTCCTTATTTGTTTCCCGTTTACTAAATCAGTGTGGGATCATTTCGTGGAACTGTCCAGAGATTTTTGGATATGCTGTAGTACATTAAGCTAGCTAGTGGAAGGTGGTTTGGGTATATAAACTAATGTGATATCAATATCATCCTTGGTAATTACACTGTCAGATGTTTGTTGGTCTATTTGGCTGGAAAGGAACAATTGTGTGCGTGACTCTGTGGAGATCAATAGATGTTTTGATTGTTAAAATATTTGATGCTAGAGATGATAAACCTCACTAGTATTAGGTATTGGGATTTGTTTATTATTAATAATTAGAGATGGAAGTATCAATGCCTAGCTTTATCCATGAATAATTATGCAGTGATAGGATATCTTTAAGGTATAGTAGTTGAAACAGTACAGATGGTGCCGGGCTGAGGGAAGAAGCTTGGGCCTGGCTTTCATATCGGATGGGCTACTTTATAGATTCTGGAAGGGTTAACATCCCAACGGCCACATGGTGGCCTAGGCAAGTATTGAATACCAGAGCCAGTGTTCGAGCAAGTCACATCAGTGTCAGTATGGCTTGATTAAGTTCCTTTTGATTCCAGTAAGTTTCATCATGCTATTTGTTCTGTGTCTCTCTCCTATATCGTACTTTTTATCAGCTGGGTGGAAAACTGATGCATGTTGCTAATAGGTTGATATGTACCAGTGTATCAACTGTACCGGTGTGATTTCATTTTCAGCTGAAAAAGTGAAGGAATAGTTCGTCTTGGCATATCATTAAAGATACATTTGCGAAGGGTATTGGTTGATGCCATTTCAGTTTGAGAAATCTAGGGCCCTTTAGGCATCGTTCTCTTGTTCCCAATTCTTGTCTCAGAACAGATTGTGTTGAGATTGGGTTGTGGTGAGGCTATGCTTTGTAAAACTTGGTTGGCGATATGTTAGATTATTTTGCTGAGAATATGCTATACCGAACTTGTTTCATAACATTGTAAACAAAAGTAGGAGAATTATAAGATTTACAACGTGGGACCCACCTTTTATTATTTGTGGCACTCTATTATTTTCATACATGGGACCCAATTTTAGAAATTACAATGTGGTACCCACCTTTATAAATTAGAATATGTGGCCTCTTTTCATAGGATTTACAATGTGGGCCCATGTTTTGTGATTGTGACCATATGACCCACCTCTGGGAATTATAAAGTGGTGTCACCTTTTTGCGTTTGTGAACACGGAACCCACCTTTAGAAATTATAACATGGTACCCACCTTTAAAAATCAGAACAAAGGGGCCACATTCATAGGAATCATAATGTGGGGCCACCTTTATAGGAATTATAATGTGGTGCCACCTTTTTTGTGATTGTGAACATGGGGCCCACCTTTAGAATTTTAACATGGTACCCACCTTTAGAAATTAGAATATGGGTCCACATTTTGTGATTGTGACCATGTGACCCACCTTTAAAAATTACAAAGTGGGGACACCTTTTCTGGGACCCACCTTTAGAAATTACAATGTGGTGCTCACTTTTAGAAAATTACAACATGGGGCCCACACTCATAGTATTACAATGTGGTCCCACCTTTATAGGATTTATAATGTGGGCCCATCTTCTGTGATTGTGACCATGTGACCCTTTAGAAATTATAAAGTGGTGCCACATTCTTTGAGATTGTGAACATGGGGCATACCTCTAGAATGAGTGACAGGATTTGGAATCCTCTCTAGAAGGGCTTCTTTAGACAGTAGGAAGTTAATAGGAAACAATTGTGCCAGCAAGTTGTTTATTAAATATATATATATATATATATTTGTTTCAACTTTCCTGTGCCAGCAGGTTAAGATTTTAGAATTCCTTCCTGGCGAGATCAAAATTAGGAACAATGATTTACACCTACCGAACATATTTTCTGTGATCTCTTCTCGTGGGGGCATGGGAACATCCAAATGGCATGATGCCAGACACACCCCTATATGATATAAATCGAGACGGTTCACATTGTGGCCAAGATGATTTAGTTGGGGTGGTTTATGTTCCTTTTTTTAAGCAACAATCATCTTAATCATTTGATGCTGATTTCTCTACTTCAGGCGATAATAATTTTGGAGATGATAGGCTTTTATATGCTCATGGTCAGCTTTGGCTTCAGAAGCACCACATCATGGGGAGGGCTGTTGGGTAAGAACTCTGAAGTTCAATTTTAGTTCAGCTTTACATTGTTATCGTAAATTGACATCGGTGAGAAGAATTTGTTATTTACTTATAATTGTCCTTAATTGTGGCTTTTAAACCTTTTTGCTCTATTTATTTTCCTTTCTTAGCAGTCACTTTGGTTATTTCTTCTCAGGTTTTTACCATATGTTGGCTGGGTGACCATTATCATGACCGAAAAACCTATAATCAAGGTTTGCCTACTTGAGAACTCCCACTATTTGTTGATATTGCAGAAATGAAATGAAATAAAGAAGGGAAAAAAAAGGGGGGATAATGATGCTTTTTAGCTGAAGTCTGTCTGTAAAAAATGGACCTTGATGTCATTATATTCCATAAAATGTGGAGAGATTTTGCAACACACCTATCCTTTTTTAACTTATGCTCCAAATAAGCATGTCTAATATTTGGTTCGCACAAAACATTTAAAAATGGGTTTTATTCGGGTGTGAACCTTGTGTACGAACCAATTATGACGCCCAATGTGGGTCCCATATGGGAATGGGATTGGGGGGATGAAAAGATCCATGTGGGACCACCCTAGGTATCAAGTTTGACCCCAATCCCTTGCCCCTAGCCCCTTCATCCATGGCCCACAAGTTTAATGGCTTCATATTAAAAAATAAATAAATAATCGAGCTTCCATCCAACAATCTAGTCCTTTCACATTGGTGCCAAACCCTGGGATCGGTGACTATCATGCGGATCCTTGTTTGGTGCATGGTTTTGGATTGGTGATAGGTGTGCCCCACTATGCGATTCGCACACCGTGCGAACTGGTTCTCACACGAATGTTTTCATATACAAATAGCACCCTACTGTCCCACATAATTTGATTTCCAAGTCTCTTGCAAGTCCAATGGATGACAGTCTATTCTGCCAAAATATTCAAGCTTTTTGCTATTTTCTCTATAACCAATTCCACCTTCAGCATCACAAGTTTTATGTGGAAGTTGCAATGTGCATTCTTTAAATTACTTTGAGCTGTATGATTTTAATTTTTTTAAAGAAAATATGAGATTGTCAGAACTATTTCTAAATTGTTTTCAATTTGTTCGGTCAAGTGGAAGTCTGGTGGAGGAAGCCTTGTGTTTTTCTAGATTCTAATGCCTGCTGTTCATTCTTTCTTGCAGTACGTACTTATCGGGGCCTTGGGTTTACTGGTCATAACTTCGAAGGAGTAGAAATGCATCTATTGATTTCAAGGGTGTGGTTAACCAACCCAAAAGCTTGTTTGGAAGAGTCTTGTACGAACCTAATTTTGTTTCATGCACCTTCTGTAGATTGAGTGGAAGCATTATTATGCCTCTCCATTTTTGTTCTTTGTTTCTGACTTCTTGCTTGAACTTCTCTGTCACTATCTAGGTAGTGTTGTCTACATAGTTGCAATAGTAGTAAAGAATCTGAGATGCAATTGGTTCTGAGCCATTTAACAGATTGTTGAGTAGATAATCCATTCTCCACCCATTTGGCCAGCTTTTTCCACACGACAAAAGAGTACTTGGTGTTCCCACCAAAAAGATTAAAAAAAAAAAAAAAATGTTATGGGGCTGAGGTGGTAGCTTATCATGGAGGATGGTAAAGAGAATGTAAATGATGGAAGCTTTGTTGAATGGGATAATATAGGTTAAATATCTGCTAAGAGGTACCTCTCAAATACTTACGTGAGAGGTAAACTTTTTACCGCCGCATGGGACATTTCATGACAAATCCAAGCCCCCTCACACTCATTCTCAGTAAACTCCAATTAATTAGCACTTATCCTAATTTGACATTGATCAAAATGATAATCACCATCAGATTATATTTCATGAATCATGAATTTTAATACGATGGTGATTATTATTCAGATTAGTGTCAAATTAGGGTGAATGCTAATTCAATGAGGATTAGTGACCGTGAGTGGGTTGAATTTGTAATTCGGCCCCGAGCCTGAGATGGATTATAATGAATATATAACCTATTATGATAAATTATAGGTTTTGAGTGAGAGGTGACTTCTTTTTCTTTTTTTTTTTGTCTTACCATGTTGGGCCTCTTGATTAATCCACCACTAACCCGCTTCAGGATTGAGCATTAACCTTAATTTGACGCACGGATTGAATTTCATAGAAAATTAAGTTAGAAATTGCTAAACTTTTAAGATTTTAAAATCAATTGTTGCGAAGACAATAACCGAGTGGTAGCTCTGGTAACCAAGGACTTTGTGCAGGAAGCAAATAGGTCTTGTGTTTGAAACTTACCTTCATTGGCCGCCTCCCATTATTTTATCTGGTGCATGCGGATAGGAAGGTTTACATGTGCCTTTTAGGTATTAGTTTTCAATTGTTAAATTCTTTCATTCAATTAAATAATGGTTTAGGTTTAAGTTGGGTTGAGTTTATTCTCTCTATACAACCTGTCATACCCTCTTGGGTGATGGTCTACCGGCAAGGTTTGGATTTGCTCCTCATGTCTTATGTTCACACCTATCTCAGACCTACTTGGTGCACGGGTGTTGCAGGGTGCCCTTCACAATAGTCATGTCTGGTAATACCATGGGGATACCCTCGTTGACCGAATTATACCCTCGTTGACCGAATTTGCTATTGCAATGTGATCCAACAAGAATACCCAAACCTGTCCCGGCAATTTAGGGCTTCATTATACCCTCGAACTTTCAGGCTATATTTGGGTTAACATTTTCAGTAGGCAGGTGTTAACATATGTGTCAGGTTCGTATTATATGTTATACACAGTGCTCAACTTTGAATGAGATCATGGACCAAATTTGAAAGTCTTGGATCTGAATGTGGTTCTGAATGTTTCTATTTCTATATGATTGGATCTGAATTCAAGCTTATACATCAATGGTAAATGGACATAAGCGTAGATAATGATAATATACATCAATAATATTGAAAAATTCAAAATTAAAATATTAAGAAAAAAACCAATAATTTTGATTGGTGTTTATTTCCATTGTTTTATTTTATAAATATCTAGCATCTATGGTGCTTATAAACGTTGGCCTTTATTTAATTCTTTAACATTATTTCTACAAGAATCTCCAAAAGGGTTGATATTTTTAACTTTCCTTTGGAAATCTGAATGTGCCAAAAGGGCTAGTTTTATATTTTATGCATGTATCTATTTGCATTTTTTGAAAGTCTGAGCAACTATCTTTATAGGTAAGTGTAAACTTCTATGTTCTTTGTTTTCTAAGTTTTGGATGCTAGCAACTACAATTGTATGAGCAATCTATCAATATTCAGTGGCAATGTAGAGAAAAACTAAAATCAATTTTCTTGTTTTTGGGCCCTGTGCCCTACCGTGACCCTTGAGGGTGGAATAAGTGTTTAAGTAGAGCAGGCCCTTCGAGAGCTTTGGCTCACCCGGGCCCGGCTTTGCATATACTGAAGATAGGGTAAGGACACCGGCCTAACCCTAACCCTAACCCTTGAGGGTAGGTTCAGGGCATAGGTAGGGCAGGCCCTTTGAAGGCTTTTTCCACCGGGGCAGGGCCATGCATAAGCTGAGCGTAGGGAAGTTCACCAATGGGTCCAGCCTGGCCCAGCCCATTTACAGGCCAATCTTCAAGTTTGACTCCTAAGTAATATTTTAATGCCCTCGGACTAGCTTGCATTGGAAATGCCGAATTGTCAAAATATATAGGACCCGCATCGGTGCATACAAGTAGGACTTTAGGATTGGCGATGTGATCAATGAATAAAATAGGATGACTAATGATATATAAAATTGTGTTAAATCATCTTATATCATATGCTCACCTTATTGCTGGACCAGCTTCTATAGTTTTATTCCATGAAACTTTGGGACATCCCATTACAGGAAATGCAGTTATTTTAAGCGGTTTGGATTTTCAAAACATGAAATCTTTCATTCAATCCATCACTCACAAAAATAAAAATAAAACAAAAGGACCATAGCTTTTTCCAAGACACATTTTAGCTTATTCACCTCCTCTTTTGAAATTTTTTTTTTCTTTTTACTATTAGGAAAGTTCCCAACCCTTTGAGCTAAACTAATCCCTCTAGACGCAGAGGAAAGTGAGGTAAACTCTCGTATAATAGCCCCAGTGTGGTAGTACAGTTTTAAACCCCTAACCTCCGGGTGCAAACCGTAGTCCTAGGCCAACTAGGCTACCCCTTGGGATTTTTTTATAAATAAGGTTACATAAACTTATCATCCATCTAAATCCATTAATATTTTGGAAATTTTTTTTATCCAGAATCATAACAATAAAGGTCTTGTTTTTAGTTTTTTAATAACGATTTGTCCCCGAAGGAATCCAAGACCAAAGCTACAATATCTAACCCAATTGACTCCCATATATGTAGATAGAATTTAATATTATCACACAATGTTCTTTCCACAGTTTCCTCTCTATTCATTAACCAAGTTTCGTTACTTTGTATACTTCAAACCTCCCCTCTTTAGTGCTCCTTCAGCAGACCCAATCCAATTATTTTACTAGGAATTCAATACAAAGCATGCTTCGGGCCTTTTAGGTATCATTTGGTCTTAAATCCACATTCAATACTAGCAAGTTAGAAGGGAAGTGTCATGGAAGTGTAATCTTATTTGAACAAACTCCTCTACAACATGAACCACCCTTGATTTTCCCAAACATAAAACTTCTCTTGTACAGCCCCTAGCAAAAAGAACATGACCCAGAAGGGGAAGAATAATTAAAGAAGAGAAAAACTCTGCCTTTAGACAGCAACAGGTACAGCTTCATCGAGAGCAAGAACTCCGGGAAGTTCCTTGCCTTCCAACAACTCCAAGCTCGCACCACCCCCTGTCGAGATGTGGCTCATCACGCTGGCAACTCCTACTTTCTCCACAGCTGCAACAGAGTCACCACCTCCGATGATCGTTGTCACTCCCTTTCCACTGAGTTCAGCTAGCTTCTTTGCAACCGACTGCAATTAAAGAAGGTTAGCCATGATTGCTGAACAAAATCATAATGTTAAGGGCAATAGGATAAACAATCAAATGCATAAATTGTATGTTCCATGAACAATTTTGCATCCATTGTCTATTCTTGAATAGAACAATCAGAAAGTGATATGAATCCCAAAACTAATGATATGCAATAATGCAAGTATGTTAAGGTCTTGGCTCTACTTATGAGCCAGTTGTCTGATGACCCAGGATGTTACAGAATCTCCCAGATCAAACACCTTCATCACCCATTCATAACTCTGACTATATGGGTATTGGTGCCTGTCTTAACCATCGATCTTAAGGCCACAGCATCTTCCAATCTAAGAAAATTTGGGATATCCAGATGGACTGGAACAGTGAACAATGCGCCTCAAATCAACCAGAGGGGTAGCAAAATTTACAGGCATAAACCTAAAATTGATTGAGATATGATGAAAGTAATTGTGTACTATATATCCATGACGTAGGATTATGTAATTGCAATATACGTGTGCGTGTAGAGAGAGAGAAGAAAGAAAAAGAGGCTTTCTAGAAATGAATGAATGTCCATGCCTCTGTTCCGACTGCGAACTTCTCAAATTCAAAAACTCCCATGGGCCCATTCCAAATAACCGTCTTGGTAGTCTCCAACGCATCGTTGAATGTTTTCACAGAATCGGGTCCAATATCCAATCCCATCCAACCATCTGGGATACTAGATGACGGTACAACCTGCAAAACACCAGATAGTTTCCTTAGTGAAAAAACTGATATCAGAAGTGGTCAACCTCGAAAGTCAATTCAACAAAGGCCAATCAAGTTTGCATAAGTGCAAGTGATTAATTGTTAAACTAAATCACCATAAGGGAAAAGAAATGATAATATGGATATTTTTCCTATGATATATATATATATATATATGTATGATTTACATTTCCAAAAGTAGAGACTCAATCGGCATTCAGCAACAAGGCCTCATAAAGGATAAGACTAATCAATAACAAAGTGTCTCACTTATAACTAAGAGCCTGTTTGGATTTCTATAGAACACGAGACTGGATGGACATCCATGGATTAGAGAAGAGGGACTACTTAATCCCTTCTGTAGAAATTGTGAATTGAATGGTCTACCAATCCGTTGCATCTGAATATTCTGACCCTTCTAAATGTGGTGAGAAGTGATATTGCTCGTCAAGATCCAACTTGTGGAATGGTGATATCCAAACAGGCTGAAATGGAATCTAAAAAATTATGCACTCATGTGTGCCTAAGCAACAAACCTTGCTGTTTGCATCGGGCGCGAACTTGTCAGCAATAATAACATCAGTGGGCAACAAGAGAGACACCCCTTTTAACTTGGCTTTCTCAAGAAGTGAGGTTGCAAGGCCAAGTTTGTCTTCCTCAACAAGGGATGATCCTACAGACAGACCTTGTGCCTTGTAGAATGTGAAGATCATTCCTCCCCCAAGAAGAAGAATATCAACTTTCTCGAGCAGTGACTCAATCACTCCAATCTTGGATGATACTTTTGAGCCACCTACAATGGCTGCAAATGGCCTCTTGGGATTTGAAACAGCCCCAACAAGATAATCAAGCTCCTGAATCAACCAAAGAGTTCAGGTGTTAAATTCAACACCCAACAGGCATCATGAAAGCTACTAGAAATGGAAAATAAAATCAACCAAGTTCTCAAGAATAAAAATCATATAAGGAAAATATTGGTTCGAAGTAGAGTTGCTTCATCTAGATGATGAAACTGTTAAGTGATGCTCTTCAACCAGTACACAATAAACCTACACAGAGAAAAGGTTTCACAAACACAGGCTGATCTTTTTAGTGGCAATTACTCTCTACAGGATGAGGACAAGAACATAATTTTTCTACCTTCTGCAGAAGGAAGCCAGCAACCGAAGGCTTCAAGAACTTTGTAACCCCTTCTGTTGATGCATGTGCTCTGTGTGCAGTACCAAATGCATCATTCACATACAAGTCAGCAAGGGAAGCAAGCTTCTTAGCAAACTCTGGTTCATTCTTCTCTTCCTCCTTATAAAATCTCACATTCTCAAGAAGAATAACACCTCCTTCGGGAAGTGCAGCCACCATTTTTTCTACTTCTGGACCGATACAGTCATCAGCTTTCACGACCTGGATTGTAATTGCAAAGGATTAAAGGAAGCAAAACAACACGGCTCTAAATTACCGTATTAAAGCCTCTATAACTTGGGCGGTGTTAGCAAAAGGATGCATACTGTGACACCGAGGAGTTCAGACAGCCTAGGTACAAGAGGAGCCAAGCTGAATTTTGGTGTAACGCCTTTAGGGCGGCCCTGAAAAGGAAGAAAAGAATGAGAATTCAGATCCAACTTTAGTTTAAAATTTTATCAACCCAACAAGTCAAGTTAGAGAAGATTTTGAGTCGACTCCCATAAAAACCAAATATAAAAACTTTTATGTTGAACTCAAAATGCTTTTCAAAATACTTGGTTATATTTTTAAAACTCAACCAAGACTCGACTAGCAATACCAAAAGTAGACTCAAAACTTGTTTTGAGACTCTCTGATGCCGATCCTACCTTTTACGGGCGTGGGACTAATAGATGCCAAGACATGACATATGGCAGAGGAATTATAGTTGTGGACCAATAAAGTATAAATTTTCTTGGTAACCTAATGTGTTATATTCATGGACCATTTGAAATGAACCCACCAGCAACTTTACTTCTCAAGTGTCCACATCATTCCTCACATATCCTTAAATATCATGTCTCCACATCATTCTTCATGTATTCTACCTTAGGTCCCTAGGTCATTCATGGACCCACCAAGTGCCAACAACTCTGCACCACACACCCCCACACCATTCCTCACGAATCCATATTTATACCATATATCCCCAGATCATTCATGGATCACCACCAATGGACTCGCCGATTACTCTACACCTCACATTCCCACATCATTTCTCAAATCACCAATGGTTGCTTCTTTTTCTCCTTTTGTTGTGTGTGAGTGTGTGGATTGGTAACATGACTTGAACTCACAACACCTCAACATTGCAGTAGTAAGCACTTTCCACTCTACCATGAGCCCGTCTATAATTGCAACTTCCATTCCCAACATTTCACTAGTCCAATATCGATGACATAAAACATTGCAATGGACTCTAGTGGTTAAATTCAGTTGATTACCACATGCTTCCTTTATTTTTTTTTTTTTTTTTTTTTTTTTTTGCACTTATTTAACCTTTCTAGTTGATTGCCACTTTTTCTAATATTTCCTTAATCTCAATAGGATTGTTTGATCAACTTTTTTTCATTTCTTTTAACCAACTGAATTTTCCATCCTTATCTCTTCTTATCTTAGAATTCATTAAAGATCTAGATATGGAATCTTTTTAAATGTTAGATCAAATTATTGAATTTCTTTTTCTACTTCTATTTTTTTCTTATTTTAGCTCATACCTTTCCCATTTTTTGCAAGGGTTTTATGCTATTAAATCCCAATTCAGAAAAATATAAATCATCAAAGCTCATGAGAGAAAGAATCTGTTAACCCAATTGACACCCATATCTGAAAATAAAGGAAAAATAATTAGAAAACCAAAAATAATCAATTTTTCCCAATTAATAAAAAAGAAACCCATAAAAAATAATCAACAAACTAAACAAACCAAAACCCAATTCAAGCATTCATAATTCATACAACCCTCTCACATATAAAAGAAAAATATATATGTGCAAAATTAATGAAAGAAAACATATACACAGCAAAAAAAATAGGGAAAAAAAAGAATAAAGAAGCAAAAAAAAAAGAAGAGAAGAATCCGGGGTCTCACCAAATGGCTGGAGAGGATGACCTTAGCCCCATTTGCAATCAAATGCTTGATGGTGGGAACTGCAGCCCTTATCCTGGTATCATCTGTGATCTTCTGATTGTCATCCAACGGCACGTTCAGATCAGCCCTCACAAACACCTTCTTCCCCTTCAAATCCGCCGCCGACAGATCGCCCACGCTCTTCTTCGTCATCGACACCACCCCACGTGGGCCCCGCCCCTTGCCGTACCCCACCTTGGCAGCGACGTTGAGGGCCAGAAGCGGGTCAGCGGCGGAGAAGCCGATGCTGCGGAGGGGGGCCGAACGGAGGCCGCCGGCATGGAGGCGGCGGGAGGTGGCGACTTGGGTCGATGAGCGGTTGCGAGAAGAGGAAGAGGAGGAGGAGGATTGGAGGAGAGAGAGGGAGGTGGGTGCTGCTGCAGAAGCCATGAAGAGAGAGAGGAAGCTTTGAGAAGTGAAAGGAGGTGTGAGAAACAAGCTTTCCGTTCTTTCGGATTCCTGTTCTTTGTTTAGAGTGAGGGATGCATAGAATAGAATAGAATGGAGTAAAATAAGTTGTGGAGAAGGGTGTGAGAGAGAAGATTGACTCCTGGTGTGCGTGTGGATGTGATGTTGAAAAGGAGGAGAGCCGAATATGTGGCGTTTGTTTGAGAGTGGCCAAGAAACGGATGGCAAATTGGCAATGGGTTTGGGACTGTAAATGATATAGAGTTGTAGGCATTTATCAAGGGGTATAGATTTATTTATTGGTAATTTATATCATGCACACCTTTTTTTTTTTAATAGCTATGTGCACTGCATAGTGGGGCAAACATCTATTTTTATTTTTATTATTTTTTGTTATCGAGGGTTCCTAATTCTTTGAATTAGACTAAGCTTTCTGGACAGAGGGAAGCCGGGTAAACTCCCATGTAACTCCAACGTGGTAGTGCAGTTTCTAACCGACAACTTTCGGATGCAAACCGTGGTATTAGGCTAACTGAGTTATCCTTTAAGATTGGTAAACATCTAAATGGACAACACATAAGACCTCCTAATTATGTTTGGATTTTGGGTTTGCAAACATTTGAATGGAATAATTTTCTATAACGGGTGTACATTCATTTTTAACTATAAAATTTTATGGACGATTAAACGAGGGGTTAAGATGATCAGGTGGGATCCATTTTTTATACATAAATAGGCCACAACCAAATCTAAGCGTATGGTGGCTTCGTGCATGATGGAGTGGCATAAGGATCGCCTTGTATTGGGGATAGTATTGTAGAGTCAAAAGGCTTGTAAGAAAAGGTCAAAAAAATACCTTGAGAGTTAATTAGCATGTGGTTTTATTCCGTCTAGCTGTAGCTGTGTTTTGACTTACCAGTAATGAAGTGTGTGAGTATGCATTCACATGTGGCAAAAAGCAAATATTAGTTTTAAGTTGGGCTGGCAAGGAATGGTACAATTGGTTAACGTTGGGCAGGCTCAAGTCAAAATGATGGGTTAATTAACAAGAATGTACTAGATCAAAATGCGACTTCTTTACTCAATTAGAAGTAAAGAAGTTGCATTTTGATCGAGTACATTCTAGTCACTACAAAAAATTAAATAAATAAATAAATAAATAATAAATTGAGATTTATAAATTTCTGTATTGGCTGTGAAATGAGTTATTGGGTCAAGTTAGAATTTGTTGCCCTTGGCTTGAAACTACGCTATATGACACACAAATCTCAATACCATATCAATAATATTTCAAGGACGGTTAGATTTAAGCATTAATGCTAAAGAAACGGCTTTAAGTTAGTGCGATATGGGTGTGTAATCAAGGGGATTAATTTTGACCGTATTTCTAAATAGCTGTTGAGGCTTATGGGCAAACCATGTGGGGTCCAACAAACTCTTCATAACTCATAATCACTATCCCTCATTGTATTAACTCTGCAGTAGAATTTACCTAAATCAAAGGTGTGCCTAGCTCTGTAAGCTTAAGCTTTTGTCATACATATGACAGGAGGCAAATCTCTTTTTAGATGTAATCGATCCATAAATTTGCACAAAGAAATAAATGGAGAAAATTGTCATTTTTTTTTTCTTTGACTAGAGCTGAGAGAGAGAGAGAGAGAGAGAGAGAGCATGTGAAGATGAGAGGTATGTGTTTGGTGATTTGGCATTTGGATGATTTTCCTTATCGTTGAGGAGAGGCTGAGAGTGTCGATGTTTTCTGTGTGGGGATGTGGCCTCTTTCTTTGGATTTTGTCCACATCTTTATTTCCATCGTTGGAAGCTGGATGTTGCAATGTTGACATAAGAGTGAGACTTAAAAATTAAATTCGGCCTCATGATACTCAAATACCATGGCATGGACCCCAATTTTGAAAACTGGGATGACAAAAATTTATGGGTTCAGCCATTGAACCCGTATTTCTTATCCGGCTTAAGTTTTGAGTACAATGCATGTATTTAAATAAAATTCAGATCCAGGTTTTGGATTTTATGCTTTAACATCTCAAATACCAAAATCATGACCTTATATTAATGGCATGCTTGTTTGCATAGTATTAAATCCCTAGGAATTTGGAAAATAATTGAAGAAACAAGGTGAAGATCAACAAATGGTTATAAATAAATCTTTCTTTTGTGAGTTTTACTGTTCATCCTGAGACCGAAATAAAGGAGTGCCGGGTTGTGTTAGATAGATTGGCAGTCAACGTAAACTTTTTTCACTACCTAAACATAAATCCAGAAAAAGAAATAAAGTTCGTGCAGTCGACCCAACATTGATGGAATAGGGATTTGACGATAATGATGATGATGATGGAAAATGAATACTCAATCATAACCTTGGCAAGATCCAGTCTTAGGCAAGTCATGGTCTCATCTAAATCATCACCTATTATCTCCTCGATGAACTATTTTTTTCCTACTTTGAGTTGGGTCAATGGTGCAATACATGTGGCACAACCTAACAGCTAGGGATCGATCCCTAGATGGAGATGAGACGCCCCTTCCCACTCAGGTGTCTTGTGTTCCTCTCTTCAATGATCCTTCTTTGGAATCTATTTTACCATGAATTTCTAGGAATTCAATTGTATTCCAAGAGAGAGAGGGGCTAACTACAGTGTATTTTACAGATACACAAGGTATATGGATCTCAATTTGGGTTTAGATCCTGACCCTCCATTTAAGCGAGGCCTAGATTTGGGACACCGGGCTAACTACAGTGTATTTTACAGATACACAAGGTATATGGATCTCAATTTGGGTTTAGATCCTGACCCTTCATTTAGGCGAGGCCTAGATTTGGGACACCGTTTTAAATTCAAGGTAAAGTATATATCCAGGTTGGTTCTGTTGCTATGGGTCTTGTAAGTGCAAAAACGGTAACTCATAAGATTACGAGGTGCCTTAGAGGACTTAACCAAATGACTATCGAGAGCTGGCCGGTGTTGACTCGCGAGACCTGAAAGGGAAGAGAGAAAAGGTCAAAGGACCCTGGCCGTGAGCAGCACAGGGCTCTCCGATGCCTCAGTTAGTGTGAATACTGAATCGAGGATGGAGAAGAAGAGAGACAGTATATCTGTGTATTCTTTTATGCGTACCTTGTTCAGATGCTATCTCTCCTTTATATATGAGTATTACCGGAGACTTTGTCATGGGCTTGATGATCTGGCTGCTGAGATCATCAGCTCACAAAATAATAAATGGAAGTCCATCACAGCCCACATCGCATTAATTGCCAGTCCGATCAGCCCATGTCGCATTAAATGCCAGTCACATTGGGCCTGATCCTGTCTGGACTCAATGGCAGGCGAAGATCTCACTGGATCCTTTCTTGGGCCTCCCCCGATGGGGCTGTGACCGTTGGATGCTGCCCTGTTAGAGGGTTGGACGGCCAGGATGACATCTGTCTTGTCGCCGTGCGCCTGGAGGCAGGAGATATTTTAAACACGCACCTCGGCTGGCAGTCTTGCAGCCGGGGCGCGTGTCGGAACCGGGCTAAGCGGAGGACGGCTTCAACCGGACCGAGATCATCAACCGCACCCCGGCTGGCGCTCCACTACCACGGCCGGGACGCGCTCAGCCGGACTGAAGATTAGGCCATTAGTAAAACAATTTTGGGATGATTAGGAATCTCCCCACACAATAGCCCCCTAGCTTGCGGCTCCTCTGGGATCTCGGGATCCCGAACTCAGCGGAGATGGAAGCTACGAAGGTGCTGCTGTAGTTATAGGTTTCATGCTGGCGACAGCTGGCGTCTAATCCTTTCCAAACTTCTTTTCCCGCTCAAGACAATAAATGCAGCGCGTCAATCATGAAGAAGCGAGACGGACAACTCCACGTGTCCTCATTTGAACGGTCGCGCCGCTGGACATGGGAAGCGTACAGCCGCCTGGTGCAGCGTTTCGAATTTCGAGAACGGCGCTCGAGGCGAAGCGGCGTTTCCTCTGATACAAAAGGTTGCTGTCGTCTTGCTCTACCCACCCTCTGCATCCGAAGAACCAGTCCAGAAGCCTTTCTCTGCTGCTAAGTCAGATCGCAGCGACGTGTACCTGAGGGTTTTCCGGTTGCGTTTTCCGAGCGTGAGCTTTTCTTTTTCTTTAGGTTCTCTCTTTCTTAACCACACATGGGGATTTACAGTCACTGGGTAGAAAACGACATCGCCATAGATGGGCTTAGGGGGGCATATGAGATACCGGAAGACGTGTTGATCAGACGAGCGGATCCTGCAGACTATGCACTCCGCTCGTACTCGGGGGGCTGGATGCCCTTCCCGTTGATTGCCATAGTAGAGGGCGGAGTTAGGTTCCCCCTTCACCCACTTCTTAGGGCCTGTCTCAGCACTTGGGCCCTCAGTCCGTGTCAGCTGTCGCCTAACGGTTACAAGGTCATTATGGGCACAGCTGCTCTGAATAGAAGCCTAGGTATTGACCTCGGCGTCCATGACATCGAAGATGTCTATGATATTTGCAAATCCAAGGAGGACGGCTACTACCTCCGAGTTAGGCCCCGGTGCACGGCCTTCGTCACGGCACTCGAGGACTCCAGTAAATATGCCGGAGACGACCTCGTGTGCGTCTCGGGGAACTGGGAGTTCGGCGCCGAGGAGGATAGGGTGTATAGGGTACCTCGTCATCCCGGGGTCGTCCCAAGTAATCCCCTTTGCTTATTATTGTATCTCATTTCGTTTTCTGCCTCAGGGCTTGCCGAGTTGATACACTTCTGGTTCATTTTGCAGCTGCTCGCGAAAGGAAGCAACGAGCTAGGCGGGAGGGCTGGAGAAAGAACGAAGAGTGGTACCAGGCTATCAGGAGGTGCACCGACTTCAACAACAGATCTGCCTGGGCGCTACTGGGCTACGAGCCGAGGTACCGGGGATATAACAAGAGATCAGTATTGCTCCCTGCGCTGCTTCAAGGAGAAGTCCCGGGGCCAAGTGCGCCCTCTGCCAGCAGCCGTCCAGAGGCGGTGTTCGAAGAAGGGGGGCCCTCTCAAGCCGCGACTGGTGTTGAGGCGTCGCCCGAACCGCAAACCTCCCCCGAGCCGCAGTCAAGCGGCACTCCTTTGGTGAGGAGAGCGCGGCGCTCTCGCAGCGACCCAGAAATGTCACGGGTCCCGGCGTTTGTAGATCTGGAGGCATTAGCGCTCGGGAGCGAAGATGAGTCTCCTCCGCAGGGAATGAGGGACACTGCAGGGCGTTCAGCCCCCAGTCCTCCTGAACCCACCCCGGTCGAACAGGAACTGCCGACTCCGGATCCGGTCCCAGGGACCCGGCAGTCACCCGAGGTCGCGCCCGACGTAGGCCCCTCGAGGAAAAGACCGAGGGAGGACGAGGGGAGCCCGAGGCAGGCGCTGCGGCCGCGGTCAGCCGAACCGGCGATCTGGGCGCCGAGTTTCCTTCTTGAGTCAGGGAGGCTAATGACTGTGGAGGACTACATCCACAAGAAGCCAGACTCCCATGTGCTCGAGGCGCTCAGTCATGCTTGCGCGCTCCCGCGCGACATGAAGCGGCTGGAAAAGATGAGCGACCCGAAGTTAATGATGTCGCTGCTGCACTCTTGCTTTCAGGTAATTTTCTTGACTGCTCGCCATTTCTTTTACATTAGTATTCCGTCCCGGCCACTAATCTTTCCATCTGGTTTCTTCTGGCAGACGCTGCAAAAGTCGATGGCATTCATCGACAGGTTTAATAAGCAAGGTCCCTTGGTGGATAGCCTCGCTGAGGAGAAGCAGAGGCTCGAAGACGCTTTAGGAGCCAGCACTTTGAGGGTGGACCAACTAGAGGCGCACGAGGGCGATCTGCAAGCGAGGCTCGGGGAGGCGACAGAACAAGTTGAGAGTGAAAGGAAGAAAAACGCCGACCTCGAAGCCTTGGTGGAGAGCCTGAAGAGCGACCTTCAGGCGGAGTCGAAGCGGTTGGACGAAGCGGTAGCCAAAGCCAAGTCAGAGAGCGAGGCCGCTTTCCAGGATGCGGCCACCCAAGCGACCGTTTACTACGGCGCTAAGGTGTTCCGCGTCCGCGACAAGACGTGGCTCAAGGCATGGCGTGCCGCCTTGAGGGAGGCAGGAGTCTCAGAGGACCATCCCTCCTTTGTCAACCCGCCGAGCTGCCCTGGCCCGTCGGCCCCGGACAACACGGTCATCATCGAACACACGGCCGTTGCCCCCAGCGGCCCAGACCCACGGGAAGTTCCAGCCGATGTCCCCAGCAGCTCGTCTTCGCCGGAATTCTGAAGCCTTCAGTGCTTTTGTTCTGCTTCTCTCTCCCTTCTTTTTTTTTTTTTTTACCCCCGTGTAATTCGTGCTTCAAAATGTAAACTTCTTCCAACAATTAATAAATTTAATTTTCCCTATCATTCTTCTTCATCCCATTTTGCTTGCATGTTTGATTTCTCCATAGTGCTTGTGCTTGTCTTTTAACAAAGCCATATCGGGTAATTAAAGAGGTAATGACATAATTCAACGCCGAGGCCTCCAAGGTATTGAGGTGGCCGCAACGGACTCATGCCGAAGCGGTACGTAGACCAGCCTCTAGACAGTCCTCGTGCCCCGTAGGCTTCATGCCGAGGTGGTGCGTAGACCATCCTCTAGGCAATCGTAATGCCCGTAGGCTTCATGCCGAGGTGGCGCGTGGACCGACCTCTTAGGCAATCCAATTGCTGCCCGTAGGCTTCATGCCGAGGTGGTGCGTGGACCGACCCCTTAGGCAATCCAATTGCTGCCCGTAGGCTTCATGCCGAGGTGGTGCGTGGACCGACCTCTTAGGCAATCCAATTGCTGCCCGTAGGCTTCATGCCGAGGTGGCGCGTGGACCGACCCCTTAGGCAATCCAATTGCTGCCCGTAGGCCTTCATGCCGAGGTGGCGCGTGGACCGACCCCTTAGGCAATCCAATTGCTGCCCGTAGGCTTCATGCCGAGGTGGCGCGTGGACCGACCCTCTTAGGCAATCCAATTGCTGCCCGTAGGCTTCATGCCGAGGTGGCGCGTGGACCGACCCCTTAGGCAATCCAATTGCTGCCCGTAGGCTTCATGCCGAGGTGGCGCGTGGACCGACCTCTTAGGCAATCCAATTGCTGCCCGTAGGCTTCATGCCGAGGTGGCGCGTGGACCGACCTCTTAGGCAATCCAATTGCGGCTATTGTCGCCGGGTCGCTGACTTCTGTTCTTGAATTGACACTGGCGAAAGAATAAGAACTATAACTGCTTTCATTAAAATCTTGGAGCGTCTTAAATACAGAGTCAAAAATAGAACTTTCTGAGGTGTGACGCATTCCACGGTCGCGGTAATTGTCGATCGTCCATATCTACAAGCCTGTAGGCCGACTGTCCAGCAGTAGCTACTACCTTGAATGGTCCATGCCAATTCGGTGCCAGCTTGCCTTGGCCTGGATCTCGATCTCCGGGGAGTGTTTTCTTCAGGACTAATTCTCCAACTGAGAACCTTCTTTCCCTGACCTTTCGGTTATAACCTCTGGCCAATTGCTGCTGATAGTCAGCCAGTTTGATGGCTGCTAATTCTCTGCGTTCATCAGCGAGATCCAACTCCCGGGCAATGTTAGTCTCATTCTGGCCTCGGTCAAAGAGTTCCGACCTGAGGGTCGGAAGGCCGACCTCAAGGGGGATGACCGCTTCCATCCCATAAGCAAGAGAAAACGGGGTTGCTAAGGTGGAACGCCTAGGAGTCGTTCTGTAGGCCCATAGGACACTCGGAAGTTCTTCTACCCATCTTCCTTTTGCCTGATCCAGTCGCTTTTTAAGCCCGTCGAGTAATACTTTATTGGAGATCTCTGCCTGGCCATTGCTCTGAGGATATGCTGGGGTAGAATAGCGGTTATTGATGCCGAGCTCCTTGGAGAAGTTCTTGAATGCGGCAGAATCAAACTGAGTGCCATTATCCGAGACGAGAACTCGCGGGATGCCGAATCTAGTGATGATGCTCTTCCATACAAAGTTCTTCGTATCGCACTCGGTGATGGAAGACAGCGACTCTGCTTCTATCCATTTAGTGAAATAGTCGGTCGCCACTATTAACCATCTCTTATTTCCCGGAGCTCGGTGGAGTGGTCCTACAATGTCCAGCCCCCACTGCGCGAAGGGCCATGGGCTAGAGAGTGGGCTCAGATCATGTGCTGGTTGATGGAGGGAATGGGAGAACTTCTGGCACTTCTCACATTTCTTGGCGTATAACCGCGCATCCCTCTGCATATATGGCCACCAGTACCCCTGACTGATCGCTCGGTAAGCCAACGATCTTCCTCCTATGTGGCTTCCACAAATTCCTTCGTGTATTTCATAGAGAAAGTCATCTACTTTGCTCGGATGGACGCACTGAAGGTATGGGCCAGTGAATGACTTTCTGTAGAGTTTACCCTCGGGGGATAACCAAAACCGTGCAGCTTTCAATCTAAGCCGATGAGCCTCAATCTTGTCGTCTGGGAGTTTGTCGTCCTTAAGGTAGGATACAATTGGATCCATCCAGCTTGGGCCGAGGTCGAGGCAAAGGACTTCCCGAGGTGGCTGAAGCTCTATACTGGGTCTTGCCAGCGATCCTACTTCGATAGTTCTCTTTTTCCCTGCTTCAACAGCGGAGGCTAAGCTGGCCAGGGCATCGGCGTGGGAGTTTGCTCCTCTGTTAATCTGTCTGACTTCTGCAGTCTGAAATTCTGAGAGGGATTTCTTTGCGAGGGCGAGGTAGGCAGACATCCTATCATCTCGGGCTTGATAGTCTCCTGTCAGCTGGTTAATCACCAGTTGAGAATCACTGAAGACGATTAACTGCCGAGCCCCGAGGATTTTGGCGCTGCTCAGTCCGGCTAACAAAGCTTCATACTCCGCTTCATTATTCGATGCTTTGAAATCCAGAGTGAGGGCCTGCTCGATAACCAATCCGTCGGGGGTCTGAAGGACGGCACCGGCTCCAGCTCGCTTGGCGGTTGACGAACCGTCTACGAAGACCTTCCAGACCGAGGCCGGAAGTTGCCCTTGCGGTAGCTCATCTTCCAGGAGTGGTACTTCGGGATCGTCATCCCCGGGCTCGGGGCGGAGCTGAGTTGGCGCCGAAGCCGGAGGTACGAATTCCACGATGAAGTCTGCCAGAACCTGAGCCTTGATTGCAGTTCTGGGCTGGTATTGAATGTCATACTGGCCGAGTTCAACCGCCCATCGCGAAAGCCTTCCTGAAAAATCAGCCTTTCGAAAGACAGACTTTAGCGGGTGCCTTGTAACCACCATCACAGTATGAGTTTAAAAATAATGGGAGAGCTTGCGAGAGGCACTGACTAACGCTAACGCAAGCTTCTCCAACTGAGTATACCTGGTCTCGGCATCGAGGAGCGATTTGCTCGTGTAATAAACCGGTTTTTGTTGATTTTCCTCCTCCCTAATGAGGACTGAGCTCACAGCTCGATCCGAGACAGCCAGGTACAAATATAATAATTCCCCATGTTTTGGGGTTGAAAGTAATGGGGGTAAAGAGAGATAGGCCTTGAGTGCTTGCAAGGCCTGGTCGCATTCGGGAGTCCATTGAAATTTAGAGTTTTTTCTTAACAATTTAAAGAAGGGCTGGCACTTATCTGAAGATCTGCTAATGAATCGATTTAGTGCGGCAGTCATGCCAGTAAGCTTCTGGACTTCTTTTGCAGTAGCCGGGCTCTGCACTCTGAGGATGGCGGAAATCTGGTTCGGGTCTGCTTCAATCCCTCTCCTCGTGACCAGGCTCCCTAGGAATTTGCCTGAACCGACGCCAAAGGCGCACTTGGAGGCGTTCAGTTTCAGCTTATACTTCTTCAGGACGGCAAACACCTCAGCTAGATCAGACAGGTGGTTCACGGCCTGCTTGGATTTGACGACCATATCGTCAATATATACTTCAACAGTATTGCCGAGCTGCGCCTCAAACATCCTGGTGACCAGGCGCTGATAGGTGGCGCCTGCGTTCTTTAAACCGAAAGGCATTACCCTATAGCAGTAGATGCCCCTGGGCGTTATGAACGCGGTCTTCTCTTCATCCGGAGCGTACAGAGGTATCTGATGGTAGCCCCGGTATGCGTCGAGAAAGCTCATTCGGTCGTGGCCCGCGGTGGCGTCGATCATTTGATCTATCTTCGGGAGTGGGAAGCTGTCTTTAGGGCAAGCCTTGTTGAGATCAGTGAAGTCAACGCACACCCTCCACTTGCCAGTCTTCTTTTTGACCACCACCGTGTTGGCCAGCCAGACCGGGTATTGCACTTCCCTGATCACCCCGGCGGCGAGTAGCTCGCCGACCTCCTCAACCACGGCTTCTGTCTGGGGCAGCCCGGTCCTGCGAGCCTTCTGCATCACTGGCTTATGCTTGGGATCTACATTCAGCTTATGGCATATGACCTCGGGATCAATGCCAGGCATCTCTTCTGGGGTCCAGGCAAAGGCTTCGATGTTCTGGGACAGGAACTCGATCAACTCGGACCGTTCTGGCTCGGTGAGCTGGACGCCAAGCAGGAAGAACTTCTCTGGGTCAAGAGGGTTGACCCTGATCTCGATCAGATCTTCCACGCTCTTCTTCTCAGGATCCTGGCCGACTCTACTCAGCTCTTTCTCCAATTCGGCCATGTTGACCTGCTTGGGCTCGCGTTCTCCAGGAACCACGGCCATCAAGCACCGCTGAGCCATTTGCTGATCTCCCCGAACGGTCACTACTTTTACTCTGCCGCCGTCTTCCAATGGAAATTTCAACTTTTGGTGTAGAGTGGAGGGCACTGCTTCCATGTCATGGAGCCAAGTCCTACCCATGATGGCATTGTAGGGGGACGGTGCGTCAACCACCAGAAAATCCACCATCACGGAGGCTCCTCCAACCTGAACTTTAAGGGTCGCCTTCCCTTTCGGGTATACAGGCTGGGCACTGAAGCCTATCAATGGAGTCCGGGCCTCTTGCAGGTCTGCTTCCGAGAGGCCCATCTTCTTGAAGCAGTCGAAGTAGATGACCTCGGATGAACTGCCGGGGTCGACAAGGATCCTCTGGACTCTACAATTCTTCAGCTTCAGAGTGACGACAAGCGGATCATTATGTGGGAGTTGTACGCCCTCCAGGTCGTCGTCAGAAAACCAGATCCTGGGCCGCTCATTGCGAGGCCTTTTCGCAACCGGTTCCAGCTCGGCCGCCATTACTTGTTTTCCACGGGACGCCCGTCTTGCCTCGGCGCGCGCTTGATCACTCCCCCTGGGAGGGGGGGCGAGATGGATGACGCTAATGAGCTTTTCGGACTCATCGCTGTCCTGACTTCTCTTGTATCGGCGCCGAGCCCGGGACTCGTTCTGGGTGCCCGCCTTAACATGTTCTTTAAGATGTCCATCTCGGACTAGTCTCTCCAAGTGAGACCTGAGTGTTCTGCATTCCTCTGTATCGTGACCGTTTTGCTTGTGGTACGCGCAGAATCTGCTCTGGTCACGGCTGGCGGACTCGCTGCTCATGGGCTGCGGCCAGCTGAAAAATGGCTCTGATTTGATCTTATTCATAATCTTGTGAATAGGCTCCTTAAAAATGGTGTCGACAGCCTTATAGGGATCTGAAGACAGCCTGAGTCTCCTGCTGTCTCTGTAAGAAGGTGCTAGAGCTTTCGTCGAGCTGGTCGAGGCCTTGCGTCGGCTCGTCTCTTCTCTTCTGGAGGACCGACATTCCTGCCTCAAGGGTTTGCCGTCCCTATCCCTTCGGCCGACATCGAAACTTTCCCGAGCTCGGAGCTGATCGTCCTCCTGAGCTATGAAGCGGTTCACCCGGGCCATCAATGCCGACATCGAGGTCACAGGGTTACCAGCCAGATCTTTTCGAAGATCATTGTCCGGCAGCAAGGCGTTCTGGAAAGCGAAAATCGCCACTTCATCTTTAGAGCCGTCGATCTGGCTATAGATTGTCCAGAATCGCTTGGCAAACCGAGTAATGTTCTCGCCCTGCCTCATCCTTAGAGCCATTATGTCGGCATCTGTTTTTGGAATAACCCTGTAGGCTTGGAATTTGTTTATGAAGGAACGCTGGAGTTGCTGCCAGGTCGAGATGGAGTTTTCTGGGAGACCGCAGAACCACTTCAAGGGGAGCTCGCCCAGGCTGGATGAGAAAACCTTACAATTCAAATGGCCTTCATCCCCCCAGACAGACATTCTCTGAGAGAAATGCCGCAAATGCGCGGCCGGATCCGTGACCCCTTCGTAGGTGATGAATCTCGGAACGGTGAACTTCCTTGGGAGAGGGTGATCCCTGATGTCCATAGTGAAGGGTGATGAGTCGAGGTCGACAAACACGCTCGTGTCTTGGTGACTTCGGGCGAGGCCAGCCACGTCTAGATTCCGCCGAACCGCTTGCTGAATCTGCTCTTCAAGCCACCCCTGAGTGTCATGGCGGATTTCGGAGCTGCCTTCCAACCTCTTCCTAGATAGACCGCGGCTGCTGCTGGAGACTTCGTCGTGAGTTTGACTGCGCCTCCTCTCATTCAAATGAAATCTAAGATCCCTCTGAGGAGGGGTGACTTGCCGGTGGTGAGACGAACCTGCTCCGCTGGCTCGCTGCAGATGCTGCCTGGAGACATCAGCTGCTTCAGCTGTCTCCTTAAGCTGTTGCTGGAGACGCCTGATAAGGGCATCCTTCTCTCGGATGGTAGCATTCTGCGCCTGAATTTCTTCATAGGTAGGGTCGAAATCTTCATCAGAGCTGCGAACCCCACTATGTCTCCGGCGGTCAAGCGAAACCGGAGACTTACGTCGAGAATGCCTAAGAGTAAGATCTCTTTCTCTCGGAGGCGGAAGGGGAGTCACCACCTCCTGTGGATATGACCGCGGGCAGGACAGGTCCCCCTGCAAGTAGATAGGAGTGGACCTCAAGGACTCATGGAAAGGGTTCACCATGGTCCCTGAGGGACCCGCTTCAGGTGCCTTTCCACCTTTTGCAGCTCTCCCAGCCATAGTATGAAGGAAGATTGACAATCACGTTCCTTCCCACAGACGGCGCCAATTGTAAGTGCAAAAACGGTAACTCACAAGATTACGAGGTGCCTTAGAGGACTTAACCAAATGACTATCGAGAGCTGGCCGGTGTTGACTCGCGAGACCTGAAAGGGAAGAGAGAAAAGGTCAAAGGACCCTGGCCGTGAGCAGCACAGGGCTCTCCGATGCCTCAGTTAGTGTGAATACTGAATCGAGGATGGAGAAGAAGAGAGACAGTATATCTGTGTATTCTTTTATGCGTACCTTGTTCAGATGCTATCTCCCCTTTATATATGAGTATTACCGGAGACTTTGTCATGGGCTTGATGATCTGGCTGCTGAGATCATCAGCTCACAAAATAATAAATGGAAGTCCATCACAGCCCACATTGCATTAATTGCCAGTCCGATCAGCCCATGTCGCATTAAATGCCAGTCACATTGGGCCTGATCCTGTCTGGACTCAATGGCAGGCGAAGATCTCACTGGATCCTTTCTTGGGCCTCCCCCGATGGGGCTGTGACCGTTGGATGCTGCCCTGTCAGAGGGTTGGACGGCCAGGATGACATCTGTCTTGTCGCCGTGCGCCTGGAGGCAGGAGATATTTTAAACACGCACCTCGGCTGGCAGTCTTGCAGCCGGGGCGCGTGTCGGAACCGGGCTAAGCGGAGGACGGCTTCAACCGGACCGAGATCATCAACCGCACCCCGGCTGGCGCTCCACTACCACGGCCGGGACGCGCTCAGCCGGACTGAAGATTAGGCCATTAGTAAAACAATTTTGGGATGATTAGGAATCTCCCCACACAGGTCTAATGGGAACCCAACACTTTTTCAAGCCAACATGTGGTTTTCATTGTGAATAAGATGGTCTAAAACAATAGACGAAGATGATAACTTTTTCATGGACTGTCTAAAATAAGCTAATTTGATCATAATTATTTTCCTGGGAGAAATGACATGGTGAAATCAAATACACCATATCTCAATCCATGTCTTCTACTGAATTCTTCTTCCATGACAATGGCTGCCAAAGGGAAGGGCCGTGTCAGTTCGGGTCATGTCAGGTCAGAGGTTGTCCCTGCCCTACCCTCAACATATACAAGCCAAGCTCGAGGCGGGCAAAGCCTCAAAGGGCTTGCTTGCACTAAATACGCCCTTACCCAACCCTCATGGGTGGGTCCAAAGTCATAGGATAAAAAACAAAGTCAATTTTTTAAGTTCTTTTGATACTTTCATCAGGCACCAAGTGTTAACAAAATATTAATCGTCCTCCCTTATCTAAGCTTAAGACCGGCAATGCGTGCAATAAGCAACATGACAAAGTTAAAAATAAAAAATAAAAACTTATTTTAGGTCAAGGAGCAGTAAAAAAATATTTTGTAAGTGGGGGTAAAAGCTAAAAACAATAAAGTAGTGTGAAAATATAGATTCAATAACGCAACATAAGAACGGGATATGAAAAAGAAGTAGCTCATTCAAATGGGCATGTTTATTTGCATAGAATTGGAATACATAGGAGTTCTTTGTCAAATGAGCCCTTCTTTTTTTCTTTTTCTTTTTTCTTTTTTCTTTTTTCTTTTTTGTTAGATGGAATTGCAATACATAGGAAGTCATTGTTAAATGTTGTTGCATGGAATTGGAATACATAGGAAGTGGTAATTGATTCAAATGGGCTTGTTTGTTTACATGGAATTGCAATATATAGAAATTCATTGTCATGTAGGGCTTTTTGTGTGCATCGCAGGACATCATAGTCAAATGGGCCTATTTATTTGCATGGAGTTGAAATACATATGAATTAACTGATTCAAATGAGCCTATATCGTCTGCATGGAATTAGAATATCAGAAAGTCTATTTGTCCAGAATTCTGGACAGATAGCAGGACTCTTAGAATATATGGTAATTCATTGTTTAATGGGCATGTTTGTTTCCATGGAATTGGAATACATGAAATTGCCATGTATGTTTGAGTGTAACTGGACTACGTAGAAATCATTGTTAAATGGACTTGTTTAATTGAAATACATGGGTAGTAACTGGTTCAAACTAATGGGCCTACATGTGGATGAAATTCTAATACATAAAAATTTCTTGGCACACGGGCTTATTTGTTTGCATGAATTCAATATGTATGCATAGAAAGTGATTGAATCAAACAACTTGTTCATTGGATGAAACTGGAATTTATAGGAATTTTGTTGTTAAAAGGGCTTGTTGTTTGTATGGAATTGAATAATATGCAGATGAAAAATATCAATATTTATTTACTATAATTATAAAGGATAATTTCATATATTTACACTTGTAGTTAATATGCATTGTAAAATAAATCACATATGTAAAAGGTGTGAGAAAATCTGGTATTTTGGTAATTATATAATATATTTATATAATTATATATTATAATAATAAATATGGGATAGTTTGGTCCAATATAGTCCCAACATGACCCTTAAATTGGCAAGCCTGCAAAAGTTTTGCCCTACCCTATGTTTACGTTTTCATGTGGAGGTCTCTGAGAAGGGATTTAACAAATTAAGTTTCTTAATAAGAAAATTTTATTTCCCAAATTTGTATGGTGAGTGAGCCAAAATGCTCAAAAGAACAACAAAAAGTTTCAAATGAAGCCTGCTTCTGATTTTACCAAGAGGTGCTACAATTACAACTAGAATATTGGGCCAATACTAGCTCCTAGTCGATCTTGTGAATCGCAGGCATCCCTTCTACAAAGAATAAAAAATAAACAGAGATTGAAAGTCTTGGGAGCTATTTGGGATAAATGAGGAGTGGAGTAAAGTGAAGTGGATTTCACATGAAGAGTAAAGTGGAAGAGAATTGGGTTGAAGTTAAGTTAGAATACTTCACTTCGCTATGTTTGGATGCTTGTGTGAAGTTAAATTTTGGTGCTGACAACAATACTTCGTCTATCGGGTCAAACTCATCCTCATTAGGTAGGATTAAAAATTTAAAACACTAGGGCCATTTAACTTCACTTTACTCTTTTTCTTCTCCTATCCAAACATGCAAAGGTTTCTCTCTTCACTTCCAATTCGCCGATGCCTTTGCAAAATGCTAAGTATGATATTTATTGGCTTCTCAAATAAACCCTAGCGACAAGTCTCTCGTTGTGACCACTTTAGACCTATGACACTTGTAACCCCATATATGTTGGCTAAACATTTTTACCCTTCGAAAGGACATCAATCTTACCCATTCATACTAGTACCTTCAAGCAATGGAGGTTAGTAACAACAAACTTTTGGGCAATGTAATGGGTTGCACAAAAAATTCATCAATCCGTAAAACCGATCCAATCCGCAGATTTTTAACCGATCCGAAGGTAAACGGATTGGTAACGGATTGAAAATCATATAATCCGTTAGCAACGGATTGGTGACGGATTTCACCCTCAATCTGCGGATTCAATCCGATAAGATCCATTGACATTAAATATAAATAAAAAAAAATTTAAGAGGTCTAAATATAAGTTAAGATGTCTAAATATAAACTAAGGAAAAAAATTTTAAGGGGTCAAATATGAATTTCTTTACAACATATTTGATATTTTTCTTTTAACATTAGAACATTAGATTGAACGGATTAATCTGATCCGATCCGGTTCTCCACGGATCAGATCGGTTTTTAACAACCACGGATTAGTGATGGATTTGGCTAATCTGCACCAATCCGATCCATATACACCCCTACAATATATGCCTTTTGGCAACAAATTTTTCTTTTATCGTTGTTAGTTGCCTTTGTTAAGAGCATCTCTCACATTGCTCTCTTAAGAGCATCTCCCTTGTTATTGATATCTATTTTTTATATGTCTAGACCCAATCCTTCGGCTTAAAAAGAAAAAAGAAAAAAAAACAACTCATTTTGCAGGCTTTTTGGGGCCTACAGGATTAGATACTCTCACAAGAGGGCATAATTGATAACTCTATCTATAAGTGAGAATATGCTAAAGTATTTCACTCATCTTAACAATATTTACAATAGAATACAGATTCTACAACAGATTCTACAGAGTGATATGTTTAAATCACTCATCTTATCATAGTCATGTGCGTCATTACAACTAGAACTGAAATATAAGTTTGACTCAAAGTGACATTTTTCAATGACAATAGCTCAGTTAAAATGGGTGATTAGCTCGACCCAACTCTATTTGGAGCCGGTTTGAGAGTGACTTTGTTGTGTTAAGAGATACTATGAATATTTAGACTCAAAATCCAAGTTGGATTCAAGGCAAAGTTAGGTTTAGCTGCCCACGTCCGCTCGATCACTTTTTATGATTAGTTTAGTTGTTTATTATTAAGATGTTATCAACCAGACACTGGCGGTTAGGGCTGCCCAAACCTAACCCAATCCGCCAACCGACCCGACCCATATATGACCCACATAATATTCAAGTCAATCCCGGGTCGAATTTTTCTGACCCATATTTAAGTGGGCCGAGTTAAGGTCAAACCAGTTAACCCACGTGCCCCACAACTAACCATCATATTCTTGAAATAAAATTGGGCTTTGTTAAAGCATTCAGAAATGGGCTTGAGTTTGCACAAATTGGTTCGATTCATGAGAAATAAAAATGGTTAATGGACCTTCGCCCCAATTTTGCCTCATAGAAAACTAGGAAATGGACCTCCAATAGTTATTAAAATAAAATTAGCCTCAAGTTAAGCTTACAAGTTAGTTTGGGTCAAATCAAGTTAAATGGTTGGATTGTTTGACTCACTAGAAGGATATGGGTTATGTCGGCTAACAGGACCTACAGTTACCTACAACGGCTATGTGGGTTATAAAGGGTCGGTTTGGGTAGACCCGCTGCGGGTTTTGGTTATAAGTATTTGATCCATAAAATAATTGGGTTGAGTGCGGGTTAAGAGTACTTGACCTATTTAATAAATGGGTCTAACCCGTTTAACCCAACCCGACCCGACCCATTTGCCATCTCTACCGGCGGTTGGTAGCAGATTTTGACTAAAATGAGAGTGAGGATGAGGGTTTAACTCTTTTTTAATATAATATGTAACATGTTAAAAGTAAAAATATAATTACCATTAAACTGGACCTAAAATGTAGCGTATGAAAATAGACCCATCATGGGGAGTTGAGGGTTCTATTGCCATGAGAATTATCATAACTAAGATAGTAAAAGGGAACCATAATCATCGGCTAGGGATTCACTGCAAATCAGAATATTATTTAATTAAACTAAAGATTTATATTTGAGTTCTATACCATTTTGATTGCCACGGACAAGAACCGCAGCTTACTTAAGTGGTAAGGAGTGTCAGTTCTTACTTGGGTGTCCGAGGGTTCGAATCACAGGTACGTCACCTCTTCTTGCTTGTGCAAGCTTTTCCACTTGTGTGGGCTCTCTTTCTGCTTATGCGGACTTCTTCCCACTTGAGTGGGATGTCTTCCTCTGTGATTGCGAGCTCTCTCTTGGGTCCCCAGCCCCCTTAGTTGGGTTATCAAAAAAAAAAAACAAATATATGATATGAATGAAATTAACATATGAGTTAAAAGATCACCATTAAAAATGGAAAGATCAAAAGGAGAAAGAGATTGGAACTTAAGATGCATATATCTTTTGACCTAATTTTACTATTAAAACAAATTATGAAGTGGATCTTTATCCCATCAGTATCTACACTTTAACAGTTTCAAAAAACATTAAAAAAAAAAAAAAAGGAATCTACATTTTAACATCTTTCCAACAGTATATGGTATAAAGGAATCCAACAGCCAGATGAAAAGTTATGGCCTTCTGAAGGCAATAGTTAATTTCGTTGCATTTGCAATACTTAGGTTAGTTTTGCTTTCTACACTAGATCGCATA
>QPKB01000007.1:17938278-18029006 GCA_003546025.1 Camphora micrantha | reverse complement strand
TAAACGAGGGGTTAAGATGATCAGATGGGATCCATTTTTTATACATAAGTAGGCTACAACCAAATCTAAGCATATGGTGGCTTCGTGCATGATGGAGTGGCATAAGGATCGGCTTGTATTGGGGATAGTATTGTTGAGTCAAAAAGCTTGTAAGAAAAGGTCAAAAAATTACCTTGAGAGTTAATTAGCATGTGGTTTTATTCCGTCTAGCTGTAGCTGTGTTTTGACTTACCAGTAATGCAAATATTAGTTTTAAGTTGGGCTGGCAAGGAATGGTACAATTGGTTAACGTTGGGCAGGCTCAAGTCAAAATGATGGGTTAATTAACAAGAATGTACTAGATCAAAATGCAACTTCTTTACTTCTAATTGAGTAAAGAAGTTGCATTTTGATCGAGTACATTCTAGTTACTACAAAAAAATAAATAAATAAATAAATAATAAATTGAGATTCATAAATTTCTGTATTGGTTGTGAAATGAGTTATTGGGTCAAGTTAGAATTTGTTGCCCTTGGCTTGAAACTACGCTATATGACACACAAATCTCAATACCATATCAATAATATTTCAAGGACGGTTAGATTTAAGCATTAATGCTAGAGAAACGGCTTTGAGTTAGTGCGATATGGGTGTGTAATCAAGGGGATTAATTTTGACCGTATTTCTAAATAGCTGTTGAGGCTTATCGGCAAACCATTTGGGTCCAACAAACTCTTCATAAACTCATAATCACTATCCCTCATTGTATTAACTCTGCAGTAGAATTTACCTAAATCAAAGGTGTGCCTCTGTAAGCTTAAGCTTTTGTCATACATATGACAGGAGGCAAATCTCTTTTTAGATGTGATCGATCCATAAATTTGCACAAAGAAATAAATGGAGAAAATTGTCATTTTTTTTTTCTTTGACTAGAGCTGAGAGAGAGAGAGAGAGAGAGAGCATGTGAAGATGAGAGGTATGTGTTTGGTGATTTGGCATTTGGATGATTTTCCTTATCGTTGAGGAGAGGCTGAGAGTGTCGATGTTTTCTGTGTGGGGATGTGGCCTCTTTCTTTGGATTTTGTCCACATCTTTATTTCCATCGTTGGAAGCTGGATGTTGCAATGTTGACATAAGAGTGAGACTTAAAAATTAAATTCGGCCTCATGATACTCAAATACCATGTCATGGACCCCAATTTTGAAAACTGGGATGACAAAAATTTATGGGTTCAGCCATTGAACCCGTATTTCTTATCCGGCTTAAGTTTTGAGTTCAATGCATGTATTTAAATAAAATTCAGATCCAGGTTTTGGATTTTATGCTTTAACATCTCAAATACCAAAATCATGACCCTATATTAATGGCCTGCTTGTTTGCATGGTATTAAATCCCTAGGAATTTGGAAAATAATTGAAGAAACAAGGTGAAGATCAACAAATGGTTATAAAAAAATCTCTCTTTTGTGAGTTTTACTGTTCATCCCAGACCGAAATAAAGGAGTACTGGGTTGTGTTAGATTTGTTGGCAGTCAACGTAAACTTTTATCACTACCTAAACATAAATCCCGAAAAAGAAATAGAGTTCATGCAGTCGACCCAACATTGTTGGAATAGGGATTTGACGATAATGATGATGATGATGGAAAATGAATACTCAATCAAAACCTTAGCAAAATCCAGCCTTAGGCAAGCCAGGATCTCATCTAAATCATCACCTATCATCTCCTTGATGAACTATTTTTTTCCTACTTTGAGTTGGGTCAATGGTACAATACATGTGGCACAACCTAGTAGCTAAGGATTGATCCGTAGATAGAGATGAGACGCTCCCTTCCACTCAAGTGTCTTGTGTTCCTCTCTTCAATAATCCTTCTTTGGAATCTATTTTACCATGAATTTCTAGGAATTCAATTGTATTCCAAGAGAGAGAGGGGCTAACTACAGTGTATTTTACAGATACACAAGGTATATGGATCTCAATTTGGGTTTAGATCCTGACCCTCCATTTAGGCGAGGCCTAGATTTGGGACACCGGGCTAACTACAGTATATTTTACAGATACACAAGGTATATGGATCTCGATTTGGGTTTAGATCCTAACGTTTCATTTAGGCGAGGCCTAGATTTGGGACACCGTTTTAAATTCAAGGAAAAAAGTATATATCCAGGCTGGTTCTGTTGCTATGGGTCTAATGGGAACCCTACACTTTTTCAAGCCAACATGTGGTTTTCATTGTGAATAAGATGGTCCTAAAACAATAGACGAAGATGATAACTTTTTCATGGACTGTCTAAAATAAGCTAATTTCATCATAATTATTTTCCTGGGAGAAAGGACATGGTGAAATCAAATACACCATGTCTCAATCCACGTCTTCTATTGAATTCCTCTTCCATGGCCGGGTCAGGTCAGGTCAGACAAGAGGTTGTCCTTGCCTACCCTCAAGATATACAAGCCAAGCTTGAGGCGGGCAAAGCCTCAAAGGGCTTGCTTGCACTAAATACTCCCTTACCCAACCCTCATGTGTGGGTCCAAAGTCATAGGATAAAAAACAAAGTCAATTTTTTAAGTTCTTTTGATACTTTCATCAGGCACCAAGTGTTAACAAAATATTAATCCTCCTCCCTTATCTAAGCTTAAGACCGGCAATGCCTGCAATAAGCAACATGACAAAGTTAAAAATAAAAAATAAAAACTTATTTTAGGTCAAGGAGCAGTAAAAAAAATATTTTGTAAGTGGGGGTAAAAACTAAAAACAATAAAGTAGTGTGAAAATATAGATTCAATAACGCAACATAAGAACGGGATATGAAAAAGAAGTAGCTTATTCAAATGGGCATGTTTATTTGCATAGAATTGGAATACATAGGAATTCTTTGTCAAATGAGCCCTTCTTTTTTTTTTTTTTTTTTTCTTTTTTCTTTTTCTTTTTTATTAGATGGAATTGCAATACATATGAAGTCATTGTTAAATGTTGTCGCATGGAATTGGAATACATAGGAAGTGGTAATTGATTCAAATGGGCTTGTTTGTTTACATGGAATTGCAATATATAGAAATTCATTGTCATGTAGGGCTTTTTGTGTGCATCGCAGGACATCATAGTCAAATGGGCCTATTTATTTGCATGGAGTTGAAATACATATGAATTAACTGATTCAAATGAGCCTATATCGTCTGCATGGAATTAGAATATATGGTAATTCATTGTTTAATGGGCATGTTTGTTTCCATGGAATTGGAATACATGAAATTGCCATGTATGTTTGAGTGTAACTGGACTACGTAGAAATCATTGTTAAATGGACTTGTTTAATTGAAATACATGGGTAGTAACTGGTTCAAACTAATGGGCCTATATGTGGATGAAATTCTAATACATAGAAATTTCTTGGCACACGGGCTTATTTGTTTGCATGAATTGAATATGTATGCATAGAAAGTGATTGAATCAAACAACTTGTTCATTGGATGAAACTGGAATTTATAGGAATTTTGTTGTTAAAAGGGCTTGTTGTTTGTATGGAATTGAATAATATGCAGATGAAAAATATCAATATTTATTTACTATAATTATAAAGGATAATTTCATATATTTACACTTGTAGTTAATATGCATTGTAAAATAAATCACATATGTAAAAGGTGTGAGAAAATCTGGTATTTTGGTAATTATATAATATATTTATATAATTATATATTATAATAATAAATATGGGATAGTTTGGTCCAATATAGTCCCAACATGACCCTTAAATTGGCAAGCCTGCAAAAGTTTTGCCCTACCCTATGTTTACGTTTCATGTGGAGGTCTCTGAGAAGGGATTTAACAAATTAAGTTTCTTAATAAGAAAATTTATTTCCCAAATTTGTATGGTGAGTGAGCCAAAATGCTCAAAAAGAACAACAAAAAGTTTCAAATGAAGCCTGCTTCTGATTTTACCAAGAGGTGCTACAATTACAACTAGAATATTGGGCCAATACTAGCTCCTAGTCGATCTTGTGAATCGCAGGCATCCCTTCTACAAAGAATAAAAAATAAACAGAGATTGAAAGTCTTGGGAGCTATTTGGATAAATGAGGAGTGGAGTAAAGTGAAGTGGATTTCACATGAAGAGTAAAGTGGAAGAGAATTGGGTTGAAGTTAAGTTAGAATACTTCACTTCGCTATGTTTGGATGCTTGTGTGAAGTTAAATTTTGGTGCTGACAACAATACTTCGTCTGTCGGGTCAAACTCATCCTAATCAGGTAGGATTAAAAATTTAAAACACTAGGGCCATTTAACTTCACTTTACTCTTTTTCTTCTCCTATCCAAACATGCAAAGGTTTCTCTCTTCACTTCCAATTCGCCGATGCCTTTGCAAAATGCTAAGTATGATATTTATTGGCTTCTCAAATAAACCCTAGCGACAAGTCTCTCGTTGTGACCACTTTAGACCTATGACACTTGTAACCCCATATATGTTGGCTAAACATTTTTACCCTTCGAAAGGACATCAATCTTACCCATTCATACTAGTACCTTCAAGCAATGGAGGTTAGTAACAACAAACTTTTGGGCAATGTAATGGGTTGCACAAAAAATTCATCAATCCGTAAAACCGATCCAATCCGCAGATTTTTAACCGATCCGAAGGTAAACGGATTGGTAACGGATTGAAAATCATATAATCCGTTAGCAACGGATTGGTGATGGATTTCACCCTCAATCTGCGGATTCAATCCGATAAGATCCATTGACATTAAATATAAAAAAAAAAAAATTTAAGAGGTCTAAATATAAGTTAAGATGTCTAAATATAAACTAAGGAAAAAAATTTTAAGGGGTCAAATATGAATTTCTTTACAACATATTTGATATTTTTCTTTTAACATTAGAACATTAGATTGAACGGATTAATCTGATCCGATCCGGTTCTCTACGGATCAGATCGGTTTTTAACAACCATGGATTAGTGGTGGATTTGGCTAATCTGCACCAATCCGATCCATATACACCCCTACAATATATGCCTTTTGGCAACAAGTTTTTCTTTTATCGTTGTTAGTTGCCTTTGTTAAGAGCATCTCTCACATTGCTCTCTTAAGAGCATCTCCCTTGTTATTGATATCTATTTTTTATATGTCTAGACCCAATCCTTCGGCTTAAAAAGAAAAAAGAAAAAAAACAACTCATTTTGCAGGCTTTTTGGGGCCTACAGGATTAGATACTCTCACAAGAGGGCATAATTGATAACTCTATCTATAAGTGAGAATATGCTAAAGTATTTCACTCATCTTAACAATATTTACAATAGAATACAGATTCTACAACAGATTCTACAGAGTGATATGTTTAAATCACTCATCTTATCATAGTCATGTGCGTCATTACAACTAGAACTGAAATATAAGTTTGACTCAAAGTGACATTTTTCAATGACAATATCTCAGTTAAAATGGGTGATTAGCTCGACCCAACTCTATTTGGAGCCGGTTTGAGAGTGACTTTGTTGTGTTAAGAGATACTATGAATATTTAGACTCAAAATCCAAGTTGGATTCAAGGCAAAGTTAGGTTTAGCTGCCCACGTCCGCTCGATCACTTTTTATGATTAGTTTAGTTGTTTATTATTAAGATGTTATCAACCAGACACTGGCGGTTAGGGCTGCCCAAACCTAACCCAATCCGCCAACCGACCCGACCCATATATGACCCACATAATATTCAAGTCAATCCTGGGTCAAATTTTTCTGACCCATATTTAAGTGGGCCTAGTTAAGGTCAAACCAGTTAACCCACGTGCACCACAACTAACCCTCATATTCTTGAAATAAAATTGGGCTTTGTTAAAGCATTCAGAAATGGGCTTGAGTTTGCACAAATTGGTTCAATTCATGAGAAATAAAAATGGTTAATGGACCTTCGCCCCAATTTTGCCTCATAGAAAACTAGGAAATGGACCTCCAATAGTTATTAAAATAAAATTAGCCTCAAGTTAAGCTTACAAGTTAGTTTGGGTCAAATCAAGTTAAATGGTTGGATTGTTTGACTCACTAGAAGGATATGGGTTATGTCGGCTAACAGGACCTACAGTTACCTACAACGGCTATGTGGGTTATAAAGGGTCGGTTTGGGTAGACCCGCTGCGGGTTTTGGTTATAAGTATTTGATCCATAAAATAATTGGGTTGAGTGCGGGTTAAGAGTACTTGACCTATTTAATAAATGGGTCTAACCCGTTTAACCCAACCCGACCCGACCCATTTGCCATCTCTACCGGCGGTTGGTAGCAGATTTTGACTAAAATGAGAGTGAGGATGAGGGTTTAACTCTTTTTTAATATAATATGTAACATGTTAAAAGTAAAAATATAATTACCATTAAACTGGACCTAAAATGTAGCGTATGAAAATAGACCCATCATGGGGAGTTGAGGGTTCTATTGCCATGAGAATTATCATAACTAAGATAGTAAAAGGGAACCATAATCATCGGCTAGGGATTCACTGCAAATCAGAATATTATTTAATTAAACTAAAGATTTATATTTGAGTTCTATACCATTTTGATTGCCACGGACAAGAACCGCAGCTTACTTAAGTGGTAAGGAGTGTCAGTTCTTACTTGGGTGTCCGAGGGTTCGAATCACAGGTACGTCACCTCTTCTTGCTTGTGCAAGCTTTTCCACTTGTGTGGGCTCTCTTTCTGCTTATGCGGACTTCTTCCCACTTGAGTGGGATGTCTTCCTCTGTGATTGCGAGCTCTCTCTTGGGTCCCAGCCCCCTTAGTTGGGTTATCAAAAAAAAAAAACAAATATATGATATGAATGAATTTAACATATGAGTTAAAAGATCACCATTAAAAATGGAAAGATCAAAAGGAGAAAGAGATTGGAACTTAAGATGCATATATCTTTTGACCTAATTTTACTATTAAAACAAATTATGAAGTGGATCTTTATCCCATCAGTATCTACACTTTAACAGTTTCAAAAAACATTAAGAAAAAAAAAAAAAAAATCTACACTTTAACATCTTTCCAACAGTATATGGTATAAAGGAATCCAACAGCCAGATGAAAAGTTATGGCCTTCTGAAGGCAATAGTTAATTTCGTTGCATTTGCAATACTTAGGTTAGTTTTGCTTTCTACACTAGATCGCATATTTTGCTAAGGGACTACCAAAAAGCTGGTTGGGGGTGTGATGAGTCCACAAAATTAGCACATAAAGTCATCACTTCATGTACATTAGTGGATTTAATTAGGTTAATTCACATTCAATTGCATAAGATATCATAATTTCATGCATTTGTGCATAAAACTGGAAATAAGGTCGAAATTGGTTCAATTGCATGGTTTTCTTGAAATTAAGGTTTTGGGCCACTAGATCATCCCACCAATTAGACTTTTTTGAATTTCAAACTTGCATTAATCTCTTGCATCATGATTTAACTAGAAAAACACTCCCGTTCTTAGCACGGGGAATATAATCATAATATTAAAATTTATAAAAAAAAAAAAATTATGATCAGTTTCTTTAAAATTAAATGCAAAAGATTTTAGTCTGAGAGAGAGGAGAAAAAAAGAAGTTCATAAGAATTCAATACTGAATACCATATAATTTTAAAAAAAACACAAGCCCATAAAAATTGAAGATAAATGATCAAGAAAATTAAAAAAAAAAATCAAAACGAACAAACAATATAAACTATGAATAAAATCCAATGAAATTTCAAAGACACATAGAAATAAAACATAGAAATGAAAATCCATAATCAACTCAATAACATAAGCAATTTAAAAGAGTCAAACACTCATGAGAAAAAAAAAACCTCAAAAATAGAGCACAGAAGGACAAAGACAAAAGAATCCACAAATTCATGAAAAACAATCATAAAAAAAAAAAAAAAAAACTAAAAACCCATCACAAGTGCGAAATTATAATAAAAGAAATACAAAATAAAATGAAATAAATTTTATTAAAAAGGCTATAAAAAATATATAAATAAAGATTCATAAACAATACAATGATAAAAGAAATTTAGAAAAACCAAACCAACTTATGATAATCTAATACTCAAAAATGAAAATTTGAAGCCACAAAAAAAAAAAAAAAAAAGAAAAATTTCATAAAGAGAACTTAAAGAACCCAATGGAAGTAAAATAAATAACTAACTAATAATGATAAGCATTAAAAAAAATTTAAAAATAGAACAAAAAAAAAAAGAGAGAATTCAAAGAAAATCCCCTTATAAAAAGTGATTTAAAAAAAAAAAAAAAAAAACCAAGGAGAACCTAATACCCAAAAGTTGAAACAAAAAAGGGAAAAAAAATAAACTTACAATCTATGAAAACCATACAAATACAAACCATAAAAATATTGCAAATCTATAGAAATTTTAAAATGATGATTCTTTTGTATTAATCATATTAAAATGACATAACTAAAATTGCTCAAATAAAATATGATGAACTCAAAAGTAAATGAATTAAAAAAAGGTTTACCTCTCAAATTGAAATGTTTAATGATTGCACCAGTTGTCTCAAGATGCTCACATTTTAAAATGAGTTGAACACTGATCTAAACTAAGTATGCAAATGAGATATGAGATGGTACTAAAAATAAACACAAAGAAACAAAAAAATTATTGAAGTTTCTCTAAAAAAATACAATGAACTTAAAAATAAATGAATGGAAAAAAAATGAAAGTTCTCTTGTTGACATAGAGAAATAGAATTATATTGGAGAAAGTAGCAAATGATGATAATAAGGATGAGCTTAATTCTCTATTTAGATGGACCAATATTATTGGAGATTCTTTTTACCATTAGTTCTGCATTCTTAAAAAAAAAAGTGTGCAATCAAAATCAATTGATAAAAAAGAAAGCAGACAACCCAGAAATAAGAGTGGATTAAATAAAAAAAGATTAAGGATTAAATAAACCAGACAACCCAGAAATCGGCATTTCACATTCTAAACAAAAAAGAAAAAAAATCATATAATTAGAATAAACAAAAATACTTGAAATTCCTTAGATTAGTGGCACTTATAGACACTGGGACCCATTAACACTCAAATGCTATTGCCTTGATAGAAATATGATGAAATTGGGAGTTTGTTAATAAACGAAAGGCATGATGGAGAGTCCAAATAACAAAAAAAAAAAAAAAAAAAAAAAACATTATTTGGAAAACTTCAATATTTTGTATTAAAATTTTTTTTTATCAAAGAATCAATTTGACTATGAAAATAACCCAGAATGAGGTGAGAATTTGAGGTATCCCATAAAGAGCAAGGATGTTTGCCTTAATAATTGTGAATTTTAATAGAAGGGGTCTATCATAGTGTTCTACTCCGTTTATGTCACGATTTATAGAACTTAAAGCCACATACACAAAAAAGGAAAAAACTCAGACTTCACCCTTTCTCCCTCGGCTAGCGTGGACGGTAGCACATCAGTTACATGGAAAGTTTTCCGCCTCCTCTTTAGCTCTACACTGTTGTCGCAAGTTTTTATTTTTCAATAATATTGTCATTTTCTTATTAATTATGAAACTTATTATTTTTGTTGATCGATTCTATATATTATATATTCATTTGAGTTTAGTTTTATTGTAAAATGGTTGTCATAGAAAATTAATGACTATATAGGAAATCATATAAAATAGTTATTTCGAAAGTTTGATCATCTATGCTTAAAGTACAATGCATAAACATGAAAATAATAACAACAGTATTTATATGGGTCAATATTCTAAAAATATAATTATTTTTATAAATACCTTGTCAATAAATTCCAACTCACGCTCAATATTCCAAAGTGGGGTCAGGTGCCTTTCTCATTAACTAATTTTAAGTTTTTGTTGATAACTATTAATAAAAAGATGCTATTTGGTGTAGCGGTCAGGTTGCTCGTTTGAAATCCATATTGTCTAAGAAGAAAAGAAACACAAAAGGAGTAGAGACCACCCCATCCTGGGGAGTGAATCCCTATGCACACCCAAGGAGGGGGTCCCACTTGTGTTTCTTGCAAACTTCATAATTTTTAGAATTCTCCTCTCTTAATTGTGTGACAAAGTTATGAGACTCTCATCATCAAGAATTCAAATTCAAATTAAAGAAAGAGATGTGTTTGATTAGGAGAGAAAAACCAAGAGGAGTTTGAAGATGATTTGAACTATGGAAGATGAGACCTAATCCAAATAGGAGAAAAAGACCAAGGATAGAAGATCAAGAAGAGAATTAAGATAGAAGCCCAAGGAAGATTGGACGTCCATGGGGCCCACACATGCCTTGGATGTCCCACACTCTTAATGCACAAAGAGAGTTCTCTCTCTCTCTCCATTTGAAGTTTATAGAGGATTTATCCTTTGGCATGTGAGAAGTCCAAGATAAAATAAAGTGTTCAGGCAAGCCAAGTCTCTTTGAAATTCAAAATTGTTGCTTAGGGATCAAGCCAAAGAAGAAGAGTCCAAGTAGGAGACAAATCTCTCACCAAATAGGGTTCAAAAACTATTTAAAGGAAGCCATACCCATCTCCTTTCACCATTCCACACGTCCCATACCATCTCCCCTCTCACACATTCTCTCCCTATATTCATCTCTCCTCCACACGTCCACCACTCTATCTCTCTCTTCCCCCAACCTAGGTCTAGTTAGTGTTGATCAAGCATTTAAGAGATGATGTATTCCACATTGGATGCTCTCTCGACTTGGTGTTTCGTGTAACTAGGGTAATAGGTGAGTCCATTTAGATTTTATGATTTTCAAGCTCTTGCTCATGTGTTCTTAGAGATTCTTATGAAATAAATAAGATTTATGAGTCACATTAATGGTTGTTAATGGATCAACACAGCGTGTTTGCATAAAGTGGCACATTATGCTTGGTGTTGTGTTTCTATTTTAATTTCTTGGTCCTAAGCGTGGAGTTTAAGTATTAGGAACTAGATGTATAGGTTTTAAATTTGTGTATAGGCTTTATTTAGGCTAGTTTTAGTTTTTATTAGGAAATGTTCAAGTAAATAACTTCCTATGGATACAATCCCGACTCACCGGATAAAACTACAAAATTGATGGCCTTGCACTTAGGGACCAACAATTAGATCAAGTATAACTAGCATAATTACCCATACTTAGCACAGATATGGTGAACATTGCAATTTAAACATTCATGCATAAAAATCCATAGTTTTTTAAAAATAAATCAAAAGAAAAAAAGGTTATAGGTATATATTTATGTAATCCAAGAGCTAGTTGCATACAAAAAATTGAGGAGAATTGGAGTAGAAAGTGAATTGTAGAGTTTGGATAGAAACAAAGTTTTAGAAAAAAAAAAACCGAGAAAAGAAAAGTGGAGAGTAGATATGAGTGGTTATGATAAAGAGATAAAATAGATAGTTAATGTAACTTTCGGTCAAAATTATAACTTTCGGTCAAAATTGAACCCAAAACTCTCTTTTTTAATATATTATAATTTGACATGTAGCACCAGGACACTTGGACCTCTATGATAGTAGCATATGGTAGGTAGTTTTGGAAAAGTTTCAAGTACTTATTTGATACGTCAAAGTGACATGTGAAAGAATACCTATGGGAGTGAAACATGAAAGGTAGTTGCAAGAGTTGAATACTCATAACACCATTATTGTGGCTCATGAGGATTGGAGAAGTTGTACCCCATTTTCACCTTGTTTTTACCGTCGTCCCATGACTTTAGACTAGAGCAACGTCAAAACTCCCACTTCCCAAAAGTGATAGAAATCGTCTATAACGTGTTTAAACTGTGTACAACGACTCCATTGAAGTTCCTAAGGATAAGAGACTTATAAATACACCTTCTTGTGGACACTTTGAGGACCTTTTAACAAGATTTTCTTACTTGTGCATCAGATTTTTCTTTTTCCCTATAATTCTGTCTCTGCATCAAAATGCATTTTTCTTTTCAAGGTAAACAGAAGACACTTAGGTAGCGTTTGGTTCGCCGTAATGAAGGTTGGAATGGAATAGTCATTCCAACGGAATGAGCATTACTGTGGTTGGTTCGCAAAAAAACTGCGGAATGACCATTACTTCCGGAATTACCATTCATTTATGTAAAGGAATGACCGTTCCACTGGGGAGGTAGAGGAATGGTCATTCCATTCCTTTAAAATTTTTCCATGAGATAAAATTACCGTCTAATCACATCAAAACCCTTCTCCCGATCGCTCCCCATTTTTGCGAAACGTCAAAGAACTTGCTGGTCCCAGATAGGAGTCGGAACCGAACTCACCGAGAACCTTGTGCTTTTCGGTGTGGGGTAGACCAACGAACTCGCTGCGAATGCTCTTAGATCTACTGGATGATCAAGCAAGGGTTCTCATTTCCCTTATATAGAGCAATCCCTAGGAGTCACGACTACTACGGACTCTTCTTGAATCGTTCATAGGTACACTCCCCCACTTAACGGATCTCATCCATTAACTTGTCAACCCTATTAGTCCATGACTTAGCAGCATACGACTCAAAGCATTTATACAGTGCCTCAAGCTTATATCAAATCAGATAAATTTAAATGTATTTGCTAAAGTCACCAATCAAAGTAGCAAATTACTCCTACCAATTGAAAGAACTTGCTGGTCCCAAATAGGTGTCGGAACCGAACTCGCCGAGAACATTGTGCGTTCCAGTGTGAGGTAGACCAACGAACTCACTGCGAATGCTCTCAGATTTACTGGATGATCAAACAAGGGTTCCCGTCTCCCTTATATAGAGCAATCCCTAGGAGTCATAACTACTACGGACTCTACCCCTCCTAGAATCCCACATCCCCTGACCAGCATGGGAATTCTACCAACTGAGAGTCTGAACTTGATCCAAACTTTACCACCAAGAGTTTTATCCTTATCTGACTCAACCAGATCAAGACTTGTTGGGAGTTGGGAGTACATCCGCCGTACACTGCCGGGCTCAATCTAGCGTGAGCCCAATGGCAGTCGGACCACACAATTTTCCTAACAAAATGAATACCCTAGGCGCTCTCCATCTCCCTCCTCTCTGTCGGCCATTTCTCCTCTCGGGCACGCTGCCTCCGGTGCTAGGCACACAGTTTCTCCACTATTCTTCTTCTTCTTCTTCCATTGTTTTTCCCCACTTTTCCCTCTCTTTTTCTCTCAATCTCTCGATCTCTTCTGGGTTCAAAACCGTATTATATTTTCAACTCCTCTTTTAGCTCTCTGTCTCTCTGCAAATACTTGGAATGTGTTTATATATCTGGAATGTGATATGTTGATGTGTGTATAAGATGGGTTATCAAGATAAAATGGCTCTTTTTTTTTTTTTTTTTTTTTTGAGTTTCTTCTCCGCCCAAACAGAAATCTGCTTGAAATAAGCATACCAATGTAAGTTATAATGCTTGGAAGAAATATTGGCTTTATCCCAGTGTGTGTTTCTTCATCTTTTGTGTGGGTAAAAACCAAAAAGACCAGTTTTTTTCATGATGAAATGGGTCTTTTGAAATGAGCAGAAACATGGGTTTGTCCATTCCTCTAATGAAAATTGAATTATGGCATACAATAGAAGAAGAAATTGCTTTGCTTGTTTAAATGACTATCGGAAGTATTTACATTCTAAAATTCATTCTTCTGTTTCCATTCATGTATTGGGGGATATTTCCATCTCTTTATTGAAAAGAGAAGGGATGCGTTTCTTATGTGTAAAAGACTATTAGAGCTGAGTAATCTCATATTAAAAAAAATTAAATGTGAAAATTGATTAAACCAAATAAATACATTATAGAACCTCGCATCTGGAGTCTGGACCTGAAAAATGGGCAATGAACAAATAGGTGGTTACAATCGTCCACTCCAAAAGCACATAATGAATGGATGAAGTATAACAATCTTATGCTAGTCTAGGAAGATTAGTGACTGATAGGATCTTACCCAATGTTCCTCTTTTCATGTTTTATATGCTTACCTACCAAACGTAACAATGCTTATTTTCTATTAGTTTGATGTATCTTTCTTTTTATTTCAGCTATGGCACGTCTTAGTTTAGCCAGAAGAAAACTGAAAGTGAAGATCTGGGCATGGATTTTGTGGAAATGGAACGCTACATCTCCACTCCTTCCACCAATAGTGAAGGAACTAGTCAAAAAGGAAAGAGGAGGAGGAGCACCGACAATATAGATGGATTTTGAGAAGCAACCATGATCATAGGCAACAAGATTGATGAAGCCACTGAGAAGTTTAGCAAAGCTATTGGTGTTGATTTGGATATAACAAACAAAAGAGATAAAATCAATGAGGAACTTCGCAAACACTATAGAAATCTTTCAAGGGCAGAACGTTACAAAGCCTTGATTGCTAGAGGTTGTGTTCATGAGATGACTGCTCTTTTTTTCACTTTGGAAAATGAGAAAGAAGACTTTGTGAGGGCTTTGCTAAGTGGAGGTCTATGATATAGATGGGTCTTTTGATACAGTATCTACATTTTTGTTATTTGCCACTCTTATCGTAAGCACACTTGCAATTATGACTAACAACAAGAAGAGGGTCTTTTTTTTTTTTTTTTTGGTGCAATGACTTGGGTGGAGGTTGTGTTAGTAGTACCATGCAATTAATTGTTTTAATTTTATGATCATTCCATCCATGTTTGAATAGTGGGTGTTTTCTAATGGTTGAGGTGAGATGTTTATTTCTTTAGTTCTACTTGTCATTAGCTTTTCTTTAGTTGGTTGTGGAGTTGATGCAGAGACGATTATAGTTGCAATTAGTGAAAATTAGAAAGTAAAGGAGACCTTTCTTTCTGCATGTCGTTATTATTCCTTGGAATGGTAATTTTGTGATGCTTCAGGATGCTTGTGTTAGGGTTTTCTCCTCCATGCTCTTGTATTTGTTGAATGAGTGGAGCCAATGGCAGATTTCTCTACTTCTTCAGCTTTTGTGATTGGGTTTTGTTTATTGCATCAAGTGATTCTTTTAAATTCTATTCATTTTGGATAATTACAGGATTTCGATTAATGAACATGCTATGAAAACCATCAATCTAAGTTCTACACCAACCTTGCATAGTATTTTAATTGTCTATCATAATAGATTCTTTAATGAAGTTGGCCCCATTAACTTTATCCTAACCATTCATATCACACCCGTCTCTATCTTAAAAGGTCCTACCTAAATGATTTCATCCTGTTTGGAGCAATATAAACCGTTTGATAAATCAATTCATGAAAAAATAAGTTGTTGGTTTTTCATATGTATATGTAATCAGTGACGTTGATTTCTCAATTTTCAATTCTAACAAGAAGTAAATTTTATATTTTGGGTAGCTTGAAATAAGAAAATTTCTAAAAATACAAAATTCTAACAAGTGTATTTTGGTCAGTCTTATGTAAATTTTATTCCATTCCGAGCATCATTCCAGCGTACCAAACGTAGGAGTAGGAATCAGAATTCTATTACTGGATTGATTCTTCAGTAAAACCAAACGTTTGAATAAAAAGGACATTTCCTGCCTCATTCCATTCCAAACTCATTCCAGTCTCCATTCCATTCCTGCCTAAAACCAATCTAGCGAACCAAACGCTACCTTGGAAGTTTCATTGAATATTGGCTTAAGGGCTTTTGGGTGTGGTTTTGTTAAACTCGTCAATTTTCATCATATGTAATGGGGTTATGTTGTTGAATCTTCAATTCTCATTATCATGTTTGATGGGCTTATTATGAGTGTAATCATGCAATATGATTGGGAAATGCTACTCGAATTTTCTATATGCTTTCACATTTTTTATTCCGTATATGCTTGTTTTATATTTATTATCATATGCAATCTCTTGATATTGCTACGACATCCTGACCATATGAAGGTCCAAGAATGCCAAAGTACTCTGCATCATTTTATGTGAGCACTTAAGATCAAGTCCATCCACACACACTAGAAAAGCCTCCATACTTGATGTGCGAAACAAATTCGTTGACAAGTCCAAATGTTACAAAACAATTGCAGGAAGAACAAGAGAAATAAAAAGCATCATGAATGAAAGACTTATGTCTGGTACTCCGAACACGATCTTGCTTCTCCTAATGTAAATTTCATACATCTTGTGAAATGAAGGAATATATAGAGCTGCAATTTATTAATGAAATATCCTCTCGTGGCTTCATTTTTCGTAATGTGTTAGATTTTCTCTTTTCTTTTCACCTTCTACATATGCAAAAAACTTGCACACCCGGTGGGGCATCATGATTTACTATGGTTGATAAGGATATTCAGATTTAAACATTGGGTTATTAATAGTTGACTTGAGATATTTAATTACTGGTTGGTTAGTGTTCACTAGTATGAACCTTGCCCCTAGATTTAGAATGTCACTATTGCTTTTTAGCGTTCACTAGTAACCCCCAAGGAATAAGCTTTTAAGTTGGATTTTCCCCTCATTTCTCATTTCTTAAATAATTAGCAGGGAACACATCTACATGAAAAATTTACAACAAAAGCATTTCTACCATGAATATCATTCATTTAGATTTTATATTAGTTTTATAGAACTGTCATAACTTTTAAGAGATACAAACCCAATAAGAAGACTCACATATTTTGTACTTTGTGTAAAAATTTATATGAGTTTATGTATTTTTATGAATCACCTTTTACTATACAACTACGGTTTTTTTTTCGAATAGAATGGATGCAACAAAACTTGAATTGAGAAAAAAGAAAAAACTTCAACCCTCTTGTTATTATCTCTCCGTTTAAATTTTCTTATATATTAGATTTATGTGAACAACACATTCCATCCCACCTTAATCAAACCCACTCACAATAGGAATGCAATAGAAAAATCCTATCGTTCTCGTTCCACACTAGGGATATATATATATATGGGAAATGATCAGGTGAGAACAACTCTCACCCGGTTCGTGCGAAGTCCCATCTAGGCTATCCATTATGTCTTGCCATCCGACAGTCCACTTCAATGCTATATAGGGCTCCCTTTAGGGAAAATAACTTACAAACGCAGAGTGAGAGCTTCGTTTCGCCGAGGAGAAACCTAAACCTTCAATTGACGCCCGGCTCCGGCTCCTCAGCACATTTTTTCTTCGACAAAAAAGGGATCGGAACACCTCATTCGTCTCTTCTTCTTCTCCCCCCTTTCCTCTGGTCATCCTCGATGCCTCAGAATCCGCCCAGCCTCAAATCCGCTCCATCTTCTCTTCCCCCTCAATCTGCTCCGCCGCGGCCTAGATCCTCTCCACCTTAGATCTTCTCAAATGGACGCAGAAGAATCAACTCATTTGGACACAGAAGACCCAGCTCTCCAATTGCGCCTCCAGGTCTGAACCCCCTTGCGGCAACCATCCCCATCTCAGTTTCATGGCACGTGGCTATCATGGACGTCCATCCCCATCAATGTCACAACCCTCTCACAGCAACCATTTCCATGTGAGGCGTCCATCCCAAGCGAGCTTTTGCAGGTTTTCCCTCTCTCCCCAGCCATGTGATTTGGTGCTTTTTGTGCTTTTTTGTTCATGTCATATGATTTTTTCCTGTGATGCGCCATCTGGCTTATGGTCATTTGTGATTGCAACTCGGATTTTGAGCTTTTAGAAAGATTGAAACTTTAGATATTACAGCAACGTGCATCTAGACCTAAATTTGGGTATTTTCTCCTCCTCTATGTTTCACCCTACATCCACTCTTTGAACTTGCTTGGGCAAAAGAGGTGGCTCCACCACTTTTTCTCTGCCTTTTCATCTCATTGATACTGGTTCTTTTAGGGGTTGTTTGGATGTGAGAAAGGTTGGGACATCCATGAGTGGGGACAGTAATGATACAGTTCAAATTTGTTATATGTGATCATTCCCCTCACCCTTACAAACTAGGTAGTTTGGATTTGGGGAATGGGTGGGTGGAGAAAAGAGCACACCAGTGGATGCTCCGCCTTTTTCCTGCATCCTAACCAGTGGCAGATTTTGAAGATTTTCTTTGATAGGGCCACTTCGTTGTTTTTTTCCCTAACCATATGTTAAAGACAAAAGGATTTCTGAAAAAATCTTGAGTGCCCATGGCCAGTGGCTACCCCTACTCGGCTGGTTCCACCATGATCCTAACACCCAGTTAGATTAGAGGACATTGTTGTTGGCAATGTTTGGAACATAATTGTTGATTTAAAAAGTGATCAAATTTGCATGTATTTTCATGGTGTGGTTCCATTGTTGTCCTTAAAGCGTCCAAAAGAAAAAAGCACGTTTATCTTTACCAATTAATACATTTATACCACAAGTTGAGAAGGAGAAAATACCCAAAGTTAGATTTATTTTTTATAACATAGAGGAGGCTTATGGTGCTTATAACATTTATGTGAAATTGGCTGGTTTTAGTATTAGACGAAGCTCTGAGACAAGGGTGAATAATAACTTTGTGAGGAAAAAATTTGTTTGCTCCAAAGAAGGTTCTAAGAAAGAAAAATTAGGAGATGACTCTATACAGTAGAGACGGAACTCAGATAATGGGAAAATTGTGGGGCACACCTTCAAATTAAAAAAACATAGGAGGGGCAATGGGTGGTGTTTAAAATTATTGTGGAACAAACTCATTTATTGAGTACCCCTAGAAAGACTCATATGCTACGATCACACCATATAGTCAGCACTCCTAAGAAAAAAATGATTTATACTTATGGGGCTTCTAATTTACGGCCAAGGGATCAAATGGCACTTCTAAAGCTGCAGGTGGGTGGGAGGGATAAAGTTGGTTTTACTTAGACATATTTTCAAAATCAAATTAGAAACAAAAGATGAAGATTGTAAAATGTTCTTTGAATACTTTAAACAAATGAAAGAGAGACCCAAGATGTTATTTTGCTATTGAGAAAGATGATGATGATCACATTAAACATGTGTTTTGGGCTGATTACTATTTTCAAAAGTCATATTCAGAATTTGAGGATGTTGTTTCATTTGATACAACATACAATACAAATAGATATGGTCTTGTTTTTGGTGTGTTCATCGTAATTAATCACCATGATCAATCAATATTATTTGGTGTTGTCTAATATCAAATGAAACTATTAATACATTTTTGTGGGTTTTTAACAAATGGATTGAAGCAATGCAAGGGGACTCGCCAAAGGTGATCTTAACGGACCAAGATTCTGCAATGACAAAAGCGCTCAAGTTCGTATTTCACACCACATGCCACCGTTGTTGCTTGTGGCACATTATGCAGAATTTACAAAAGAATTTGGGTGGAATTGCGATTCATAATCCAGACTTCATCAAAACATTTAAAAAGATAACATACAATGCTATCACAAGAGAACATTTTGAGATGGTTTGGAAGGATATGTTGATAGAATTTGATCTTGTAGACAATGAATGGCACGATTCGATGTACGGTATTTGTGAGAAGTGAGTACCAACGTATTTAAGAGACGTATTTTTTGGAGGGATGTCTACAACTTCTAGAAGTGAGAGTATCAATGCCTTTGTTAAGCAATACGTGACATAGAAGAATGCGTTGTATGATTTTATGTAGCGATATGAGCGAGGCATCGCAACTCAAAAGTATCGTCAGTTAAAGGTTGATCATGACACTATACATGGAAGACCAAAATTGATGACAGATTTGCCAATGGAGGAGAGGATGTCCGAAATATATACAAAAAAGATGTTCTATAAGTTTCAAGAACAATTCACATACATAACATGCGGCATTGTTGAGGTTATATATGATAACATCAATCAACGTGTTTATAATGTTTCTTCATTCCAAAATAATCAAGAAATTGAATGAACCGTCATTTTCAAATAGGACGACAAAGAAGCAAAATGTTCATGTCAATTATTTGAGATTCGAGGAATTCTATGTGGACATATCATCTGTGTTTTCAAACAAGAGAAAATTTATTAATTGCCTCAACAATATATTTTAAAAAATGGACAATGTTCGCAAGAGTAGACGATGAATCTGACAGTAGAGAATGCTTTTCATGTGATGGTTCATTGCTTGCACGACAAGGAAATTTATCATATGATGTTGCAGTTGTTGTTGATGAGGCATCCATGTGTAAACCAGCATACCAACACGCGAAAAAGGTTTTACAAGAGTTAAAGAAGAGTATTTGTGAGATAAATGAAATGGAAGTAACAACAAAAGATGATAGTAAGAGAAGAGACAAGGGGACTTGCCATCTTGCGCCAAAGAATGTGAAGACAAAGGGTTGTCCAAAGAGATTGAAGTCTTCTAAGGAAAAAGCAATGAGAAAACCTCGGCTTTGTCGTGGATGTGGCAGGCGTGATGTTGCACATAACATGCACAATTGTCCCATGCTCGTCAAGAGGTATTATTTATTTTTAACGTTAGAATTTTTATATATAATTTTTATTTTTATTATCATATAGATTGTCTTTCTATTCTTTCTTTAGTCCTATAGTTCATGTTTCTGGAAACGATGGGAGCATTTTAGTAGATGAAGACGAGGATCTTATTGAATGTGAGGCCTCGGAAAGGGCTATTTCCTAAAATATCTTATTGAAAGTGATGCCTCGAAAAGGATCTTATATGTATTATGCTCATTTGTTTCGAATGAAAGAGGTGCTCCACAGGTTTTGACTAAGTATGTGGTTTGTTGGTTTTGATTCCTTTTAAATGTAAGTGGTTGTATAATCCTATTCTAGAAAATGTAGTGCAGTTGGGTCGAACTTGTTACCATTTAGAAAATTGGATGCTTCTTAAGTAGCTTAGTCAGAGTCTTATGGTCATGTACTTAGCTGCAATTCCTTCAATTTGCCAACTTTGTTTGTTGGCTTTTGTTCATGTATAAAGATTCTGCGTGGTTTATTTAGTTATTTACAATGGGCCGGTTGAGTACAGTTGGAATAAGAAATAGAGGCAGAGAGGAAGAGTCTTGTTAAAACATGTGTGAGGGGTAGTCAAAGATCTAAAAACTGATGTGACATGCTTTTGTTTTATTTAGTGGGAAATAATCATGTCTTAAGAACATTTTAGAAACACCTTCTTTAGAAACACCTTCCACTTAAAAATGAGAAAAATGTAAGAAGCAACCTCTCCAGCTTTTCTTGCACCTGGACTGACCAAGAAAAATGATTTGCAGGAGTCAAAATTAAGTTTCTAGCCTATATGTGCATAGTATATTCTCTAATCCAGGTCGATCCGACTCAACCCAAACTTCACTTGCAAGAATTCAGGTTTTACTTAGAGTATTTTCTGAGTAAAGGCTTTGGATTATTTCTTTTTTTATCCAACGGATTTATTGTTCGTCCAAGAAAAGTATGTTAGGTTATAGTGAATCCTTTCATTGACCTGGAAGTTAAGCCACCGGATCCCCCAACTTACAGCTGGGAATAAACTTAAAACCTGCAAGGTTTTTGTGCATATTACTGAAGCAATTTGAGGTGGTTGCAATCATCTAATAATATACTGTACATGCCCTAGAACCACTTGATTGCTGCACATAATGAGCGCCCAAGCAGTTCCTTAATGTTGCCTCTAGAGCCAACTGAGGAAAACCACTGACCCATCGTTCCGACAACCACCTCCACCAGACCTCGAAATCCTTCCACAGCTTCAAGACACACCCGCTACAATCTCAACCCCTCACCATGCCGAAACAACATCCAATCCGTGGAGTCCTCTGTTTCACACAACCATCATTTAGCTTTGGGGATGGAAGTGGATATAAGGATACCCGTTCAGGTCCCCCACAGCTATCGAGAAGCACTATCACCATCAGTGCTGGAACTACCGGGATCGGTCATGCAAACCTTAACGTCAAATATTCGGTATCTGAAGGCTCCACAGATACAAGCCCAAGAGGTTCCCATAATCACCTTCGTGGCGGAGCAACTTGTAGCAACCAGGAGGGAGCTTGCTCATACATTGATAATCTAATTCCGGGGATGAAAGGTACCCACAAACGTTCTCCTGGAACAACTACCGAAGGTTTGGTGCTTGCGAGGAAACTAAGTCGGATGAGAGGGATATGATGCTGAGTCAAGATGGGTTCACCTTGGACAATAGCGGGCCAACAACTGTTGGGTCCATATTACACTTAGATGAGGTGACGCAGACTAAAGGTAAAGCGAGCAATAGAGCAATGTTTGCATGCGTACTGGTGGAGTTGGATTTAAGCAAACAGCCATCGGATGGAGTGTGCATCAGACCACCAGAAGGCAATCGTTTCCAAAAGTTTGCAATTGAAAATCCCCTGCCAAAGTGCGAGACCTGCGGTAAGTTCTTGTTTCATCAAACCTGCAATTTCTATAACAAGAAGTTTGGACAAAGGGAAATCTCTGACGATACACTCCACATTCCAGTCACAATCAAGAAGCGAAGGAAACACTCCACTAGAGGCTTAAACCTAGTGCACAACGGTGGTACCGTGTGGCACCAGTCGTAAGCGTACAGGTGAAAATCAACTGGCAAATATGGGGAATCGTCCATCCAATATTTCCATTTTGGGACAGAACGGATGACAGCACCGCTAGGATAATCGCTTTGCTATGTTGCAGTCGGGTTGGCGGTTGAGGGTTACACCTCAGCCAGATCGGGTAATAGCCCGACTGATAATCGGATCGTGAGTCAGAGCCCGGGTACAGTTACCCCACCAGGTTCGGTCCAATCAGATGCAAGTCACCTACGCAAGCCTCTTGGCGAGACTGTTCACAGCAATCCTGTAGGTCGAAGCAGTGCTACAATACATCAGCCCCTTGAAATGCTAATCGTGCTCAAACTTCAAGAAAAGAACATGCAGCACGGTGCCCCAAGACAGATTATTGGTGCCCAGACCCAGGGTGATTCTCAAAGCCCAGAAATATTGCACTCGGATACAGGAGATCTGGATAATCTACAAGGATCGAAGAGGGACAACTCAGCAAGCCTACACATCTCCACTACCGCGGCCTACTCAGAACCGCAAGGAGGACCAATCTCTCTAGAATGCACCATAGAAGAGGGCCGCCAAATCGTAACTGACATGGGAGTTTCTATCCTTGTTTTCGATAGAAAGAATGTCTCTTCGACACAGGTAGGACGTCTAGACACATTCCAAGAAGAGGACGCCTGCACACCGCCTCACGTTCAATCATCATCACCTCAAATTGCCTATTCAACTCATCCATCCCTTCCCAGCAATCACACAGGGTTTTTCATAAATAACTCAGCTAATACCATTTCACTGCTATCAAACTCAAATGGACAGCCCAACTTACACGAACCGACCACCATGTGCGTGCCCTTTCCCCCCAAGCCGTTGGTAAATCGGGACAACGACACCTTGGAGTCCGGCAGCATACATCTTGGACCAATTTTTCCTTCTATGGGGCAACGACATGAGTCCGGGGACTCACCCGATCCCCTACATTTAGCCATATCATCAACTCCTATGGATCCCAATCCCTCTACCATTTTCCACTTCCCACCTGTACCCACCACAAACCTGTGTCCACACCATGGCAATATCCCATGCACCAAGCCAACTGCCCAATACCATTGGATTCTGGACGACCTAGGAAGTAATGCTGCCGAACACCAAGAACATTGCACCCCTGAATCGGAATGTCCATCTCCACTCTCCACCCCCAAACACAGAGATACGCTCAAGCGGCGGTTATCTGCTTCATCCAAATGCAGAAGTGGAATGGCTCAAATTGGGTTTCCTGGAACTACCGGACTTCGGCTTCATCCAATAGTTACTAATAGCTTCAAAGTTCGACGTCCCAAGTCTCAGGTTTCGATCGTGGTGAAAGGCCTCCGAATCTCCTGCATTGCTCATCTGCATCAGACACTTTTTCCGGACTCAGGTATGGAATTAATTCTATCCAATGATAATGATAATGAATATTCCAAGCTGGAATGTTAGAAAGGCAGCTAGGACCCAAGCCCTAACACATGTTAAAAATATGGAGACACAACAATGAAGAAATAGATTTCACTGGTTTGGCGAGCCAGTCTATCTCCTTTGGTTTGGAGATGACAGATTATGAACATATGGCCCTACAAACAGATTTGGTTGTTGCAAATATTTTAGTTAACATAATTGGCAGCACCAGTGATGCAGTATGCGAGGTGCCATCTAAAAACCAATCTGATCGGAACTAGCAACTGGTGATAACATGCCTTTCCTTAGACACCCGGCATAACCCACCGAAAACAGCGAGCCCAAAAATCTTACTGAAGAGCGTAACAGGGCAAGTTCACTAGCTAATCAACTCACCAAGGAGAAGACAGAATTACGAGCATAGATTCATTGGATGGCTATTGAACTTGAAAGGACATCAGTAGAAAACAAAAGCCTAAAAAAGGAAAGTCTTGAAATTGGAAACATGATCACCAACTTGCTCAGAGAAAGAGAGTACTCTATCGTTGGTCGAGCAATTGACACAGGAGAAGACTTCCCTCGAAATATATAATTGTTAGTTTATATGGTCTCAATCCATTAGATGATGTAATAAAATGATTTATTTCTTTATTTATCAATATAATCATACTTTCCTTTCATGAGATGAATGAAATTTTATTTCTTAATTGCACATAACCAATACAAATGATATGATAGTTCATGAGATGAACCAGAGTCCACAAGTATACTAGATGTAATACATGTGTATGGATGAGATCCACATACGAGAGACATGTGTCACAAATCTTATACTTAAATATCTTTCTAACCAGTGATGAGATTGGACATCTCATCTGACAATGTTGCAGCACTTTGATCACTATGAGATAGTGTGATCTGTCTCGATCATCAGAATGTAAGATTCTGGATCATTATGCTGGTACATTGGATGTATTGAAGGACCATGAGAAGCACCTTATAAAACATTGTCCTTGCTTTAAGGTCTGCTCTCATAATTCCCTAGCAATAGGCTCATAATCTTGAGATATTAATGAACTCAAGTTTCTGTCTATTCATTTGCTTTGAGTCACCAATGAGTGAGGCCGACTGTTGGTCAACACCTTAGTGTCTTCGGTACGTGGTAGTATGACTATAGGAACATTCAATGGCCAAGATGAAATCTATCTACATTATCCCCTTGTACCAATTAATGGATTAATCATTAGTAAGTGCGCACCCATCTCAATTAAGAGTTAATTGGATGGTACTGATGGTTACTAGAATTAATTGGGCCTCAAGGATAATAAGATATGGATCTAATTTGGTGGACATGTCCGATTGATCAATGGATATAGAGGATGGGCCAACTTGTGGAAATAGAGAGGTTTAGGGTTTTCTTTATAATTTATTCATAAAACTGAAGTGCAATTCATTTATATAGTGGAGATATTTACAATTAATTGTGGGCCTAGATTGCACATGAGATGTAGGGTTGGGGTGTCCCAGTTGGAGCTAGCTTTCTATAGAATCCCTAGTAGTCCCCACGCTAGCCAATTATTAGATAGTTACCAATTCTAGTTGAACTCTAAAAGGGAAAGAAATTAGAAAGTTACTATTTCTACTTCAAGTGAGACTTCTAATAGTGGTAATATTAAGTTACTAATTATTATGGAAGTGAGACTTCTATTTTAATTAGTAAGAGGAGGTTGCTAAGCTATAAATATGGGAGAAGCCCTAGACATCCAACATGATCCCTATTCCATTCTTGGAATTCACGCCCAGGTCAAGTGCAAGAGTTGCACGTCCCACACCTCATATTCTCTGTCTTCCAGTTCTCTTTTGGATTCTTTTAGAGCTTCTAGTTGTTTTCTCTTGAAGATCCCAACAATCTTCTTGAGAAAAGAGATCTGATAAGGAACATAGTGTAGAAGACAATTAGGTCTTAGAGATTCTAATTTGCTAGAAAGAAAGTTTTATTCATCCAACAAGTTGTCAACTTCTCCATTAGAGCACAACCGAGCTCCAAAGGTATAATCTACTTCGTTGTAGTTGTGGATTTATTTTGGTTACATGGTGATGTTATATTCTATCTGAGAGATAGTGTTTTACTGATCTTGATCATGAGTTTGAGGTTATTGGATTCTGGATTGGGTTTTGTAGCCTTATGGATACTTGATCTCCTTGTCAAGTTGGTCAAAAGTTTTTGAAACCTATCCAAGATGCCCACCCACTTCCAATAGCAATGTGAACATCCATCAGACTGTAGAGGAATCATCTCAGTTGGTTAGCTCCCTTAAAGAGCAGCTGAAACATACTGTAAATATGTTAGAAGTACAGTCTTCAAGAGCTACAAAGGCAGAAAATAAGGAGCAAGGTCTGAAGAGAAAATTGATAAATCTGGAATCAAATAACTTTAAACTACAACAGCTCTTGAAGGACATGACAATTGAATATACAGAAAAGGGATTGGAATGGGCCAGAAAAACATGGATGATATCTTCCAGCCTTAAAAAAAAATCTAAGTTACAAAAAAAGGGTGGAACATCGTAAAAAAAAATAATGGAGGAGGCTATAGCTGATCAAACAATTAAAGAAAATATTGATAAGGTAATTGAATTACACATCCATGGTTGCTTAGATAGTTTCTTTTTGGGATTGGAATACAATTTTGTCTGAGCTTTTATATGCAAAATATGAGTTTCTGTTGAATTTATCTAAGTATTTATCAAATTTATCTGACTTCTGGGTGATTTTATGCAAGTTTCCATCAAATTTATCTATCTTTTGGGTAATTTTAACTACGTTTCCATCAAATTTGTCTAAGTTTGTGATTCGTTTATATGCACTTTGAACTAAATCAATCTAATGTTGGATTGAATTTATCCAACTTTGTATACATTTTAATTTATTTAATCTATATTTGTTTGTCTCAATTATTGATCAAATCATGTCCTCTGAGCCGACATTTAAGGCTGTTAAGGAGGTGAAACAGTCCTCCATGGTAAATAAAATAAAAAAAACGAACGGCAATGAGAAAAATGCAGCCAACAACAGACCTCTTCCATTTCCTAAAAAAATGCAATTACTAAGCAAATAAATGAGTCTGACATTGAAAAGTTAAAGCAGATTTATGAAGCAGAGGGCAATGCGTAAGTTACCATCCTATGTAACGAAGTAAAACAACCGATGTTATAAAAAAACATTACTCACTTGTCGACTAATTGAGCACTTTGCATCTGGATGTGCTTCTATTTCAACAAGGTCAATTGCTGATTCAACCCGGGCTGCTAGCGGGTGAGGATACTGGATCAAGTTTTCAATCTTTCAGGTACTATCCCCTGCCTTCGTCGGTGAAATCACTTGGCAAACGCCTCTATCCTCTATGGACGATACGAACGCCGACATTAATCAGGTTGGAGATGGTAAGGCACACTTCCAGCTGCTTAATTTGCAACGGAGAAAATGGTTCTGTTTGAAACGAACAAGCATTTGGAGGGCACTAGTTTGGGGAGGTGAGGGGATGCACGTTGTATCCTACAAGGACATCATTGTAGTTCTCAGCAGAAGGGAAATGTCCAGTAGCGTAAGCACCTTAAAATAGAAACATTGATAGACTGTTGCTTGATTTTAGACATATACTCAAAATGGTCACGTTCATGTAACATGCCTTACATTATGTGTTTGGAATTGATCAGGTTATTAATTGTTATGCTGAGTTGCTATATAGAGAACAAACAGAAATCCATGAGCAACTCACGACAGTCCGACAAGAAGGCCTACTGCTTCAAGACAAGTCATGCTTCATAACGAGTTTATGTTGGGTAATAGGCAAGAAATATATCAACCATGTCACCATTTAGATTGTTTTAATATCATAAATAATTACAAAATCTGTCTTAATGCAGAAATTTGTTACTGCTCCAAAGGCCAAAATAAGGAAAAATGTTTTGCACCCTCAGATCTCCCCAAGCAGAACTGCAAACCACAGATTCGTGCATTTTCTAATGAATTCGAAAGGAAAAATGAAGGATGTTGAGCCCTTCCACTGGACACTATTGGTGCTGGATCAAAAAGAAGGAGATTAGCTACATTACAATTCCTTACGACCAAGATCCGCTAAAATAGTCGATTATTACTTCGATAATGTACGAATTCTGGTATGTCTCATTGACTAAGGCCTTGTTTACATCATGGTCCCCGGAAGTGTAAATGAACATCCACTAAAAATATGACATTTTTTTAATCTGTAGAAACAGTATGTGGAGGATTATAATTATGTCAATGTTGAAGAGATACAGCCCTTTGGAGCTCCATTACTAAGCGCGGAAGACGCCCCACAACAAAAAATGGGCTCGTAAGTTTCATCGAACCAATCCACTTATTCAACTGATTTTAGACTACTTTATTTACAATGTACTTAACAACAGTATGTTCTTTTATAGCGTTGATTGCGGGGTCATCGTTTGTTATCTAAAGAAGCAACTTACTCATGGACAAGTAATTGCTTCAAAGCTACCACAAAGCGTTGTTGATGCTTTGAGGGTCGAGATAGTGAGCAAGTTCTTGAATAACACGTATCGCTGCTAGAGCATCGAAAACTTCCATGCTAGGCAACAAATCGCCAATGATGATTTTGAATAGTGAAAGGCCCACTGAAGAACGTGATGTAAACTTTAACAACATACGTGTACAGAAGTTGTTTTGGAAAGTTTGACGTTACAATGATGATGAAACAAATTCATGTATATCTGTATATGAAAAGTGTCGGTGCAACAAACTTGTGAATGCATTTTTTTGGTTCACATGAAGTTTGAGGAAAGTTTCTTGTGAATGTAATTGTGTGTATTTTTTGTTCTGGTGTATATGTACATTAGCTCTGGATTAAATTTATCTGAGTTCTGATGTAAATTTAGCTAAGTTTTGTCACAAATTTATCTAAGTTCTGGAGGAAATTATCTGATTTTTCATAAATTTGTTTGATTTCTGGTGGAAATAATCTGAGTTCTACTACAAATTTAATTGAGTCCTGTAATCACTTTATGAATTTGTTGATTCAAGTTAATCTCATTTCTACAACACCTTTAATCTCAATTCTGAACAAGTTTTATCTAATTTAAACACATTTGTAAGAAATTAGTTATAAAAGTAAGAACGCATTAAAATGTATAATAGCACTGACACTTTGAATTATTATTCACTAAGCAGAATTCATATTGTATTCTATTTACATGCTAAGAATGGTTCATTTTAAACTAAAACTACACTCAACGTCAAATTCAATGAATTATCTAAGAATATGCTTCTTACATGATTTCTTATTGTGACTATCGATCCGACCATATCGCCCACATTTTATCGGTCGCATGATCTCTCCTCTTGACAAGATCCTCTTTTTTTCTGCCTGCTAGGTGGTCGTCTAACCATAAGGGGGTGAATAACAGCTTCAACAACTGTTGTCTCCGGCATCCTTACGTTGACATAAAAAAAAAAAATCTATCTGCCCATACGTAACCCTCCCCAAAGCAAATTACTCATTTCTCCATAAGGAAATGATGACATTAAAGTCTGGCCGGCCACAGTAAGAGAATTCCTCAGCGGCTACTGATTGCAAGGCCCATTGGTCGTAGCAACCCTTGAACACACTGGCCGCTCAAAGTAGTGAAGCAGCCACTAGTCTCCAGTTAAGAAGTGACCACTGGACGTCATCATTGATCATACACACTGGTCGCTTAAAATAGTGAAGCAGCCGCTGGTCTCCAGTCAAAAAGTGACCGCTGGACGTCATGTGCATTGGCCGCCACACTTTTTTGAAAGTCCGGGATCCTAACCCTAGAGGGGGGGTGAATAGGGTGATCTACACTTAATGACTAATTATGGCCAATTTTAACTTCTTAACAATTAACTAGTCACATGTGATGATTAACATACAATATGCGGAAGCTTATACAAAACAATCACCACAAAGCAAACACCACTACACAAGGAGTTATAGTGGTTCGGCCTCAATGCCTACATCCACTACCGGCTTGTGATCCAACACCCCACCGGATTTCCACTATTTATGCTTTTCAAAAGGCTAAACAATAACCTTTACAACGATGTTTTTCTAGGCCAAACAACAACCTATCAACGTGCTTTTCTAAGCTAAGCAATAACCTTTACAAGATGCTTTTCAAAGGCTAAGCAATAACCTCTACAAAGTGTTTTTCTTAGGCTAAGCAATAACCTTAATAATAGAAAGATTTCTCTCAAAGAAGTGTCTACACAAACACTCAAGGAGAGACAATTTAAGCTCAATACATTTGCCTCTTAAATAGGCTGATATGAAAGTTTAAATCAAGATACAAACATACACAAACAATTAGCAAAGGTGTGTGCTCAAAGTGTATGAATATTTACTTCAATCAATTTCTAAGATGAAGCTCTCAAATGAATGCTTGATGCATTTGAAAATCTAAGCACAGAAAAAGATGATTGAAGTTGAAAGCTAATCACATGAAGAATTCAAACAACTTGGAAAGACATGCTACACAAGTTGTATGAAGTTTTAAAGATTAAAAACACATGTGATTGAGACAAGGATGTTTGCAAACCAATCTAGTATTCCAAGGTGATATTGTGTTTGCAAAACATCTCAACTAAAGCTAGAAATCATGCAAATATGAGATTACAAAGAATTAAACATGCATGATTTTAAATGGAATGAAAATCAAAATCAACTTGAAGGATATACCTTTTAAATCTCAAACATTTTGATTTCCAATAGCCTCTAGCTTTCCTAGCTTATTCCTCTTCTTTAGGCTTCAAAATAGTTCCCAGGTTTTACTCCAACCGCCTTTTTAAAGAAGGGAATAAAATGGACTTTTATACAAAAAACAGTCCAACGGCTAGTTGGCTCGGTCGACCCCATGACCATGCAGTCGACCGAGTCTAACGGTCATATTGGCCAACGGCTCTTTGCTCGGTCGACCTGCCCCTGTGCCCGGTCGACCGGGTAAACAGGCCTCTGAGAAATTTCTTCAGAATTTTTGAGAACCTGTTTTAGTTTACTCGGTCGACCTGGAGCTTGACGCGGTCGACCGGGTACACAGGCCTGAGAGAAATTCCATCTGATTTTTGAGAAAATATTTTATGAAAACATGAACTCCAGGCCAATATGTTTTATGCATACTAAAATGATTCTAAAAATGAGATATGTATGCAAAACATGAACCTCGATGTCAAACTTGATTTTTCAAAACCATGCATGAAGAACTAGGCTTTCGAAAATACATTTTAAGTTCTAAAACATGCAGGATGAAGTCTTTGAAAATCAAAAGCATTTTCAAGTCTAAGGTCCAGATTTCAAGGTCCAAACTATAATGAATGGGTGTGTGATCAGTTGACTGATATTGATAGTGCTTCCATCAAATTAGCAATATACAAAAATCCTAACAATCTCCCCCTTTGCAATTTGATGGCAACTAAGATGATCACAACACTTCTAGGACTTCAAATCTTGAAATCCCTTGAATGCTAGCTTAACCTCCTTCAAGGTTTCTCCCCCTTCGTTAGAGCTTTTCTCCTTGCTCTAAGTGCATGTTTGGCATCTCTATTTCAAGCCTCTATTTCTCTAAATGTCTAAATCAGACAGAGGTTTGAACAATTAGAGCGTTTGGCACAAGATTCTAGACTCTGTCCAGTTTAGACATTTAGAGGCAAATCCTCTAAAATCCAAATGCTCCAAAAGTGGGCAGATGAGAAATAGAGCTTTTGAGTCTTAAAATATAGAGGCGAGGTCCTTAAAATAGATTTATGCGTTACCAAACGCGTTTTTTTTTTATTCTAGCCTCTTTTTTTATGGCTCTTTTTTTAATGGCTCTATTTTAGATGGATCTATAAAAAAAAGAGTAGAGATACCAAACAAGCCCTAAGCCTTTCTGTTAAGTGCTCCAGTATACTTTAAAGTATACTCCCTTTTTAGTCCTTGGACAGATCTCCCCCTTTGTTAGATCTGATCTTCTTTATCTCCCCCTTTGTTGGATCTTCTATCCCCCTTTGTCATCGAATTGCAAAGGAACCTGTATACATGAGAAAAGAAATACCTTTTAGTAGCACCTGTACCAAATGAAATTGAAAATGAAATACATAACAGGTTTTCATGTATGGGTAGCGAGTTATAAGGGTATAGAGCCAAAACAAGGGTGAATTTGATCAAAACTAATACTTCCTATGAAGATTTACACTCCCCCTCAATCCATTCTCTCCTTTTGTCAAACTTTTGACAAATATTTAACTATTTGGAGCAAAAAGAAGATGGTTTTACCAATTGAGGGTAAACTTTAAGGAAAGAATTAGACACATATAACAATAGAGCTCAATATGATCAAATTACCATTATAAAGATACTAATTGACGGGAAGCTATAGGATAATTAAAGAGCAAGGTCAAAAGGATAATCTATCATGGATATCAATTGAAATATATATAAAACAAATATATCAATTGAGATTGAAGGATATGACTATTAACTCAATTACTCTAAAATGGAGTTAAGGAATATACCTATTAGGGTTCATCCAAATTAGAGCTATCCATGATGTTATGGGATTACTAAACATAGCATCAATCAATATAACTTATGAAAATCATATGCTATGAAAGTTTTGAAAACATTTCATTCAATCATAAAATATGACTGTAAAGAGCAAGATGAGTGAAATGAAATTCAAACATGAAGCCTACCTCCAACATTAACCAACCAAGATTATGATCACATAAACATGGTGGTCATGAGATTTACTTATATGAATAAGAGAGGTGGCAAACATGAAAATTATGATGCTAATAGAATATGACAAATACAAAATCAAGCATCATAAATGAATATTCATCACTTTTAAAGATATAACTAATGAGCATAGTGATGAACATGAGAAATTGCATAAAAAGATATAACTTAAAAGAACATGCAATTTACAAAGTGTCAAAATCATATGAATTCAACATCTAAGAAATCCATCAAACAATAGATATAACTATGAAATACAAGAAATGAATTTCAAGGAGGTTCGTATGATTAAGCACACTATTATGAAGTTGAGACATGTATAAAGAATGATACCAATAAGAAAACTATACATGAATCAACAACATAACCATCCAAAAAAAAAAAAAAAAAATGACTAGAAAGCACAAAGGATGGATTCAAGAGTCCTAGAATGGTGTCTACAAATAAAACTAAAATTAAGCACAATCAAACAAGGAACTATATAGACATTTGCATATAACAAGAGTGTAACTAAATGGGCAAACATGCAAATTGTCTATCATAACATTCATTTCCATTTAAGTTGATATAACCAATTGCATAAGGAAATGAGAACATGGAACATGCTTTGATGATTATAACTAATAATGATTTAGAGCATTTCCATTCATACAATCTTCAAATCATTTCAATAAACAAAATCTAACAATGAGCATAAATAGAATGATTTTGAAGATAATCAATTTTCAACTTGCATTTAATAATATATAACTTATTTGAAACACATGCAAGTTGACTTTATAAAACAATAATTTTCCATTAGAAAGTATAACTTAGAAAAACATGGAAAATCCAAAATGTTTCAAATCATTTGTTTTTCAAAACAAATAAGACATTCAAACAAATGATTTTGCAATATCAATTGATTATGAAAGGTCTAGCTATGAAAGCTTTTGAAATCATAATCAATTGATCATGTAGAAATGCAATACAAGATATAACTATATGAGAGTAAGAAGCAAATCTATCATGAGGAAATTATAATCAAATGATTTTAAAAACCATGATATGTAACTTGAGAAGTTCATGATAACAAAATCAATTGATCACGAATAAACATTGCATTTAAAGAAATGTAACTAAAGAAAGAACATAAATGCAAATGATCATGACCAACAATATGATTTAACTATAAATGATAGGTTGGTCAATGAGGTTCAAGGCCATAAGGTTTGACTGAGTATATAACTTTAGGAATCCACCCAAGGTCTTAAGAGGGTTGATCTTTGAGGTCTACTTTAAAAGTCTCACCAACTATAGGAGATTTGACTTAATAAATTTTCAATTTAGACTTGTCACCATTATGTTTAGATTTAACTAAATTTAGCTTAGGTTGGTGATTAGTCTTTTGAGGTTGGTGAGTTTGTTTCTTAGGGGATTGAATTCTTTTTTTCTTATTTTCTCCCTTTAATTGATTTTTGAATTTTAGATTTAACTTTGCAACTTTATTCAAAAGTTCTTTCATATGATGACTTAAGGGAGATAGATTGAGAAGCTTTTTGTTGATAGATTCTTTTATAATTGGTTTAACTTGTTTAACCTTTTTAGAATCTATCTTAGGAGACTTCTTTTTAATTGATTTAACTTGTTTAATATTCTTGGAATCTTCTTTGACTTTTAGTGTCTTATCCTTCATAGATTTTGATTCTACTTTCTTGAGTTCAAAGATGGGTTTAGACACATGACTTCTTCTTAGTTTGCACTCAAACCTAAAATGCCCTTCAATGCCATAATAATTACATTTAGACATGGGCAAGGAAGTGTGAGTGCTAGAGAATGAGGACTCACCTTTCACAAAAGTGTTGGTGAATTTAGGGTCATGTGAAATATTCTTATTATAACCAAGACCCGTCCTATCTCTTTGTGATTTACCCAATTTTAATAACTTTTCAAATTTTTCTTCACTTTGGGTAAATTTGCACTCATACTTTTGTTTGTAGCTTTCAAGTTGAGTGACTTGGTTTTTAAGGGTTGAGTTTTCATTTTTAACTTTTGTTAGTTCATTTTCATTTCCCTTAAATTTATTTAGTTCTTCATGGGCAAGTTTTAACTCAAGTTTAAGTTCATTAATAACATTAGATCCAAGTTCTAAAGTTTTTATCTTATTTTGAGCATTAGATAAATTTTCCTTAGAAGTAGTCATTTTGGATTCTAGGTTGTTAATGTTTTTGTCTTGCCTTTGTAATTGATCTCTTAGTTTTGAATTTTCTTTATTAAGATCATCCTTTTTTATTTTTAATTCATTTAGATCATCTTTAATATTATGAAGGTTATTCAAAGAGATCATAAACTTAGAGTTTAGACAATGTATAACTTCTTCTTTCTCTCTAAGTTCATCTTTTGAAGAAACTAATTCTTTGTTTAGTCTTTTAGATTCTTCTCTTAATTTTTTATTTTTCTTATCAAGCTCTATGGACAAAGTATATAATTCCTCATAGGCTTGTTGAATGTCATCTTCATTTTCATCATTTTCTTCTTCTTTTAAGTCAAATTGAGATTCATTAATTTGAAGGTTTGAATCTCCAATAGATGGAAGAAGGAGGGGTCTAGAAAAATCTACACCTGAATCAATACATTCTAAAATAGTGGAATTCATTCTAATGATTTTCATGAGAATACAACACTAGGGTTTTGACTCTAGGTTTTTACACCTAATCAAGAGTTCCAAAAACACTTGATCCTAATAAAAAGCACGAGGCTCTGATACCAATTGAAAGTCCGGGATCCTAACCCTAGAGGGGGGTGAATAGGGTGATCTACACTTAATGACTAATTATGGCCAATTTTAACTTCTTAACAATTAACTAGTCACATGTGATGATTAACATACAATGTGCGGAAGCTTATACAAAACAATCACCACAAAGCAAACACCACTACACAAGGAGTTATAGTGGTTCGGCCTCAATGCCTACATCCACTACCGGCTTGTGATCCAACACCCCACCGGATTTCCACTATTTATGCTTTTCAAAAGGCTAAACAATAACCTTTACAACGATGTTTTTCTAGGCCAAACAACAACCTATCAATGTGCTTTTCTAGGCTAAGCAATAACCTTTACAAGATGCTTTTCAAAGGCTAAGCAATAACCTCTACAAAGTGTTTTTCTTAGGCTAAGCAATGACCTTAATAATAGAAAGATTTCTCTCAAAGAAGTGTCTACACAAACACTCAAGGAGATACAATTTAAGCTCAATACATTTGCCTCTTAAATAGGCTGATATGAAAGTTTAAATCAAGATACAAACATACACAAACAATTAGTAAAGGTGTGTGCTCAAAGTGTATGAATGTTTACTTCAATCAATTTCTAAAATGAAGCTCTCAAATGAATGCTTGATGCATTTGAAAATCTAAGCACAGAAAAAGATGATTTAAGTTGAAAGCTAATCACATGAAGAATTCAAACAACTTGGAAAGACATGCTACACAAATTGTATGAAGTTTTAAAGATTAAAAACACATGTGATTGAGACAAGGATGTTTGCAAACCAATCTAGTATTCCAAGGTGATATTGTGTTTGCAAAACATCTCAACTAAAGCTAGAAATCATGCAAATATGAGATTACAAAGAATTAAACGTGCATGATTTTAAATGGAATGAAAATCAAAATCAACTTGAAGGATATACCTTTTAAATCTCAAACATTTTGATTTCCAATAGCCTCTAGCTTTCCTAGCTTATTCCTCTTCTTTAGGCTTCAAAATAGTTCCCAAGTTTTACTCCAACCCCCTTTTTAAAGAAGGGAATAAAATGGACTTTTATACAAAAAACAGTCCAACGGCTAGTTGGCTCAGTCGACCCCATGACCATGCGGTCGATCGAGTCCAACGGTCATATTGGCCAACGGCTCTTTGCTCGGTCGACCTGCCCCTGTACCCGGTCGACCGGGTAAACAGGCCTCTGAGAAATTTCTTCAGAATTTTTGAGAACCTGTTTTAGTTAACTCGGTCGACCTGGAGCTTGACGCGGTCGACCGGGTACACAGGCCTGAGAGGAATTCCATCTGATTTTTGAGAAAATATTTTATGAAAACATGAACTCCAGACCAATATGTTTTATGCATACTAAAATGATTCTAAAAATGAGATATGTATGCAAAACATGAACCTCGATGTCAAACTTGATTTTTCAAAACCATGCACGAAGAACTAGGCTTTCGAAAATACATTTTAAGTTCTAAAACATGCAGGATGAAGTCTTTGAAAATCAAAAGCATTTTCAAGTCTAAGGTCAAGATTTCAAGGTCCAAATTATGATGAATGGGTGTGTGATCAGTTGATTGATAGTGATAGTGCTTCCATCAAATTAGCAACATACAAAAATCCTAACATTCTTTCCTCCTGGCTACTGGACACCCATGATCTCCCACGAACTAGCTAGTTCCTTCTTCTCATGGCCGTTGAATCTGCAACGTCTCTCACTGAAGACGGTTTTGAAACCACCTCCACTCCTCCATGATCTCCAACAGTTATGACTCTTCCCAAAACTATAAAAGGAAGACTTGGGAGAGTGTGAACCCCCCCGCCCCGACTCAAGCGCAAGAAAGCCTAGACACTGCCATTTTCAAGACTCTATCCTCCTTCATCAGTAAGGTGAGAATCAAGCAATAGTGGATGCTTCTCTTTGGACCTGGGCGACAGCTTTCAAAAGGCAGCCTTTGTTCCTCCCACCATGGAGGAAGGACGGAGATTTTTTTTTTTGTAAGATAAGTTTGTCTTTCTTTTCATTAAAAACACAAATAAAATACAAGAAGAGAGATAATAACCTTTCAAATTGGGCATGCCCCATTTTACAAAAGTCAAAAAAGACCCACAACCTGGGTATCAAGTAAAGAATTACTTAGATTACTAAAAGCTCTCTAAAAACATAGCAGAAATAAGGAAATTTTGCACCTAACCGAATCACAACTGAGTTATAGATTCCAATTCCATCAATGTTAGCATGGCCGACACAAGGCTATATCTCTTTATCCTCCTACTAAGCTCTTGATGATGAGAGGATAATCTAAAAAACCTAATTGATTGAAACAGTCCAATCTCATTCACCAATTGAAGGGCCTCAAATCGGTATCTCCAATCAGTATCAACCGGATTTTGAAGGATAAAGGTGATCCCTACATCAGTTGCAAATGAAAGCTTCAAAATATGCCCTAGCAATCGAGATAAGAAGGTGCAAATAGCTACATAAATGTGTACATATGATGCAGTGAATCCTAACTCAGGTTTATCATATATATCCCATAAGATCTCAACATGAGTATCATGGCATCATATCAATGAAACCATCTAATCATTCTTTCTAATAGAGTTTAATCTGACATCTAGAATAGGCGGCACAGAAGGTGGCAAGTTCCACCTACTGGATATATGATCCAGAAGCAGAAGATCCAAGTAAATAACTCGACTTTGAAGTTGTGATAAAAATGCCCTGCATAATCTAATATTGCCTTTTAAATTTGTCCTTGAAAATACAATTGTTTTGCTCCCTCCAGATATGCCAGACATAAGTAGGAAAAAACAATTTGGTAACAGTCAAAGTTCCTAGGGCAAAAGTATCCACTCAGTCCAAGATAGACTTTATCAAACCATCAATATCTTGATAGCTGATGGGAGTCAAAGAGGGGTGCTTAAGCAATCCATCCCAAACTTCCATAGCAAAAGTACACTCTAAAAACGGATGCTCTGCAATCTCCCAAGTGCATGCAATAACAGAGGACAAAATGTCAGTCCCCGACCCAGATTAGCTCAATTAGTATTCATTAAGCGAGTGTTTAGCCTTAAATGAGTTTAGTAATCGTTGGGTTAGAATATGATTGGATTTAGTCCTGAACATAGCTTTAGGAATTTTGAGAGCGTTTAGTGTTAGTCAGACATGCTCAAAGAGGCCCTAAGCGCACGTGCAAGCATGGGAGGATGATTCTGGATTTCCGATTTAATTGTGGTTTTGATTTCATTTTAATGATTTTATTATTTTCTATAACTTTCATTTTCAGCCCATCTATGTTTGAAGCCCAGAAACCAAAGTTTTGGCCAAAAAGGGTAAAATTGACTTTTCACACTCAAATCTCGACAAGAACTTCGAAATCTCAAAACCATGTCAAATTTATATTTTTTGAAAACTAGATTTTTCAAGGATCATTTTATCCTTCTTCTTCGATTTCATCCGATGCCCACAAGATCATGTTTTGGTCAGCGCAAGCATTGGAGCGTTGTGGGGCCCACAACCCAGTCGACTCATATTAGCTCCCTCCCTCCCCCCACGTTTTAGAATTCTTGTAACTTTTGTTTTGAAAAACTTGAGCTAAGAAGAGGGAACCCTTTCTTCTCCATCTTCTCCACCTTGCATGCCCTAGCTAGAAGGCTCCAAATCAAGATTTGATCACACCATCTTCTTCCTCTCCTTCCTAGCTTTCCATTGCTCCCATTTATTTGGGGATTCCAGTTGGACAACTTCTTTTTCTTCCTCCTTGTTTCTTGTTTAGCAAGCTTTAAGTAAGGGTTTTTCTTCTTCTCTTCAATGGAGTTCTTTTAGCTCATAAAGTGCTTGTTTTCCTAACATGCAAACCCATTTTCAAAATGGGAGTTTTACTTGTCAAAAATTATGATTTTGAGTGGGTTTCTTGGGGCTTTTTGTAGAGTTTAGCTCAGCTCTTGGGTAGGATTGCTTGAGGAGCTTTTGTGTTGACATTTGGATAAGGCAGGTAATCTTTATATGATTTTTGTTACATGTGTGATATGGATTGCGTTTCTACCATTAAAATACATAATTTTTGTGTCCAAGCTTACAGTCCATGTCACATTTGGACTCTTCATTTGTTAGTTCAATTACTCTACATGCATTGATGTTAATGGCTTTACAAAATCTTGAAATTCTATATGGATTATAAGTCTATGTTTGGTTTAGTAAATGGAGTTGTTTTATGGATTGAATGTATAGATTTGTGATGGGAATGTTTGAAATGTCTTGATTGGACCCTTGGATAGCATAGAGGCTTAAAGAATTGCAGGTGGTTCAGAAATGAGAAGAAGGGAAGAGGGAATTAAAAAAATGTGCAAAGGGAGTGCAATTTCTGCACTCAGCGAGCCCAGGCAAAAGCCTGTCCGCTCGAGCGACCATAGGGTCCACTTGAGCGATCAAGCCATTGCCTGGTGCAGGAGCAGGCAGAAGCCTGTTTGCTCGAGCAACCCCTGGGTCCGCTCAAGCGACCAAGCCACTGTCTGGCGCGGTTCAAGACAGAGACCTGTCTGCTAGAGCGAACCTTTGGGTCGGCTCGAGCGAACAAGCTTTTGTGTCGCGTGTGCTCAAGCGAATGGTTGATCACTCGAGCGAACCTGGGCAAATTTCAGGATTGTTTTGTTTTCTTTCGAAGGCTTGATGGGGATTGAAAACTAGACTACGTTAAGGGCTTTATCTTGACATTGTGCAATTGGATATCCGAAATGTATTCTAACTTCGGGGACACCAATTCGTTTTATTTTACCGACTTTTGGGTTTCAATTACACAAATGTCAATGAAATGTATTAGCATATGCTTGATAGACTTCATGTTCGAACTTCAGTTTTGATACAATAAATATCGTCGTGTACTTGTTCTGAATTTCAAGTTTAAGCTCGTTTGAAGATTTGTTTCAAGAATCAAAGGGGATCACTTCCCAAGTTAGATATGCATATAACTTATGTTATTTTACTAGCCGTGTCTTGCTTCGTTTTGACCAGTAATCTTCCCCTTAATTTTCATCTGTTTAGAATGTGCATCACTACTTTGTTTTGTGCATTCATGAATTCAAATGAGCACCACTAAGCTTGGACTTCCCCTTCAGTCTGATCCATTGTTCGAGGGTCATTAAACTTGTGGACTATCTGCAGATTAGTCATGTATTATATTATACATCGTGCTTGTTCCGATTCTGCGGCCGGTTCCCCGTCTACCTTGTGTGGCGTGGGATCGTATTTTGCGTGTCGTACTTACTCTTGTCATCATGTATGATAGAGAAAGGATGGGCTCAATATGGATTAACTATTCATGATGTATTCATGCTAGTTTTGCATATTTGAAATATATCTCAATCATGAACTGTTTTGAATTCAATAAGTGGTTTTAACATTGTTTCTTCAAACTCCAATTGTTAAATGCTCATTCCTAAATTGATTACTTATCAAACAGCTGTGTTTAATACTTGTTGTTTTGGTGCTCAAGTGCAGGCAACGTTGCCTTTGAGGAAAGCGCCAGGAGGAGGCTGTTGAGCCACCCCCAGCTCGAGAGTGGCGGCCTGACGACTTCAACTAGATGTCGGGCGGGGTCATGAGGATTCGATGCATTTTGTCTTGGGTGTCATTTTGAACTTTTGGATGTATTGGCCTTTGTTGGCCTCTAATTAGGATGTAACAAAACTTAACTTACTTTTGGGTTAGCTTTGAAACTTGAATCATGTTGGGAAAGCTATGTCATATTTCCTCCTTCTAATATTATGTCTTGATGTTATTACTCTTGCACATGAAATATTTATGCTTTGTCGTGATGTGAATTGGTACACACTTTCGCAAACTTGATCGTGAGTTAGTCCCCGTTCTCGGGATCCTCACTGCGGGAACCTGTGGGAAATTCTAACGCATCGCGGGCCCTGGTCTAGATGTGGGGTTGCAACAGGACTGGTATCAATGCGGGACATGTTTCAAGCACTTAAAAGAAACTAGAAGATCCTAGGAAAGTGGCGAGGATTCGTGAGTTCGTTAGAGTGTTTAGCGTGGGACTTAGATACCAACCAAACCATATTTATTGTTTACTAACACTTTATTTTACAGCATCATGCCTCCAAGAAAAGCTCTAGGCAATCATAACGCTTCTAGTAGTAATAATAATGAAACATATCCGGCTAATCAACCCACAGATACACAGTTCCAAGAACTCATGCAGGCTATGCTAGAGCAACAAAGCGAAGCAAATGAAACTCAAGCAAGATTCCAGGAACAAATGGTTAAGAAAGATGAGGAAATGGCCCAAGTGTAGAGGCAACTCTTTGATGTCCTACAGAACAAACCTCAAGCTCCACCTATGCAACCTCCAAGCCCGAATATTGTCTTTCACAATAAGGATCATGACCCTAATGTGTTGTTAGAAATGTTTAGGAAGAGAGCACCTAAGGAGTTCTCTGGACAAGAAGACCCATTAGCTGCTGATGACTAGTTGGTAAACACCGAGAAAATCTTCTATGTATTCATATGTACAGGAAGGCAGTAAGTCCATCTCATAACTTCGTTGTTTTACGGGCTTGCAGACACATGGTGGCAGACAGTCAAGGAACCATATCAGACAAAGGCCAATGAGGATGCTTGGGCAGCTTTCAAGACTCAATTTACCTACAAGTATGTTCCTTCCCATGTCAAGAGGCAGAAAGTCATTGATTTCAAGCAGCTCAAGCAAGGCAGCATGACAGTACTTGAATATGTCACTAAGTTTGAGAGGCTAACTAGATATGCTACCGAGCTAATTGACACCAAGCAGAAAAAGATAACCAAATTCTTGGAAGGCCTGAACCCAATCATTATGAGGGATGCTACGGGAGTAGTTCCACCAACCACCTTTGATGAAGCTGTGAAATGGGCGTACAAGTTTGAAGATATCAACAATAAGATATCTAAGACAGAAAGCAGCACCACCACCAGCAGAATCAGACAGCACAACAAGAATCCAAAACAGGATCATAATCAAGTGAGACAGAGTTGTGGCTACTGTGGCAAGAACCATGAAACTAACGAACGTCGTAAGGCCACAGGTGCTTGTTTCAAGTGTGGAGCCATGGACCATGCAATCAAGGATTTCCCACAACTTCATACTCAAGGCAACATGAACCAACAGCAGAGACAAGCAGCTCATCAGAATCAGGCACCAGTTCAAAATCAAGTTAGACCACCTCAACAACAGCAGCAGCAAGGCAGACAACAAGTGAATCAGAATGCACGTTCTCCACAGCAAAACAAAAATGCTCAAGGGAGGCAGAATTAGGCACAAAATAGGCCACAGCAGCATGGACGTACATATTATCTCAATCATGTGGATGCTGAAGCTACAGGAGACGTGGTAGAAGGTAAACTCCTTGTTTGTGGAGTCGAAGCACAAATTTTATTTGATCTTGGATCCACACATTCGTTTTTATCTCCTATATTTGCCAAGATGATTGATGCACCACTTAGTGAATTGGATTATATTTTGACTGTCACCACACCAGCATATAAACAGGTTGTGTGTAGAACCTATTTACCCTAATTGTTCAGTTTTATTAGGAGATGTTAATCTACTAGCCAACCTAATTATTCTAGACATGCATAATTTTGATATCATCTTAGGCATGGATTGGTTAGAAGCATATCATGCTACCATGGATTGTTTTAGCAAAACCATAACATTCAGATTACAAAGATCACAGACAGAATTGATGATTTAGGGAAATGGGAAGATAACTCAAACAAGATTTATCTCATCATTGAAGGCAAGCATATTAGTATAGAGTGGGTGTGAAGCTTAGACTGCGTTTATCACGGAGGATAAACAGTCCCAATGGGTGGAGGAAATCCCTGTTGTGTGTAAATTTTTGGATGTTTTTCCAGAAGAAATCTTGGGATTGCCACTTATTAGAGAAGTTGAGTTCACAATTGAGCTCCTTCTAGGGACAACTCCGATCTCTATTGTACCTTATAGAATGGCTCCAGTCGAGTTAGGTGAATTGAAACTTCAATTGCAAGATTTGTTGAGCAAAGATCTTATTTGGCCGGGTGTTTCACCTTGGGGAGCGCCAGCTCTTTTTGTGAAGAAGAAAGATGGAAGCTTAAGAATATGTATTGACTATAGAAGATTAAACCATGTGACCAACAAGTATCTGTTGCTAAGGATAGACGAATTATTTGACCAATTGCAAGGAGCAACCTATTTTTCCAAGATAGACTTGAGGTCCGGGTATCATTAGTTGAGAGTTAGAGACTTGGATATACAGAAAACAACTTTCCAAGCAAGATACGGGCATTACGAGTTCTTAGTGATGCTCTTTGGTTAGACAAATGCACTCGCAGTATTTATGGCTCTCATGAACAAAGTCTTTGCACACCACTACATGAAAGTTGGCTTTTTGCCGTAAAATTTTTCACACCTAAAGGTCTCAAAGTCGCCACTAAAAGTTTTTGTGACAATATTTTTCTCGTGGCTAAGCTGTCGCTAATAGTGCTGTCACTAATTATTTTAGATTCAATTTTCAAATGTCGTAGCTAAATGTTATAGTTTTAGCCACGACACTAAAACTATCACTAAAAGTTTAATATTTAGTGACAAGATTTACCGCCGCTAATTAAAAAAATAATTGCCACTAAAATTATAAAGTTGCCTCTAAAAAAATATCATAAGCACATAAAAACTGAGTTTTAATGACGACTTGTAATCGCGGCTAAATGTTTAACTTTTAGTTGTGACTACAAGTCGCCGCTAAATTATATAACTTTTAGCTGCAACTTATTGTTGTAGCAAAAAAAGTAAACTTTTAGCCACGAGCACAAAATAGCCACTAAAAGCATTAGTTGTAGCGGTTTTAGACTTTTAGTGGTACGTTTAGTGGCAACGTACGGTCGCAACTAAAAGTTCAAGTTTTAGTGGCAACTTACCTCATACTTCTATTGGCGACTTGTTGCCGTGACTAAAAGTTTGAAATTGAAAATAAATAAAAAATAATTTTAATTTATTTAATTTATTTTCTTTGCATTTATATTCTTTTCACGAACCTGTTTATAGAAGAGGAAAATAATAAAATTTTCAATCACCATCAGGTATTGAAACATAACTTCAAATTCAAAATCATTAAGTCCCAATGTATTTAACTAAAAAAAGTTAAGTCTACATCATCATAATAAAATAAAACATCAAATAAAATAAAAATAATTATGATTTTGGGCTTTTGACCAATTATGAATCACATCGGAATTTGCCCTTGACTCTTTGAATTGCTAGAGGAAGGTGGTGAACTGAGACTTTAGCATAACTTGCACCTCATGCAACTGTGCTTGCTGCAAGTCTACCTAGGACTCTAGGGACTCTAGTCATATAGTCATCTCTCTTTACTCCTTTTTCATATCCTCGAAGAGACTCCTATCCTCCTCAGCTCACCTCCTAAACTCCTCATTCTCCATTTCTAATAGCAACGGGATCCGATGCCCAGCTGTACATGTTGTGGGCTTATGACCAGCCCCACGACCACGTATATATCCTGATCGATCTGATCCAAACATCGCCTCAAACCTCTCACCTTGGTCATGGGAGCAACGCCCTCCTCCAATGGCTGAGACTCTAGCTTCTGAAGGTCCGCCTACATTCAACAATCAATTTTTATTATCCATCAATTTAGTGATACATATGTAATTTAAAATTTTTTAAGGGAAATAAAGAATGGGACATTGAGTTACGTAGAGTTCAAAAACTTATCTATCACATAAATCAAAATCCTAAAAAAGATTTCAAAAAAGTAAGAACATAAATCATTAATAAGAAACAAAAAATGTTTATTTTACATAGATCTTATGTACATATCTATTATTCACAAATCTAACTCATATAGATAAGATTTGCCGAACAGTGCCTTAGAGATTTATCATGATACAACAAAGTTAATGGTAAAAAAAAAAAAGTTCCAACATCCTTCGCAATCTCTTCATGCACTTATTCATAGCGTCCATCAGCAGTTTACTATTCATTTTTTTATTTTGTACTACTTGCACTTTACAAACATTCAGTTGCGTGATTTTTGGGACATTCTCATTGATGAATCTCAACTGTAATTTTCTAAATCTCTGAAATCAGTTTTGATTTTCACTTTGACTTGAATTTATCTTTTTTAAAAAATAATAAAATTCAGATGTAGGAGAGGTAGACACAGTAGCCACACAAAATAGAATTTTAACATTATCAAATCAGAACCACAACGATAACTTTAGTTTGTCCTGCCTACCTAGCATAGGTACTAAAGGGACATCAAAGTCCACTTTTGGGAAGAAAGTGTACAAGTTCGAGCCTTGGTTGGTACAATGAGTTGGATGAACATAGCAATAGAAAAAGAAAACATGAATAAAGATGAACAAAAGATCTATAAGAGAAATAGAAAACTTTAAATAAAACCAAAGATTTTCAAATGCCATCTCAACAATTTAAACTAACTACTATGATTTTGGGGCTTTTTTATTAGTAACAACAGAACACAATTAACAAAAGGAAGAGAATGAGCAATGCAAATAAAGAAGAAAATATATATAAATCCAAAGCCAACTCATTAACATCCCTACTACCCTGAGGCCTGGCTTGAGAGGACAAGGGTTTGAAATTCGTGTTATTTTAATCCATTCTCACGAGTTGGGAGGTGGGAATCCACTATTTCCATTCCAGACTTGATATCCAGTAAGAACAAGCATAACATACCCTCACAAAAAGTTGGATTTGTAATTTGTTTATTGAAGGCATGCCTCCTTGCATGAATCTCACCACGATTATTTATGTGGTTACCTACTTTTTTTTTTTTTACACCACACATAAATAATAAAATAGTGTGACATGTTAAATATGGGTCCTTATTCCTTGGTAAAGAGAGTAGTTCGAGTGGGCTGGACTAGATATTCACAAACCCAACGCCCAGCTAGAAATGAAATTTAGGTTAGCCCAAGCTCAGATAAGGAGGCCTCAGGTGCTAGGCCAATGCCCAAACTGCTTCCAATTTCTCTTCCATTACAAGTATTAAAACTCTGCATCAAGGTTAGTACACAATAAAACAAACTCCATTCCCATTACAGCATACCAAGAACAAAACAAAACAAAACAAAAAATAAAAATGAAAATAAAAAAAAGCCTTCTTTCTCAATAAGTAACAGGTCTATATTGGCTAATTTATTTCCAACATAAATTCCAATATTTTTTGGGAAAGAACTGCAAAAAAATCCCAATATGAAATAATATAAAAATTCAACAACAACAATAACAGCCATAGACAATATCATTACATCCATCCACATAATATAAATTTATTGCATACTAATCCACTTCACCTCCGCAACCAAACAAGCACCCATTGGCGTAATTGAAAAGTGAGGGAGAGTCAGAAAAAGAGAACATGATGAGTATGACCAAACCTCTTCATACCTATGCTGCCCCATTGGCACGAGACAATGATTCTTGGTAGGGGTGTTTTTTTTTTCTTTGTTTTTTTAAGGGTTGCCTTTTGAACAAGTCTGAATCTTAGTAGCACTTTAGTAGTCTCTAGCATGTTAATTGACTTAGTTAAGGAATGTCTTGATTTGGGGCACTCATTCTTTGAATGCTTATGGATATTTAACAATTTTATCTTTATCTATAAACAAAAAACAACTTTAGAAATCCCTTTGCACATTTAAGCCCACCTTTCAAATAACAATGCTATACGTGGAACATGACACCTATGACCTCTTGCAAACACAGGGAGTTCATAAACAGAATGTATTCCATTTTACCTATGTGTAGTCTACTAATCGAGCATGGAGAAGTATAGAATCTAAAGTTCAAATGCAAACCCCAATACAAGATAAGAAAATTCTATTCATCCCATAAACAAAACATAAACTAAAACTGTTAAACATAGAGATATATACCATCACTGTACAACTCACAAAACCCCAGAGTCTAACAATAGAGAAAATAAAACCTCTACCATTCTGAATTACAAACAGCCAAAGGCCATCTCTAATATAGAAACAAAAACTAATTCTAATAGCATCTAAAAATGAACACTATTTCACTCCAACTTGAGAGAATTCAGATTCAATTTTGAGTGGAACTCTCCTATTCTAAAAGTCTTTAGCAAGCGAAAGCACATCTTGAACGTTGAACCAAGAAATTCCCCTTTCAAAAAGATCCAAATAGCATAGATTTGGGCTTCATACATAGAAATCAAACAAAGAAGATCAAAATCCATCAATACATAAAATAAATAAATAAAAACAATAAAGCCCTGGTAAAATTAAACCTAGTGCCGATTTGAGTTTCTTAGGCACTGAGAATAAAATTTACAAAGAAACATAAACATAAACAACTAAAACCACAATGAGATTATAAACCAAATAAAATTTACAAATATAAACCATAATGAAACAAAACCAGAAAAGAAAATATCTAAAAAAAAGAATCGGTAGCAGAATAAGGCAATACGGGTTTTTATTTCTTGGCTTTTGGGATTTACACATTTTGGGTTCCGATTCAGACATTAGGAGGTTTAGGGTTTGCATTTAGGTCTGTGCATTTAGGAAGAAAACGATTTAGCTTTTGATATATGGTTAGATTACTAGAGAGAGAGAGAGAGAGAGAGAGAGAGAGGGGAGGCATGAGAGAGCTTTACTAGAGCATAGGCTTGGGGGAAGACGAAGCCGAAAGACCACATGTGGAAGAAAACCCAAGGCCAAAGAGGTTTCGTCTGCTCACTCTTTTGCATATGGCGTTCTGGAAATCCTACATATTCATGAGTCTAAAACCAAGGACAAGTGTCCCAGAACCCATAGATGTCATCTATGTGGATCTCCATATGCAAAACCCCATTCTAATGTATCCATCATATCCAAAAACATGATCTTATGGAACAAAAACCCTTTCTTAATGAAAACAAGAAGAGAGATAGAGATAGAGAGAGACTGGGTCACCGAAAGAGAGAGATATATCGCAGATACTGATGAGGGTAGCAAGGGATCGGATCACTTGATCGAAGCAATAGCTTAGGGATTTCCCCTTTTCCAATGCAGGGAGAGAGAGATAAGAGGTTTTCTATGTTTCTATTTTGGCATAAAAGAGATGGTAGGAGCGAAAATGTTTAGGGCGCTAGATTTTTAAGTTGGAGGGGTGGTAATCCACCTATGATGGTAGGACTAAAGTCCTTAGAATCCACCCTTGTTTAATTGGACCCAAGTTATTTTATTAATTGAAGTAATTTACTCCATGGGCCTACTTATGAAAAATATAGGTCATTAAAAATAAATGCCTCCTCTTGATGTTGGCTCTCAAAATTTTTTAATCAAACTAAAATTGGGCTCATCGAATTTGTCACTTGTAATTCCTTGGCATAGAAAATTTTTCTTATACTCCTGTAATAGAACCTACTTATAAAAAAGAACTAAATCATTCATTGAAGACAGTTTTGAAACCACCTCCACTCCTCCATGATCTCCAGCAGTTATGGCTTCTCAAAGACTATAAAAGGAAGACCTGGGAGAGCGTGAACCCCACCGATCTAGCGAAAAGAAGCCTAGAAACTCTGTCATTTTTTAAACTCTCTCCTCCTTCATCAGTAATGTGAGAATCATGCAATAGTGGATGCTTCTCTTTGTACCTGGGTGACAGCTTTTAAAAGGCAGCCTTTGTTCCTCTACCCATGGAGGAAGGATATAGATTGTCTATGCTATTTTGAAGCAGACTTTTTTGATTAATCATTCTTCCTTAATAGTGGTGGTGAACTACAAAGATTGACCGAAGAAGCTAAATTGCAGACTTTTCCAATTCCATCTTCAGCGAACTCTTGAAGACAACAGACTCCTCTTCTCTCCTCTATGTATGTTTCCATTGTTTTGATCTCCTAAGCCTGACGAAGGGGTTGTATAAAAAATTGAAACAACCTGCATTCAGAGGGTGAAGCAACGAAGAACCCATGTAAACAAAAAGTGGGGACGACTCCTCTTATGCGAGCAAACATTCGCGGGAGTCACCTTCACATATTTCTGTAACGTTCAAAGGATGAAATAAAAGAAGTTTCTACACCCGAGCCTTCATTTTACCCCTTTCCCTTTTTATCCCTTTTTGGGCAAAACATGGCTCCACCTTAGATTGTGCCAAAGATCCAAAAACGCATGCGAAGAATCAATTGCAGAGAATGGCCCACCTTGGATGAAAAACTTGAGTAGCCTACATCGTATAGTGTGCTCAAACCAGAGTGACATGTGTATTTTTGCAACATGGGATTTGCAAGCCTTTTACGAGTTGCAGAGAGGCAAGTTAAAATTAAAACCCAAATCCAAAACCCTATTCTATGCATTGCAGAGAAGAGAGAGGGCTTATAGTAATGACAGTTGCAGACAGGACCGGAGCGTGGGTGTAGATGCGATCGACACTTCATAGGGGTCGGGCGATGGAAGAAGATGAAGAAGAAATGGTTTTGCCATTTTGGGCGATGAACCTCTGAGGGTTTTTGAGAGGGATGATTTTCCAAGAAAGTGGAGTTTTGAGGGTTTTTGAGAGGGATGATTTTCCAAGAAAGTGGAGTTTTGACAGTCCCCCATAGGAACTTAAAATCCTTACCATTTGAGGAAAGATGGTCCGTACATATTTTAAACTCCATGAAAAAGACTGCACCAAATATCAAAAAATTCACTTTTCCATAGAAAACCATTGAATTTTCTGTAGAATTAAATTACACAAACATGCTCTCAGGTTCCAACAGATGGGGAGAATCATTTCAATAGACGATTCCATCCCACGTACCAAATCTGCCCTAAAACTCTTGTAATTATGTTTCCGTTAAGAAGTCAGCTAGGATTATCTTTTATCCGTCTCGATATCTGTATTTTCTCAAAATGAAAAAGAAAAAATGCCAATTTCTCGTTCAAACACTCTCTCCTCTCCTTTTCACCTCGCCAGAACCCTAATCCTAGAACAATCACTAGCCTCTCTTCCCAAACCCCAAACCCCAAACCCCAAACCCAACCCAAACCCTAGATTCCAAAACCAGATTCTTGAGGAGCGCGGTCTCGAATTCTCGACCTCCCATGGCTATTCCCCCAGATCTCGCCTCCATCTCCTCCAGGTGCAAATCCATCACCACCCAACGTTACCGTTCCGGAGACGCTTCTAGATCCCTCGAGAACCACCACCCCATCCCCTTCCTCAACACCCTCGACACCCATCTCTGCTCCTATTTCATCTAATTCCCATCCTCGATTATCGGCTTTCCCTCTTCAATCCCCTTACACCAGTCATGTCATGGGGTTGAAAACCCTAATTCCTCATCTCGGTACCCCTCCATCGCCCATTCTCCACCTAAAACCGACCGATTTTCCATCTCTAACGGTCGAAAGTGCTTCTGGGGGTGTGGCTGCAGCGACTGCTCTAAGGAGATTGATGTGGAATTTCAGTGCCCTTGTGCGTGGCTGAGGCTTGGGCGTTCTGGCTTCTCTGAGGATGTTTTGTGTGTGTGTGTGTGTGTTGGGGTTTGGTTTATGGAATAGGGTTTTGGTGGAGAGCTATCTCCATGGGATTTCTTTGATTTGGTGGAAGTGGATTCTTCTGGAAGCGTTTCTGAGTTTGGCGGTGGAACGTTTCTTGGATCTGGTGGAAGTGGATTCTTCATGGTAATTTTATTTTATTATGATTTTTTTATGTTGCCTTTGTTTGATTTTGATGTGATTTCATTATTATTTTTTAGTTTGTTTTTTATCAACTCTGGTGTTTGGGTATACTTGCAAATGTATAGAACAGTGAAACTATCTGGATCTCACCCCACTCCCATTTTGGTCTTTGCTTTTTTTCATTATGGAAGGTGAACCAGGTAGTAAATGGTTGGGATTGGGGTATCTTCCCTAACATGATTTTTTTTTTTGGTTGGGTTATGAACCCCATCTTACCAGTTTAGACCACCAATTACGACCCCCATATCCCCTCTCTTTGTTTCTCCAATCTCTCTCTCTACCTGTTTGGACGTCCCCCACCCATCTGTTTCCGAGACCAACCGGCACCCCCACGGTACCTGTTGTGCGACGACCCCCCTCCCCTCTCTCGCTCTCTGTTGTGATGCCATCCAAGGGAGTGTGGATCTTCATTCCAGATAAGATGATAGAGAGTTTAGTTGGGAGAATATTGCAGGTAGGCTGGTTGGTTGGGAGAGTGAAGGTGGTTGTGGGTCATGTTTCGGGAGCTCAACGAGTTTGTTCATTTGCTTTAGTTTTTATGTTTTCTTCAAATGTGTAGATTTAGCTTTTCATTGTTTATGATGTTATTCTTTTCCATTGAGTTTAATTTCCCCACCATATTATTTTTTTTATACCTTCCTTCAGATATACTGTAGTTTTGTGAAGATGTATGTTCCCTCCATCTCAGATTTCAAAAATCTCTTAGTGAAATATTGCATATGTCCATTTATCTGTTTATGTGCAATGCTTGTAAATGATGTTTGTATTGGTTGTGTGTTCTTTAATAAAGTGTGGTATTGTAACAATAGAACATAACTTACCCTTAGAAATTACATGTGCTTGCAAAAATAATATTAATAGTGTCTAAAGGCAATCATAAATCAATCATTTAGTATTCAACAAGTTGTTGCAAGTATAGTTTGGTGGTGTCCTTGTGAAAGAGCTATGATGTTGGCATTTTCTAGTTATATTATAGTTAGATCCATTTTCACTTTTTTTTCTTTCTTTTTCTGGGCCTTACAGCATGGAAATTGGAATCTCATATGGCATGGGTTTGTTTACGTGACTTATCCACTTGAAATAAATACAGCAAGTATCCAAATGTTGATTTAGGATGGAAAGTACAAACAATGTTCTTCTTCTTTCCTTAATAGTAGAAAAAGTATACCATCTGATGTGATTTCAAACTCACATTCAAAATGCAGGGAGAATAGATAACCACCATTTTCTAGTTATTCAATATCACAGCTGATACTGGGGTCTGAACTGTGGTTCCCACTATCAAGTACTAGTTGGATATGAGGGTCAAGGCTTCTACAGCCATCTGGTACATTTCCTATGCGGTCTTTTAGGTACCATGGATCAATTGTCTTGCATTCTCAGAATTCTTAACCATGCATGCTACTGTTCGACATTTTTTTCATCAGTTTTTTTTTTTTTTTTTTTGAATGTTAATATTTTTTCTTTCAGCAATTTGTTTGACATAGTATTGTTGGTTTTCGCTTGTTAATCACTTTGCTAACTGATAGAGAAAATAGAGGAAAAAAATGAAAATGTTTTCAAATGTGAGCAATGAATATTTATGTTTGACATGTAGATTGCAATAATGACCTCTTTAATTGATGATTTTGAATTGTTTTCTAAACCCAACTGGTTGCATTGTACTACTTGACTTTTGGCAGTATGTTTGAACTTGAATATTCTTGGGTTGTTCTTCTTTGTCTTGTTTTTTTACTTTCTAATTAAGAATATTACAATTGGGGGATTTTTTTTTATTTACTAAATGGTTTTTGTCTTTATAAGGAGTTTTTTATTTTTTAATTCATGGACTTCCATTGGGCTATTCACCATTTCTGAGGTGACGGATTACAGAATGTAGGATGTTGATGGGTTTTAGATCAATTCTATGCAAGCATCTAGAATGAAAGAAAAAAAAATGAAGAAAAAGAATGGATTTCCTTTAGTTTTTCCGATTGTTGATTGGTTATTTTTGGCAAGCATTTCTTCAAAATAAGGTGAACAGCCAGGGACAAATAAATAATTTCACTTACTTTTTTGAATGGTTAAATAATAAACAAGGCAATTTTCTGCTTTAAAAATACATAAAAAACGACGGCCTTGGCAATTGTTTAGTTTTCGACGGCTTTCAGCCGTTGATCCCTTCATATGCGATTTGGTCCCCCATGATAGCGTGGTCCAAAAAACTATAAGCTGAACCACTTTACAATAATCCCAGAACTGAATACATGGCATACCATAACCATAAATGCTTTTTTTAAAAGCAGGTCTAAAAGCAGATTCTATGTTGACATTGTCTTGAAACATAGAGGGTAAGCTATCCAAAAATGCATCCACCACGCTTGTCACGACCCGATTTTCGTGGCCTTGTTGGATTCTAGATTGCGATTCTTTAGTAATATTCATTGAGCATAAATCAAATAATCCCCTTAAGGAATTAGGCATTTAAATCAATCTAATATTCCAATTAGAATTTATGGAAGTCAATAAAACATCAATTGTCTCTAAGTAAATACAAAATTCATTAAAAGGGCTAATCCCTCAGCCCGACTCCGCCGAGTCCAAGCCGACTCGCCCGAGTCAGCCGAGTCGGGTCCGAGTTGGGTTTTTTTTTAACCATGGTCCATAGTGTACTTGTGTTGATTAATAAATAGACTAGGTAAAGTCTGATCAACCTCCAAGCCCAATAAGTAATTCAGCGGACCTAGGTCTTTCATATGAAAGGAATCCCGGAGTGAAGCTTGTAGATCCTTAATCATTCTAGCGTCAATACTTGTAGTAATAATAGCATCAACATACACCACTAGAACAGTAACACGAGTAGATGTGTGTCGAAGAAAGAGTGATGGATCATAAGAACTTTGAGAAAAATTTAATTTGCTTTAAGGCCGACTTAAACTTGGTGAACCAAGCCCGAGGAGCTTGCTTAAGATGATGGAGAGATCGATGCAATTGGCACGCAGACATATTGGATTACTATCAACAGTTTTAGTATTTCTCATTCTCTCTTCAGCCGCACATGCCAAAATCTACGGGTTGAACGTCGTTTTGCTCTAGTCCTCCTACAATGTGATCAGCCGAAGGGGGTAACACAACATCGGTAACATTGGTGAATGAATTTTCCTAATTACCAGCACAACATAAAACATAATGTCAAATAAGACACACAAGACTAGAATAGCATATAAAGTGCAATTCAAAGTTAATCCAGTCACCGCCCCCATAATGCAACTCATGAACTACATCCTCGCACTCTATCCACATTACCATGCCTCCAAGGCTATACACACATATCCACATGCCACTCTGTCATTATCTCATTATCCGCGTCCACTAAGGACTTGTCAACACAACGTCCACCAAGGACCAAATAACACAACGTCCACCAAGGACTAAATAACACAACGTCCACCAAGGACCAAATAACACAACGACCTCCATGGCCCTCATCCATAATACAACCAACAAAACGGTAATGCAACCAACACAATTGCCTCCATGGCCCTCATCTATAGTACAACCTGAACCCAAAGGTCCAGAATTTCCATAACCACAAAGGACCCGTATACAAGTCCACCATCACATGCGTGCTGGTAGTTTATAGTGCATTATTTTTCTTATCAAATCCGATTCCATTAAACATCCCATTAATATCATACAATCAATAACCCAACAATAAAATTTAGCATTCATAATACACGACAGTGTGGCCCGCCCCATACACAATTTGTTTGCCTTTGCCCCACTTCGTTTGCCTTTGCCCCACTTCTAATCATAATAGGTGATTGTATCTGTAGGGGTGGCCCACCCTGTCCATCATCAGCATGTATCTTAGAGAGATAATAATTTACATCATATCCAAACTGAACAAAATTAATCCATATACTATACATAACACCTACAGTCCATGCCTCCTAAGGAAAACATCAATTTATTAATATAACATGTCTCTTTTTGTAATTCTCATAAGGAGTTTGGACCTTTGCATAATTCCCAGAATTTCCTAAGCCTAAACAGAACCCATCTCTGAGTTCCTTGACAAAAACCAATTATGTCCTTTGATGCACGGATACTTCAAAGTGGGCAACGTATCGTGTCGTATCGTGTCCGATACTTCACTTTTTATATGTAAAATCCGTGTCCCTGCCGTATCCATAGCGTGTCCCTACCGTATCCTTGCCATATCTGGGCATCATAGATTATGTCAAATTCCTTACGCATGATCTACTCAAGGCTATTGGATGGTGGGCCATCCAGGGTCCACTCCAAGTGGGACCATCTCTACAGTGGTTGCCCCTGGGCCCTCTTGCGGATGTATGGTCATGATCCAGCATCTAGTGGGCCATGGGGGTCCCACTATCCCAAACGTCAATTTCCCCATTGACGCCGGCCGTCCAGGTTTCCAATAGTTGCTCCCATAGCTACTTCCAGCCACACCTCTAGGAGCAATTTCTTGTCGAAAGGGTTCCCTAACACCTCTATAATTCATCCCACATGGTTTGCATGAATCCTCCATCCGAGAGGACATGATTTTAACTCCGTCAATGGGTTTCATGGGTCGACAGTTATTGTAGCAATTATATATATAACAGTCACACAAAAACTGAGTTTATCAAGCATCTAGGTCATCGTTTGGAATCATCAAGGAAGATTCACTCACCTTCGATAGACGATCGCTGCGTTCATGATGTGAGGGCGCGAGTTGGGCATCTGCTAGTCGTCCCTCTGTTGGTTGCCTTCTTCTTCCTCACAAGATCCTGAATTTCCAGCAAACAAAACTCTCTCTCCCATATTTTCTCTCAAGAAGAAGAAAAATTGAATACCAATACTACGGGTCGATGGTCTTTATATACACACCGGATAAGGTAAGAGTCCTTCCTAAATAGAACATAGAGTCCTTCCCAAATACATCCTACACAAGCCATTCGTAGTTTAAGTTGACGTACAACTCTTTCCTCATAATAATACTCACTCACGAGTGTCCCTCTCCAATCCCATAATAATTAGCAAGGATGAAAATATCGGCCGCTACGTAGCGTAGCGGCCGATATATCGGGCGTGGCGGCCGAGTCCGCCACGCCACAATGAAAATAGCGGCGATACGAATGTATCGCACCGCTACATCAATGTAGCGGCCGCTACGCATATGTAGCGGCCGCCAGGAAGCGTGGCGGCCGCTACATTGCATGCCCTTTATTTTATGGTGGCCGCTACATTGCATGCCCTTTATAAAGGCACCCCCTTCATTCCAGCAGGCCCTAACATTTGTAAGACATAAGATCACTGTTGTGGTTGCCTCCAAACTCCAAAATTTCAAGTTTCGACCCATTTTCAACTACAAGAGTAACAAGACATTTCAAGTAACTAAGTAAGTGAGTAACATACATGATACAACATCAAATTCCAAGGAAAGATGAATACATGTGAAAAAACAAATCATTACTTTCAAAACAAAAACAACATCAACTACAAGAGTTTTTTTTTTTTTTTTTAATGAGCTTTCAATTACTTTTTAAGTTAGCATGACTAAGAAACATGAATACATGTGAAAAAACAAATCATTACTATTATTTTCTATTTATACGGCGATACAGGACCTCATGTATTGAGGGCACCGCTACGCCCCCTTTTCTTACTTACTTTTGCAAAAGAACCACATTTTCTTTCATTTTACAATTTTCTGGATTTTCTGGAATTTTTTCAAATTTTTTGGGCGATTTTTTCAAATCGCACCGCTACGCCGCTACGTATCCCCGCTACGCTACGTATCGCCCGCTTCGTAGCGGTTTGGCGGCGGGCCGCTATGCCCGCCGCTACCGCTATTTTCATCCTTGATAATTAGAACAAGCAAGGGTCTAAGGGTCTCACCTGGGCCCCTATGAATTACTCCCAATCTTAGAGCTCTCACAGATCTGGGATATTACAACACTTCTTGATTCTGACAAGTTGACAAGAAGATTATCTGGCAAAGGTACAAATATGTCATCCAAGTCTCCATTCTAAAATCTTACTATTATAGGATTCTTTAAATTCCCACTTGCTGCCCCAGACCACACTTCACAACTAGTTCCCAAACCATGGACATTTTCCACCTATGCATGCTATGATGATTCCAAGTTCTGTTCCTAACCCCGAAGTTGTGAAATGCCTACTCTTCATTAGTTCTATTCCTATCAGAGAGAGGATTTTAGAGCAAAAAAAATATAAAAAAAAAAGAAAAGGAAGAAAAAAAAAAAAAGGCAACTGCTGTTGAAGTGTTGCTATCAATAGTCCATGCGTATTACATGAAGTGCCCTCACTTAACACACTAACAGGGGAAGAGGAAAACAAGTACAAAATGTGCTCCTAATGTACATCACCCTTTCCAATCCGAGTATCAAAGTTCTTCGAATTTAGTACTTAAGCAGGCATTCCTACACTTGATACTATCAGATTTTAGTAAAAAATGTATTTAGTAAATTTAAGTGAAACCAAATCAGAATGTATTAAGTAAATTTATGTCAAAAGACGTCCATCCAGTCTGAACCAAGCTCAATAAAAATCAAATAGAAAAGGCATTCAAAGCTTCATTTGATATATGGCTCTAAACTGAAACACTTGTTACTACTGAGTGAGTGATCAAGTGTTCAAAATTGTGTATGACAGCATTCCATTTTCTGAAAAACTACCGTGTCCAACAATTGAGTTCACCACTTGCAATGGAAAGATGTTGACGATTTTTTTTTTTCTTTTAAAGTATATGACATTTAATGATAGTCCATGGGAGAAAACTTAATTTATCTTTTACCATCAAATTTATTAATGCTTGAATGCTTTTTGTATAGCTCTATTGTGCTTTTATTTATTTATTTATTTATTTTTATATACTTTTTCTATAGTTCTCTGTTTCTTTTTTTTTTTTGAAAAAATTATGTGCTTCTAAATTTATTTTATTGACAGCGTACTCTATTGGGAAGTTCATGTTGGGAGAATCCCAGAATCCCCCTAATTTCCGTTAGTGGAATTCCTTTCAAATCTTATCTCATGGAACATGGGTATTTTGTGGAATTGCTGCCTGCTCATATTCCTCTTATCAAATAGGCCATTAATGAGCTCTTGTTGAAACCTCAGATTCTGGTCAGACACTGGTTAGAAATTGGAGAAAGGTTTTAGAGAGAAATAGAAGCTTACATTGCACTGTGGGAGATATGATTTCCCTTAGATCTCCTCTACTAAATTCAACCATGTAATCTTAGACAATACCCTCTATTTCAGCCCCCCTAAATATAGGATTGACATCTTAAAAGCAGCTCATCTCCTCACAGTAAAAAGCTAGGAGAAGAAATTCCTTCTTCATTTTTTTAAAGAAATTCTTAGTTATTGACAATTAACTACATTATCACTATTGTGTTCAATCTTAAGGTAGGACCAGCTCCAATGTCACCGGAGGAGATGACATTCATTTAATTAAACTGAGTCCAGATTCTCTTAGTCCCATATATGTCATGTACTCATTCTTAAAGTGGGACCGACTTATATTGAAGTGAGATTTTAAGATTTATCTCTAGAAGGGATGGCATCTGGATCCTCTGCTGTGGCCAATATCAGAAAGCCATGTAATAAATTCGTGGAACTCCAATTTGGTGCTCACATAGAGATAATCTGGACGGTTAAAGATTAATCTCATCCCATCAATAGACATATCCTAGAGTTTCAGCTTATAAAAAGTCTCACCATCCAATTGAGCACCATGGTGAAAACATGACCGTTGTGGATGTAGAATCGTTGCTGATGTGGTGTTTACTATGTTTCCATCATGATGCTCAATCATACTGTGAGATCCACTCCTTTTAAACTCAAAACTGTAGGATATGCGAGTGGATGGGATGTGATTAATCTTTAACGGTCAGGATTATCTCTATGCAGGCAGAAAATTGGAGTTAAGAGGAATTTATTATACGAAATGGCTGCAATAGAGCATCTGAACTCATTTTGAATATGCCAAATTATCTATATATACAGCCCATAATGGAGTTCCATACATCCCACCCTACACGGGCAAGCACGTTAGAGAAGCCAAATAATCTATACATTTTTAATTTGTTCGAATTATGTTAAGCGCCACGATGTAGTTATACCTACTCTCACAAGAAAGTGTGTGCGAGACACAACTCTCTACCAAGTAATGCCATTACCGCACAAACCACATCTTTACACTTTAATTATAGTAATGCCAGAATAGTAAGGAAAATTAAATTGTGACATGTTTTTCATTCCATGTAATGAAAACTCCATCAAATTAACAATTCTGGACACCTTTAGGTAACTATCCCTAGTGACCATAATCATCTTTATATTTAATTGGTATTTTCAAATTTAAGATTTTTTTTTTGGGGTATTAAAAACTCTAAAATAAAGAAATAACCATATTTCTAAATGACAAGTGAAAGAAATTAGTAGATATGAATACATTATCGATCTCTAAAAAAATTTCTAACTTTGTCGTTGCTAGTTTTCTATCGTTTGCCCCCTCTAGAAGAAATTTCTGCTCCATCATTGGCCCTAAGGCCATGCAGATGAAAACACCCAAGAAACAACTCACGAGAACACACTGAATAATTTTATTATCAATAGCATACCTTACAACCAAGAGTTCCTCTCTATATATAATAGAGGAATGGCCTAATAAGGAAACACTCATCACTAAAATCTCTCCATATGATCACTAGAATCTCTCTCAATAAATCAAATCAAAATCAAATCAACTAAATTAAGAACCTAATTAAAGCAAGCAAAGTGACAGAAGATTTCCTGGCGGGGCCCATCAGCGGGCCATATTCTATTTGGACCGTACTGCATCACGAAGGGTTTTGACTGTTGCTTTGATTGATAGACTATATTGGTCAGTGAATCATCGATTCATCCACTAATTTCTTCTCGGTCAACGATGTTTTTAATGTCTTGTGTCTTGGCATGTAAATTGGTGTGCTTCTTTCAGGTGTGATTATTGCTGCAAACTTGATGGACTGTGATGTTCAGGACTTGATGTTAGCTTTATCTACTTGCAGTATCCTAGCTGGAAATGATAATACTATCCAAAAGCTAACATCGCCATAGGTCTGAGAATTAATTTTAGAGTATTAATGCTCTCTCTGTGTATATTAATAGCCCCCTTACTGTGTTGTTTTGTTTCTTCCAGGCCATTGATACTAGGGATGCATTAGCGAAGTATATCTATGCAAGCTTGTTTGACTGGTTTGTAGAACAGTTAAACAAGTCACTCGAAGTAGGCAAGCGACAAAGTGGAAGATCCATAAGTATTCTTGATATCTATGGATTTGAGTCATGTGATGTATGTATTTCATGCCGAGCTATTGAAAGCATTACTTTCAAATACTAAAATCATGTTTCTTTGACCCATTTTATGTTCCTCTTCTATAGACGAATAGCTTTGAACAGTTTTGCATAAATTACGCGAATGAAAGGCTGCACATTTCAATCGGCGTCTATTCGAACTTGAACGGGAGGTGAGTATCCTCGATCTTTTTAACGTCACAGGTCATTCGGTTTGATTTACATTAGGATGTTTGTCTGCATAAGGATGTTTGAAGGATTTGATTTCTTTTGGTTTTTGTCATTTTATTTTGTGTTTGGTTGCAAACCAAGCCTTATGAGTTATTTCTATTTTAATTATCGAAATGAACCAGTTACATGTTTAACCGTACTTAAAAAAATAAAATTCCCTCTTTTAGATGAGAATTCTGTTAATTGTTTCCAAGTGATGGTTGATGGAAGGATGCTTGGATCAGTTCCCCTCCTCCTGTTTTAAATTCCCAAATCCTTCTAGGGAGGGGGTTCTAGGTTTTACTACAGCCTTTATTAAATCTTGTTACCTAGTTTGTCCAAAAACTAAATAAATAAATAATAAACCTTGCAAACTTGTTGCCCAACGATAGCCATACTAAGTAGTTACTCAAAATTTAATTTACTTCCAAAACGACAACAAAACCTACATATGGCTTCCATGTTAACAAAGACAAAAAAAAATTATATATATACATGGAAAATTTTTCATATACATACGTCACTCACCGTATTACAGTGAGGGCACCATAGTAGGCTGACTTTATAATCCACCCAAACATGGGACCCCCTGAATTACACCGGATCCATTGAGCTTTCATTGATCCGAATGGACTGGACCGTGTTCCTCCACAGTTTATTCCTGAAAACACATGAAGATGACATTAGATCACAGTCGCTATAGAGTTCTTTTCTTGAGCATTATTAAAGGTAATGCCTTGACTGTTTGAAAGTGTTTTTGCTTTTTAACTAATACTGCACTTTTTTTGGTCCCACTGTCCCAAGCCATTGATACTTCTCTCATACACACTTTCTCACATCATACCTCTTTCCCCAATTTCCTATCTATTTGGGAATTGTCTATGATACTGTTTTTTTTTTTTTTTTTTAGGCTATGTTAGTGGTTATTACATTCTAAAATCAGTAACTAATTATTTTTTTTGCAAAAAAATGAAGGGCCTTATCTTTAGAAATCATGTCTCTTCACAATGTTCTTGGTGAGTAGCGGCATAGCCATGTCTCCCGAGTTTCAATACTAGCCCAGGCCTAACTTAAGATGTTGAAATTTGATTATGACCATTCAAGTTCACATATGTGGATTAAGAACATAGGAAAATAAACTCAGAGAATGTCAAAACTCAGAGGCTTAAACTAACCTTACAAGCAATTGTATGCTTCACTTGTTCCCTTTTTCTAAGAGAAAAAAAAGTGATTCTGGTGCTTCTCTTGTATCATCACCTCCTCAGCATCTCTTATGTTAGTTGTTATGCAGCGTTTCTTACTTGTTTGAAGGGTGTTCCTTGTCATAGTTGGGATTTTTTTTATTTTTTAGCTTTTTTTTAGGATTAGGTTGGTTGTTTGGTGCTCGAACACATTATTTATGTTGTCTTGATGCCCCCAATGTCTTTGATGATCATATTCATGGTATTGCCTCAAATTGTGTTGGCAAGGTTAGGCATGGACCATGATTCGCCTGCAATGTGGTTCAGTGGGCATTGTTGATTCATGTCCTTTTTTTTTTTTTGGCTGGGAAGAGGGCATCTTCTTTGGATGCTACTTAAATGTTTGGTAACAATGCTTTCATTTTAGGTGGCCTTTGTTGCCCTAGCCCTTGACTTTAGAAGACTTCTACGCTTTTTAAGAACGAGGCATGCGGCCTCATTTGAAAATATAATTTGGTGCAGTGTTTTGAAAGGCCTGAGGCGCACCGAGGCGCCAAGGGTATCCCGGGGCCTAGGCGCAAGGCGAGGCGCACATGGTAGATAAAAAAATAGATATTTTGTCATAGATGCATAATTTAAATTAACATTGGCAAAGTGAAATTAATTCACAAATTATAACAAAAAAGGCAATAAATATGAGAAGATTTCTAAAAGTTATAAAAACATCCCATCACTCCAAGTGCAAAATAACCATCAAAAGCCAATACAACTCCAAAGTCCAAAGTCACACCAACAACACATATGGTCCTAAGGAGGACCTTAGTCATCCTCAACATCTACACCAAGTAAATCATAATCTTCTTCTTTATCATTAGATTTATATCCATCCACGTCTTCCTCATCTATGTCATCTAAACTTGCATCTTCCTCATCTACCAATTGAAGAACATTTGAAGAATTAGAAACTCTTGGTGTTGCTCTTGAAGTTGATGTTGCTCTAGTTCTTTGACTACTTTCTCCAACTCCAGAAGCTGTAGCAACATCACCCCATGTGAGAATATCATCATCAAACACAAACTCATCATCTTCATCCAATTATGTATCCACCCTCCGAAGCAACCACTCATTGCTTTCATCAATATCCTTCAAAGAAATGGGATCAAGTATGTCACTCATATCATATCAACGTTTCAGTGCTCTATTGTATTTAACAAATACCAAATCATTGAGACGTTTTTGATCCAATCTATTTCTTTTTTTGCTATGAATCTGCAACAATTAAAAAAAAAATTAAAATTTATATAATTATATCCATAAATTAAAAATATTTTGATTTCACTAGACTTAAGATAAATACTCACATGCTCAAATACACTCCAATTCTGCTCACGACCCGATGAACTACAAGTCAAGCTAAGAACTTCCATTGCAAATTTTTGTAAATTTGGTGTTTTGGAACCATATGCACTCCACCAATCAGCTGTTAATTATAAGTAATTAGCATAAATTTTACCAAGTATTGACTAATAATTTTAAAAAACTAATTTTGTAATATAATGGTAACTTACCTGGTGACTTTATCATACTTCCCACGATTGCCATAGGTATCCCAAATAAGCCTTCAACTTTCATATAAATAGACAACTCTTGACCAATCTTATCTTGTACATCAATTTTTGAGACCAACTTTGCAATGCAATTATACAACCCACTCATGACTTCATGATCTTGGTCAACATTTGGATTTAAATAAAAGAACTCTGGGTTCAAAAAATACCCAGTTGCATGCAAAGGACGATGCATTTGAACATCCCACCTTCGGTCAATGATTTCGAAGATATTATTATACCTTTCTTCCTTTCCACCAAAAGCACTTGCAATAGCTTCTTTAGCCCTATCCATAGCCTCGCCTCATAAATGTATCCCATGAGAATTTTTTTCTCACCAGCAACCAATCTAAGAACACGAAGAAGAGGACCCGAGACCTTAAGGACCCGTTTGGCACTTTACTAATACAATCAAAGTCAAGTAAAGCCTCCATTTTCCAGACAAGATGTCACATTGAATGCACTTTATTCAAAACTCCCCCATCTTTTTCATACAAAAAGTCAAAAAGCAAGTACCTTTATCCACTAAAATACAAAAAAACTCCACTTTTCCATAAAAAAAGTCAAAAAGATTCCATAACGAACAACTAAAATTAAAATACTATCATAACCCACTTATATTTTATTCTTTCTTCAAAATCAATTTGACTTGACTTGACTATATTAGTAGAGTTACCAAACTGGCCCTAAGGGCCTGTTTGGCACTTTACTAATACAATCAAAGTCAAGTAAAGCCTCCATTTTCCAAACAAGATGTCACATCAAATGCACTTTATTCAAAACTCCCCCCCCATCTTTTTCATACAAAAAGTCAAAAAGCAACTACTAACCCGCTTATATTTTATTCTTTCTTCAAAATCAACTTTATTTGACTTGACTATATCAGTAGAGTTACCAAACTGGCCTTAAGGGCATAGACAACACTATTCCAAAATAAAGGCATTAGCATAATTTGTGCAGTCCTTTTACCCAGTTGCTCCTTTGCCTAGTTTCTTGTTGTCCATCTCTTTGAAGTGAAAATCTTCCTCAAGTTGTTCTATTGTTGATGAATTCTTGATAAAGTGAGACATGCAGTTGCAAATTGAGTTTTTGCAGGCTTGATTAACTCTTTCAATTGTGTAAAGTGCCTCATCATATTTAGCAAAGCTGGGCGGTTATAAATAAACCCATGTACCGCAATAGCCCTTTCAAATGTTCTCTTGAGAGTTGGTATCTTAAAAATGTCTTCCAACTTCAAGTCCAAGCAATGGGCAGCACATGGTGTCCGGTACAAGTTTTGATACTTAGCCTCCAAAAACTTTCCTATTAGATCCAAACCAATAAAGAGAAAAAAAAAAGAGTTTTAGATAACTAATTCTTTTAATATTACTAACTAATAACGTTTTTTCAAGAAAGAAGATTCTTATACCTGCCACGTGCCAATGCATTAGCTGCAGCACTGTCTGTGAGAATTTGGACCACATTAACTTCTCCAATATGCTCCACAAACTTGTCTATTAGCTGAAACATTTTTTCAGTGTCCTTGGAGTAGCGAGAAGCGTCAATGGACTCCACAAACATGGTTCCTTTGGAACAATTCACTAAAAAATTGAGTAAGGTCCTCCCTTTCTTGTCAGTCCACCCATCAACCATGATAGAACATCCATTCCTTGCCCATTCCTCCCGGTGATCCTTCATCAAATTATTTGTATGCACTATCTCTTTTTTAAGAAGAGGAACTCGTAATTCATGGTAAGTTGGTGGTTTCATGCCAGGACCATATTGCCCAATAGCTTCAATCATTGGTCCAAAACTGTCATAATTAATAGCAGTCGAAGGAAGCCTAGCATCATAAATCCACCTTGCAAATCTTTGGCATGCCCGCTCTCTTAATTCTTTTCTATACGGGTCATTTTCATCAATTCTTGTTTGTTTTCCTTGGGTTTTTCTGTTTTGCACAGCAACATCCGGGTTGGGAGTGAAGAATACATCCATAGGACCTTTTTGCTTTGGCTTTTTAGGTTTGGAGGCAGTGGAATGAGTACTAGAAACTTGACTACCCCGACCCAAAGGTCGTTTACCACGTTCATTGACCTCTACAACATCATCATCATCATCTTCCAATGCATTTGCCAACTCATCAAAATGGGGCAACATATTCATTTCTCCTTTTTCTGTCTTTTTCTTTGTCATGTACTATCTAATCTCTTCTCTAACTTCAGCTGGACATATTGGACAAGCAGTACCATTCCTGTGACCCTCAGCAAGATGTTGCTTGACCCGATAAACACCTCCATTTGATATTTTGCCACAAAAATTATATTTGAACCTGTTAATATTTTGTGGATTTTTCAAATTTGCATACTGCCATGCTGGGTCCTTTTTATTACTACCTTCCGATGACATCTATAAACAATTGAAAAAAAATTAAAAACAAGAAGCAAACAAAAGGGATGTGCAGCGAAAAAAAAAAAACAGCATTTGCAGATTTTCAAGTTAACCAATGCCAACTTTATAAGCTACCAGAAAAAGATAGCAACAACAGCATTTTCAATTTAAACAGCAGGAAGTAACAATGCAGAAACATAGATAGCAGCAAAAAGGAGAAAAAAAGAAACCACAAGCAGAAAAAGAAGATTTGCAGCAGCATAAGGAGATATAGACCTCTACAACAACAGCATGCCGGCACTAACAGCAAATAGAATGCAGCAGTAGCTGAAAAAAAAAAAAAAAAAAAGCAGCAGCAGAACAAGAAAACAAAACAAAAAAAACAGCTGTAGAAAAAAAAGAGCAGCAGCAGCAGCAAGAACACCGTCAAGACTAGCAGTGGAGATCACCAAAACAAAAAAATAGAATGCAGCAAAAGCTTGAAAAAATTACAGCAGCAGAACTTAAAAAAAAAAAAAAAAAAAGCTGCAGAAAAAAAAAAAAAAAACAGCAGCAGAAATTAAAAAAATTAGCAGCAGCAGCTAAACATGCTGTAACAAAAATAGAATGGAGCAGAAGCTGAAAAAAAAAAAAAAAAAAAAAAAAAAAAAACAACAGTGGACGCCGGATGTCGAAGCAGAGGACGTTGCTTCTTCTTCCGGACGTGAGAGGCTGTAGCAGAGGACGTCGCAGCTTCTTCTTCCTCTTTTTTTTTTTTTTTTTTTTTTGTTTCTCCTTTTCCCCCTTTTTTTCGTCTGATGATGCAACAGAAGCTAGGGCTTCTGCCCTCTTTTATTTAAGTTAGAAAAATTGCATTTAGCCCCTTTCATTTTCTTCTTTTTTTAATTTAAAGTATCAAGTGCACGCCTGCTGTGCCTCGCGCCTGGAAATTAGGCGCGCGCCTTGTCGCTAATTTGTCGCGTGTTATACGTCGCTCCGCCTACCCATACCTGAGGCGTAAGTGTTGCGCATCGCTGTGCCTGGCGCCTAGGCGCGGCTTTTAAACCACTGATTTGGTGCACCACATTTTCCATTAGTCTGCACTAGTTCCCTGAGTCCAAAATTGTGGGCATTCGTGTTAAGAAAATACGCTGGACACAGAACCTAAGGTTATTATAGCTTAATCATGCAATGTCAAAAAATGGTGTTGTGATATTCAGTTTATATAGTGATCCTGTCAGCCTTACTTATGTTTCATAAATTCATTGTGATCCTATATATTGCTGATATTATCAACGTTCAGCTACCAGCCTGACAAAAATGCAAATGACCCTAAAGCAGCTGAAATGTTTAAAGTGGTCACATTTTCCTATAATATTCTATTAGATCTGGATAAGCGACAGTGTTATAATTGAAATTGAAAAGGATTGATTATGGAAAAGAATTGAAACTGATTAGTCGTATATCAATTTGATCTCCTTTAAGTCCAAGAACCATTCATGAATTCATAGTCATTAATGCTTCCAATTTGCTTTGAATTTTGGATTCTGTGACTGGAAATCCATTTTTCTTTCAATACCATGTTTCTCTTTCAATTGAAAAGAGGGGAAAGTTTTTATTTAGGTGTTGTGTGTTTTGAAATACAATCAATCTAAGAGAACAATCAATCCAATAAAAAAAAAAAAAAATTCCCTGATTCTGCTTATCAGTTGTTTGAATTGAAAAAAAAAAAAAAAAAAAAAAACACACTTTGCTGTCATACATCATTATTTTACAGTGATCCTTACACTGCCGATAATTTTATTTTTGTATTGAGCTAACTGACAGCATTAGTCATGTTAAAAAATAATCATTTCAAGTCAAGGAAGTTCATATATTTAATCAAATTCTGTTCTTTTGCAGTGTTTTTCGACAGGGGTTTAGCAATTCTAATTCAAGCAACAAAGGATGTATGAGTTTATATACAAAATTGTGAATTTTGGCGGGCATTCACCTGAGGATGTTACTGCTGCTCTTAGACAAGAAAATTATGCCCAACATGAAGGAGATCATGAAGCGATATCAGCTGTTTTTGGCAAATTTTGAGGTAGTCTTCCTCTCCCATTTGAAAGAATTGTTCTGTGTGATGTCATTGTTTCTACGGAATTCATTTCCAGCTGTATAGCCTTAATATGTACATTCTTGGAACTTAAGTACCTATATTTTCTAAAATATGAAAGGGCAAAATTAATGTTAACTGAAAACCATTAGTTCTGATTGACTCATGAGATCAATGGTCTACCATTAGTAAAGTTGCGATATTCTTGAACATATGAATCTTGAACATACGAACATTTTCATGAACATAGACTTTTAAATCACAAGTCGCTACACAATGGACATTTTAAAATGAAATGGTGTCATGTCATGAATATTTGGTAGTTGGTACAGTTGAGACCATCCTTGTAGTTAGAAGTTAGTTACCAGAATCCTACGATTCTTATCCTGAATCCCGATTCGTATCCTGAATCTTAAGGAAAACGATTCGTATCTATGTAATGAATCCCATTTACAAATGAATCTTAGGATTCAAGTGTGAATCCTACGATTCGATACTCGTTTCATTGAATCTTATGATTCAAGCGATTCGACTAAGCGAGAATGGCTATAGCCAATAAGCTAATATTAATAATCTTTTACCTTTTCACTTTCTTTATGCTCTCTTTCTTTTATCGCTTGTTTTTCTAAAGGTTATTTAGTAATTAATGAAACCTTGTAAGAACTTTTTACTGCTTTGATAAGGTTTTAAAGATGAATAAAGAATATGCATTTAAAAGCATTCGACTCCACGTATGGTGCTTGTTTATATAATCTTCTTTTTTTAATCTATTTCGGTTTTTTTCTTCATGAACACTTTCTTAATTTTAAGAGATATCTTACCGTGTAAGATTGATGGTTTGGATTTTATTTTATTTTTTTATTTTGATTTAAAGATTAAAAAAAAAATATTGATACTTTAAACTTATTTAATTATTTACACCTCATTTATTTCATATATATATATATAATAATAATATATGTCATGATGTTCTTGATATGATGTATGATAGACTGACTTGTTATAATATTTATACTACTACAAATGGAAAAATGGATGGTTATGAATAATTACTTCATTCTTTTTCTTTTAATTTTTAATTATTTTTCATTTTTATTAGAAAAATAAAAAATCCTACGATTCACGATACGATTCACGATTCGATTTGATTCATGGGTATGAACGATTTGCGATACGATTCCGATTTTGAAAACTATGGTTAGTACTGGTGTTGTGATTTTTCGGTGGTTGATTTCCTTCTGCTCTTATGATTCTGTGGTTTTCGAGGATACTCCAAGCTACTAAACTTCGTTAGAAACTGCAGAACAGTTGATTGGAGTTGCGGACTTTTAGCCCTTCTACGATTTTGACTTTATTAATTCCTATTGTTACCTTAGTATAGAAAAAAAAGGGTCCTTCGTGCGTGGCATTTGCAGAATTAAGAATGGTGGGATGCAAGTTTGTTCTTCTGAGATGGTAGGGAGGATGGTTTGATTAAAATTGAAAATCAATTAGTGCCCTAGTGTGGTAGAGTCTGATGTCAAGAGCATTTATCGACAAAGTGGACTACTTATAGATGATATCATAAACAGTGCTAGTGCGGGGTGGGCATAGTGGAGACAAGTTGGTATAATGTTGTGTGATCATTTATTACCATTGTGGTTAAAGGGACATTTAATTAAGAGAATAGATGGAACTGCACTATTATATGGAGCTGAATGTTGGGCAATTGAGAAATGTTAAGTTGACAGTATGTGCGTTGGAAATGCATATCCTTAGATGGAGGTGTCACAAAGGGTGAATATAAAATTAGGAAGGGTTAAACAATATGTGCGTTGGAGATGCATATCCTAAGATGGAGGGGTAACAAAGGGTGAAAGTAAAATTAGGAAGGGATAAACAAGGCAACTTTTGGGCAACTCCAATAGAATATAAAATCAACTATTTTTTTATTATCTTGGTTGCTCGCCACCTGGAAATGGAATCAAGAATTTATATCCCCTACATATTCGGTGAATATTGAAGCTGGCCATCTTGTGCAAAATTGGGCTTGGCTGGTAATGTATAGGTGGGGTTATTATGAAATGACAAGGAGGTTAAGGTAACATTCTTAGGAACGAAAGAACTAAATCAAGTAGAGGTGTGGGCAACTTATGAATTGCAAAGGCTTTATGTATTTTTTATGAAAGGTAAAATTCATTAAGAAAAGGCTAGCAAAGGCCTGCCTTTATTATCGAAGGAGACGCGAAATATGCAAAATGATGTGATCAAATAAAGGTGGGAGTCACGAGGATTGTTAAGTTGGCACAAGAGACTTTAGATGTGCATATGACGATGAAAATTTCTTACTGTCACATTTTCAAAAGCTCAAATGAAGCAGCAGAGGAGTTATAATAGATAGTTTTTTTTGTTGTTAGAACAATTTTCGGTTTTTACTATTTAATTGTTGGCATATACCCTTCTTTGTATCTTTTTTTAATAGATGGAATTGCTGATATGGATTATAGTATAAGGGTGGACTTAAATGAAAACTATTCCCGCTTCATGCAAAGTTGGGCCTGATATACAGTTTGGAAATGAGATTCCAAAATGAAAATAGTAAACAATAGATTGAAAGAAATTATAACGAAATATGTTTTTAAAATCCATACTCATAAATTTATTTATAAATTAAAACTAAACTAAATGTATTCATTCACTTCTCAACTTTGCTTTCATAAAAAATGTTGAATATATACTGCTTGTGGTTGTATGTTGGCCTAACTTTGAGTGTGTGAACAATAGGAGTGTAACATGTTAATTCACAATGTGGAAGAGCAAAACATTCACTGTTGAATCTGAACCATTTATCAAGTCTGTTTTAGAATGTTGGGCTTCAAAGCTCATTTGGCTCTTCCAATAAAATGAGTCCCCTCGGCATGAAATTCAGTGAAATCATATATAATAAAATATATACTTGTGTTTTTTTTTTCTTTGCTAATATTTTGTTTTTCAAATCTTATTATAGTTTTTGGCATTTTAAGATACATGCTTGAACATAAACATATTTGGTGCATTCCACATGTTGGAAACTACTAATGAAGCATTTCTCATCATTACTTTATCTGCACATTTTTTATCTGTGCAGTTTTGTGACTTTATTTGAGCATTTTTTTTATCTGCTCATGTTTGGGTGATTTTATCTTTTAAGCATTTCGAGTTTCTGAGATCTCGAGGTTGGATCTATTTCTTTTGAAAGTGAGCGATTTCGATGTTCTCTTTGGGAGTATTTAGGGCATGTTTGAATGCAGGACGACTATTCAAACTCTAAAGTTTTAGATCTTGTTGATTGAGGTGCTTTGTCATTTTTATTTATTTATTTTATTGTGTAGGGAGATTAATGCAATTTGATTACTCTATTTGGGAGTAATGTATAAAATCTGGGGTGTTTGTGGATGAGAAGAAAAGGTGGAGAAAACTGCCCACACTCGATTTTTGTACTATCGACAGTTTTCTCTGTGTTTCTCTACCTTGTTTCCTTTAGAAGTAAATGGTCTGTTGGGTATAGTTTAATGATAAATCATTTATGTATATTGGTCGGTTGCATTTTTAGGCAGAAATTTGTGTGCATAAGGAAAAAAGATAGCTGGAATCAGATGAACTTTGCGGATCCATCAACGGCCCTTTTGCCTGCCTCTGGAGGCAACTGCGTGAAGCTTTTTGATGTTTCAGAGGACACAGGCAGTGATTCATGTCATGACCCCAAATCCCTAATCAGGATTAAGATGTGATTATGGCTAATGGAGTTGCGACGGTGCACAGAGGGTGAGGACTTGTGATACCTCGGTCTGCGTGCCAATTAATTTCACCCACAGGATTTCGCTGTGTAAGATTCTGCAGGGTCCTCGATCCGTGAGGATCATCATGGCGGAAGCTTGTAGTGGCCATTTCAGGAAACATGCATAGAATTAAGAGTATAATGGCATTGTCAGACTGGATAGCAGAAAGGAATTCATTCCATCAGTTAGTATTCAGGTTTAACAAAAGATTAAGTGTAGTTACATCCTAGAATAAGGCCGTACAAAAGCACCGACCAATAATTACAGTGATCAAAAGATGAAATTCCCCAAAAATAACAAAACCCCAAAAGATGATAGCACGGGCTCCGCGGCTTCAGACGCTACTCTATGTTGTTAGCTGCCCACTCTCTTATAACTGGCGGATCCTGTTGGACCGCCGCCAATTCCGGTTCGGGCGCGTTGACAAGCGTGTTACCTACGGCATCAAGCGTAGATTAGAAAAGAGTCTGACAAGTATTCGAGATAAAAAAAACATAGTTTGCAGGTAATTGAACATATTTGCAGTATCAGTAAGTTAGGTAGAGCAGTGCATAAGAATATAATTAACAGAAGCATAAACAATAATTAATTGGACTATCGACTAATTGTCAACATATTCAAACAATTATTCAAAAGGGGAAAAAATCCTTTGTTTCCTAACAGTCAGACAGATAGCAACTTAGGACTCGTCCTGGAGCCTTTAACTCTACCACGAGGAAACCTAAATCGAGCCCGGGCAGGTGGTACTCTATTAAAGGGCCTTGTCACAGGGAAACCTGTATCGAGCTCAGACAAGGTCCTGTCACGGGGAAACCTGAATCGAGCCCGGGCATTGGTGACACCAGTCACTTACGGAATATCCCGGAGGTCATACAGAAATAATAATAACATAATGATGTCAAATCACAAATCAATGCAGAAAGTGGGATTAAAACAATATCTTTTAAGTTCGAGAAATTCTACGGAAAAACGAGCAGCATTTCGGGTAGGATAGGGGACCCAAAACGGGTGGCAGAAAGGAAAGGTGATCCAGGTAACTCGGAAGGGCCAGGCAATAAATGCTCGCACGCAAACCGAGAAACATCCAAGGATTTGGATACATCCCATGGTCAAGCAGGGCGGAAATCGTGCGCTAAGACCTCAGGAGTCCCGTGTGACAAGATGCTAAGGTCAGGTCTACAAGTTGCATGATAAAAGTACAAAAGTCTAGTTTAAATAGTCATAAACATGCAACTATGGTGATTCCCAAAATTATACGCTCAAAGGGATGTATATTAGTGTATTTTAGTACGCTTGATGCATTCGGAAGGTGGGAATATCCAATCCCTAATTTCGGATAGAATTACAAGCCACTACGCTCCACATGTGTCCATAATTGTTCGGGTTTAAGTATTAAGTACAAATTTATGTCGGGCAATTCGATGTACTGGGTTCATCATAGTCTAGGTCTTGGTATCTTTTTCAAGGAAAGAAAGTTCCTTGCATTGCCCGAGTTTTTAAATCAAGAGCCCCTATTTTGATGTCAATGGATAATTTTTGATTTCCTTTAATCCTTGATCGAGACATTAAAATTTTGGTTAAAAAATTCAGAATTTCTCATGAGATTAGTCGAGTTGAAAATGGGTTTAAATGATGCCAAAATCCACCTTGAAAAGAGTTTCGCGGGTCCCGAGGGCAGCTGGCCGGCCAAATCACTTAGCTCCGCAGGGGCCGGGGTGGTGGGGGTGTAATGTTGGCTGCTGGGATTGCAAGGGGTGGGGGGGGGGGGGGCGGGCTGTGTAATGTTGGCTGCTGGGATTGCAAATGGATTGGCTGCTGAGTTTTAAACAGACTGGCTGCGGAATTGTTCATGGGACCGGCTGCTGAGTTCTCATCACAATTACTGTTCCAATAGACTGCTGAATATCAGCTATTCCTCTTTCTTTTTCCAAGGTAGCAGAGAGGGGGGGGGGGGGGGGGGGGGGGGTGGTAGTGCTGGCCGCTGGGGACAAAAGAGCTGGTGGCCGGGAAAGGTGCAGCAGCAGCTGCTGTCTTGGTTCAAGGGACGGACAGGTGACAAGGGGGAAAGAAAACAAACTGGCCGCTGGGGTGTTTGGGCAGCTAGCTGTACTGCTGGCTGGCTGGCTGCCATCTGCTGTGGCTGGCATTCAGCAGTTGATCATTCATCAGGGCTGGGTCCCACAGTGGGGCCCACTGAAACTGAGTTTCATCTCAGATTAAGGGACAAATAATAATAATGAAAAACTATCAGTTTAATAACGAGTTAACACAGAATAGCCACAGCATAGGGATAGATAAACCGATTGCTAAACATGTTGATAAATAGAGCAATAGCAGATTAATGAATGGATTAGTGACAGATTAGTGACAGATTGATAGACAAGTAATAAACAGGGTATAAACAGATTCATAACAGGTTTGTTAACAAATCAAGAACATGATTAATTTAGACAATGTAATCCCAAGCAACATATACTAATTATCTTTAACACTTGCCTCAAAACCAAGAACAAAGCAACCTTAACCAACGGTCACTCCAAGCTTCAAATAACCAAGGCCATCTCTCCCAAACAAAACCCACCAAAATCTCCCTAAAATCAAAACCCCTACACTGTCAAGCATCCACATCCATAACAGCCAACACAAGAAATAAAAGAAACAAGTCCTAGCTCAAGATACATTCAAGGATATAAGAGGCCTACCTCTTAGAAGCTCAAGAAAAAGAGAAGGTGATGAAAGAGGGGCTGCCACTGCTGGATTCACACCAAAACAAAGTATGTCACTCAGAGGATGACAGGGGATCTATTGGCCGGATCAGATCCTGCAAGGGAAGCCTTCAAGAAGTTGCTCTTCAAGAAGCCATGGAAGGAGAGAAGGAGAAAAAGAAGAGAGAAAGAGAGAAGCTTTTCTCTTGCTGTAGCTGGTGGAAATGAGGAGTTAAATGTGTTTGGTGGTGGTAGGTGGAGACATTGATGAGGTAAGTGAGGCATTGAATGTGGTTGGTGGGGTATTTTGAAATAGGTAGTTTGTGAGTTTGCTGCCATTCTAGCTAAACTTGGGAAAGCGCTAACAAAAATCTTCGGGTCCCCAGACAGATTTGGTCTAAGAAGAAGAATTGTAGGTCTAGAGAAGGGCTTTCCAACAAGCCAAGAATCAAAATTTTTAGAGATCGGTGGCAGAATTTGTGATTTTCCAAAATGTGGTATATACCTCGAAAAGTGTGCCAGGGTTCAAATTAGGTCTTCTGGGCCTCGAATGAGTTTGCGCTGAACATGAAAGTTGTTGAGCGGGTCAAGACCTAACTTTTAAGCTCAAGGTGCAATTTTTATGAAATTCCCAGGATACCCCTGAAAAACCTCGGAATTCTAACTTAACCTGGAAAAAGTTGAATTCTCACAAAACTTCTCGAAACTCACGGGAACTAATCCCAACTTAGCTTTAACGCCAAGAAACTCTCGATTAACCTCTAATCAAGGGTCATTAGCCACTAAACGTAATTAATTGGCGTTAATTGTAATAATTAAAAATTAGGTTCTTACATTCCGTGTATGCTAAGCTACTCTCCTTCACCTCGATTCCATGTGAATTCGGTGAAATGGAATCACACAAGTAAGTGGCTGTGGTTTTAATGATTTTGTGGTTTTGAACTAGTTTTGAATTTATGAATTTGTTATTGTTTATTTCTTTATATGACATGATAAGGCTGATAAACTCGAACATATACTTACTAAACATGAAATTTTGGGGCTGATGGGTTCGCATTGGTTTCCCTTTGTTCTTGTGAATTATTCTTCCCATAAGTTCTCTTGATTCCAGTAATACAAAACTTATACATTATGTGCTAATAGTGTGAAATATGAAGTTGAAATGTGTATATTTTTTCTATTGGATTTCATTTTCAACTTGATTAATAGTGGATGCCTTCCATTATTGTCTAAGTTTTTTTGGATGCTTTTTGAGTAATTACTAGAAACTAGTGTTGAATGCTATAAAAGTGAAAATATGGTTTTCTTTGCAATTTGATTTTGGTTGAACTTGATTGTGTATGGATGTAATATACGCATAAAACAAGTTTAGAAGCACATAATTTTTTCAGAAAAAAAAAAAAGAAGCATTAGAACCATACAAAAAGTATAAAAAAACACTCATTAGACCTATAGGAAAAGCGTGCAAGCATTAATAAATCTGTTGGTAAAAGATAAATTAAGTTTTCTCCCATGACCTATCAGTAAATGTTACATACTTTAAAAGGAAAAAAATTGTCAAGATCTTTCCGTTGCAAGTGGTAAACTCAATTTTTGGACACCGTAGTTTTTCAGAAAATGGAATGCTGTCCATACACAGTTTTGAACACTTGATCATGTGCTCAGTAGTAACAGATGTTTCAGTTTTGTGCTATATATCAAATGAAGCTCAGGCTTTTTCTATTTGATTTTTATTGAGCTTGGTTTAGACTAGATGTCTTTGACATAAATTTACTTAATACATTTTGATGTTGGTTTCACTTAAATTTACTAAATGCATTTTTTTACTAAAATCTGATAGTAACAAGTGTAGGAATGCGTTCCCATCTCTTGTTCTGTCTTGTTTTTTAATGAAAGTAACCATTCAAAAAAATAAAATAAAATAATGAAAACATAAAAAAATAGAAGTGTAGGAATGCCTGCCTAAGTACCAAATTCAAAGAACTTTGATACTTGGATTGGAAAAGGTGATGTACATTAGGAGCACCTTTGGATTTGTTTTCCTCTTCCCCTGTTAGTGTGTTAAAGTGGGGGCACTCCATGTAATATGTATGGACTATTGATAGTAGCACTTCAACAACAAGTGTCTTTTATTTTCTTCTTTTTTATTTTTTTAATTTTTGCTCTAAAATTCTCTCCAATAGGAATAGAACTAATGAAGAACGTGCATTTCACAACTTTGGGGTTAGGAACAGAACTTGGGATCATCATAGCGTGCATAGGTGGAAAACGTCTATGTTTGGGATCATCATATCTTCTTTTTAACTAGTAGCTTAACTAGAACCTGTGGCCTAGTGGTTGGGCATTTTCCAACAGTGCTGCATGCACTTTTTTTTTTCTTGTCTTTGCTTACTGCTGTTTGTGTTTTTTCTTTTTAGAAGACACTAGATCCTAGTAGTATAAACCTAAGATTTGTGTATGCTGCCGGGTTGTTCTACAGAGTAACTACTACATTAGTTCTCTTGACCGGTATTTTGGTGTTTAACGGTTTCTATTTCCTTTGTTTCTTTCGTTGTTACTTTTGACATCTTTATGCTCATTCACATCTATAAATATTTCTAACATGATTCTTTTAAAAAGCGTTTGTTATTTTGGTTTAGATGCTTTATGTATTATTGCTAAAGTTCATCTTATATTGGTGGAACATTATATTTTGAGCATCTTTTTTAAATTAAAAGTCTTTAGTGTGTTTTTTTTCTTGGCTTTATTTCAGGCTTCTATTATACTTCTATTCCCATTTTGATCCCTGTTTCGAGTTTTATTGATTTGTGAGCACAATTTCTTTTGTTTCTTTTCTTATTTAGGTACTTAACAGAGCGAAAGATACTTAATGGAATATCTTTTGTTATATCAGCGGGAAGTAGTATTGCCATTGTTGGTACAAGTGGCAGCGGTAAGGCTTCAATGATTTTAATGTATATTCTAGCTAAATATTATATAAAGAAACTACCTTGAACTGTGTGATTCTTTCTTTTTTTTTTTCTTTTGTTTCCTTTATAACATACTTGACGGATGAGTGAATGACAAACTAGATGTTGGAGGGAACTCTACAATAGGTGTCTCCTCATGCCATTTGTCTACAGAGGATATTCTTCTTCATTTGTTAGCTTTAAAACATTCTAAAATAAAAGACATATAGTTCACATTGATTTTAAATGATTTGACACGTAGTAGAACATGTTGGTGAAATAGTGCCTTAATTTGGAGAAAACTTTTGTCATCCTACCTATTTTTTTTCCTTGAAAATTTTTGATCCAAGTACTTTTTTACTGCGATGTCGCATTTAATGACTGCCTATGCATGCTCCAAAATGTCTGCCCGACGCCTAGTGGTTTATTGTTTGATTGGGCTTCATTTTGATGTTCTCCCTCACGGTACTGACATTCTAGTATCAAATGTGCTCCTATTCTTCATGTCTTTGAATATCTAAGATCCCTTTGATTTATGTACTACTCTTTTGTTCTCTGGATGTTTCACTTGTAGCATGCCTTTTCTTTTATGGTCTATTAAGTTAATAACTTGAATGGCAGTTCTATAAGGTTATTAGGAATTATGCTTGCTATATGGTCTTGTGTGAACATTATTTTGTGACGGATCATTGTTTCTCATCATGGAGCATTGTTTTCATTTTTCAAGTTATTATTTATATTTTCTTTGTTTTTATTATGCAAAAACCAGAAATTGACTAAAGACATAAGGTACCATAACATATGTAATGAGGTTGAATGACCAACAAGCCCTTGATTTCCCGGTTACGTAGACCTTACATGAAATCTCTCGAGCATGAATCTTCTTTTTAGACCAGATCGATAGTACTTTTGTAATTTTGTCCTTTTGATGTTGAGCTTTTATGCCCATTTGATGTACATCTCTCTACTTAATGCAAATATCACCATTTGAGAAAAAAATTGAAATTCAAGTTGAATTATTTAATTTAATTGGGTAATTGAACAGTTTGGACAGCTATGGGATGGCAAATAGCCAGCAAAGCTTTTTAACAATGAGTATACAACTAGATTTTTTCTGGGATCCGGGTGGATTCCAAGTTGTGTTGACAGTAGGGTAATTTCTTTTTTTTTTTTTTGTTTGTTTTTATGGGTTTTGTCTAGCCATTGACGACAAGGTTCGAAAAAGCTTCACATTCTCCGGTGTCTTCACTTTGCCCTCATGTACTTTCTTTCATGTTTTATACTCTTTTTTCATTGCATGCATGACATGAGGATGATGTTCGTCATAGGTTGGGGGTGGGGACAAACACACTTGTCTATTTTTACACAATTTTCACACCCCTTTTGTTTTATTTTCTATAATTAGGAAGTTTTTCAAATTTCTTTTCAGAATTATTGCTGTTTATCTTTGGCTTTTCAGATTTTTTTGAACATAGAAATTTTTTGAGAGAGTTTTCAATAAACGGAAGGTGGCTTGAATTTCAGAATTCTCAAAATTTAGACAAAAGAGAGTTTTTGTTTGCGGAAATCTTTTTGAAAAAGTGCTAAATTTTGATCCTTTCACATTACACAGTTCGTATACATTTTTAAAACCTTTAAATGTAAAATTATGATTTCCATTCTTTTTACGACTTGATTGAATATATGAAGGAAAACCGAACCTTAGTTTTATAGGTATTCTGGTTTATATGGGTGGATTTTTCCACAAATTAGTGAATTAAGTCGGCTACATGAAAAGGGCTGCCTATTGTTGGGGACAGTTGAAAATGAAAAAAAATCAACAGAAAAAGAAGAAAGAGAGAAGCATGTTGCTGAAATTTTACGGCCTTTTGAAAAACAAAAGTGCGAAAGCCATCATGGTTGCCTTAATTCGGGTACATGAAAAGGGCTGCCTAATGTTGGGGACCGATGAAAAGGAAAAAAAAATCAAGAGAAAAGAAAAAAGAAGAAAGAGAGAAGCTTGTCGCTGAAATTTTACGGCCTTTTGAAAAACAATAGTGCGAAAGCCATCATGGTTGCCTTAATTTGGGTACACTCTTAATTAGGGTACATGAAAAGGGCTGCCTATTGTTGGGGACCGTTTAAAGGAAAAAAAAAAAAATCACGGCCTTTTGAAAAACAATAGTGCGAAAGCCGTCATGGTTGCCTTAATTTGGGTACACCCTTAATTTGGGTACATGAAAAGGGCTGCCTATTGTTGGGGACCGTTTAAAGGAAAAAAAAAAAAAAATCACGGCCTTTTGAAAAACAATAGTGCGAAAGCCATCATGGTTGCCTTAGTTTGGGTACACCCTTAATTTGGGTACATGAAAAGGGCTGCCTATTGTTGGGGACCGTTGAAACGGAAAAAAAATCACGGCCTTTTGAAAAACAATAGTGCGAAAGCCATCATGGTTGCCTTAATTTGGGTACACCCTTAATTCGGGTACATGAAAAGGGCTGCCTATTGTTGGGGACCGTTGAAAGGGAAAAAAAAAAAATCACGGCCTTTTGAAAAACAATAGTGCGAAAGCCATCATGGTTGCCTTAATTTGGGTACACCCTTAATTTGGGTACATGAAAAGGGCTGCCTATTGTTGGGGACTGTGGGAAAGGAAAAAAATAAATTTCACGGCCTTTTGAAAAACAATAGTGCGAAAGCCATCATGGTTGCCTTAATTTGGGTACACCCTTAATTTGGGTACATGAAAAGGGCTGCCTATTGTTGGGGACCGCTGAAAAGGAAAACAAAATCACGGCCTTTTGAAAAACAATAGTGCGAAAGCCATCATGGGGTACATGAAAAGGGCTGCCTATTGTTGGGGACCGTTGAAAAGGAAAAAAAAAATCACGGCCTTTTAAAAAACAATAGTGCGAAAGCCATCATGGTTGCCTTAATTTGGGTACACTCTTAATTCGGGTACATGAAAAGGGCTGCCTATTGTTGGGGACCGTTGAAAAGGAAAAAAATAAATTTCACGGCCTTTTGAAAAACATTAGTGCGAAAGCCATCATGGTTGCGTCAATTCGGGTACATGAAAAGGGCTGCTTATTGTTGGGGACCGTTGAAAAGGAAAAAAATTCACGGCCTTTTGAAAAACAATAGTGCGAAAGCCATCATGGTTGCCTTAATTTGGGTACACCCTTAATTCAGATACATGAAAAGGGCTGCCTATTGTTGGGGACCGTTGAAAATGAAAGAAACTCAAGAGAAGAAAAAAGAAAAAAGAGAGAAGTTTGTTGTTGAAATTTCATGGCCTTTTGAACAACAATAGTGCGAAAACCATCATGGTTGCCTTGAGAAGAAATCATTTGTTTATTTTTTGCTAAGTCTAGGTGGACCGGATTATTTGATTGAGTCGTTTTCACGGGGGTTCTAGCGGAGCATTTAACACTTTTTTTTTTTTTGATGTATTCATACTTTCTCATCGTGCATGGTCATATTTAGCATGATTTTGAAAACTTCTTTCCAAAGGTGACATTGGTGAACCGTATTTCAAATTTGTCTTTTTTCCTTTTACTATTCCGAGAATCGAGAGTATCCAATGTTTAATTTTCTTTGGAGAATTTCTTTTGATTTCTTCAGTTTTTTATTTTATATTTTTTGAGTTTTGTGGGTATGATGGCCATTTCTTTGAATTTAATGCTGATTGAGAAAGGGTCCCATATCGACTTGATTATTTTTAGATAAGATTTCTTGGTAATCTTAATTATTAGTATATATTTGATTTTCTTATTTCTTGAATTTTAGATGATTAGGTGTTTGCTTTAAGTAATTTATTTTTAGATTATTAGGTGTTTGCTTATGTAATTTATAATGCTGATTTGACTATAAAAAAGAAATCCGGAAGAGAGAAAATAGGCATTCTTAGATTGCAGTTTAATTATGATATTGTTTTTTAGAGAGGGTTCTAACTAATGTTGTTTTGGTGAGAACAACCTTATCTCATAACAAAGATGGATTCACTAGAGAGAACATGGAAAGAATTACTTGCATGACTTTGTATTTACCACAAATAACAGACGTCAATGTTTTATGTCAATGTTTTTAACTCTTGTTTGTTTGCTTCAATCACGTGTATGTTGGCAATCTATGTTGGAATGTCATTGAGCATTTATCAATGTACTGAATTGGTATAGTTGGCCTAAGCTGTGTATTATGTGTTTTTGAGTGCGAGGCTGAGGATCCTGACACTTGTATGGATTTATATGGATTATTGAGCGTGGAGCATGAGAGAGTTTATGCCACTGGCCATTCGAGCGACTAAAACAGCACCTGTTCATGTTTCAACAAACTAGTATCTAGAGAATGTTTTGCCTATATTGCAGAGGTCGGTATGGCTTGGATATTCTTCTTATTAAACTATAATGTGCTAAGATAACATCCATTTCCAAAGAAACAAAAAAAGAAAGTTGTTAAGATAACATGCCTCATTCTACCAAGGTCGATTTGGGTGTTTCTCTTAACTATATTGCAGATAGAATTATCTTTAATCAATAATTGATTCTTCTTTCAGCCTGCATTAGTTGATTTTTCTCACTGTTCACAAACACACTACAACGTACACAACAGATTAAATGCTCTACACTTGAACAATTTCATAAATCCTTTACTAATTGGTTGTGATTGGAGGATTTGGATCTTTGGAGTTATTGCAATTCCAGAACTCATCATCTGTTGATTACTGTTTCTGGTAACTTGTTTGAATCTTGGAACTCCTACTGTAGTTAGTTTGGTTATGAGGAGGTCAAGAAAGATGTTAGTGCTTTGACAAAAGAGGAGCAAATGGAGGTTGTATACAGGTAAGTCTTCCCCCTTTGTGTTTGCTAATATAAACAATATAAATGTTTTGATTTTGGGCCAAATGATTTTTATTTGTCATTTTTCAACTTAAAGCCTTTACATGTCTCCATGTGTTCAACATGGATGCAGGTATTTGACATGGTTTTTTCTTTTGGGTGTTGATTTGGAGTATTGTTGCTCCATATTCAGTTGTCATTAACTCATTTGTCAGTTTCGGGTGTTGATTTGGAGTATTGTTGCTCCATATTCAGTTGTCATTAACTCATTTGTCAGTTTCTTCTGATCTTTTCCCCCCATGGTTCAGAAACAGGGTTTGTTAGCAGTGGTGCCTAGGGTTAATTGTTACGTGAAGGCCGATAGCCATTGTATCGTTTCCTTTTCTTCCCTTTCTCTGTTTTGAAACTTGTTTTATAAAAATATTGGAAATGAAAGACTAGAAAATCTTCATTCACAAAGCTTTTTTTTTAATTGTTTTGCCCTTTTAGAGGATTTAAATAAAAGCATAATATACCATTAAATGCAATGACTGTTAGGAAATGAAAGACTAGAAAAATGTTCATTCACAAAGCTTTTTTTTTTAATTGTTTTGCCCTTTTAGAGGATTTAAATAAAAGCATAATATACCATTAAATGCAATGGCTGTTATGTTTAACCCTGTTTCCAACTAACATGTGAATACCCTTTGCAGGATCTTTTGGCAGAAAAAAAGAAATCTCATATGGATAAAGGAGCTGAAGATGACACTAGCATAAATTATGAGGAGGTCCAGAAAGATGTTAGTGCTTTGACAAAAGAGGAGCAAATGGAGGTTGTATACAGGTAAGTCTTCCCCCTTTGTGTTTGCTAATATAAACAATATAAATGTTTTGATTTTGGGCCAAATGATTTTTATTACATGTCTCCATGTGTTCAACATGGATGCAGGTATCTGACATGGTTTTTTCTTTTGGGTGTTGATTTGGAGTATTGTTGCTCCATATTCAGTTGTCATTAACTCATTTGTCAGTTTCTTCCGATCTTTTCCCACCATGGTTCAGAAACAGGGTTTGTTAGCAGTGGTGCCTAGGGTTAATTGTTACGTGAAGGCCGATAGCCATTGTATCGGTTCCTTTTCTTCCCTTTCTCTGTTTTGAAACTTGTTTTATAAAAATATTGGAAATGAAAGACTAGAAAATCTTCATTCACAAAGCTTTTTTTTTTAATTGTTTTGCCCTTTTAGAGGATTTTAGAGGATTTAAATAAAAGCATAATATACCATTAAATGCAATGGCTGTTAGGAAATGAAAGACTAGAAAAATGTTCATTCACAAAGCTTTTTTTTTAATTGTTTTGCCCTTTTAGAGGATTTAAATAAAAGCATAATATACCATTAAATGCAATGGCTGTTATGTTTAACCCTGTTTCCAACTAACATGTGAATTCCCTTTGCAGGATCTTTTGGCAGAAAAAAAGAAATCTCATATGGATAAAGGAGCTGAAGATGACACTAGCATAAATTATGAGGAGGTCCAGAAAGATGTTAGTGCGTGAATACCCTTTGCAGGATCTTTTGGCAGAAAAAAAGAAATCTCATATGGATAAAGGAGCTGAAGATGACACTAGCATAAATTATGAGGAGGTCCAGAAAGATGTTAGTGCTTTGACAAAAGAGGAGCAAATGGAGGTTGTATACAGGTAAGTCTTCCCCCTTTGTGTTTGCTAATATAAACAATATAAATGTTTTGATTTTGGGCCAAATGATTTTTATTTGTCATTTTTCAACTTAAAGCCTTTACATGTCTCCATGTGTTCAACATGGATGCAGGTATCTGACATGGTTTTTTCTTTTGGGTGTTGATTTGGAGTATTGTTGCTCCATATTCAGTTGTCATTAACTCATTTGTCAGTTTCTTCTGATCTTTTCCCACCATGGTTCAGAAACAGGGTTTGTTAGCAGTGGTGCCTAGGGTTAATTGTTACGTGAAGGCCGATAGCCATTGTATCGGTTCCTTTTCTTCCCTTTCTCTGTTTTGAAACTTGTTTTATAAAAATATTGGAAATGAAAGACTAGAAAATCTTCATTCACAAAGCTTTTTTTTTTTAATTGTTTTGCCCTTTTAAATGCAATGGCTGTTATGTTTAGCCCTGTTTCCAACTAACATGTGAATACCCTTTGCAGGATCTTTTGGCAGAAAAAAAGAAATCTCATATGGATAAAGGAGCTGAAGATGACACTAGCATAAATTATGAGGAGGTCCAGAAAGATGTTAGTGCTTTGACAAAAGAGGAGCAAATGGAGGTTGTATACAGGTATGTGTGAGTTGGAGAGCGTGAGTGTGTTGATGAAATACCTGAGTTGGTAAAGGTGGCCTTGTCAATGGATTGGCCCCAGAACGAGGGTTAATTGTTACGTGAAGGCCGATAGCCATTGTATCGGTTCCTTTTCTTCCCTTTCTCTGTTTTGAAACTTGTTTTATAAAAATATTGGAAATGAAAGACTAGAAAATCTTCATTCACAAAGCTTTTTTTTTTTAATTGTTTTGCCCTTTTAAATGCAATGGCTGTTATGTTTAGCCCTGTTTCCAACTAACATGTGAATACCCTTTGCAGGATCTTTTGGCAGAAAAAAAGAAATCTCATATGGATAAAGGAGCTGAAGATGACACTAGCATAAATTATGAGGAGGTCCAGAAAGATGTTAGTGCTTTGACAAAAGAGGAGCAAATGGAGGTTGTATACAGGTATGTGTGAGTTGGAGAGCGTGAGTGTGTTGATGAAATACCTGAGTTGGTAAAGGTGGCCTTGTCAATGGATTGGCCCCAGAACGAGTAGCACATGAAAAGAGAATATATTGTATGTATATATAGCAATTGCCGGTGCAGTTCTGGAATAGTGGGGCCCACTTGGGCCCACTTTTATTCAAGGTAGCCCCTTTGATATTCTTACTCACCGTTGGATTAAAATTTAAATCTCAAGAAAATCTATATGCTTAAGATGTCATTGAACTTTTAAGGTTGTTAAATCAGGGTCTTTTATTTTTTATTTTTTGGATCTCCCTTGTCCATGAGCGGTTTTCACATTGGGAAACCTTTGTTGATATAGATAGATATAGATATAGATATTTTGAAGAGGGTTGAAAACCTTCAGCTTTTGATTTGTGAAAAATATTTTTACTGTGCTCAACCCTAAACTTACCTCAACCAGGATTGTGTCATTTTCGTGGTTTGTGTAAGTTCTGTGCTTGTATAGTTATTTTGTTGAATATTATTTGCTAGTTCCTGGAGTTAGCCTCAAGGGGATTATCCAGTTTATAAGTTCTCTCAAGGTTGTTGTAGTCCAAACTGGCCTACACAAAAAATACAACTACGGAAAATGATATCTGCTTAAACCACTGGCAGGTTCTTTTGCAGTCAGAGTGCTCGTTCACTTCTACTTCCATTTGTTCATGCCTAGGATACCTTGTTGAATCAAGGCACGGCACAATTTGCACATCATGGAATGTTGCCATTCACATATTGCTTCTAATGTCTGTTTTCATCACATCTCACTGTCGCCATCATTGTTACCACATGCAATATGTTGTTTTTCATGCATAGGCAGTATGGTGCTTTATTATATAACCAACTCATGAAACATCCTCTACAGCAGTTGCAGCCTCCTTTGCCACCTCAACCACGGCCACTTTCCATGCAGCTGTTTCCTCATCAGATTCATTCTCAGATGGCTCCTAATCCGGATTTTCCACCACCTTAGCAGCTTCAATCACAATCTATTTATGATTATTGGTTGTTCTTCCATAAATATCATATTATATGATGCGTTGTTTTTCTATGACTTAATCATCTAGACAAATGTATGAAAAATCTGTCAGCTAGGTTTAAACAACCCTCAGGGTAGCATTGTCTTCGCTTCCACAAGGACAACCACCATTGCCAAATCAGCAGCTCTATCAGGTATTCTAATATGTTATCATTGGGCTTTTTAGTAGGTTGTCACATTATTATTATTATTTTTTAATAAGAGATGAATCCAATTTGGTTGGACAGATTTATTCCAATAGATCCATGGATATAATTGATGGAGGGGCTTGTAGTAATTGGAAAGTTTAGGGATTTCTTGTAATTGCATTTATTTACAATTGCATTTATTTAATGATCTTATTGGCAATTAACTATGGGCTTGGAGTTCACATGAGATTCCTACTTGGAGCCAAATTCTAAGAAATTCCTAGTGGTCCCTATACTAGCCCTAATAATGGGCTTGGAGTTTACATGAGATTCCTACTTGGAGCTAAATTCTAAGGAATTCCTACTGGTTCCTATACTAGCCCTAATAAGAGAAGGTTGCCCTAATAAGAGAAAGTTACTAATCCAATTGAAACTCTTAGAGGAAGGAGTAGGACATACTTAGAATAGATGTGAGACTTCTAATCTTACTTTAAGAGGAGGTGTTTCATAAATTATAAATAAGGGGTGAGGGTCTACTCAACAATACTCTCTAATCTTACTTTAAGAGGAGGTGTTTCATAAATTATAAATAAGGGGTGAGGGTTAGAGATTTCTACTCAACAATACTCTCTTAAGTTTCATCATCTATCTCCTCTGGTTTCCTATAGGAGTGCTAGGGGTTTTTTCTACTTGGAGATCCCACAATTCTCCTTGAGAAGTTCTCTAAGAGGGTAGTAGCGTGGAAGAACACAAAGGAAAAAGAAGATCAAAATCTGCGAAAAGAGTTTTCGTAGAAATTGAGTTTTCAACTTCTCAATTGAAGCGCAACTAAGCTTAAAAGGTAATAGATCTATCATCTATTTGTTTTATTAGATCATGTTGTGCTTGTTTGTGTTTTTGATCTATCTTCTTGATGGATTATATGATCTTAATGCATGAGATTAGGATTTTAGATCTTGGGGTTGAGTTTTTATTAGATCATGTTGTGCTTGTTTGTTTTTTGATCTATCTTCTTGATGGATTATATGATCTTAATGCATGAGATTAGGATTTTAGATCTTGGGGTTGAGTTTTTGGCCTTATGAGTATTTGATCTCTGTATAAAGTGGGTCAAAAGTTTATAAATACTTATCCACGAGGCCCACCTACTACCGACCATTTGTATCAGAGCGATCCCTATATTCTCATCGCGTTAGATCCCTATATTTTCATCGCGTTAGATCGGTATTCTAGATTTAGTCTCTACATGAGATGTAGAGTGGATGGATTTATGGTTGTGTAAGGATCAGATTTTGATGTTTTTATGCGTGTATTATGTTTTCTGTATGCATGAAAATGAATTGGTTGGGCAAAAATTGTTGTTTTTTTGCATACATGTCGGGCACTTGAGTGGATTCATCCTCGCTTGAGCGGACCCAGTTTTTGTGAGCCCCGCTCAAGCGGACCTGGTCTCTGTGAAGTGCCCACTCGAGTAGGTTCATCTCCGCTCGAGCGCGCAAGGCGCTGTCTGTTTTGACAGCCTAGATTTTTCATCATGAGATGATGAATGACAGCTTCTTAGCCCTAGTTTTTATTGTGTATGTGATACTAACCTTGCAGGTTGTTGTCCTCTCCATGTGGCCCCACAAGTTTCTATTTTTGTGATTATTAATGGTTATTTTGGGCAACTTGTAAAGGGCATCATGGTTTCCTTGGTTTTCCCGTGAAAGGGCAAGGCATGATGGTTTCCCTAAGCTCCTTTTATTTCCATAAATAGATTGCCTTGTAAATCTCGATTTTTGAGATATAGGAATTTATGTAATTTTCAATTTTTAATATTTCTAAATTCTGGTGGCTTTTAAGACATGATTGATGGTGACAATGGACTCTCGACGAAAGAGTTTGGGATGGCCAAAGGGTTTAGAGTTATTCACAGAAACCCAAAGAGTTTGGAATACCAAGAAGTCCAAGACATCTTTCCGCATTGGGCCACATGGAGGAGAGGACTTACTAAAATTAGAATTTCTAATTTGCATGGATACTTGTTTTTTTTAGACTTTCTATGTTTGCATGGTTTCTTGCTTTATTTAGTATTTTTTTCTTTTCAAAATCTGATCTAAACACAACAGTTATAGTAATTGGTCAAATCAATTTAATATTTTGAAAATGGTTTTAAATAAGGAATTAGTATTGGTGCATGGACCCACTAGAAATACAGTTTAGAGACAATATTTTTCCAGAGCCTTCTGAAACCCCTTACGAACTGTCAAAAGCACTCGTTTCAATCTTAAACAACCCTAAAAATCCCATGTAATGTGTGTCAAATCCTAGGATCGTTTGAAACCCATATCAAAGAGAAAAGTATCTCAGAATATCCTAAACTGCGTATGTCAGTATAGAATTGTACGAAATGCATTTCAAAGAAAAACATGACCAAAATACCTAGAAATGCCCTCAAATCCACCCTAGAATTTTCTAGAGTGCGTCTTTCAACCGCGAATTATGTGAAACGCGATTTCGAGTCACCATTTTCCTAGAGCCGCATAAAACGTGATTTTAATATTAAAATAGCCCTTGAACAGTTCGAAGGACGCATTTCGGACTTAAACAAACTTAAATCCCATGTCTTTCAACTACGAAACTGCGTGAAATGTAGTTTACACCCAACCTTTTTTAGACTTGCCTAGAATCCCTTACGAACTACCTGAATCACGAAAGTACTTTTAGGATATTGATCACACGAACTATGTTGTTTCTCCGTTAGAAACGGGTTTGAATCCCACGAGATTAGTTATGAAGTCTGAATTTTCCTTAAACATGTTTTACAATAAATAGATATCCTAGGATTTTTTAGAGCACGTCTTTCAACCGTGAATTGCGTGATCCCTTTAGTCCATCTAAACAAAGGCAAAAATCAGTTTTTCCAGCAGGTTTCCAGTTGGGCGGTCGACCTGGCCATGGCCGGTCGACCGCGTACACAGGGGCTCGGTCGACCGCCATGGGCCAGGTCGACCGGAGTTGTAAGTTAAATGGGATGAACAGTCTTTTGCAGGCTCCAGGGAGCCTGACCTCTGCATGGCGGTCGACCGCGCCCTTGGCCGGTCGACCGCGTGCACTGCGGAACAGAGAATCCCGCAGTGCAGCAGGTCTGCTAACTGGGGCTTGTTCCAGTGTCGCCGGTCGACCGCGCCTCTTGGCCGGTCGACCGCGTACACTGCGTAACAGAACCCAGGTTCTGTTACAGCAGTGCAGTGGTCTTTTTCCTTTTCTTCCATTCCTTTTCTTCATTCTTTTTAACATGTTTAGCAATCTAAAACATGTATAAAACAAGCTATCAAGACTCTCAAATGTGCATTTATTTCAAGTTTAAACAAGCCATTAATAACACAAAATACATGGTGAAATCATATGCATTTTTATCAAGACTCATTCAAAGATAAAAGAGTCAAAACATCCACTTGCCTTGGGTCTTTAATCAATGAAAAACCAGCTCTAATCACACTTGCAAGCCAAGAACAAAATCTCTACAAAAACCCCCAAAAACAAACCCTAAAATGGGTCAAAACAAGCAATAAGAAGAGAGAGCTTCTAATAATCAAAATGTAGCTTCTCAAGGACCAAAAGAACATGAATCTAGAAGGTTAGGAAGAGATCTTACCAATAGGTTCTCCAAATGAGCAAAGGAAGCTAAATGAAGATCTTGTGGAGATGGGATTTCTTCAAAAATGGTACTAATGGAGAGCCCTTGCAATGGAGAAGAAGGTGATGCAATCTTTTGAGATGATGGTGCAAGATTGGTTGTCTCTTGATGATGGAGAAGCCAAGAAAAGGCCAAACAAACCCTAGGCTCAAGGTGGCTGTGCTGGAAAAATGGAGAAGGAAGAAGAGATGGTTGTCTCTTGTTCCTCCCACCATGGAGGAAGGACAGAGATTGTCTATGCTATTTTAAAGCAAATTTCTCTGATTAATCCTTTTTCCTTAACAATGGTGGTGAACTACAGAGATTGTCCAAAAACGCCAAATTGTAGACTCCTCCAATTCCGTCTCCAACGAACCCTCGAAAACAATACACTCTCCCTCTTTTCCTTTGATGCATATCTCCTATATTTTGATCTCCTAAGCCTGATGTGGGGGTTGTATAAAAAAATTGTAAACAAACTGCATTCAGAAGGTGAAGCAACGAAGAATCCATGTAAATAAAAGTGGGGATGACTCCTCTTACGTGAGCAAACATTCGTGATAGTCATCTTCACATCTTTCTGTAACGTTCAAGGGACAAAATAAAAGAAGTATCAAAACCAGAGCTTTCATTTTACATTCCCTTTTGGACAAAACAGGAGAATGGCGCTGTTTGTGGGAAGTTATTACACAATATCAGTAATGCTTTGTTGATCGAAATACTTGGGAAGAGCTCGAAGAGAGTTCCTAAGTTGCTACTGTTCTAAGCAAAAAGAAAAAAAAAGGGGGATTAAAGGAAAAGCTGGCATAGACAAAATAGAGAAGATGCACAGTGCCCAGCGGCCAATGCAGAAAGGATATGATGACTATAGAAATCTGGGTCGGCCAGTCACTCTTGCTCCACTATGCGCATTTGTTGCGCAGCCAATGCAGACAGGACATGACGACCATGAACTATGGAGTCAGCCGTCTATCCACTCCCTACTGCGCATCTAGCGGCTGTTGTAATGAACG